>CM062811.1:195468075-196068075 GCA_031772625.1 Pinus tabuliformis
AAAAAAAAAATACAAAAAATGAAGTTTCCACCTTTTTATTCAACTCAATAATTATAGATAATAATTTATCCTTCTCTTTCTACATTGCCTCCAATTCAAGTGTTTGGACATGTTTTATGTTAGGAATTTTCAACTTTTTTCTTAATACCTAAATGTTTGTATCTCGAGACTTAATTAGGGCTTGTACTGAAAATGTGTATTTTTGGTCTACCCCTAACTTAATAATCCATTGCTCCAGTTGATATCTCTTCATTTGCTTTCTCTTGGTAGCAATTTTCTCTTGTTTTAACTTATTTGTGACCTTTGTCACTATATTCTCTAATTTTGATGTATTCAATACAATATTTGTTAAGCTTCTAAAAATCATTTCTTTGATTTGATCATTATACAAGTCCATCTGATATACCAAATGTATTTTCTTCAGGTCTATGGTAAACTTTGATGCCCTGCAATTTTCTGCAGGTTTGATTATTGGAGCTTTAGGTTCTAAGATAAACATATTTAATTACCCATTTTCATAGTCCAAGGAAAACAATAGCTTGGTTTGAGATGATCCTAAGCCTTTTCTTTGTAGCTCTTAATATGAATCATGCTTCATTTTAATATTCTTATTTTTTATATCCATAAGTTGTGAGTATATATTATCTTGCTTCCCTGTAGTTGAAGGTGACATTCCTAAACGTGAAGTTTCTTGGACTATAAAAGTTGTTGGTAAAAGTTCCCAATTAAAGGCAGGCTTGCTTGATTTGGCTTCCTTTGTACTCTATGTTCATACTTTCATTTCTCCCTCTTCTTTTGTCCTTGGTCTTTTCCCAGAGTATTGGCCTTCTTCCTCTGTTTCAGAAATTGTCTAGGGACTTTGAGTAAAATTTCTCTTAAAAAATTTCTCCTTTGTTAGAGGTGCTTCCAGAACATGTAGCTGCAATGACTATTGACCTTTTGAACTTGGTTTCATACCTTGGCATTTTTCTCTTTCCCAAGTTTCCCTGTTGGAGAGATTTTCAATTTCTAGTTTTCCATTTAAACATAACATGCATATCCTTATTTATTCTTTTGTCTAATATAATTCTACATGGATTGTAAGGCCATATTTCTTCTTTTGAAAAAATCATTTTCTTAATCAATTCTCCCACCTATTGAAGAGCAGCTCTAATATTCATAAAAAAATGGACTTATCTCCTTTTTTAATTTAAAGATTATCTGATGCTTTTTGGAGAAAAAGTGAAAATGGTTCAAGGCTAAACTCTATCTGATATACTCTAAAGAAAACATCCCTGTGATCAAAAAGGTTGGAAGCTAATAAGATGGAAGCTCACAACCATACATCATAATTTTTGTAAAATCTTCAAACAAATACTAGTCTTCAAATTTGATATCTTGACTAAGTTGTAGAATTTTCTTCATTTCTAGAAAAAAACTAAGAGTAGTTTATTCAAACATAAGAGAATAGAAAAGAGACATAAATTTATTGACAACATCTAAGAATATTTATTTTTGTGGCTACTTTCTAATGATATGGGTCCAAAAGATGAAATTATTTGGGCTTGCTTCTTCATCTTAAAGTTTTAGTTATGGACTAGAAAAAATTTCATCTTGAAAATACTGGAATAGATGAACCAAATATGGTTGATATATAAAATATTTGGTTAGACCATACTAAGACAACTAAAATTTGATGATTTATGCAAGATATTCACTGAAGTGGAATCTAATGAAATATTTCTCCACAAAGGAAATAGACACTAAGAAGCCTAGGATAGTTTCATCAACACATTGGTCATGATCATACCCTAGTAGACAACAAACCATGGAAATGACTTGCCTAGAAACTCATGGAAGATATTGGATGATCTGAAATTAAAAATTTGAAGGTTTCTTGAAAACTTTTGCAAGCTACTTTATGTCTTGTGGGCAATGGATCAATTTTCACAAGCACATAAACTTATCGATTTTATTTAAATTTTGCAGATATAACCAAAAAAAAATAGACAACATGCAGCATCACAAAACAACAATTTGATAACGGAGTTCACCCTCCTGGGTTACGTCTCCAATTCTATCTTTCAATGTTGGCCCTGTGTATTATATGCTCAAAATGTAACAACATATAATGCTCAAATCACAAAAATAACGTTGCCATTGTGTCCAAAATACCCAAAAACCATTTTGTAGGCTCTTCTTGGGCTCAAAAAGGTTGAAAATGTCTAAGTTATGCCCCCTTCTCCATTTATCTTCTATTTGTCCTACAAGTTCACAAAAATAGTAAAATTGGAAACATTTTTCCTCTTTTGGTTGATCCGTCAGGCAACAAATCAGTGTTTTTTTGGTGTTGATTATAATGCAATTTATGCAAAATGTAGGATCATTAACCGGGCACCCGTGTCCAAACTTCGCCCTTTTTCACACTCATGTGGTGTGTAATATGGCTGGGGGCGTGGACTAGAGGCCATGCACCCACCAGCTCTGGGTCCTTTGTCATGTGGATGACCATATGGCTACAGGTTGGGTGCCACGTGTTGTATCCTCCACTGTTATCCCCATAGTCGGTCGTGTGGGATGAATGGAACTAGGGGCTGGGCTAACCGCTCGCCCCTTCTGCCTTACACCATGGGCACATCAAAACTCATATTAATATAAATAAAAATTGGCCCGCAATGTATGTTAAGAACCATTGAGGGGTGTAACAGTATGCCTATTGGTTAGCTCGCCAGAGGTCACAAGGTCGAACCCTGCAGGGTCAGTCAGTCATCCCAACAATACTTTGCACAAAACTTGAGGGCTATGTGGCACCCTCCCATTGGGCCATGTGGTGCCTCCTAATTGGTCCATCCAAAACCACAACCACCAATAAAATTCTGCCACCCAGCCTGTACGACCTACCACGTGTCAACATAAGATTGGCCTATCTAACCACTGTACATGCCCAGTTAGCTTGCTGACATCAATGCCACATCACTGTATGGCCTACCTAGTTAGCTTACTCACATTAGCGCCACATCACCGTATGGTCTTCCTAGTTAGCAGCCCAATCAACCTTGCAAGTTGACTTTTTAGTTATTTGCCAAAAACTCCAAAACGCGATAACTTTCACATACAGTGTCAGATTGAGGTGATTCAAGCATCATTAGAATCAGAGTGACAAGATCTATAATTTTCACTAGTTTCGAGTGATTTTGAGCAATTTTATTTTTGAGCATATTATTTATCCCCCTAGATCATTCCTCCCTAATGGGAGCTTTTGGAACACTAAAAGTCTATTTTCACTCAAAAATTAAGTGAGGGTACAGCTCCCTCACTTTCGCGATCTCAATCCACCTTTCTTTACTTGGATTGGTACCTTTAAGCCCCCCTCAAAGATAGTCCACATTTCCTCCACGTGAAGTCTTTATTCTCCTATCAAGAATTGATTCTTCCTGCAACTCATCTAAATATTCAGGAGAAAAATCATCAATATATGGAATTTGAACATTCTCTTCATGATCATCAATCATTGGAGGCTCATACAATCTCAAGTTTTCCACATTCACAACATAATTTTCATATAAGGTGGAAAATCTAATCGAAAAGCATTGTTACCAATCTTCTCCAAGATTTTGAAAAGGCCATATTCGATTGCCTTGAGATTTTTACCTTCACCTTGAAGTCTCTCCTTGTTGATATACAACCAAACTTGATCTCCCACTTGGAAATCATGATCAACTCAATGCTTTCCATGCCTTGCTTTGTAGTTTTCTTTACTTTTCTCAAGTTGCTCTTGTAATCTTTGATGCACTAGTTGAATTTGTTTAATGAAATTCTTGGCTTTGTTCACGTCACTATGTCCATCTACTGTAATATCTTTACCAAAAATGAAATCTAAAGAAAACTTTAGCAAATAACCCAAACAAGCTTCAAAGGGAGATACTTGCATAGATGAGTGCTTTGCACAATTGTAGGAATGTTGGATGTAATGAAAATTCACATCCCAAAGTTTAGGATGCTTACCACAACATCCATGAAGAATATGCACCACTATTATGTTTTCCACTTCTATCTGGTCATCCGTTTGTGGATGAAAATTTTGCTCTTCTTCAACTTGGTGTTCATGAGTTCCCATAAACTTGACCAAAACTTCCCAAAAAATTGCGATTCTCGATCAGAAATAATAGAAGTGGGAAACCCAAAGTGAACCTATACATTTTGGAAGAACATTTTTGTGTTATGTTCAGTTGTACCTTGTTTCTTACATGGCATCAACACACACATTTTTATAAAACGATTCACAACAACTTATAGATAATCATGGCCTTTTTTTGACATTGGTAGTCCTCCTACAAAATCCATAGAAATACTTTCGAGAGGACGAGAAGGAATAGGAAGTGGAACATACAAACCCGATTTCCTATTTCTAGGATTACTAGTAGCACACATGTAAAATCCCTTTACATATCTTGAAACAATTTCATTCATTCAAGGTCAATAACAATACCTCTAAATTTGTGCAATTGTTTTATCTACACCAAAGAGACCAACAATAAGAGAAGTGTGGTCTTCCCTTATGACATTGATTCTTTCCAGGGGGGAACACATAACTTGCCAAGATGACACAATAACTTTTTATGAACATGATAATCCAACTCTTCAACATGATCACCTTGAATCAAAGTTGCATAAGCATCTTTAAAATCGTCATCTTGAGCATATTGTTCAATATAACTTTTGTGCACTATTAAGCTATGCTTAAGAATGACATATGCATTAACAATAGGTCTTGATAACATATCAAAAACTTTGTTGTATGTACCTTTCTTGTACCTGATTACCAAATGAAATTGTGTGTAGGAATCCCATCAACCTAAAATGTATAGCTTGTTGTAGTTTGGTTTGCAATTGTAAATATTACAAATATTGATGGTCAATATGAATAACCATTTCTATATCCATCAAATAGTTCTTCCATTTCTTCACACTTTCTATCAAAGCATACAACTCTTTATCATAAGTTCGAAATTTGATTACTGCATCGGTAAAGATTTCATAATGATAACAAATAGGCTTACCATGCATCATAAAAACTGCTCTCACGGCATAATTGTTTGCATCGATTTTAATCTCAAATAAATTCTTAAGATTTTGAAGTGCTAGAACTTGTGTTTTACTGATTTTCTCTTTCAAAGTGTCGAAGGATTTATGCTACTTGCCTCCCCAATAAAAGACATATTTCACACTTGTCAAAGCATGTAATGGTGCTGCAATGAGTTAGAAGTTAACTATAAATTTTCTCCAATATTGGGTTGCTCCCAAAAAACTCCTAACTCTGTTACATTATTGGGTTTAGGCCAATTCACAATGACTTCAACTTTTGAGGGATCAATCTTCAATTCTCATTATGACCCAAATAAACCAAAAAGGTTTTCCAAAATTAACACTTAGACATCTTCAAATACAATTTCTCTTTCTTCAAGACATCTAAAACTTGCTTCACATGCTTGACATGCTCTTCACAATTCTTACTGAAAATTAGAATATCATCTAAGTAGACTAAGACAAAATCATTTAGAAATGGTCTCAACACATCATTCATAACTCTCATGAATGTTTCGGGTGCATTTCAAAGCCCAAATGGCATAACTAACCATTCAAACAAACATTTTTGTGTCTTGAAAGTAGTTTTCCAAATATCATCTTCAGCAATCCTTATTTGATGATAACAAATTCTCAAATCTAACTTAGTAAAGTGAACAACATCCTTTAATTGATTTATCAAATCACCAATGTGAGGAAGGCGATAGTGATTATTTATTGTGATCTTTCACACATACACCATGTACCATCCTTCTTTGGAAACAAGACAATAGGAGACCCATAAGGAGATGTGCTAGGCCTAATGACCCCTTTTTCAAGTAGCTCTTGAATTTTCTTCTTGATTTCTCCATTCTCTGAAACTGACATTTTGTATATGTCAATGTTTGGAAGAGGTGCATCCTGTTGCAAGTGAATATCATGTTGGATTCCTATTTTAGGAGGCAACCCTTCAGGTTCCTGAAACATCTTTTCATAAGTGTTAACAACTTCAACGAAATAATGCTTGAGGTTTGAATCACATCCTTTGAAAGCTTTAGATTCAACAGTATCTTTAGCTTTAATCATCAAAAACACAAAATTCTTACTAGCATTTACAAGCCTTTTCATCTAACCAACACTTACAAGAGATAAGTAAATCTTCTTCCGATGTGCTCTAACAATATACTCAAGTCCATATTTAAAAAGATGATATTTTTTTCTCATGACGATGGAATATGGCTTTCTATTCATACAAGTATGGACTCCCTAAAACAATTATGCATATGTTAAGTGGTACAACATTAAGTTGTACCTCATCAATAAATTTTGTAGCGATGGCGAATTTAAGTTTACATTTTCTTGTCACTTACAATTTGGCATCTTCACATACGTAAGGAAAAGGGTAAGGTTTAGTATGAGGTATAGTTTGTAAGCTTAGTTTCTTGACAATAGCTTCAAAAATCAGATTCACTTGGGAAAACTATCAAACAAGGTATCAACTTTTGTATGTTTTTTAATGACCCTTATATGGAAAAGCTCAATTCTTTCTTTATCATTTTAAGACTCGATAGGCTTACTAGAAGAACTTGTAGTTGCATTAGAAGCTTTACCTTTCATTCCCATGGTTGTGATTTTGGTTTCATCACTTGAACCAGATCCTAGATCTTTCTAAGTTGTTGCAGCAGTCTTTTGTTTCCCCTTGTTATTAAACTTCTTTGGTCTCATTTATGAATGTAGTTTCCAATAATGGTCTTCATCATGCCCTTATTTTGAGCAATGTTTATAGGTAATTTTCTCTCCCTCTTCCTTTATTGTATCATTCTTTTTCCTTTGCATTTAAACTTCCCATTTCCTTTCTCTGTGGATTTGGATGGCTTCTTGCTAGCCTCTTGAGGAAAATTATTGCCTCTTGATTCTAAATGAGTTTCTTGAACACCTACTTCATCTAGATTGTTGGGATTAAACATAATTATAGCATGTCTCAAATAACTATGTAACCCACCTATGTATTTAAGGAGAGTGCCTTGTGAAGACAAATCAACACCCAAGATTAGAGCTCTTCTTCTAAATTATTGTGTGTAACTTTGAGCACTCTCACCTTTAGCTTGTCTAAAATTTTTCCAATCCATAATTTCATTTTGCATATAAACTAATAGATAAAATTTCCTTCTTAAATCAGCGTTAAAATCATTCCAAGAAGAGATAACCTTACCACTTTTCTTCAAATCTTCTTGAGTTTTAGCCTCCCACTAGATGAGAGCTACACTTTCCAAATGAAGACAAGAAATTTGGTTCTTTGTAACATCATCCTTAATCTTTTGAATCCTGCAATAGACTTCAATTTGACAAACCCAATTATCTAGCTTTTCGGCATTTACTTCCCCATTGTACATAGGAAATTCAAACTTGAAATCAAGCTTAAGAAAAGGAAAGTTAGCAAGTCCTTTTGGAGATCTAAGAGGAATATGTGTAGGTGTTGAAGGAGGTGAAGAAGGAGGTGTGGATGGAGGTGAAGATGGAAGTGAAGGAGGAGGTGGAGGTAGAGGTTAACTCCCATCACCACCATTACCTTTTTCTTGATTATAACTTTCTCCTTGTAACCTTGTTGTCCTTTCATTGTATAACACTTTTAGCATTTCTGACATATCATAGAAATCCTTTCTAAAATCTCTCACATCCTCAAGTATCAACTCATATCCTTCTTCATGTGCCATGATAGGTAGATTTTTTAGAGTTTATGACCTCCTTGAACCAATTTGAGGGTTTCGTTCTTCAAGCACTCCTCTTTTCAACTTAGACCTTATAATCATTCAAAAACACTTCCAAAAAGAGTCAAACCTTCAAAACAACCATGCTTTGATACCAAACTGATCTGAAATTAAAAATTTGAAGGTTTCTTGAAAAAGTTTGCAAGCTAGTTCATATCTTGTGGGTAATGCATCAATTTGCAAAAGCACATAAACTTATTGATTTTTGTTAAATTTTGCAGATATAACTAAAGAAAAATAAACAACATGCAACATCACAAAACAAAATTTTTATGATGGAGTTCACCCCTCCTGGGCTACGTCTCGGGTCCAGCTTCCAATGTTGGCCCTTTGTATTATATGCTCAAAATTTAAATTACATCAACATACATTGCTCAAATCACAAAAATATTGTTTCCATTGTGTCCAGAATACCCAAAAACCCCTGTATAGACTCATCTTGGGCTCAAAAAGGCTGAAAAATGGCCAAATTAGGCCTCCTCCTCCATTTCTCTGTTATATGTCTTGCAAATTCACCAAACTGGAAAAATTGGGCAATGTTTTTCTTCCTTTCATTTATCCTCACGCGATAAATCAGTGTGTTTTTGGTACTGATTCCACCGCAATTGGTGCAAAATGTAGGACCATTAACCAGGTATCCGCGCCCAAACTCTGCCCCTTTTCACGGTCATGTGGCATGTAATATGGCCAGGGACACGGGCCATAGGCCACATGCCCGCCAACTCCGAGTCCCTGGTCATGTAGAGGGCCATATGGTCGCGGGTTGGGTGCCACACACTGAGCCCCCCATCGCTAGTCCCATTGTCAGTTGTGTGGGATGAAGGGAACAAGGGGGTTGGGCTAACCACCCACCCCCTCATCCTTACACCGTGGGCATGTCACCTATGATATTACCGGAGTTGGGGCCATGTGTCCCCGCCCCCAAACCCATGTTAATATAAAAAAATGGCATGCTATGTATGTTAAGAACCACTACGCAGTGTAATCATAGGCATGTTGGTTAGCTCGTCGGAGATCATAGGGTTGAACCCCGTCGGGTCAGTTGATTGGCCCTGCTGAAAATGCAACACGAAAATATCAATTTGACTTTCCCTTGGTAAAACTAGAGAAAATTATAATTTCTGTTTCAGTATAATACTTGGAGGTAGTTAATTGAGGTGACATGGCACTTGTCACTGAGTTAACTTAGTTAATTCAAGTTAGAGAAGCTTGAGTTCAGTTCAGTATGTTTGATTGCTAATTTGCAGCAATCTATTTCAATTAATTTGAGTTATTGTCAGTTTAACTAGTTCTAACTGTCAGAAGAACTAATAGAGGTCAAGTTGTGGAATTGGAACTTCAACCACACTCAGTGATCAACCATTTAACTGATCAATCAACCCAAAATAATTTTTTCATATAGAGAATTTGAGTTACCTAGTTGAGATGGAGATTCCAAGGTAGTGTACTATAAGTTGTAGCATATTCCAATGTGTACAGGTAGTGCATGCAATCAGAAAGGCAATTATGCAATACCATGGTGGGAAATTCCTAAAAAAATAGGGCGAATTTCCCAAGGGAACAATGCAAGGAAATAGGAGCTTGGAGGGCTTGAAAATTGGCCAAGTGTTGGCCAAAGTCAATCATTCATGTAGAGGGATAGACTACACACTTGCAGGGTGTGCTCTGGCTTGAGAAAACATATGTATTTCATCTATATTCTATGATTAATGCAATATATATATAGTAAGGGATTTTGAGTAGTTTCTTTCCCGTAGATAAATCTTTGTGCATGTGTGATGTTTCCTTTTGCATGTCTATGATTCTTCTTCTAGATGGTGAATTAACTTCCGCAAATCAATAGAGTAGCTTCAAGTCTTGTGATTTAGTAAATTTCATGAGAAATATTGAATCTACACATTAATTTATACATGGTATCAGAGTTGGAATCACTATAGAATAGAGATTTTGAAGTTGTCATTGCAAGAGATTCGAATTTGAAGATCAAGGTTACAGGTTTTATTCAGGACTGAGAAGATGGATTTCAATGGACTAAGGCTCAAGTATGCCTTGGAAGGCACCTCAAACTTTGTTGCATGGAAGGACCGCATGGAGGAAATATTGGATGACAATGGGCTACTAGAATATATCAAGACAGATGTAGCAAAACCCCAATCATATGATGCCTAGAATATTACACAGCTGAAGAAAGATGTGGCCAAAGTGAGGAGAATCATATTGGAGGGAGTACGGGATAATATTATCTTGAATCTCCATGTAAAAGAGACTTCGTTCACGATGTGGAAAAAATTGACAAAACTATTCAAGAATAATTGTGACCACAGCAAGCTGGCACACAAGCACAAGCTTCGAAGTATCAAGATGCAAAAGAATGACACAATTTCACAATATCTGAGCAGGTTTAAATATTGTAGTGATGAACTTGGCGGGGTCGGTGTTAATTTCCCTGAAGAAGACTTGGTAGCTCTAGCCCTTTTGGGCCTTCCCAAGCGTTTGCATATTTATCATGATTCAATAAATGGAAGGGAGAAACTACAAGGTTGGGAGCACTTATGGTCCAACCTGGTACAGGAAGAAATAAGGCGGATACGAGAGATGGGACTTCATCCAAGGGTGAGGATGAGGAGGACTATGCCTTGGCTTGAAAGGTAAAGAAAGGGAAAGGTGAGAAATCCCAATCCAAAGCAGAATCTAGTCAATGGGGCAAGAATAAAGACTTGTCCATATTTTATCACCAAAAATTGATCATATAGCCATAATTTACTAGATGGATCGAAGTACACCGTGTAGGGCCAATTTTACCACAGCAAAATTTCTTTCACTATAAGAAATTACTTAATAAGCCACATTTGTTAAGTCATTTATAATTAAACCCATGAAGAATAATTAAATAAATCATTATTTATTTAATTATCTTCTACGAATAATTAATTAAACCATTGTTTAACTAATATTCCTTGTAATATTTGACCTAGTTATGAGAAATAAATAGATAAATCATTAATTATCTTATTTTTCTCTAGGAATAATTAATTAATCGCTAATTAGTTATTATTCCTTGTCAATTTTGACTAAATCGCCTGGGAATTCTTAAATAAATCATTATTTGTCTATTATTCCTTAATCATATTCCTTGAGATGATAAAAAAAATCACTTATTTATTTATTATTTCTAAATAAAAGTTTAAATATTTTTTCCCTCCAACCAAATATAATAAAATACTTCAAATGGTTAATTCTAAAATTTGGTTAATAATATTTTATTATTTCCCATTATTCAAGAAGAACCTAAAATTTTGTTATAAATAGAAGGGTTTTACATTCATTCTTGACTTTTGATTATTTTCATGGTTGCACTCATTGTTTTAGATCTGATTATTATCATTGTCGCACACCATTTTTCTTTTTCATTTGACTTCTCATTGAGCTCAAACATTTTGTTTGGTTGTTTTTACACATTATAGAGGAGAGAGACTCTACAAAAGTTGAAGACATTGAGGATAGTCAAGAACCCATCCCATAGACGGGGACTAGTAACATTAGTTGTTCCCTTCATAGGTGTCATCTAATAAAATATATTCTTTATATATCTAGTTTCCAGTGGATTATTGGAGTTACTTGCACTTATTTTCTTATTCTAGTTTGTTGTTTAACTAGTTTTGTTGCATAGATCAGGGCTTTGGAAGCTTTTGTTTCTATCATTTTCTACATATCCACATTGTTTAACAACCATTTTTATTGTTTGGGTTGTTTTTTATCCATAGCCTAAAGTTATTTCTTTTCGTACACCTTCGAGAACAATACTTATAAACAATTGGTGACTCCACTGGGGATTTTTTGATTGTCGCTAACAATTGGCGACTCCACTGCGTTTTTAATTCTGATTCAAAAACCTGGGTGACCTTAAATTTTCCAACTTAGGGTTTTTATTTTTTCAATCTCTTAATGTTTTTTACTAGCATTCTAACCCTAGATCAGTCAAATCTCTAACTTCCGCAAGTTTTATGGTTATTTTCGCATGTAACAAGAACCAACTGTGACAGAGACAGCAAATTTTTTCGAGACTTGCCAACCAAGAAATTAGGAGATAAATCGCACTTTTCGGCACCAAACCTACGATCTAGAGGTCCAAAACACACTTTGTAGACCAAAAAATGCTATATGCCCTGAATCAGGTCAATACCTGTGATTTTAGGGTTTCCCAGAATTTTTCTGATCTTTTTCTGGGTTTTTCCAAGAGTAGTTTGTTGGGTTGGTTGACCACTATCTTAGCCCGCTTAGGCCTTGATCTACTATGTTTCACTCGTCAAAGTGGAATTTAGCCCCTTAGGGATTCTAGTATGCTTCCACCTTTATAGGAGGAGTTTAGCCAAGTAAGAAGTCTGAGTTTTTGCAGAGCTTTCAACCATATTTTCCAGATTTGTACCTTCCTTTTTCAGATCTTCAAAGATAGGTTGTTTCCATCCAAAGTTCCCTCTTGAACCTTGTTTGGTCATTTTCCTTAGGGTGCAATTGCTTTCCCTACGTTTCACAAGCATCTCCCTATCTTTTGCAGTGATTTTCCTCACTAGTTTTTTGTTGTTGCTGCACCACTTTCTAGTAGCATAGTGTCATTTGATCCCAGTCACACCGACGCTTAGATCTCTTGTCCTTTTTTGTGTGTTTTCAGTTGATTTCGCCACCAACCAACACAGTGTTTGCAAATCCACTTTGGGTGGGGTTTTAGATGGTTGATTTGCTACATTTTCTGTTTTTAATTTCAGTTTATTTCAGCAATATTTTTCTTTTTTCAAACACGACCTGGGCTTAATTAATAAACACACTTGCACACACAAGTACACCTTGAGCGAAGGGTGCTTGGTTTACACCACCAAGTCAAGACTTAACTTAACTAATTTATCTCTCCATATAGAGACAGAGACATTTTGTTTATCTCCCTTCACCATTTCTTTATCGCTTGTGTCTTGTCACCATTGTGCCACCAAGGCATTTGTCCCGGAGACTTTTAGGTCTTCATCCTCAGTTTCCATTTGGACGTATTACTCCTCCCCGCAGGGTTCGAGTTAGTCATCCCTCGAGTCCCATACCAACTCTTCTTTTAGTTCATCTGATTCCTCATCCGATTTTGAGCCTCCTTCACCGCATATCGTCATCATGTCAAGACCCACTACAGGTACAGGAAACCAACCTGGTGTTGGCTCTGGTTCTACCCTGGTAGTCACATCTAGCGGAACCGTTTTGTCATCTCCAATGCTACCTTTCATGGCTGGTTTAAGCCTCCCGGATTTTAGCTAGTTGATTAATGACCCTATACACCACGACGTTGGTTGGCCAGCTATGTCGACTAAGCTTCCCTCTGACATTCCCAAGTTTGAGGGTAATTTTGGTGTTCATCCAATTCTATCACCGATGATTCTATCCATCTTCGGTTGTTCCAACGCACACTCACTAGAGATGCTATAAAGTGGTATGCTGACCAACCTGCTGCTTCTCATTCCACTTTCACGACACTTGATAAACCGTTCCTTTCATATTTTCAGTTACCTCTCCGATACGACAATGGTACGAAGCTCTTGACCGCATTTCGTCAGTCCTCTGCCACTCTTCTTTCCGGTCATGTTCAGGAATGGCATAGAAGGAGAAACAAGTGTCGTGCTCCTCCCTTTGAAGACCATGTCTACCTCGATTGGTTTCTTAGGACTCTTTTAGATCCTATTGCCAAAGATGTTGCATCTCACTTTCCTCAGACAAAGGAAGAGGCTCTCCAAACTGCTATGAGATATGACTTAATTTATGCTCAATCTAGTTATGTATATACTGTTATACCAGTCCTACCTCGTCCTGGTGGTGCCAATGCACCGAGGCATCTCATGCCACCAACGATATCATTGGAGCTATTTCACATCCTTCGTCATATACTTAGCAGGGTTATGGCCATTCGTAGCGGGGCACTAGTTCCTCCAATGCTTATCCCCCTCCTGCCAGCAATGTGTATTCAGGACAAACAACATCTTATGCATTCAACCAACCACATCAGCAAATGCCAGAGTCAGCTAGTACTCAACCTGTCTGTGAAATTGTTTCCCCCTCACCATCTTACACCTATGCACCTCCGAGTGCTCCAGCCCCTCAGGCATTAGTGCCACAGCCTCCCATGCATCCTCAGCCCCAATAGCCACTGCCCCCTCAGGGTCAAGTGTATGCATACCAAAGTGTGACCAATCCCCAAAATTCAAAGAAAAAGAATAAGGGGAAGGGTAACAATGGTAACTAGGGGAACTAGGGGAACCAAGGTAATGAACCCCTGGGGAACCATCCTAACACCAATAACCAGCAACAGGGTGACCAACCCAAGCATAGCAAGGCTATTCATACGAACAGTCCTTGTGCATGTTGTGGTGTACATGGCCATTATACTCATGAGTGTCCCCTCTTACCCCGAATGTGCCAAATGTGGGAATCCCAAGCATCTTCTGGAGGTCAACCACCCATGCAGCAATCGTCTCAGAATCCTGCACCATCTCAACATGTCGTGCTCACAAATCCTTTCCCTCAGCAAGGATTTGTTGTTGCTCAACCTCAACAAGGTTAAGCATTCCATCCTTCCCAACCTTCTAGTCCTAGTGCCTACCAGATCCTCATGATGAATTATGACAAGGTCAATACCTCTGATATCAACTTGCAAACCCGCTCATGTCAATATGACAAGCCATCATCTTCGTCTGCAACTGAGACAAAAAAAAAGCATCTATTGAGCCTCTTACGACACCAAATAGTCCATTATAGATCCCTCATCCTAAAGTTGAGTCAATTTCCAAGATCCCCAAGGGACCAATACGTTGTAACGCAGCTTCTAACCAAGCTACCCATACATACAATATTGTAGATGACTTGCAATCACCTGCTACCATGTCAACGCCTAAGGTTCTCTATTTGTGCCCATATCAAAAGAAATCTCTACTAACTACTTTAGGCACAGTAGATCCTTCATATGATCGTTTGATTTCCTTTCTGGTTGATATTTTAGAACATCCTCCATTACCTCCATCTGTTGCTTTCCAGATACTAGTCCACCTATAATGCCATCATCTCCCGATGTATTATTGAAGAAGGTGCATCCACCTACATGATGTCCAATGTCCTTTGGAAGAAACTCAAGTCACCTGAACTGTCCCCATCCACCTTTTGTATCGGCTACAACCACCCTCCAAAATATTTCCTTAGCTTCATTTTGGAGCCTCCCTACCAATCATCCTTAGCAGCATGTTTTGCACTGTCAAGTACATAGAATTCATCTATTTTTCAGTAGCTTGCTAGACTTTGCATGTAAGTTTGCTTCACTCCCTTCATAGGTTGTCATTCCGAACTTAAGCTATTTACTAGCTTAGCAGGTCCCTCAAGAAATTGTGCAATTCTGGAGGGGAACCAGCCTTCCCTCCAAAAATTGCGCAAATCTGTTGGGAAACCTGCTAGGCTCAGAAATTGCGCAGAATAGTCAGATAGGATTCCTTGAGAAAACTGCGCAATTTGACCCAGCACTGCATCTCAGCCCAGAAATTACGCAATTATGGGCAGCACTCACCTGCTGACCCCAGAAATTGTGTAATCCCTTTGGGATAGCCAACCCAACTCAACCCAGAAACTGTGCAAATCCCTCTCTCAGTCTTGCAGGTTATTGCACATGCCTTCAAGTTGACTGGTTCCACCGGGACCCAGTGAAATTGATTTGCATGCATGGGTTGCTTTTCCCGACATAGAAAAATAAACATGCAAAAATAATCCCTAGATTTTAGGGATCTATTTTTAGCATCTAGAGGTTACATGCAAATATCCTTTTAGAAACTTTCCTCTAAGTGCCACTTTTTTCCTAAGATTTGTGGCATGCGTGTCATAAGCCTCAAAATTATTTATTGGACACTTCAGATCTCATTCCTCACATCGATATTGGAGCTCTGACATCCCACAGCACATCTAGGAGTTATAAGAAGAGCTTTGGCGTAAATCACATATAGAAAGACCTTTGTCGACGCGTTTCGAACCAACCAGTGTGGTTCATCGTCAAGACAAGTTGAAGAAATAGATCCAGCTTAGCAAGTTAAATAGTCTGAGCAGAGACTCCAACGGCGAAATTGACCAACGGCTAATTTTGACCTTCGGACCCAGGTCAAATTATTATTCATTAATTTAATATTATTATTATTTATAATATTAATACATAAAATATTTTTAATGGTTAGTTTTAAAAATAAATTAATTAATATATATATATATATATATATATATATATATATATATATAAGTTATAATATTAGGTTATTAAGATAAAAGTTAGGATTAAAAATAAATAAAATACTTTTAGTGGTTAGTTTACTTATTTAAATAAATTATTTAATAATTATTGTTAATATAAAACATATATATATAAAATAATATGTTGTTAAAGACGAGAAAAATTCAACCTAAAAAGTAATTTATTAATATATATATATATATATATATATATTTCAATTAAAATTATAACGTTAAGGTTAAAAAATAAATAATTTAAATGGTTAGTTAGAAAAGGTAATCTATTTAATTTAATTTAATTATTTATTATTATATATTAATAATATAAGTAATTTTTTGTTTAATTAAATTATTTATTAAATATAAATATATGAGTAATATAGTCTTGATATTAATATATTATTAATATTAGTAGTCAAATTATTATTTATTAATTTAATATTGTTATTATTTTTAATATTATTATTAATAATATTATTTATGGAAATAAGTTAAATCAGGTAAAATATATAGATAAATAAAATACTTTTTAATCGTTAGTTTTAAACAACTTTAATTTAATTTATTTATTTAAATTATTAATATATATATATATATATATATATATATATATATATATATATATATATTAAAGTTATTAGGTTATTAAGGTAAAATGTAGTTGAAAAATGAATAATAAATAGATTAAATAATAATAATAATATATAAAATTAAAAATAATAATAATATATATAAATTAGTTACGAGAAAAATAATAAAATAAATAATAATAAGAAAGTAAAAATGATAATAATACTAATATATATTTGCTAATAAATAAATAAATTATAACTAATATAAAAATAAAACAATAGATAATAATAATAATACAATATATATTCGTTAATAGATAAATAAATTAATTAATTAAAATATATATAAAAATAAATAAATAAATAGTCAAAAAAAAAATAAGTAAATAAATATTATTTATGATAATAAATACCAATATTGATCAGGGAAAAAAGGAGCGACAAAAATAAACAGGAGAAGGACTGGAAAGAGTCCAGAGCAAGAAGGACAAACCCAAGGAGATAGGAAGGCTCCAGGGGAACGACGAAAGAGAAAAAGACAAAGACTAAGATGAAAGGGCAGGGATCCAACATCTACTGATCTTCCAGCCGTCATCTCTATTGAGATTGTTAGGCCTTCTTTCGATCTCAATAGCTTCCCTGAGTTTACGATGGTGGAACTGGGCAACTTTGGCAACAACCTTAGCCTCCTCAATACAAACGTGATGCTTGGTCTTATCCACATGCTCTGCTAGTGCTGAAGACTTGGTTCTCCCATGTCTTAGGTCAGCTGCATGTTCGCTAATCCTCTGATGGATGGAGTGCCCTGTTTCCCCGATGTAGGGGGTCCCGCAAGAACAAGGGATCAAGTAGACACCCTTCATGTCCTTGGGGTTAATAGGATCTTTAACTGATCGGAGGGAATTACGAATAGTTTTGAGGGTGTATACTTGATCCCTTGTTCTTGTGGGACCCCCTACATCGGGGAAACAGGGCGCTCCATCCATCAAAGGATTAGCGAACATGCAGTTGACCTAAGACATGGGAGAACCAAGTCTTCAGCACTAGCAGAGCATGTGGATAAGACCAAGCATCACGTTTGTATTGAGGAGGCTAAGGTTGTTGCTAAAGTTGTCCAGTTCCACCATCGTAAACTCAGGGAAGCTATTGAGATCGAAAGAAGGCCTAACAATCTCAATAAAGATGACGGCTGGAAGATCAGTAGATGTTGGATCCCTGCCCTTTCATCTTAGTCTCCCCCCCTCTTTTCTCTTTTTCTCTTTTGTCGTTCCCCTGGAGCCTTCCTGTCTCCTTGGGTTTGTCCTTCTTGCTCTGGACTCTTTCCAGTCCTTCTCCTGTTTATTTTTGTCGCTCCTTTTTTCCCTGATCAATATTAGTATTTATTATCATAACTAATATTTATTTACTTAGTTTTTTTTTGACTATTTATTTATTTATTTTTATATATATTTTAATTAATTTATTTATTTATCTATTAACGAATATATATTAGTATTATTATTATTATCTATTGTTTTATTTTTATATTAGTCATAATTTATTTATTTATTAGAAAATATATATTAGTATTATTATCATTTTTACTTTCTTATTATTATTTATTTTATTATTTTTCTCGTAACTAATTTATATATATTATTATTATTTTTAATTATATATATATATATATATATATATATATATATATATATTATTATATATTATATATATATATATTATTATTATTATTATTATTATTTATTATTCCTTTTTCAACTATCTTTTACCTTAATAACCTAATAACTTTTATATATATATATATATATATATATATATATATATATATATATATATATATATAATTAATAATTTAAATAAATAAATTAAATTAAATTTGTTTAAAACTAACCATTAAAAAGTATTTTATTTATATATATTATTACCTAATTTAACTTATTTCCATAAATATATTATAATAATAATAAAAAATAATAATATAAATTAATAAATAATAATTTGACTACTAATATTAATAATATATTAAATATTTAATAAATAATTTAATTAAACAAAAAATTACTTATATTATTAATATATAATAATAAATAATTAAATTAAATTAAATAGATTACCTTTTCTAACTAACCATTTAAATTATTTAAATTATTTATTTTTTAACCTTAACTTTATGATTTTAATTGAAATATATATATATATATATTATTAATAAATTACTTTTTAGGTTAAATTTTTCTCGTCCTTAACAACATATTATTTTATATATATATGTTTTATATTAACAATAATTATTAAATAATTTAATTAAATAAGTAAACTAACCACTAAAAGTATTTTATTTATTTTTAATCCTAACTTTTATCTTAATAACCTAATATTATAACTTTAATATATATATATATATATATATATATATATATATATATATAATTTTTTATATAATATATATATATAAAATTAATTATTTATTTTTAAAACTAACCATTAAAAATATTTTATGTATTAATATTATAAATAATAATAATATTAAATTAATGAATAATAATTTGACCTGGGTCCGAAGGTCAAAATTAGCCGTTGGTTGATTTAGCCGTTGGAGTCTCTGCTCAGACTATTTAACTTGCTAAGCTGGATCTGTTTCTTCAACTTGTCCTGACGATGAACCACACTGGTTGGTTCGAAACGCGTCGACAAAGGTCTTTCTATATGTGATTTACGCCGAAGCTCTTCTTATAACTGTTATGGATCACAGAAGTCTCAATTCAACAACATCTAGGAGTCTTCAGCACATCCAGCTCATATATTTCTGAGTAAGTCTTCTTTACTTGCCTTTTGCAGCGTTTATGTCACTTTGTGTATTTTGGATTTTGTGAGTGATGTATGCTTGATTTCTGTGAACGCTTGCTGCCTTTTTCATGCATGTTAGCCTATACAAGCAATGTTTCAGTTTTCATTTGCATCTCATAGTTGTCGCATGCATGACATTGTTTTGCACAGACGGTCATCGATTCAGCGACTTGTTTCACACACATGCATCTTTCCCCATTTTATGAATCTTGCATTCGTTGTTTGCATGCATAATCATTCACTCTTGCCTACACTCAGTTTCACCATGCATTCATATCTTCATATGTTTTCAGCCGCCTGTCAGTGGGTCTGGGCAACTTTCGTCCGGGCCTTACCTTTCCCAAACAACATTGCACATTTCTGAGAGGGAAGGCTCTACCTTCCTCCTAGAAAATGCACAAAGTTGGCCAGACACTATCCTCCAGGCTTGCTCTATGCAATTCTGAGAGGCAGTGTCTGATGTCCTAGAAAATTGTGCAATGCAATCCCAGGGCTTGCATGCCTTGCTGACTGAAATTGTGCATTGCGCATTCTCAGCACCCAGCAGGTCAGCCTCAATTATGCATTGTGCAATTCCAGCATTCAACCAGCCTCTCGACAGTCTGGAATGCCTTTTGTGTAGTTTCGGCAATCAGTCTCTCGGCCTCCCGATGAAAATTGTGTAATCCTTGCCATCAGTATCCGGGTATGGTGCATGTCAATCCTCAAGTTTGCTTTGGTTTCAACTGACAGATTTCTTTCCATGCATGTCGCAATGTCTCTGGGCATAGCAGGTTTTCGTCCATCTCTCAACAATTTAGGTTCAATGGCCTCCAAGAGAGTAGGGTCAAAAGACACTGACGAAAGTGCAATTGGAGATGTAGTTGAGAGAGTGTCTATGAGTTTGTCGATTTACAAAGACACCAAGTTGATCGTAGACAAGGAAATCAAGAAGAAATGGTAGGACATCAAGGATTCATTCACAAGCACATTTGAGGAAGGTATTGAAGATCGTAGGGTCTATGTGAACATTCACAAGTCCAAATTGTACCGGATTGCATGCAAGTACCCCGCATTTCCATGCACGGACATGATACATTGGATTGTCTCGCACACTGGTCCTAAGATGATGGTGTTAAGCAATGTCAACAGGACAGAGATTTCTACCTTCAGGGCATAGGACTATCATCAGATGTACCACTTGCCGAAGCTAGTGATCATAATGGAGACACCCTTCAGCATACCCAGTTGTAATGCAAACTCTAGGGATATCTTGAAGAGCTGGGTGAAGGAGCCATCCAAGTTCAGGATGACACCCAAACAGATTTACAAGATGAAGATAATATGGAAGGAATATTAGTACTTGGTCATCTTTGCATGTCGCTTGTATTTCCAAGAGAGTACAGAGACCTTCCCACAGAGTTTGGTGATCGCGTTGGACCAACTGCCCAATGAAGGAAAATCATGCAACTGGTCTGACATGTTGGCTCACAGGCTAAAAGAATAGGTAACAGGAGCTCAGCAGACACCTAAAGGTTAGCAAGCAAATATCTACATGTTCGCATACATCTTGGATGCAATATGTGCCCGTCAGAAGTTCCCAGGCTTGAAGTGGGCATGGACATCAGTGAAAACCTCTATACATACTTATTGCAAACTGTTTTCCGAATGCAGCTCTCCAAAGTCATCACACAGTTGTCAGACCATTTTGTCACCCCGGTGTACAAGATGATATTTGAGCAGGATCCACCTTGCATGTCGAAGGCAGCAATGGAGGCACTGATCGACATAGTGGATTCTTATGCCTCACCTTTTGGCAACTTCATACGAATGTACAGCGCGGAAAAGACTCTACATGTTTTGCCGAAGTTTTCCATGGACAAGATCATCATGTAAGGAGTTTCGTACCACATCTCATAAGGATTGTCACCTAGACTACATCGAAAGAAGAAGGCACCCTGGCCCACTTTTATTTTCTTTAGCTAGATTGTCAACTAGACTTGCGCTTATTTTCTTATTCTAGTTTGTTGCTTAACTAGTTATGTTGCATAGATCAAGGCTTTGCCAGGTTTTATTTCTATTATTTGCTGCAGATCCACACTATTTAATAGCCATTTTTATTGTTTGGGTTTTTTTTCATCCACAACCTAAAGTGATTTATTTTCATACACCTTCGAGAAGAATACTTATAAACAATTAGCGACTCCACTGGGGATTTTCTGATTGTCATTAACAATTGGCGACTCCACTGGGGATTTTCTGATTGTCATTAACAATTGGCGACTCCACTGTGTTTTTAATTCTGATTAAGAAAATTGGGTGACCGTCAGTTTTCCAACTTAGCGTTTTTATTTTTTCAATATCTTAATGTTGTTTACTATAATTCTAAGCCTAGATCAGTCAAATTTCTAACTTTCACAAGTTTTCAGGTTATTTCCGCATGTCACAGAACTAAACGCAACAGAGACGGAAAATTTTTCAGAGACTTGCCACCCAAGAACTTAGGATTATAAATCACACTTTTCGTCCCCAAAACTGTGATCTGGAGGTCCAGAACGCACTTTCTGGCCCGAAAAGTGTGATATCCCCTGAATCAGGTGAGTACGTGTGATTTTAGGGTTCCCGGAATTTTTCTGATCATTTTCTGGGTTTTGCAAAGAGTAGTCTACTGGGTTGGTTGACCACTATCTTAGCCCTCTTAGGCCTTGATCTAATATGTTTCACAGTCTTGTCGAAGTGGAATTTAGCCCCTTAGGGATTCTAGTATGCTTCCACCTTTATAGGAGAAGTTTAGCCGAGTAAGAAGTCTGAGTTTTTGCAGAGATTTCAACCATATTTTCTATATTTGTACCTTCCTTTTTCAGATATTCAAATATAGGTTGGTTCCATCCAAAGTTCCCTCTTGAATCTTCTTTGGTCATTTGTCTTAGGGTGCCACTGTTTTCTTTTCCTAGGTTTCACACCCATCTCTCTATCTTTTGCAGCGATTTTCCTCACTGGTTTTTGTTGTTGCTGCACCACTTTCCAGCAGCATAGTGTCATTTGATACCAGTCACACCGATGCTTAGATATCTTGGCCTTTTTTGTGTGTTTTTAGTTTATTTCGCCACCAAGCAGCAAAATGTTTGCAAACCCAGTTTGGGTGGGGTTTTATATAGTTTGTTTTATGTTCATTTTTTGTTTTTAATTTCATTTTATTTCAGCAATCTTTTTCTTTTTTCAAACATGATCTGCACTTAATTAATAAACACACTTTCACACAAAATCACAGTTTAAGCAAAGGACACTGTTTACACCGCGAAGCCAAGGCTTAACTTAATTAATTTATCTCTCCAAACAGAGGTAGAGACATTTTGTTTATCTCCCTTCACCATTTTCGTATCGCTTGTTTCTTGTCACCATTGCACCACCAAGGCATTTGTCACAGAGACTTTTAGGTCTTCATCCTCAATTTCCATTTGGACGTATTACTCCTCCCCACAAGGTTTGAGTTAGTCATCCCCCGAGTCCCCATACAGACTCTTCTTCTAGTTCATATGATTCCTCATTTGATTCTGAACCTCCTTCACCGCATACCGTCATCATGTCAGGACCCACTGCAGGTGTAGGAAACCAACTTGGTGCTGGCTCCGGTTCTACCCTCGTAGTCACATCTATCAGAATCATTACAAGGACCGTTCTGGTAGCTCCAATTCTACCTTTCATGGCTGGGTTAAGCTTCCCGGATTTTAGCCAATGTATTAATGACACTATACACCATGATGTTGAATGGCCAGCTATGTCGACTAAGCTTCCCTTCGACTTCCAAAGTTTGAGGGTAATTTTGGTGTTCATACAATTCTATCACCAATGATTCCATTTGTCTTCGGCTGTTCCAACGCACGCTCACTAGAGATGCTGTAATGTGGTATGTTGACCAACCCGTCACTTCTCATTCCACTTTTATGATGCTTGATAAAGCATTCCTTTCATATTTTCATCTACCTCTCCGATACGACACTGGTACGGTGCTCTTGAACACATTTCGTTAGTCCTTTACCACTCGCCTTTCTGATCATGTTTCGAAATGGCATAGAAGGAGGAGCATGTGCCATGCTTAGCCCTTCGAATATTGTGTCTACCTCGATTGGTTTCTTAGGACTCTTTTAACGCTTATTGCCAAAGATTTCGCATCTCACTTTCCTCAAACAAAGGAAGTGGCTCTCCAGACTACTCTGAGATATGACTTGATTTATGCTCAATCTGGTTATGTCTATATCGTTATACCACACCTCCCTCGTCCTAATGGTGCCAATGCACCGGGGGCATCTCACACTGCTGATGGTATCGTTGGAGCTATTTCACATCCTTCGCCATATACTCAGCAGGGTTATGGCCATCCACATTGGGGCACCAATTCCTCCCATGCTTATCCCCCTCTTGCCAGCAATCTGTATTCATGAAAAACCACATCTTATGCATTCACCCAACCACATAATCAGATGTCAGGGCTAGCTAGTACTCAACCTGTCTACCAAATTTTTTCCCCCTCACTATCTTACACTTATGCAACATCAAGCGCTTCAACCCCTCAGGAATTAGTGCCACAGCCTCCCATGCATCCTTAGCCCCAGCAACCACCACCCCCTCAGGGTCAAGTGTATGCACACCAAAGTGTGACCAATCCCCAAAATTCAAAGAAAAGGAATAAGGGGAAAGGGTAATAAGGGTAACCAAGGTAATGAACCCCAGGGGAACCAGCCTAACACCAGCAACCAGTAATAGGGTGACCATCCCAAGTAGAGCAAGGTTATCCGTACGAACAAGCCTTGTGCATGTTGTGGTGTACATGGCCATTATAATCATGAGTGTCCCCACTTACCCCAGATGCACCAAATGTGGGAAGCCCAAGAAGCTTCTTCAGGTCAATCACCCATGTAACAATCGCCTCAGAATCATGCGCCATCTCAACTGGCCGTGCTCACAAATTATTTCGCTCAGCAAGGATTTATTGTTGCTCAACCTCAATAAGGTCAAGCAGCCCACCCTCCCCAACCTTCTGGTCCTGCTGACTACTAGATCCTCATGATGAAGTCTGACGAGGTCAATACCTCCAATATCAACTTGCAAACTCGATCGCCTCAATATGACAAGCCATCATCTTCGTCTGCAACTGAGACCAAAACCAAAGCATCTTTTGAGCCTCTTACGACACCAAATGGTCTGTCAAAGATCCCTCAACCTAAAGTTGATTCAATTCCCAAGATCCCCAAGGGACCATTATGTTGTAACGCGGCTTCTAACCGAGCTTCCCATACATACAATATAGCAGATGACTTGGCGCAATCACCTGCTACCATGTCGACGCTGAAGGTGCTCCAGTCGTGCCCATCTCAAAAGAAATCTCTATTAATTTCTTTGGGTGCAATAGATCCTTCAGACAATTTTTTTATTTCCTTTCCAGTTGATATGTTAGAACTTCCTCCATTACCTCCATCCATTCCTTTCCAGATACCATTCCACACGTAATGCCATCATCTCTTGATTTATTATTGACTAAGGTGCATCCACCTGCATGATGTCTGCTATCGTTTGGAAGCAACTCAAGTTACCTGAACTTTCCCCATCCACTTGTTGTAGTGGCTACAACTACCCTCCAAAAATTTTCCTTCGCTTCGTTTTGGAGCCTCCCTACCAATCATCCTTAGTAGCATGTCTTGCACTATCAAGTACATAGGCTTCATCTATTTTTCATTAGCTTTCCAGCCTGTGCATGTCAGTTTGTTTCACTCCCTTCACAGGTTGTCATTCTGGACTTAAGATATTTGTTGGTTGAGTGGCTCCCTTAGAAAATTGCGCAATTCTGGAGGGGAACCATCCTTCCCTCCAAAAGTTGCGCAAATCTATTGGGTAGCCAACTGGGCTCAGAAATTGCGTAGAACGGTCAAATAAGCTTCCTTGAGAAAACTACGCAATCTGGCCCAACACTGCAGCTCAGCCTAGAAATTATGCAATTCTGGGCAACAGTCACTTGTTGACCCTAGAAATTGCACAATCCCTCTAAGACAGTTAGCCCAGCTCAGCCCAGAAACTACGAAAGTCCCTCTCTCAGTCTTAAAGGATTGTTGCATGTGCCTTTAGGTTGACCGTTCCACCTGAGACCCAACAAACTTGATTTGCATGCATAGGTTTCTTTTCCCGAAATAAAAAAAAGCATCCCTAGATTTTAGGGATCTATTTTTAGCATCTGGAGGTTACATGCAAAGATCATTTTAGAAACTTTCCTCCAAGTGTCACTTTTTCCAAGATTTGTTGCATGTGCTTCATAAGCCTCAATATTATTTATTCGACGCTTCAGAACTCATTCTTCACATCGATCTTGGAGCTCTGACATCCGATAGCACATCTAGGGGTCTTTGACACATCTAGCTTAGATATTTCCAGGTAAGTCTACCTTACTTGTCTTTTGCAGCATTTCTATTTCTTTCTATATTTTGGATTGTGTGAGTGATGTCTGCTTGATTTCTTTGAACGCTTGTTGTCGTTTTCATGCATGTTAGCATGTACAAGCAACGTTTTAGTTTTCATTTGCATCTCAGGGTTGTTGCATGCATGACAATGTTTTGCACAGACAGTCATCAATTCAGTGACTCATTTCACACACATGCATGTTTCCCCATTTTCTGAATCTTGCATTCGTTGTTTGCATGCATGATCATTCACTCCTGCCTACACTCAGTTTCGCCATGCATTCATATCTTCATATGTTCTTAGTCGCCCATCGGTGGGTCTGGGAAACCTTAGTCTGGGCCTTGCCTTGCCCGAACAACATTGCACATTTCTGACAGGGAAAGCTCTACCCTCCTCCTAGAAAATGCTCAAAGTTGGCCAGACACTGTCCTCCAAGCTTGCTCTACACAATTCTGAGAGGCAGTGTCTGATGTCCTAGAAAATTGTGCAATGCAGTCCCTAGGCTTGCATGCCTCGCTGATTGAAATTGTGCATTGCGCAATCTCAGCACCTAGCAGGTCAGCCTCAATTACACATTATGCAATTCCAGTAGTCAACCAGCCTCCCGACAGTCCGGACTGCCTTTTTTGTAGTTCCGACAGTCAATCTCTCAGCCTCCCGATGAAAATTGTGAAATCCTTGCCATCAGTATCCCGGGTATGGTGCATGTCAATCCTCAAGTTTTATTTAGTTTCAATTGATGGATTTCTTTCCATGCATGTCGCAATGTCTCTAGGCACAGCAGGTGTTTGTTTGTCTCTCAGCAGTTCAAGTTCAATGGCCTCCAAGAGAACAGGGTCAAAAGACACCAATGAAAACGCAACTGGAGATACAGTTGATAGAATGTCTATGAGTTTGTTGATTTACGAAGACACCAAGTTGATCATAGACAAGGACATCAAGCTAAAATGGCGGGACATCAATGATGCGTTCACAGGCACATTTGAGGAATATATTGAAGACCTCAAGGTCTATGTGAACATTCACAATTCTGACTTATACCAGATTGCATGCAGGTACCCCACGTTTCCATGTGTGGACATGATACGTTGGATCACCTCCCACACTTTTCCCAAGACGATGGTGTTAAGCAGTGTCATCAAGATAGATATTGCTACCTTCAAGGCACAGGATGATCAAGAGAAGTACCACTTTCCGAAGCCATTGATCATAATGGAGACACCCTTCAGCATACCCAACAGCAACGCAAACTCGAGGGATATCTTGAAGAGCTGGGTGAAGGAGACATCCAAGTTCAGGATGACACCCAACCAAATTTACAAGACAAAGATACTACAGAAGGCATCTCAGTACTTGGCCATCTTTACATGCTGCTTGTTCGATCAAGAGAGCATGGAGACCTTCCCGCATAGTTGGTTGATCATGTTGGACCAACTGTCTAGTGAAGGCAAAGCATGCAACTGGTCCGACATGTTGGCTCACAGGCTGAAGGAATAGGTAACAGGAGCTCGGCAGCCCCCAAAGGAAAACAAGAAAATATCTACATGTCTGCATACATATTAGATGCGATATGTGCCTATCAGAAGTTTTGAGGCTTGAAGTGGGCATGGACATCAGCGGAAACCTCTATACATACTTATTGCAAACTGTTTTCTGAATGCAGCTTCCACAGAGTCATCACACAGTTGTCAAACCATTTTGTCACCGTGGTGTACAACATGAAATTTGAGCAGGATCCACCTTGCATGTCGAAGGCAGAAATGGAGGCATTGATCGACATAGCAGATTCTTATGCCTCACCTTTTAGCACCTTCATATGGATGTATGGTGTGGAGAAGCCTCTGCATGTTTTGCCGAAGTTTTCCATGGATAAGCTCGTCGTGCAAGAAATGTTGTACCACATCTCGGTAGGATTGTCAACTAGACTACATCGGAAGAAGAATGCACCTTGGCCACTCTTCCTTTGCAGATCGAGTTATACGAGATACATAATCTTAAGCATGTTGATCCCGAGATAGAAGAATTCAATAGATTTACTTTCGGCACCAGAAGCTTCAATCTGTATGACCCGCATTGCTTTGTAAAGGATCACTACGCAAGAGTGAAATTTCCTTAGATCCACGGGGCGCATCATTGGGCTGAAGAAGACCATGGAGATATTGTCATAGCTTCTCTAAGCCCAATGAACCATTCGGCATTGTTGTGGAATGGTTAGTGAAGCAGCGCGAAGCAGTGTCTAGGAGAGCACCAGCAGCAGCAGCAGCAGCAGAGGGTAACATACCTACGTGTGAAAAATGAAAGAGAAAGATTGTCGATAGTGCAGAGGTAGAACAAAGCTGCAAGTTCAAAGGAGACCCACTTGTGGAGAAAGACACTTTCAAGATAGAGTTTAAGAGGCGACAACGTGACAAGAGGAATGCGAAAAGGTAGAGATAAATAGAGGATAGAGGAAACAGTGAAGGAGTTGCAAGAGTTGAAGCAGCAACTCTAGGAAGAATAAGAGACACAACAGTGGGTGTAGAAGGGATAGACACAGTAGGGGGTGTAGCATGCACAGATAGATGAAACTGTACCCATACACGTTGTAGACTCATCCGAGCAGTTGGCACAAAGCAGACAGGGTGAGAAGTCACAGGAGCAGGACTTTGCTCAAGAGATTGAACGAGTACTTGAGGAGATGGATATGGAAATCGAGTAGCCAAAGTGAGAAAAAGACATCGACCTCATGCCTTACCACCAAGAGGTCAACCCAACAGCTTAACCAAATCTGGAATCAGAACAATTCCTGAGCAACCAAGGAGATACTGAGATCCTTGGAGACAATCCTGAAGAAGAGATGCACAACATATCATTCGATGAGTCACATCATAGATTTTTGAAATCGTGTAGAGTGTCTACTCCAGATGTCCACAAATATCCTATGCAGTTGAGGAACGAGTGATTGTATCTTATGTGTGCAAGCATCCAGCAGCATTGGCCGATGCTACAAGACCATATATCGAAACCACTAGCTCGAGTGTTCACTTCTTGATAGCATAGAACAAACAAATGACTAAGGAGTTACAGACGACCAAGCAGGGAGGAGAGCAGGTTACAGCATCCACCAGAGCAGAGCTGAAGAAGGAAATACTGGATGAAGTATCGTCCCTTGAGATAGTCATGTGGATGTTGTATCCCAGATTTGGTACCGTGCATAAGGCAGTTGTCCATCTCAACAGTTGGCAACAATGTTGTGTTAAAAGAGCACGTATCTTGTCAAATTTTCATTCCATTGTCGACCTCATGCAAATATGGACAATGAGATACAAGGCAGCCTCGTTAGATTTGCCCAAAATGATGAAGCCAATTGTGGTTGAGTTGAAGGCATGCATCCGGAGTCAGATCAAGAACTAGGAGGAACTCCTACAGCTCATCACTAGTTTGCAGGCTTCCCATGCATGGGTGTTCATAAGCATGGATGTTGTTGTGCACACGCATGTGATCCCATCTATTGGGATACTCACCAAGGCAAAGACAAAGAATCAAGTCTGACTGGAGGCAGACATGTACTTTGATGAGTTGATGCACATAGCCACCAGTGCAAACTTGGCGATCAGTGCAGACACTATGCATCAGTATGTCGTCAATCTGGCCGAACTCAAGATAATGATGCGCATGTTATCAAACGAGTTGGACAGAGGAGCCAAATTAGTGTACCTGGATGCAACAAAGGTAAGAGTTCGTTTCTAGAAATATGCCACCTCAGAGCACATGGACACCATCGTGGATTATCAAGCTTGGCATGAGTTTGCCAATGTCGACCATTGTGAGGATGTCGAAGAGTTGGTCTTCCCATAGTTTTCTGAGTCTTAGTGATGTCTTGCATGGCTTTCTTAAGTCTACTTTGTCTCACATGGGTACATGTGTAGATTGTATGTAACATCTTGTAAAGTTGAATTCCAAGTGTTGATAGTTGAATGTAACAGTCATAGAGTAGTTGAAGAGTCATGAGGGTAGGTAAACAGTCACAAAGGGGAATGTCAAGGGTCACCCCACCCTTTTCTATTTATAGTACTTCATAACTCATTGTATGGAATTTTGGGAAACCAAGCTTCTGGTAGGAGTATCTTAGAGAAAGCTTGGAGAGTATTGTAATGAGCCTTGGCTTCTCCACAGTGCATAGCTAGTACATCTCTTTGGAGGAGAAAGCGGCAGTGACTGTACTGTTCTCTTATCGGGGCTAGTGGTTGGTCATGGTTGTACTGTATCATTGGAACTTTCACTTCTTAATATAACAAAGCCAACATGTTTCATGCATATCTTGTTATTGTATTTTAGTTAAGTTGGTTACTCTAATGATATATATATATATATATATATATATGTTTTCTTACACATGTATGTATCGACTCTTTCTGTATATGTATGTATGAATCTTACTGAGATATGTTGTTGGTTTAACCATCACTTTGGATTGTTGGTCACCTTCCTTCCAATTTGTGATGTATTTTTGCTCATGTGTTCCCTTCCAAGTTGCGTGTTTACATAGGTTTCTAAAGGGCGCACTCATTTCACCTTCCGTGTGTTAGAACCATTCATGCACCTTCCTTGGCTTGTTGCACATGTCACACCCTTGCTACCAACAAGGACATCATACTTACCTTTGTGTGCAACTGCAGTCAGGCGATACCGTACAGCGTACTGTTGGGACTCCTACAACAAACGGCCTGAGGTCTAGTTGGGACTTCTTATCAGGGATATACCCTGCCATGTTGGAAAGTCTAGCACCGTCAACACCACCATCACTTTGCTTGCTTGGGACAGTCACTCCTCCCAGCCTCTTGGCATGTATCAAAATTTTCCAGTGACTCTTGCAGGCAACACTGTTCATGTAGACATTGAGGTTATCAATGCCCTCTAGATAAAAAAAATTATATTGGGTTGTAGTTACACTTACGTCATGTCATCTGTTGTGTCTATGGTTTTCCACAAGATGTGCTTTCCCCATGAAGGGAAGATCGTTGTTATCGATTAGTTGACATATTATGAGTTGTCATATTTAACCTCCACTAAGTCCATTATCTCATCGATTTCCGGCAAGCAGTCTGCCACCCCTCTCACCAATGTTTCACTTAGAGTCTACAAATATTCCACCTTGTTGGGTGCTTTCCCTGGTCCTCCCCCTCTTGTCTTTGAGACTAGCTCTTTGAGTGTTTGCATGTTACAAGCATCACGGGATGCTCTAAAGAATTTTGGTACCTCTACTCAACAGTTAGCTCCTCAGCACCCTGTCGTTACCATCTCAGCTGAGCCATTCGGATCCACACCCCCCCAGGAACTCCTATGTTTCTGGGTGCCTCCCCTTTGTTCCCACCAGGAACTATTCCTCCAAGTCTTAACCATCTAGGAGTTGTTATGTTAGTACATTTCCCTGTAGGACAAATACGTTGTTTCCTCCTCCTAGAATATTTTCTATCCCGATCATGGCTTCATTGACTCTCCCTAATATGACTGTGGGATCCCAGTCTGGTACATTGATCCCCCAGAAAACACTCCGCCTGGTCAGATCATACCATATCATGATTTGACCCTGGTTCAACCGGTCCCTACAACTCCTGTCGCTACTTCAGTTCCATTGCAACCTCAACAGGATGTCAGGAACCTGTTCTTATTGCGAAAGCATCTGGACAGGGGGAAAAGTCAAGAGGAAAGAACCTAAGGATAAGGCTCCCCAAGCTAGTCCAGCCCCCAAAGTTCCAAATTCAACACCTCCATGTGCTTTGTGTGAGGTTTTTGGGCATGCCAATAATTGTCCTGAACTTCCTCACCTCAAACCTTTGGTTCATGAAACGTTTCATGAGTCTAATATCCCTTAGGTCAAAGTTACCTTACCAAAATCATCCAAAAGACTTAAAATGTTGTGCACAAATCACCCTTATGCCTTGTGCAATCATTATGGTCATTATTCCCATTGTTGCCCTTGTCTCGATGAATTTCGCAACTGCCTCCATGTGGTTCATAAATTCGAGGCCACTCATAGTGGATCATCTACTCCTCTACCTGTGGATTCTGGTACCACTTCGTGCCTCTGAAAAATCGAATTTATTCATAAGCGACACTTGTACTTTGGGGGCTACCTTCCCTTGGTACTTATCATCTCACATGTCAATTTTTGTCATGAACTGATCCGGATTTAAACAGGAACGCAATAAATTATAGAGATAACCATAAATACAGATATGCAGTGGAAATAATACTTCATTTCATTAATGTAAAATACTAAGATATGCTTACAGACAGAAAATGGAAATAAACATCTAGGGTGATGGTAGCTTATCTCTAAGAAGAGATGTGGTGGCTACATGCCTCTGAACTGTGTTACAATGAGGCTCAAAGGCCTATTTATTGTTGAGAAACAATGTAAAACCCTTCAAATCCAAAAACCTAACCCTAGAAGATGAAACGCCAAATTGTGGGCCCTATTTGGGTAAATTGGTACATCAATTTCCCGGGTTCGTAACTTTTGCATACGATCTCCATTTGACATGTATAATAGCTCGTTAGAAAGATCTATCCGAACACTACAACTTTGGGAAGGGCAACATCGGTCCATGGACCCATGTTGCCCCCATATTTCCCAAAAAACGTCGTTTAGGGTCTCAAAACAGCTCCGGAAGTTCAGGACCCAGAAAAAACTGCTAAAAATAGTAAATTGTGCTGCATTTTAGGAAACTGAAAAACTAAAAGAGGCAATTGTGGGAGTCCAAATGGGATAGGTGGGTGGCCACCAACATCCACCTGGATCATTCCTCCCACCTTAGGAAGCAAATGTCCCCATTGCGTTGAGTTCCTCCATCTGCTAAACTTGGTCCCTGGTGAGCTATTCTGCAATCTCGGATGTGTCCAGTAATGGTGGTAAGCATGGTCGAGGGTAGTACACATTGAACACTTGGTGCAGGCAAAGGAATGGAGGAATATTGTGCTCCAAAGCATTATTTCCCACAGCCTTAGTAATGGTATAAGGACCATATTGGCATGGTCAGAGCTTTTGATGGGCTCGTGTAAGACATTCTTTCTGCAGATGCAACCAGACTTTATTGCCCACCTGAAGCTTGTGTGGTACCCCTGTAGGTGAGGAGAAGTTGTTCCTGTGTTCTTTCATGACCGTATCCCTTTGCTACTACTGTTGCGTGGAGGAATCCTTTGTGGGGGTCATGGATGTAGCAACAATCTTCCCCTTACTTTGGGAGTGAACCAAACAGATGAATTTCCTAGTCTGGGAGATGAGCTTGCTCCCTTTCTTAGCAGTGATCAAAGAGGTGGTGGTATGTGGGGCTATCTCCGATATCCTGTATAATGAATTATCCAAAGAAATAATGACAACGCGAGGCCTTGACTAATACACAGCATGTTGCCTCCACAAGTATGGCTGGCCTAATAATACGTCACAAACATCCAGAGGTGTACATCACACAATACCTCATCTGTGAAGGGCTTGATGTTGTAGGGAAGGCAGCACTGCTGGCGAACTTTGAGATCTCGTCCTTCATGAAGCCACTCAATACTGTACAGCTGCGGGTGTGGTGTAGTCGGTAGGCCCAACCGCTTCATGACCTCTACTGAAATAAGGTTCTTTAGCCTACCACTGTCAACAATGAATTGCAGTGGCGAACCCTTCACCCACATCTGTGAGTGGAAAAGATGTTCCCCCTCCTTTGGATCTTCGAGCTCTTTTTTCTAGATCTTGGGAGTGGCAACAGTGGCGCTGGGATCCGCATCAATGATCTGCTTCCCTTTGCCATTCCCCTTGTCGGGTTCTGGCTCAGGGTCGGAACATGCATCTGATTCGAAAGCCTTCAACTTGGCCACCAGCGACTTCTTGGTCCGACACTCACTTGTGTTATGAGTGGGACTCTTGTGGAACTCACACCACATTCTTGTGTCCTTCTTCAGCTTCATGGTGTTGTTCTTTTCTTGTGGCTTCGACGGGTTGTGCTGGGTCACCCCTCCTTGGCTTTGTCCTTTGGGCTTCGGATTTGTAGATCCAAAGTCTCGCTTCTTCTGTTTGAACCTTTGCTCGATTTTGACAGTGTATCAGCACGACGTGCCGAGCGAGGATATGTTCAGGAACTCCATCTCTTCCTGGATGTATCTGTGTAGGCAACTGCAGTATTTGAGCACTAGATGCAGATCAGAATCTTTGATACCCAATTGTGTGCGAAGCGTATGAAAAATGTTGGTGAACTCTGGCACATCTTGGTCGCTTCCTTGTCGCAATGTGGTCCACTTTATGTATTTGTCCTTGTAGCTTTTGACAGGGTAGTACTACTCCTTGATGGCATCCCAAAATGAATCCCTAGTGGGTGCGGCTGAAAATAGTGAGCCTGTGCTTTCATCCTTCTGCTCGCAATAGGTTTCCCACCAGTCCTTGACATGGGGGGCTGCTTTGAGAAGAAGAAAACAATCATTTCCCGACTCGAAAATTCATGATCAGAAAAATACCCATCTAGCAGATTTAACCATTTATCTACGGCGTCTCTGTCTATTTTACCCTCGAATATGTGGATTTCAAAATTAACTTGTACCTTAAAGGGTGTGTCGTTTCCAGAGTAGCTGTTGGAAGCCGATGCGTCGCCTCTGGGTAGTCGCTGAAGAATCTGCGCAAAGTTGTCCATCATCGTGTTCCTTTGCCGCTCGAGGGCTTCTTTGAGCAAGATTTTGATAGGATCTCCTGCCCCCTCATCTTTCTTCTCATCTGCCATGGGAGGCTGTCGGGATTTATGAGGCTTGTCTTGCAAAGGTTCAACCCGTTCAAGCCCTAACTCCTTATATCTCGACCTCGTTGGGGCCATGCAAAGAAAAACAGAGAAAAAAGCAGACCGCTCTGATACCACTGATCCGGATTTAAATAGGAACATAATAAATTACAGAGATAACCATAAATACAGATATGCAATAGAAATAATACTTCATTTCATTAATGTAAAATATTGAGATATGATTACAGACAGAAAATGGAAATAAACAGCTAGGGCGATGGTAGCTTATCTCTGAGAACAGATGTGGTGGCTACATGCCTCTGAACTGTGTTATAATGAGGCTCGAAGGCCTATTTATTGTTGAGAAACAATGTAAAACCCTTCACATCCCAAAACCTAACCCTAGTGTTGTTGGGAAAAGTATCCAATACGGAATGACCCTATCCCACTCTAAGGGTGATAGTACCTCAGCAACAACTGAATGCAAAGCTATTCAAGATTACTTCTTTATGAGATGTAAGAGAGAGGAGAAAGGGATCCACTAACCGTTATCTTCCGCTAATGGTTGATCCAATCTTCCCTCTTTGCTGCTTGCTCCCAGCTCCTTGCTCTTTCACTGGCCCAGCTACACAAAGATCCTGCAAAAGCACAAGAAAGGGAAACTACAAGAAGCATACATCCATAATTGATTCAAGGATTAGAATAAATCAAATATACAAGCATCAATACGCCACAGAGACACATGCATATAGAAGAACCTCAAATGCTTTATTAATGGAAGAAGTAAAGTTCTGAGAGAGTTACAACCATAATAGGCCCAATCCAGCAACACCTCTCAGCAGAAAGAAATCTCCTCTTCACCTCCTTCAAGCAAATCACCCAATAGTTCTATGCACAAACCAACAGCACTTCCTTACATTCACAAGATTCCAGCCTCCCTAGACCTCATGAGAGAGCTCTATATATAGGAGATTTGGAGAAAGGATGAGTCAGCTTGAGGCTGGCATGAAGCTGACTAGTGTCCTCTCCCACTTCAGTTATACTTCAGTTCTTGAGTCCACTTGGAGTTTCTTGCTTCCACTTGGAGATCTAGATCCTCTTACTCATCACAAGGCGAATTCCCTGATCCAAGTGTCATTCTGGAAGCTTCCTGGGCATTTGACACTTTGCAGAATGACTGTGCCACTTGGCCAATCTCGCCCAGCTCAGGTAGCCTTCATTAGATTTGACATTCAGCGCAGGTACAGAGTGGAGCAGTTGACATGATCCAGAATTAGCTTGTTTTTGAGTGTTTTCAGGTGGAGAACTGATTTTTAGTGCTGTGGTTTGCTGACCTTGTTCCTCTAGGGGTAGGAACAACATGTTTAGGGACTTTGGATCCCTTAGATTATCGACATTTCATGCTTCATGCTGTAAGGCACAAAAATGTCTATAACAGTTGCCCCCTAAAGTATGAGGTCGTTTATCGGGTGAAATGCTTTATCAGGAGGATCCGAAGTTCATTCAATCGCTGAGAGGTGCCCTGTAATAAAATACAATACAATACATTATTTTTCATTCTGCTTTCATGATCTAGCTGAGGCAGGCATTCCCATGCTCAGCTTTATAAATTCATTTTGGTACATAGAACAGACGATCGTCTGATGGTAGACTGATAATTCTCTGCTGAAATTATCATCCTTTGAGTAGGATGATCATCTGCTGCAATGATGTACATATCAAATGTCTTTATATCCTGAATATATATCGCAGCCCTGATGGATGAAACTAGATCCGGGGTCTTCAAACTCGTTCGATCTTCACTCTAAGTACAAGTCGATCCATGTGAGAATTGCGTTGAAGTCGAACATGGAAAGACATCGCTTGATTACCGGTCAATAATGTAAACCGTTAACAAGCGCGAGAGGAATCACCAATAATGACAATGACCCTCAAGGTACTGCAGTACAATTCACGTGGTGTGAATAAAGGACTTGGCGTCGAACACCACGCAAAATCTTCTGGTCGAAGGTCATTGATGTATACCTGTCGCCGGAAGTGAGAAACTTGCCATTGAGGCATGCAAGCTTCAAAGCACTGGGGGGGGTTGTTCCTAGATCAACTTCTTGGATAATGAGCTGAAGTCGACAAGAAGCGATCCGTCAAAGGAGGGCCTTAATGAATCCCACATCAGTGACACGGAACGGAGCTAATGATTTTAGTGGAGATGAAAACAATCTGTGAAATATGATTCAGGGTGGCGATCATGGGTGGATGAAGGATAATGTATGGCAGTGGATGGGACACGGTTGACTCTTTCTGAACAACATCTCTTGAACATATAACGACACTGATGTGATGGATTGGTAGCATTACCCCAAGTGTGGATGGTTTGGCAAGGACCATGGTGATGAGACCGGTGAATGAAAACAACCCAACCCGATGTGATACGGAGGACAAAGTGTCATGTTCAAGAGCGACTTGCTACCATTAAAGTTTTGAGGTTCTCCCAATTTTTCCCCAGTCATTTCTGACCAGTACCTCTTTATTTTTGTCAAGCTTGAGGAGGATAACATATGCTTGTTCTATAACCTGCCCTTCGGGCAAGCCCATCGCTATGTTTTAACGAGCCTAGCGATAGGGAAACTCGTTCTCGTCTAAAGACAAGTTTGTCGCTATTTAATCATTTTAACGAGTCTAACGACAAGGAAAACTCGGTCCTTTTCATTTTTAGAGAGTCTGAAAAGGTACAGAAAGTCAACTCCAAAAATTCCTTTTTCATCATCTAATCCCTTAAGTCCGAAAAAGTATAAAACAATACAGAAGGGATGAGTTTTCGATAACTTTAACGAGCCGAATAAAACAAGCGCTCGACCTTTTTGTGCAATAATCCCTCAGGTCCAAAAAGATTAAAATCTAGAAGAGGGATAGCTCTTCCGGTCGCTTTTAACGAGCTGGAAGGCCAAAACTCGGCAAACTTTTCATATTTTATGAGTCAGATGAAAAGAGCTCAAAGAAGACTCGTCTTTTGAGGAACGAGTGATAAACAGGGATAGCAGCAGATTCCAGGTACAGGTTGGAATTTTCCAATCACGGCAGTGTCACAAGGATGGCTAGGTGAAATCACTCTTCGCAGCTGTTCCTCAAAATAGGTAAACAATCATATGGAGGTGAACGATTGGCCAAATGGAATGGAGGTGGCGGGTGCAAACACGACCAAGGCTTTTATGGCTAATAAATTTACGATCACAATGGTTATTTACCAGCACTGGGTTCATTTTTTAAAGAGCTTGAATGCGCCAAAACAATGCTCAATGCTTATGTTTATTTTTTAACGAGCATGAATTCCGCGTTAAAACTGCTCGATTATATGGTCAAATTTTGATTTTTTACCATTACTAGCTTTTCTCTTTTCAAATATAGTACTGCTTTTTCAATTGCTGCAACAAACTTTGTTAGAAATGAATAATATTTGCATGAAAATGAGATTATAACCCTAATATTTCACTTTGTACTACGTAAAAAGCCATTAAAAGGTGTTTTTACCTCTCATTTACCATTTCATTTGCATTTGGTTTGTTGGAGCTCTGGAGGTGCCTCTTCCCCCTTGATTTTCATCAGCTGATTCCGGGAGATTCTGCGGACGATTTTCGGCGCCGCTTGGACCAGGTAGGAGCTAAACCCTAGCTCTTTCTTTTCACGGTTTCATTTTCCTGTTTTTTGCCTGTTTTCCGGTCTTTCTGAGCCCCTGGGGTTTTGCCAGGGCGCCCTAGGTTCAGCGCAGGTTCCCCATTCGAAACCTGCGCTGAAGGTCAATCTGCCTTAAGGCAGTCTGACCCTCAACGCAGGTAGAGGACCTTCTGCCTGCACTGGGCTCAAAGAGACTGAGTTTTAAGGTCATTTTTTGATGATTTTTCGCCAGTTTTTCATCAAATCAGGAATTCACTCTTTCTCTTGTTTGCTTTGCAGGGAACCTTGAACAAAATGTCCCTTACATGGCGAGAACGAGAACATGAAGAGGAGGACATGATTGCCCTCCATGACCCGGTCACGGTGAACGCGCTGCGTAACTGTGGCCTGCTGAAGTTCTTCCGTATCTCTAGCATGAGAGCACAGATTTCTTTACTGCAGTACATGCTTGATGCTTGGGATCCTGTTAACCAAGTGTTCCAGATTAGGGGAAAGATCATCCCCTTGACCATAGAGGACATGTACTTCTTGACTGGACTGTCAAGACGAGGTGCCCCCATTTCCTTGTCAGGTACGGCCCGGGGAACTGACTCTACCAGAGATTATGTCCGCCAGTATTGCAGGGAAGGTTCTCAGCCGAGCAGAGACGGCAAGATTGTTATCCGTGAGATTACTGATCGGGCTCTCAGGTCCATTCTGTTCACTATTGGTAGGATGGCCGGCAGTGCAGCTCTACATGTTGCCAACAGGTCTTATATGCAGCACGCCCTGGAGTGTCTCCAACCGAAAGTATTCAACTGGTGTGATGCAGTACTTGTTCAGATGAAAAGTCAATTGACCAAGGTAAAGGACGGGAAGCTGAAGAACTTTGGATTTGGTTCTATTCTGACTGCCTTCGCCTTGGAGAAAATCCCACTGATGCAGCCTCAGTACATCATTCTCGACTTGCCTTCTCCGACCGAGCCACGCATGCAGAGGTGGGTCGACCACATGTCTAGGCATGCTGGTCAACCTCAGATTACTTTTACCGAGGCCTTCTTTAGGTGGTTCGAGCGCCAGGAGATGGCGTTTTCCGAGTATCCATATGTGGGCATGGATTTCCGAGGTGATCCAGATTTGGTGCTACCGGATGGCGAACAGTGGGGCGCCATTGGTAAATTCCTTGACCATATTACTGTTTACTGTTCTTATTCATAATGTTGTTGTGCTTTACTCTATCAAGACTTTTAATTGTACTCTTGGGTGCATGCAGATATTGGTCCTGTTCGTCCAGCAGTTCGTCCGAGATCGCCAGCCGCTGCCCCGGCAGTGGAGCCTGCTAGGAGGGTTGTTATTCGCGATCTGGACGATACTGAGACCCTTACAGCTGTGCAGGAGCAGGTTGAGAGCCTTACTCGCGGTCTTCCGGATGTACAGATTGACGAGTTACCTTTACAGCTGCAGCGGCATACTATTGGTGTGCCTAGACGATGGACTCGTCTCTTGCGCATGATTGCACAGGCCGTGACGTACTATCATGAGCACCACTAGGCTAGGGTGCCCCCTAGCATCTTTTTGAGTTTTTAGGTCATATGACCAATTTTGTCTTGGTTACAGAACATTATGTATGAACTTATAAACAGCTTATATATATTTTGATTTTCGAGTTTTATTCTGGTTGATTTATGTGATCCATATGTACAATCTTTGATGATGTGTCCTTTTCATAAATGTTGCAAATGTCTATCTAACACATAGTTTGCTAATGAGTCAGTTAATGTGTTTAAGTTTCTTGAAATATGTTGATATTGAATTGAATCAAATCGTCTTTCCAAGATCTTAACCCTTAGGAACATGTGATAAATAGCTGGATTGCGAACAGAATCTATACCATTGAGTTGTAGTATTACGAGCTGTGAGTCTAGCCTGACAATTAGTCGGCGTATGCCACATGTGATGGCATCAGAGAGTAGTTCTATCAACGCGCTATACTCAGCGATGTTATTCGTTGATTGCCCAATACAAACACCTCTGAAACTTACTAACTCGCCGCTTGGATCAAAAATGGCCCAGGCTGCGGAGGATAGGTTCCTCGAACTACGACTCGCTCCGTCGGCATATCCAACACATGTTTCCAGAAGGTTCGACATCTGCAATAAATGAAAAGGTGGATCACTCGACCAGGACAAACACTTTAGCGAAAACAAAATACAACAAAAGCATGCAGGTTACTATTTAATCATAGTAACGCTTGAGGTACAACCCGTTGCGGGGCTGCGCCAGTGGAATTCCATCGTAATCCATTAACTCGTAGGATCCTTTTGCTAACACCCTTTTAACAATATAGGGGCCCATCCATAAGGACTTGAATTTACCTGCTCCCAATTTATCGGATTCTTGGTCATAAAGCAAGACCAAATCACCTTCTGAGAAGACACGGGGTTTGACATTTTTGTCGCACTGAGCCTTGACTCGTTTCTTATGAGCTTCGTTAGCCAAAGCAGCATCACGACGGGTTTCATCCAATTGGATTAGTTCCAAGAAACGAGCTTCTTCTTCTGAAGTTCCGGGGAGAAGATCGATTGCAAGTTTAAGCGACAAAATTTCGCACTGGATTGGTAAGACTGCTTCTAGGCCATACACCAGTTGAAAAGGTGTGAACCCGGTTGCGTTCTTTACCGACGTTCGGTAAGCCCACAAGGCTGAGTACAGGATTAGGTGCCACCTTCTTTTATGAACCCCAATCATCCTTTGCAACATATGCTTCAGGACCTTGTTGATTGCCTCAACTTGTCCGTTGGCTTGCGGATAATATGGGGTAGAGCTGTCGTGAGATAGCCCTAGCTTGGCAGCTAATTCGACCATCATGTGATTGCGAAAATGCGAACCATGATCTGTAACTATAGCTTGCGGTACGCCGAACCTGGCGACTACATGATTGAAAAAGAAAAGGGCAGCTGTTTCACCAGTGTTATCCAATGTAGGCATCGCCTCGGCCCATTTGGTAAAATAGTCAACAGCGACTATAATATACCCATGCCCCCCGGTCGAGGTGGGGTTACATTGCATGAAATCGATGCCCCACTTGGCGAAGGGCCCAACAGCAACTATCGGCTATAAAGGTGCGGGTGGTCGTCTGGTTTTGCTATCAAAATTTGACAAGCATGGCAACTTCTGACTGCGGTTATGCAATCTTTGAACATGGTTGGCCAGAAGTATCCTGCTCGTAAGATTCTTTGTGCTGTTGCATATCCAGACTGATGCCCCCCACACGCGCCTGAATGACAATCATTCAGGGCTTTTTCGGCCTCCTCATGGGTAAGGCACCTCCTCAGAACTGTATCGGCACCACGACGGTAAAGTGTATCACCGACGATCATGTAGTCTTTTGCTTGGTATCGTATACGTTTTTGTTCGGAGCGAGAGGTGTTAGGCCTGAACTTTTGGGTTTGGAGATAAACTATGATATCTCCATACCACTCATCGCTTACAGATATTAGAAACAAACTTTCGTCCACGATTGATTCTTCCGATGTTTCATCGTTGGACGATGATGGGAGATCGCACAATAATTCTGCGAAAACTAGATCTTTCTTTGATTTGGATTTCACAAATTCCAGATCAAACTCTTGAAGGATCGCTATCCATTTTGAATATTTGCCCCCCAGCAACTGTCGCGACAGTATATAAGTCATGGGGTTGCAATCTGACAAGATGGTAGTTTTCCGAAAGAGGACATAATGTCGAAACCTTTGAATCGCTTGAACAGCTGCAAGCGCTAGTTTTTCAACATAAGAATATTTACTTTCTGTATCTTTTAAGTTTTTACTTAAATAATAGATAGGATGTTCAATTCCATCGACTTCTTGAACTAAAACCATCGCAATGGTTGTATCCGCTGCAGCTAGATACAGGTTAAAATCTCTTTGATAGTCCGGGGCGTACATTAATGATGCTTTTACTAGACAATCTTTCAGAGCATCAAAAGAAGCTTGCGCCACCTGGTCCCAGACAAAAGGTACATCCTTTTTCAAAAGACGAGTATAACCCTTAGCAAGTTCTGCGTAATTTGGAATGAACCTCCTCAGAAAGTTTGCTTTCCCTTGGAGTTTCTGAATCTGAAGCAAATTTGAAGGTGGAGGCAAATTAATGATTGCCTGAACCTTACAGGGGTCGAGACGAATCCCATCTTTAGAGACTACAAAGCCAAGTAAACGACCAGAACCGACGCAAAACACACATTTGTGCGGGTTGAGTCTTATCTTGTAGTGTCGGCAACGTAGAAATATCGCTCTTAAATGCTGCGGATGATCAGTCCGCTTTCGCGAATGAGCCGGAAGATCGTCGAGATAAGGTTGAACGATGTTCTTGATGTCATGGAAGGCATAATTCATTGCCCTCTGAAACGTCGCCCCTGCATTCTTTAAACCAAAGGGTAATTTTCTATAAGCGAATGTGCCCCACGGACAAATAAATGCAGTCTTTGACTGGTCCTGTGGGCGGATATTTATTTGATTATACCCGGAAAATCCATCCATAAATGAAAAGATTTCACATCCGGCGCATTCATCAATTATCTGGTCGATGAAGGGTGTAGGGTAGTTGTCCTTTGGACAAGCTTGGTTTACATCCCTATAATCAACACACACTCTAATCGTCCCTTGTTTTTTCATAACAGGGACAATATTCGATACCCAATCGGTTAGAGGAACCGGGTAGATGAATCCAGCATGGAGGAGTTTTTCAACTTCCGCCTTAATGGCAGCGGCTTTCTTTGGGTGCACTTGCCGAAGCCGTTGCCTTACTGGTTTGACATCAGGATACATTTTAATTTCATGTTCAACGATACTCGAGTCAATGCCTGGCATTTCATCATATGACCAAGCAAAGACATCTCTAAATTCGCGAAAAAGAGCGTTATATATTTCCAGTTCTGAAGGGGAACAACCTTTGCCGACATAAATATTCTCTACAACATTTGTTTTAGTCGAGATATTTATGGCTATAGTCTCTTCAATATTGGATAGGTTTCGCTCGGAATCCACCGTGTTTACAGTATTTGTCAGGAATTCAAAAACTGAAGGGTGATAAAGGTCACTTTGAGTATCTTCTTCGTATTCCGGAAGAAGGGAACGATGGTGGTGATCATTCCATGGTGCCCCCTCAATCATCATTGATTGTAAGATTCCTTCGTCAGTCCCATGTACTTTCGACCAAGGATCTAATGGGGTACCATATTCTCTAGACCTATCTACCCAAACGCTTGACGAGCGTTGATTTGGGTTCGCCTCCCATGCTTGAAACATTGATTGCTACAATATTTCTAAAGGGCTTGGGGGCAAAACCATTGAATGATCCATGTTGACCTTCGTGGAAGATATCATGTTGCATGTTGCTACAAACGGTACATTTCCTATATAAATAGGAGGTGGTAGCGCGAAAGTTCCCATCAATGTGGGGTCTTTCAATAATCCTACTCCGATATCTTGAATTGAATGGTTGCTCTCATGGATCATGGGAATGCTTCCTCTAACTTGTGAACCATTAGGGAGGAAGTTCTGTTGGTCGACGATCGTAATCCCTCCTTCAAACGGGAATGCGATCTTCCTAAAATAAGTCGACATGACAGCTGCCATGGCATAAATCCATGGTCTTCCCAGTAGGATGTTATAGTCAAGATTTCCATCAATGACTTCTACATCAATTTCTACTGTTTTTCCTCCTAGTTCAACTTTCAAGTTATTAAGGATACCGTAAGGGGTATAAGTCCTTCCGTCGAAAGCCTTTAATGTCGTCGAAGATCGCGACAAGGTTGGAGATCCTAAAGTCTTCCAGCAACTCATTGACATAATACATGTCGAGGCTCCCTCATCAATTATTGTTCTGTGAACAGTTTTGTTGAGTGCTTTCACTTGAATAAGGAAAGCTAGCTGAGCTGGTAACTGAGGATCATATCCCTTGTGATCAAAGGATACAAGATTGGAATCCTTAGGATCAACCCCACCAATTGCCGATAACAACGCCTGCCTTTGGGTTGGACAATTTTGTAGCACTTCAAGAGTCGACATAGCGGATGGCGATTGGGCCAAATCTTCCACTATGTTATTGTGCTGCGCCGCTCTGGCACGAGGATTAAATGTTGACTTGTGTACTACACCCTTTGGCGGTTTTATTGTTAATTCAGGGATGGTGGGCGTTACAACTTCTGTTGAAGTTGTTGTCGAACTACTTGGTTGATCTTTACCTTTTTCGTTCGACAGCTGAGGATTGCCATAATCTTTGTTCCTTGTCGAAATCAAAGCATCATTCTGCTGTTTTGAAACCGACAACATAAGGACTTGCGACGGGGAAGCATTTCCACTATCAACCAGATTTTGACCTGGGTTGGGAAATGGATCAGTTAACACAGCCGAGGTTTGGGAACTTTTAAAGAACCTCTTTAACTTAGCTTTGAATGGGCAATTCTTTGTGGTATGATCCTTATCATCACATATTAGACATGGATAATTTTGTTTCCCTTTGCCAGGAGGGTTTGAAGAATTTTTTCCAGGGGATGACTCACCCTGTTTCTTATTCTTCCCTTTGTTTTGTTTCTTCTTGCTTCCTGGTTGATTGGTTTCTTTGCCTTTATCTTCTGATACAGAATTTACTTCCGAAGCAAGAATTTCTTCTTTTGCATTTTGATCCGAATTCTTACGGGCTTTCTTTGACGAAGCCTTTATCGATTTCGCGTTTGCTGTGCCAATCACGCCATCACCGGCATGAGAGTCACTATTTGATTTAGGAGGGGGAGGAATTGAAAACTCTGGTCTAGGGGCGTCAGGTATTTTGTCATAGAGTGTGCTGGACTGAGTATAAACTAAGTCCAAATATTGTGCACGAGCAATCACTTGCTCCTCTGTTACGACTCCCCCCTTGGCCACATCTTCCGTAATAGCCGGAAGTAACGACTTTATAAACCATTCAGCTAATAGCTGATCAGGAACATATGTTTTCACCATCCTACGACGACGACGCCACTCATGTATATGATCAGATATATGGGTAGCAGTTGTCTGTTTGAAGTTGGTTAATATTTCTGTTCCCGTTTCATACCTTATCGGTAATTGAAAGTGGGTTAAGAAAGTCGTGGCTAGGGAACTAAAATTGTCGAAAGAGGCTCTTGGCAATTCAATATACCATTTAGCCGCTGGACCTGTCAATGTCCTCTGAAAAAGGCGAAGCCTTATCGAATCGTCGTTTAGGGTGTTCGACGAACACCACAGATGAAAAGTCATCACGTGATTCGATGGGTCTTCACCTGGATTTCCATTGAATTTAGGAATGTCAGATGGAAGTTTATGAGGAATTGTTGGCCACCAAGGGGCATAAGCAATCGGATCGTTGGTTAACCGGTGTAAATCGGGTAACTCTAAAGTTGCCACGAATGGTAACTGTTGATTCAGGTTAGGCGAAGCGTAACCAGGGTACGATGGAATCGCTTGAGCAGTGGGCCTTTGCATACCAGCATAATGTAATTGATGTTGGTATGACTGATACGGTTGGTGGACTTGACCACTGTAAAGTGGTTGGTTTTGACCGTTTTCGATATACGGTTGTCCATTGTTCGCAAAGATCTGCTGCTGAGAACCCTGGTACACTTGCTGGAATTGCGGTTGTTGGTATTGTACAAGCCATGGTTGTGACGCCATGTTCTGTTGTGCCATGCTAATCATTGGACCAAGGTGTGGGGTAATTGTACCCGTTTGTACTTGTGTCGGCCCACCAGTTGGCGATTGTGGTTGTGACCCATGGTCAAGCGACTGTTGCATTACAACCTGAGAAATATGAGGTTGACATGTAACAGGTATCGCTTGAACTTGCGACACGGTTACAATAGCCGGCGTGGTTGGGATGTTCGTCACAGGTACACACTGTTGCATAGAATATACAATCCTTGGTTGTTGAGGTAGCATAGGTACCCAACTACTTGATGCAATTCCAGTATAACCTGAACATTGTTGTGAACTCACGTATGGGTACCCTCCCGGAGGGGGTAATGAAAGAGCATACTGCCCCCCATACGGTACCAATCCTGAACTAAAGGGGATTGATTGCCCAGATTGACCTCCATAAGGATCAATTTGGCGAGTTTCAACATAAGAGTTGCCGGGTATTACTCCGGATGAACAAACTGGAACAGACCATACTGTCGAAATAGTCCCTTGGTGGACTCCTTCTAGCTGTTGAGAGCTAGTTGGGACAGCTGGTATGCCGGCAAACATCGTTGGAGTGACAGCAGGGGCTTCTGTTGTCGCTGTGTCATTTGACACAGTCCTAGACGATGACGGTTGTTCAGACATTTTAAGTCTATCCAAAAGATTGCCTAGCGATTCTATAGGGACTTCCACTTGTGGTGGATTAACTTCTGATGAAGGAAATAGAGTGACCCCGACTCCAAAATGAGTTGGAGTACTTGCTTGCGGATCCTCTGCAATTTCCTCTATCGCAATCAAACCCGGTGGAAGAGGAAGACCGTCAGGTCCGTAAAATATTTCTGGTGCCGAAGAAGTAGTTGTTTCGACAGCGACAGTTGTTTGGGGAACAAAACTCTCTGGACCGGTTACAGATGGAACTGGTTCAGTTACACAAGTACTTGCCCCCAGACTAGGATCAGTATTACTGTCCTTCCGCGGTTGTTGAACTTCTTCTATAGAGGCAAGGTTTCCAGAAATGTTAGGAGTAACCGGAACCTCAGATGCAGTTGGAACACTTGTTCTAACTTTCAAAGGAGATTTTGAACCGGTTAAACGAGTTCGCTTTGCCCGTACTGTTTTCGATTCCAGAGACAAAGACGGTTGACTCGTAAGCCTCCGCGAACGACGGGGTTTCAATTGACTTTCTTCCACGATTGCGGATTACTTGATCAACTAAAATATTAAAAGGGGAAATTTGTGTTTCCGAATTGAATGAATTTTATTAGACGCTTTTAGACACAACTTGCTTTTTCACTTTTTAAGAGTCGAGAAAAAGCTAAAGATGACTCTAGTCTCCTTCGATGTATTAACGAGCCCGAAGTGACAAATGCTCGGTTGGACTTTTTCAGTTATAGAGTTTGAAAAAGGCCAAAAGAAACTGCTCTGGAGATCTAGGCAGAGGGTGTGCCAAACTTTTCGCAAAACCACAGAATACGTTTTACGGTACGAGTGGTCGATCTTCGTGAATGCTGTGTTCACTGCATTGCGATCAGTAGGGCGGTCGACACGGTTTCCTATTGGATAAAGGCTTTTTTCCTATAGGGGTCTCCCAATATATACGCGACGGTACGTGGGAGCACAAGTCCGTATTAGTGCCACCGACTCTCAGGAGGAATCACCCACCTTCATCGAGATCGACAGTCACTACGTTTAACGACGCCGGAACACGTCTCTAGCTTAGACCTCTAGATGTTTGCGTTATGTTTCAAAGCGTTGTTAGGTTCATTCAATATATTTTAAGTTGATCTTTTTAAAGTTTGCCTTTCAAGGTTCACCACGAGATGTATTGATACAAATTCCTAAATGCAGTCTAAGATGAGAAGCAAGCTTTTTCAATCTTTTCGACTTATGAAAATCTTAACTACTGAGGGAAAAGAGAGACAAAATATTTTCACACAGATCAAAGAGCACTCGCTAATGCACTTTTTCCCTAAATCAACATACAAACTTATATGCAAAATGCAAAAATGCAGGTATTTCTTTTCTCTTTCTTAATGTTGGCGTAATGCAAAAAAGAAAGCTGTTGTATAATTTCGAATTCAATTTCAAGTGAAAGCAAACAAGCTTGTCCAAAATCAAAAGACACCTTAAGATTTACTTGTTTCGACACTAGAAATATATAAATTCAAACCATATAACGAAAGCAAAAGCTCAATCAGCTATGAACAGCAAACAAACTAACTCTTAAGACCAAAACGACACTTTATCACAGGTCTAGATCTAAGAGGCCACAGCAAGACTAGTTCACTTTCGTTATGGGAAACTGTAAATGATATAAGAAATACACAAAGAACAAACACAGTTTCTTTATACAACTGAGGCGGAATAGTGGCAAGGAAGGTTGGTTTCAGATAGGCACATTGACTGGTAACAGGCAGCAAAAACAAGAGTGAAAACAGGGCAAGGAACAGCAGGAAACCCCAGTAGCACAAGGCAAGACTGGTCCAGCGCAGGTGGAACACAGGCAGTTTGACCTTCAGTGCAGGTAGCCCCTTCGGGAACTGCGCTGAAATGCAGACAGCCTTCACACAGCCTGCACTGAAGAACGAAACTTCCGTTTCTCTTGGTTTCCGGGTCACAGATTGCTCAAAAATTCACAGTTTTTGGCCAAATCAGAAGCTATCAGTCAAGGACACACTAAGGGATGACAAGGAGGATGAAAAGCTATCACTAAGAGCTTATTAGAGTCCTTGTGGATCAGCTCTTCAAATCATAAACTTGCCCAGAAACTGAGCTAGAGTAGCTGCCCTCTACTTTGCATTTGAAAGATCCAAATGCAGTTCGATTCGGTACTCCCTTTGTTTATGAAATGAATAGCAAAAACACAAACAACCAACAAGATACGTTCCCCAGTGGAGTCGCCAATTTGTTGTTGGGAAAAGTATCCAATACGGAATGACCCTATCCCACTCTAAGGGTGATAGTACCTCAGCAACAACTGAATGCAAAGCTATTCAAGATTACTTCTTTATGAGATGTAAGAGAGAGGAGAAAGGGATCCACTAACCGTTATCTTCCACTAATGGTTGATCCAATCTTCCCTCTTTGCTGCTTGCTCCCAGCTCCTTGCTCTTTCACTGGCCCAGCTACACAAAGATCCTGCAAAAGCACAAGAAAGGGAAACTACAAGAAGCATACATCCATAATTGATTCAAGGATTAGAATAAATCAAATATACAAGCATCAATACGCCACAGAGACACATGCATATAGAAGAACCTCAAATGCTTTATTAATGGAAGAAGTAAAGTTCTGAGAGAGTTACAACCATAATATGCCCAATCCAGCAACACCTCTCAGCAGAAAGAAATCTCCTCTTCACCTCCTTCAAGCAAATCACCCAATAGTTCTATGCACAAACCAACAGCACTTCCTTACATTCACAAGATTCCAGCCTCCCTAGACCTCATGAGAGAGCTCTATATATAGGAGATTTGGAGAAAGGATGAGTCAGCTTGAGGCTGGCATGAAGCTGACTAGTGTCCTCTCCCACTTCAGTTATACTTCAGTTCTTGAGTCCACTTGGAGTTTCTTGCTTCCACTTGGAGATCTAGATCCTCTTACTCAACACAAGGCGAATTCCCTGATCCAAGTGTCATTTTGGAAGCTTCCTGGGCATTTGACACTTTGCAGAATGACTATGCCACTTGGCCAATCTCGCCCAGCGCAGGTAGCCTTCATTAGATTTGACATTCAGCGCAGGTACAGAGTGGAGCAGTTGACATTCAGCGCAGATGCTCAGTGGAGCAGTTGACATGATCCAGAATTAGCTTGTTTTTGAGTGTTTTCAGGTGGAGAACTGATTTTTAGTGCTGTGGTTTGCTGACCTTGTTCCTCTAGGGGTAGGAACAACATGTTTAGGGACTTTGGATCCCTTAGATTATTGACATTTCATGCTTCATGCTGTAAGGCACAAAAATGTCTATAACACCTAGAAGATGAAACGCCAAATTGTGGGCCCCGTTTGGGTAAATTGGTACATCAATTTCCTGGGGTCGTAACTTTGGCATACGATCTCCGTTTGACACATATAATAGCTTGTTAGAAAGATCTATCTGAGCACTACAACTTTGGGAAGGGCAACATCGATCCAAGGACTCCCCAGATTTCCAAAAAGACGTCGTTTAGGGCCTCAAAACAGCTCCGAAAGTTCAGGACCCGAAAAAAACTGCCAAAAATAGTAAACTATGCTATATTTTAGGAAACTGAAAAACTAAAAGATACAATTGTGGGGGTCCAAATGGGATAGGTGGGTGGCCACCAACATCCACCTGGATCATGAAAAACCACCATTTTCTCATGTTTTCATGGTCCCCTCCGGGACTATTCTGGGTGGCAGCATCATTAAGTCACCCTTGTTCAAAGCATCTGCGATGAGTCACCTTTGCATCCATGGAGTCTATTTCACATCCTATTGTATCATGTCACAGTATTCCATCCATATTTCCATACCATTCATCCCGTGTTGCCCATTTTGGCCTTCATTCATACTGTCCACCATCCCCTCCGAAGTCGAGTCAATTGCTGCCAGGTCAACCATGCACTTTATGCTCTAACAAGGGAAGTCATTTGTTTGTCCCTCGGTCCCATTTTCTCCATTTTCCCTGGTGTCAATCCACTAGCCACATTACTATTTTCCCTTGTGCCTTAGTTCATGATCCTAATTGCCTCACCTATGGTAGGCCTTATTCTGTCGACATCAACACATCTATTCTAGAAGAATGGCCTAGAGGGCAATGTATCTTGTCTCCAACTTCCACTCTTGTTCAGTGCCTCAAATCAAGCAAAGGGAATCATCATTGCCCTTTGACTTGGTTGTTTCATGCTCCTGATTCATACACATGATGGTCCAGTGGTGCAGCAGATTGTACCAACGATTCCCGGGTGTGTGTGAGATGTTTCAGACCTCATGCGGGGTGGCCCTTCAGGTAGCCCCCCACATGCCCGGATGCCTTCATATTATGCTATAGTCTCATATGCAGTTTCAAAGATTTTATGGCTTCAGTTCCTACCACTTACAGCACTCATGACATGCATGTCTCCTTCAGATGATCCATTCAGTCTTGCAAAGCCCATTCCTGTTCAGCAGGGCTTCGTTAGTTGTTATACCCTCCCTCCCACCCATTTTTGGAGGGAAGGGCCATTATATCTCATGTACTCAGATGTTATTGTATTCAGTCCTAGCTCATGTTTTTCCAGACGCATTATGTATATGGGACACATTGTATTATTTTCTGGCTCATTTATTCCAATTTGTCATGTACCATTCAACATGTACTTTATCACTTAGCTTAATTTTCCTGGGCACCTTATTATTTTTGTACTAAGTTATATTGAACGGTATAGGTAAGCCTCCCCCGCCTCATTGAGATCCAATACCACAACATAAAAGGAGACTTACATTGGTATCGCTCCCTTTGTCACTATACTCTGTCACTTCAGCTCCATTGGTCTCTCTCTCTCTCTCTCTCTCTCTCTCTCTCTCTCTCTCTCTGACTCCACTTGTTGTCTAGTGATTGTATCCTTACAACGTACTTCGGTCATACATTTTTCTCCTAATGCTCGTACTTTGGGAGGCAATCTATTATCACCAAAAATTGATCATCTAGCCATAATTTACTAGACGGATTGAAGTACACCATGTAGGGCCAATTTTACCACAGTAAAATTGCCTTTACATATAAGAAATTACTTAATAAACCACATTTGTTAAGTAATTTATAATTAAACCCATCAAGAATAATTAAATAAATCATTATTTATTTACGTATATTCTAGGAATAATTAATTAAACCATTGTTTAACTAATATTCCTTGTCATATTTGACCCAGTTATGAGAAATAAATAGATAAATCATTACTTCTTGAGATGATAAATAAATCATTTATTTATTTATTATTTCTAAATAAAAGTTTAAATGCTTTTTCCCTCCAACCAAATATAATAAAATATTCCAAATGGTTAATTCTAGAATATGGTTAATAATGTTTTATTATTTCCCATTATCCAATAATAACCTAGTATTTTGTTATAAATAGAACGGTTCTACATTCATTCTTGACTTTTGATTATTTTCATGGTTTCACTCATTGTTGTGTCTCTGATTATTATCATTGTCGCAAACCAATTTTCCTTTTCATTTGAGTTCTCATTGAGCTCAAACATTTTGTTTGTTGGTTTTTATACATTATAGAGGAGAGAGACTCTACAAAAGCTAAAGACATTGAGGATAGCTAAGAACCCATCCCATAGAGGGGGACTAGTAACATTAGTTGTTCCCTTCACAGGTGTCATCTAATAGAATATATTCTTCATATATCTGGTTTCCACTGGATTATTGGAGTTACTTGCACTTACTTTCTTATTCCTATTTGTTGTTTAACTAGTTATGTTGCATGGATCAGGTCTTTGGTAGGTTTTGTTTCTATCATTTGTTGCAGATCTACACTGTTTAACAACCATTTTTATTGTTTGGTCTATTTTTCATCCACATGCTAAAGTTATTTATTTTCATACACCTTTGAGAAGAATACTTATAAACAATTGGCGACTCCACTGGGGATTTTCTGATTGTCTCTAACAATTGGCGACTCCATTCTGTTTTTAATTCTGATTAAGAAACCTAGGTGACCTTCAATTTTCCAACTTAGTGTTTTCTTTTTTTCAATCTCTTAATGTTTTTTACTAGCATTCTAACCCTAGATCGGTCAAATTTCTAACTTCCGCAAGTTTTCTAGTTATTTCCGCAGGTCACAGGAACCAGTTGTGACAAAGACGATAAATTTTTTCAAGACTTGCCACCTGAGAACTTGGAGCAGAAATCACACTTTTCGGCACCAAACTTGTGATATGGAGGTCCAGAACACACTTTCTATCCCAAAAAGTGTGATATCCCCTGAATCAGGTTAGTACCTGTGATTTTAGGGTTTCCTGGAATTTTTCTGATCTTTTTCTGGGTTTTACAGAGAGCAGTATACTGGGTTGGTTGACCACTATCTTAGACCGCTTAGGCCTTGATCTACTATGTTTCGCTCTTCGAAGTGGAATTTAGCCCCTTAGGGCTTCTAGTACGCTTCCACCTTTATAGGAGGAGTTGGGTCGAGTAAGAATTCTGAGTTTTTGCGGAGCTTTCAGCCATATTTTCCTGATCTGCACACTCCCTTTTTAGATCTTAAAAGATAGGTTGGTTCCATCCAAAGTTCCCTCTTGAACCTTGTTTGGTCATTTTCCTTGTGGTGCCACTGTTTTCCCTAGGTTTCACACCCATCTCCCCATATTTTGCAGCGATTTTCCTCACTGGTTTTTTGTTGTTGCTACACCACTTTCCAACAGCATAGTGTCATTTGATCCTAGTCACACTGATGCTTAGTTCTCTTGGCCTTTTTTGTGTGTTTTCATTTGATTTCACCACCAACCCGCACAGTGTTTGCAAACTCATTTTGTGTGGGGTTTTAGATAGTTAATTTGTTTTCCATTTTCTATTTTTAATTTTAGTTTATTTCAGCAATCTTTTTCTTTTTTCAAACACAATCTGGGCTTAATTAATAAACACACTTGCACACACAAGTGCACCTTAAGTGAAGTGTGCTTGGTGTTGGGGTCTAGGCATGAATGATTTATTCACCCTATTCCTACATTAATTTATCAAACCAGGTGCTTATCCTTTCAAGGCAACACGCAAGGTATATGCAGGGGCAAGAGCACAATCCATTCCAACCAAGGGTTCATGATTAAGATTCAAAACATTTTTGTGAAACTAAACTAAATACAAACTTCAGAAAAGCAATTACAAGAATTAAAGAGCTGTAATAGAAAGCAAAAACTAATAAATAACACACACAGAAAGACGCAGCACCTGATCAGAAGAGTGGGCCCAGCTCTCTGATCAGGGTTGCGTTAGTCACAGTGAAGATTGGAACAACAAAATAGATGATACTTTATTAATCTGAAAAGGGAAATTACAATATCGATGGGGCGTCCCCCAATTACAAGAATAATCTTTCTTTTATACTCAACGAGGGAGAACAACATCTTTCCCCAAAACCTGGTAATCGTATACCTAGAAATGTACATTAGTTGGAACGGCACCAACACCAGATAGACAAGATCAGCAAAAGGTCCAAGAATGGTTCAAGGATCTGCGACTCCAGCTACGTAGCCTCCTTATGGCTGGTCATTGTTGTGAATTACGGATTTGTTGCAGGATGTTGAAGCATCAGTTCCTGTTCTCCAGAAGTTGCGGTCAAACATAAGTTATAGTGTTGCGAATAGGAAAAACCCCGCGACTTTACTTCATTAATAAAATATTCCAATAGACAAGACAGGGGTATTTACCTTACAGATTTAGCATAGTAAACATGGGTAAATAAGTGCAAAAAGGTCAAAAAGGGTGATGGAAATGCAACAGAAAGATAGCCCGATTTGGTGCCCAACATCTCCCCCCAACTAGCCTTCTGCATGCCCTCATGCAGTTCGCCACCTCCGCAGGTCTGGATTTTGCAAACTGTAGGCTTCCTGAAGCTGAGCGAGATCATATTCTATGGCCATCTCTATCCCTGGAACTTTAAAACCATCTGAAAGGAGGACTTCCTTCCACCAGTCTCCCAGAACATTATACGTTGGGGTGTAATTTTCTACTGGCAACCAAATAGTGGGAAACTGAAACTGGATTCCCATCCACTGGACCCCGCATGTTCGGACACATGCCACATACCTGGGCACTTTGGGGAGCGCTCGTGCAAAATTTGGTGCCCCAAAAGGTTCCCTGTTTTAGATAGCTGTAGGTGACATCATCCACCTTTTCTGACAGCAATCAAGGGCCTCATCTTGAAATGTGACTAATTGCCTGACACAAAGATCAAGGCACCAGTTTTGTGTCCTCAGCATTCTGTCTCTGTTCCCCTCAATTCCCAAAAAGGTGTTGTGTTTAGTGAACATTGTGATTGACCTCTCATGTTCTCCTCTTACTATAAATGGCTTTGTAACCTGATTGGATTCAAATGTGTTAAAATCCTTTTGCCAGCTGATCTGATTGAAAGTGTAAGAGGTGAGGGCCCTTAAATGAATGTCCCCCACATATGGGACCAGGTTGAATTCTCTGTCCAGGCATAGTAGATACCCGTGTAGGTAAAACTCACACATCAAATGCTGAGTTGGCACATCATGACTCCTCATTATTCGGAGGAATTGTACACCATCTTCTATTTCATAACTAATCTCATTTTTTATGCTCTCCATGCAGAATAAAAGAAAACGTTCATGCAAGAATAAAGAATAACAAGAAGCAGGGGGATGACATGCCATCACCTCTTGTGCCAAATTAAACATCTGCTCCTTATTAGTTTTCAGCTCTGTCACTTTCTTTTCCAGCTGCTCCATCTTAAGCTATTGCTTTGCATGCCTTAATCTCATGATATCTATGCACTCCACATATTCGAAAATGGTTGTGGAGGCTCGTTCCTGAGTCCTTCTAACCTAATTTTGATACCGAGCCGCAGTAGATTTCCAAGTCTGCACTTTGGCCGTTAAGGCATACTCACAGTCTTCAAACAATTGCTCGACCGGGTCTATTTGAGTGGCAACAGAGGTTGTGTCTATCTGGTCCACCTTGAGTCTCTGCTTCTACTCCTATGGCCTTAGACTTTTTAGCTTGCCACTTGTATTTCTTCATCCGCTTCTGTATTTTGTGTACCTGCTTCCTTAGTTTCCTGACCTCCATCTTAAGCCGCATTGTCTCTTTAAATTGCAGCTGGTATTTTTTCTTGACAGGGAGTCTTTGTTGTTTGCACAACTCTACCCATTCCTATTTTATCAAAACTTCCTCAGTTTCAGTAGCTGGAGGTAAATCTCTCGGGACAGCTTCTGTTGTGTCGACTGTCGATTTTTCCTCCACTACCCATTCTTCTTTGATTATCTCTTGCTTCACGACCTTCTCGCCTAGCTTTTCCACTGGCTCATTTGTCGGGTCCGCTTCGCTTGGTCCCTCCCTTCGCCAACGGCTACTTCCTCTTGTTGCACGCTCACCGTGATCGATGGTGCCCTTGTGAGATTCTCTCCTGCTAATATGTCTGCTGGAACCCTTCCTGGTTCCCTAGCCTCAGGGGCCTCTGTCTCTTCTCTCCTCTTAGGCTCCAAAGTGCCTATTTCCTGATTAGAATCCACCCCACACGGTTGTGGCCTTTGTGATAAGTTCAAAGCTAGAGGAATGGTGAGATCTTCTTCTTTCCGCTGAGGGGAACAAGTTACCCTTGCTCCTCTTGGGATAGAGGAGAAAAAGGAGAACTGGCAGGGATCTTCAGTGTTTGGTCTCGAGGTCAACGCTGATTCTTGTGGGTCAGTGCCAACCTCATGCCCTAATTCTCCCAAAGCTTCTTCCACGGGTTCCATGGCTTCCCTAGCTCCGAGCCCTTCTTGTCCTTGTTCCTCCTCTTCCATTGGTTCTATGGTCAGGGTAGTCACGACCTCTTATTCATTCAGTTGATCCTCCTCCATGGGCTCCATGGTGGCAGGAGGTCCTTGTGGGGTACCCTCGATCACAGTATCGACCAATTCGCCCGCTCTTACTTGTTTTGGTATTGCCTTTGTGGTTGTCATGCTATCAATTTGCTCGGTTAGTTCCACAGTTGAGGCTGGTTCTTGTGGGAGCAACCTCTTCTTCAAATTATTCAACTCCCATATTCATCTCTTATGGTTCCTCCTAGTCAACATAATCATCTTTTCCTGCATCTTCTTCCTCTATGGCTTCTGGTTCATCTTCCCTAACAGCCACAACGGCTACTACCTCTTCTTCTGTGGAATCCCGATACAGTTCCCGCAGGATCAGGATTTTTCTAATGGCATTCATCACTAACAGCTAAACCAGCCCATGGTGAATGATGGCTGCCAATACCTGCCGCGACCCTTGAATCGAATGTGCCATTAGGTGGAGGCTTCTCAGTAAGAAATAAGGCATATTCAGTGAAAAATCCTCTATCTGGGGAAATCGTGGGTGAGCTAATATTCGGAGATGGTATTTGAATATAGTGGAGTATCTCTCCTCGCAAGTTATATATTTTATGATGAACTCTGCTACTCCTCCCCATGGATGCGGTAGCGAGTTTCGGTCATATCCCTGACCCTTCTGCACAATGCTTTCTCCCACCTACAAAAAGGCTTCGGGAAACTTCGGAAGGGTAGTCCTTGAAAACCATCGTTGTCCATTTTGAGGGAGCTTGTTGACTTCTGCAATGGCTTCCTCCGTCACAGGGATTTCAATTCCATGGACCTGAGAGCTTTCTTCTCCCAAGTTGAGTGCAAATTCTACTGTAATTTCTTCGTTTGACCCTCTCAACCTTTCAAAGTAAACGTTCCAACCTGCATTCTCAGAGACCTGCCATACCTCCTGATTATTCCAAACTCTCGTTGTATCTTTTGGCTCATGCCGCACAGACCATCCACCGATCGTTGTAGAGGTGGGATCAACACGACGAATGCAGTTAGATGGTAGGGGAGAATGATAGGGATCCAAACCATTGAAAATTGTAATAACGTCATGGTTGCTTTGGGGACAACGGATGAAACAATACTGGTATGTTTGAAAATGATGACGGCTTATGGTGGTACTGTTAGATATTTTAGTGATTTAATGCAGCGTGTTGGGTAGGTGACTGGTTATGATTTTTCGTGTACGAATACGCATTCCAACACATCACAGTTATGATTATGAAGTACCAAAATCATTAAATTCTGCTTGGTGAGGATCATGTGACATGAATGCTTTTTCGTGGTACGCCGTCGTTTATTATGATGGTTCCCCCCCAACTTAATTATGATCGTCCACAGCACGTTTTAATGTCTTCTTGGAATATTTTAATTAAATCCATAAAAGTCAGTGGAGATATACCTGGAGACCTACCTTATGGTGGAGTAACAACAAAATGTCTGACGAAGTAATAGCAACAGGGAGTAACAACAGCAGGGAGTAACAACAATATGGAGCAACAGCAACGAAGGAGTAACGGAAACGGCAGAGTAATGGTAGTTACAGAGTAACAGCACCAGTGGAGTAACAGCGGTTGCAAAGTAACGACACCGACGGAGTAACAGAGTTGTGAAGTAACAGCACCAGCGGAGTAACGGCAATTGCGGAGTAACGGCACCGACGAAGTAATGGTAGTTGCGAAGTAACAACACCGGTAGAGTAATGGCATTTGCGGAGTAATAGCACCAGCGGAGTAACGGCAATTGCAAAGTAACAGCACTGGTGGAGTAACAACAGTTGCAGAGTAACAACACTGGTGGAGTAATGGCAATTGCGGAGTGACAGCACCGGCGAAGTAACAGCAGTTGCGAATTAACAGCACCGGCGGAGTAACGACAGTTGCGAAGTAACAACACCAACGGAGTAATGGCAGTTGCAGAGTAACAACATCGGTAGAGTAACAACACTTCGTGGAGTAACAGCGCCGAGTGTTACATTTCTCCTAGCCATATTCCTTTGTTATTCCTACAAAATACAAATAAGTAATAAATGACAGTATATATATATATTAAGAGCAAAGTGAGAGTGTCCTTTATTCCAACAACCATTAAATCAAATAAATTAGAAAGGTGTTTGAAAAAGGCATCTCTAGAGGCTGGACGGTGGCATAGTTTTAGATGGTGTCCATTTACTAAGAACGAGGTATGATTCTCATCTATCGTAATTAATCTAACTGTTCCATTGTCGAACACTGCGTCCACTTGATATGGTCCCATCCAGTGAGTGCGAAGCTTGCCTTTGAAATCCTTAAATCGGGTGTCATAAAGTAATGCCCAATCCCCCACATGAAACACCTTACTTTTGATCAATTTATCATGCCATTCCATTCTCTGTTGTTGAATAGTAGTAGTCTTCTAGATAGCCACTGATCAAATCTCATCCAACTCATTCAGCTATTCCATTCGGTGTTTCTGTGCTTCTGATAGATCTAGGCCTATTTCTAGAGCTGTTCTGAGTGTACTGATCTCAAATTCTACTAGAAACAAGGGGGATTTCCCATAGAATAATTCAAATGGAGAAAACCTAGTTGTATTTCGCCATATTGTTCTGTAAGCCCATAAAGCTTTTGGAATTTTATGTGCCCAATCCCAGCGATGACTTGCTACTATCTTTGTCAAGATATTTTCCAATATCTTGTTTGTGCTTTCTACTTGTCCGTTCGCCTGGGGGTGATAGGGGGTTGTCACTCTATGTTTGACCCCATATTTCTGCATCAGCTTCCCTATCATGTGAGATGTGAACTGTGATCCTCCATCCGATACAATTTCCCTTGGAGTACTGTATCGGGCAAATATTTCTTCAAAAAGAAAGTCTGCCACTACTTGCTCTGTTGCTCTCGTGACCACTCTAGCTTCCACCCATTTAGTCACATAATCAGTGCAGACCAGGATGTAATATTTCTAATGAGAAGGTGGGTTGAAGGGTCCAACAAAATAAATGGCCCATTTCTCGAATGGTTCAAGGACTATCTGGGGCTGTAGAGGCATTTCATCTGCTTTCCTAGGTTGTCCCATCCGTTGGCAACTATCACACCTTCGGACATAATCCCGAGCATCATGAAAGATGGAGGGCCAGTAATATCCCATTTGCAGCACTTTGTGACCTGTTCTTTTATCTGCAAAATGTCCTCCATAGGGTCCATCATGTGCAGCCTTTAATATCTCATAGATATCATCTTCTGCCACACAACGCTGAATCTGTTGGTCAACCCCTGTATGAAAGAGATATCCTACCATCCATGAATATCAGGTACTCTGATGAATAATCTTCCTTTGCTCCGTATATGGCAGATAATGAGGCACCTTCCCTATAGCAAGGTAATTAGCAATATCTGCATACCACGGAGTGTTAGCAGAAATTGCAAAAAAAATGTTCATTTGGAAAATTATCTTCAATTAGTGTATTCTTACCATCATGTTCTATCCTAGACAAGAAATCTGCAACCACATTGTCCTTCCCTGGTTTATCTACTATAGTAATATCAAATTCCTGTAGTAGCAAAAGCCATCTTGTAATGCGACCAGGGGTAACAGGTTTATTCATTAAATACCTGATAGTTGCATGATCAATATGTACAAAGGTAGGATACCCGGTAATGTAGTGCCAGAAATTGTTGATGGTGTAAATGACAACAAGGAACTCTTTTTCAGTGACTATGTAGTTTAATTCAGCAGGAGCCAAATTCTTACTAACATAGTAAATTGTGTATGGTACTTTGTCCTCTTGTTGTCCTAATACTGCACCAATCACTGTTTGGGAAGCATCAATATGAATATGGAAAGGTAATGCCCAGTCCGGCCCTCTAAGGATCAGAGCGCTACAGACCAATTCCTTAATTTTCATAAAGGCTACATCATAGTCACCTATCCACAAAAAATCTGAATCTTTTCTTAGCAATTGAAAAAGTGGATGTGCTACTTTAGCAAAATTTTCTATAAAATGCCTGTAATAACCAGCACAACCAACAAAGCTACATACCTGCATGGGCGTTTTGGGTGTCGGGAAGTGCAGAATTACCCTTATTTTCGCTGGGTCCATCCAGATTCCTTTAGCTGAGAGAAAATGTCCCAGAACAATTCCCTCCTCCATCATCATATGCCATTTTACCATACTCAAAGAGACACGTGCTTGTATACACGTTTTGAGAAAAAATTATTAAATTTTTCAGCCCTTCAACAAATGAATCTCCATATAGTGTAAAGTCATCCATGTAAATTTCAACACTATCATCTACCAAATCAAAGAAGATCCCTAAAATTACCCTCTGGAACATTGCAGGAGCATTACACAGGCCAAAAGGAAGGACCCGGTATGCAAATGTTCCCCAGGGGCATGTGAAAGTAGTTTTGTCCTGATCTTTAGGTGCTATTTGAATCTAGTTATACCCACTAAACCCATCTAGGAAAGAGAAAAACTTTTTGCCAGCCAATGTGTCCAAAACTTGATCAATAAATGGCAAAGAAAAATGATCTTTCTACGTTGCCTTATTTAATTCTCGATAATCCACACATATCCGCCATTTATTATTTTTCTTGAGGACCATTACTAATGGGGAAACCCACTGGCTATCTGAGATGGGATAAATAAACCCTACGTCCAGTAATTTCTGAAGTTCTTCTTTCACAACATTTTTCATTGTAGGGTTAATTCTTCTCTGAGGTTGTATCACAGGATGACAGCCTTCTTTAATGTATATGTGATGGGTACATAAATTAGCAGGAATCCCCTTCATATCTAAGTAATCCCAGGCGAAGGCTTCTTTATGTTTCTGAAGGACATCTACAAGTTGCTTCTTCTGGGATTCTGACAGGTTTGGATTAATATTCAGGGTTTTTCCTAGTTCTAATTCCACTAGGACACTTTCATGGGGTGCATCAACAAGTAGCTCCTCTGATCCTTCTGTTGTTTCAATAGTTTCTTGAGTCTCACAGCTTAGGATAGATTCTAGGATTTGTTGATTTGGCTCTGAAACGAAGCAAGGATCATCCATAAAGGAGGTGATTACATCATCTTCCGATTCCATTTTCAACTGAAGGGCCTGTCCAATAGTGAGGACTGGTCTCAACTCCTCATTTTCCATTTCAGGCTCTTTCCTAGATAAAATTTTCTTGCCACCTGCTGGTTTTATGGATGGGTTTGGTTCTACAGGTGGGTATAACACTAGGTTCTTAGTGTTGTGCCCATTTGAAATAACCATGTGCCCTGATGACACCCAATGTAAGCATCCACAGTAGCCAGCCATGGTCTACCCAAAATCAAAGGATAGCCGCCCACCGAAGATTTCGTATGTAAAGCCAGGAAATCTATGGGATAGTGCCATGAATCCACTGAAATTGTTACATCTTCCAAATTCCCTACAAGTTTGACTGTAGATCGACCTGCCAGTTCCAATACTGTAGGTGTATGTTTCAAGTTACGAAGACCTAATGCATGCATGGTTTCAGTGGTGATAACATTGATGGCAGCACCCAGGTCTACCAGCACATTCGGAATCTCTACCCCATTAATTTGTACTGTCATAATTGGGTTCCCTGGATCTCCATACTTTACAGGCATTGACTTTCCCATCATGAAATCTGATAACTTTCCCATAACATGAATGGTAAGGGGGTCTTTGGATTTCTTTGCAGGTTTCTTTGAACAGTATTCCCTAAGAGTCTTTGCATATATTGGCACATCCTTCATAGCTTGTAACAGGGGAATTTTAACAAATAAGTTCTGCAATTCTCCTAATAAATCGAATTCAGCTTGAGGGCTTGATTTATTCAAAGTTAGTCTCTCCGGGTAAGGTGGTTCAGATTGATGATGTTTTGTAGGAGGCACCTGGTTTCTATCAGTTTGTTTTGGCTCTTTATTAATTAATTATGATTCCTTACCTTCACTATCAAGTTGTTCAATGATAACTGGAGGAGGTTGAACATTGATTGTCCGCCCTGATCGCAGATTCATTTCATACAACTCTGCAGTGGAAATGCTATACGAAGGTAGGTTAAGAATGTCAGTTTGATGATCTCCCTTATTATTAGGATTCGAATTAGGTTGGATTGGAAGCTGAGGATGGGTAGATTGATTACCAAGAGGCCCATTAGAGGGCAATTGGAGTTTCTATTGTGGCATCAACTGAGGAAACTACCCAGGAGAGCATCCTCACCAAGTTGGAGCCCATGGAGAGCTCGAACTAGCTTGAGGATTCCACTGCTGCTAAGGTGGAAACTAGTATTGCAGCCACATGGGAGGATAGGGCATGGACTGAGGATTCATATTAACATTATTGAAATAATGAGATGGATCTGAGTACATACCTTGATTTCCCATTGGTGGTCGAGGCTGCCATGGCTTTCTAGACCCCATGAGGTACAGTTGCTCTGTGTCTTCCCCCGTCCCTTGAAATACTGCTTTCAAGCCTGGCAAGGAGGGGCATGAGCTTGTTGCATGATTTGGCTCGCAGATTACACATTCCTCTCTGGAGTTTAGTGGACATTCCCTCGTTGGGTTCTTCTTTCTACACTTTGGGTAGAATATTGCCATGGTCCTATCCAATTCCAATCGCTTATGTTTTACTTGCAGAGTATCCGTCTGTGCCGACAGAGTGCTGAGGATATCTGTCCTCAAGTTTTCTAGCAGTTTCCCAATTTCTACCTTTGTAACACCCTCGTGAGACCCCTTTGCTGAGCGAATCCCTTGTCTATTTCTTACAAGCCCTCTTGAGCACTGAATGCATAGTTCGCAGATAACTTCAAAGCTTTCCTTAGAGATGTCTCCCTTTCTCGCGATGTTCAATAGTTCCATCGAGTCCTCACGAAAAGATCGAAGGAGGATAATTTTTAAAATTTCCTTATCCAGGTCGGAGTGACTGACCTCTGTAAGGTATACTTGAATCGTTCCACACAATCTTCTAAGCTCTCGTCTTCTTTTTGTGTGAACTTGAAAAGTTCCTCCTTGATGTTCCGGGATTTATAGTAATCCTCGTATTTTTCCAGAAAAGTTGTCCACATATCATCTCATGTGGAAATAGAGCTTCCTCCAAGGCCCATGAACTATCGCAAGGCTGTTCCTTTTAATGTAGCAGGGAAAATTTTTAACTTCTGGGCATCCGTCGTGTAGTCATACCCCCAGCACACTATGTCAAATTCGAATAAAAATGTGTCGGGGTCTTTTGAAACAAGCCCATGAAAGCTTGGTAAGGCTGCTAATGGAATAGGCTTTGTGGGCACACCAGCTCCTAGATCCTCGATTGGAAACTCGATGGTGGAAGTTGTGGGAGCCATAAATATCTTCCAATAACCGCTAGGAATTTCAACAGGCTCTGTGGAAGATGGCTGAGGATTCCTTACCACTCGGATTCAAGTTGCTTTAGCAGCACTTCCCCGGTCCCATGGTGATGCAAGTACCCCTTCGTCTCCTTTGTCCTGATGACTTGTGTTAGGACCCTACATTGTCCCTTTTTGCTTATATATTTTGCTATCATTCCATCCTTTTTCAATCAATTATTAAAGCCCATGTTATTACTTTAATCCATTTTCCCAAAGGTATATAACATGTCTTCTCATTACTATATGTTTGATTTATTTTACATATAATTTTACATTTCCTTCATAATTAATCACTGATCGGATAGTTGCTGAAACAGTTTTGAAGACTGCAGATTTATCATTGTGATCTACGTTGTTGAAACAGTTTTGAAGACAGTAGATATATCATTGTGGTCTACGTTGCAGAAATAGTTAGAACAATGCTCAAATCACGTTGCTGAAACAGCCCGTGATTTTCATTTTTAGATTTGGCAGCAACAGAAAGGGATCATTGAAGGAGCTGTTACACTGGCCGTAACAACTACATTCCAAAGTCAGGCATTGTCACAACCACTGTAACATCATTTTGTTAATGGAAGAATCGGTTATCCTATTTTTGCATATTAGGTCAAAAATAGGATTTATAATGTAATCAATTGTAATAGATGTCTCCTCTTTAAAAAGAGGAGACATCAACATTAGAGAGATAGATAGGTTACGGGAAGGTCTAGCTGGGAGTAAAGGAACTTAAATCTTTTTGTAATATGATACTTTGACAGATGAATAAAATATTGTTTTGAGCATTTCCTCTTAAGTTCCATTGTCTGGGGAATCTTGTGAGAAGGAAAGGGCCCACCTTCATCACAAGATTCACCCATTGATTTTTGTAGTGCGTTAAGTATTATTTTTTCATTCATGCCTTGTTAGCCTTTTTTTGATGAATTTACTTATGCATTATTGAAACTCTGTATTTATTGTTGAAACTATGTTTCTATTTGGTCATTGCATTGTTTCCATAAAGTCATTCATAGGTGATCAATGATTATTTTAATTGGTTTTCCAGAGTGAGTTTGTGAAGCATGGTAATCAGAAACAGGTGTTGAAGATTCCTGCTTGAGGAATAGGGTCCTGTTCTCTATTAGAGCACAACTAGTCTTTTCCTTTGCAGATTGATTTCCTTTCCTAGATTGTTCTTTTTAATGTAATATAAGATTTCTTTGATCATTGTCTACAACTCCCATGAAGAATATCCCACTTTCGGCCTTACCTAACTTCCATGGTTTATCTTCTGAAGATCCTGATGAGTTTCTTTTTGAGTTTGATATATTATGCAAAAGCTATGATTATGTTACTAATGCTCAAAAATTGAAGCTGTTTCTAGCAACACTAAAAGGAAATGCACTAAGATGGTTCATGAGTCTGGGAGGCCATGTAATCACAACATTGGAACAGATGAAACTGAAGTTTCTACTCAAATATCAGGACTACTACTAGATGAGAGAAAAAAGGGAGGAATTATTTAAGATGGTACAAAAGGAGGACGAAAATCTGGAGGATTTTATGGAAACGCTGTGTTGGCTAGTTGAATTGTTTATTAATTAAACAGTCAAGTACCAAATTAATCTGTCAACCTGGGAAAGTCTTTTATTTCAAAGGCTACCGCGTACTGTATGTACTTAATTTTTAAAAGCATTAAAGAGCTGTAGTATACACGATTATGTTTCTTACTCTATGTTATAACAGTGCATTGCAAAGATAAAATGAAAGCAGTTAACTAAGAATACAAATCTAAAAAGAGAAGTGATGGATGCCCTGTTAGCAGAGGATCAGGACCCTATCCTCCAGGTAAGGACGTTCAGCACCTGCCCCTGTAACCAGATTTCTAATACACACTGTAACTCTAATTCACCGGTGAAATATCCTTTTACAGCTTCAAGCAATTAACAAAACAGAGTACCAGCAAAAAGGAAATCATCAGAGGTAATGCTACAGAATCCCAAAATAGAGTACCAGCAAAAAGAAATTACCAAACACACTTACACACTTGACAGAAAAGTAAATGGGTGAATCTTGTGAGGAAGGTGGGCCCGGTCCCTCTCACAAGATTCCCCAGAACACAAATGCTAGATTAGGTGCTCAGAACAATCTTCTATTCATCTGCCAAAAGATCCAGTTACAATAAAAGTTCATACTTTGCTGTTGTCTTTCAAAATTCCCCTTACAAACTATTTTTCTCCTCCTCACTCTAATGTAGATGTCTCCTCTTTATAGAGGAGACATCTATTACAATAGACTGTCATAGTTCATTCAGTTAAACCTTTCTGTCAAAAATAAGAAATCCATCCTTGTTACAGGATGTTGTTACAACAGTGTGACAATGTATTCTTTCTTGGGTCTCTTACTGTTACACAGCTGGTAACCGAACTTCAACCATCTTCTTGGAATCCTCGCACTATCCTTTGCCGCTTCCCCATGGTTGCTGATTTAGTAAACCCATGTTGTTCCTGATATTTTAGCAACTGTAACTGTGTTTTACCCTTTTTTGGACAGTTGCTAATCATGCTGCGTCAGCGTGGAATTCTGGCGATCTTCTGATAATTGCCGTTTGTTATTTCCGGTATTCCAGTTGTTGCAAAATAACATTTCCCTGCTTTAGATGGTTGTTGTTGCTGGCTGTAGCAACTGCGTAGTTGCTGCTTCTGGTGTTGCAGCAACTGCGTAGTTGCTGTTTCTGGTGTTACAGCAACTATGAATTATAATTTCTGCAGACTTTAGACAGTTCAACGGTTACTTAGCAACTTAGTTAGCTTTTCCAAAGATAAATATAAAGATAACATGAATATGTAATGAATAATTAAACACATAGTCATGCGGAGAGTTACTTCATACCTTGGGGTAATTAGGTCATTATGTAATCAAAGCTTTCAACTTATGAACTGAAAAAGGATAACATTATAGCAAAAATATAAGGTCAAAAATGGTCAATTCTGAGTCCTAACATCCCCCCCAACTGAAGAGATTGCATGTCCTCATGCAATGCTTACTCTGAATCTGAGTCGGAGTATTGGGATGAACAGTGTAAATTACTGAGACAATAGTTATAGGAAGTGGTATCAAACTTGTCTCTGAACCCACAGACAGTCTGTATTTGCCTCCATGCTGCCGCCTCTTCCTTTTTGGATAATCCAAACTGGCCCTTGTATTGTTGACCAGATAACCATAGAAGTGGAAATTTAAATCTGTAGCCAATCCAGTTTTCAGCACATTGTTGCATGCATCTAACATAGTAAGGTACCCTTGAGATTGCTGCCTGTAAATTAGGTGGATTATAAGGGTGATATTCCTGCCTCTCCTTGGGGCAGTTTTCCCAAAATAGGTTGTTTGCCTTGACAGCCAAGGGTGCCTTGGTTCTCACATAGTGTTGGCAGTCTCTCAGGACCACTGCTTGTAGTTGCCTGACGTGATCCTTCATTTCAGGGTCACTTAACATTCTTCGGTGTTGTGCAATGAAAGTGGCTGCATTTTGAGGTTCAGCCCTGATCCACAGAAGGCAATTCTGTTCATTATGTTGTGCTGAGATAAAAGTGTTTTTCCATGTAAGTTGGTTGGCTAAAAAGGAAATGAAAGCTCTGAGCTGTATGTCGCCAACAACAGGTAGTATATTCATGTTTCTCTCTTCGGACATGGCTTCATTGTGGAGGTAAAGCTCGCACAACAAATTCTGATCGTTTTTAGGTGCCTCTGCAAAGGTTTGCATAAATTGTTCTGATGTAACCACCTGATGAGGTCTACCTTCTCTAACTGCCTTTATCTGTAAGAATGTCAGTCGTTCCCTCAAGAATGTTGCATAATTGAAAGAGGGTTTCCTTGTGGCAAGTATTCTTTGGAATAACTCAAACATCTGGGACAATCTGGCTTTGAGTTCCTTAATTTCTTTGTACTGAGCTCTAGACTGCTCAAGTGCTTCCCAGTTCTTGTATGCATAATTGAACCAGATCCCCTTTTGCTGTTGGAATGCTTTGCCTTGTGACAGCTCATATTCTCTCCACCATTTTCCTTTTAATTCTTGAAAACTATTGGTTTCTGTGCATGCATCACTAACAGAGGGAGGTTCTGTTTGTGTAAAGGCATCAACAAGGATAATCTGCTCTGTGATAATTGGAGTAGACCGGGATGATCTGATGTCTTCCTTTCCATTTCCAGCTACTGTTTCTTCTTCTTGTTCTATACTCTGTATTGATTCCTGTGTAACTGCTTCTTCTTCTCGTTCCATGGAAATTTGAGTAGGCCTGGGTGAGTCTATGCCTTTTTCTTCATTTCCTCTTGTTTCCTGTGTAACTGCTTCCTCCTCTTGTTCCATAGCAATTTGGGTAGGCCGGGGTGAATCTATGTCTTCTTCTTCATTTCCTCCTGTAACTACTTTTTCTTCTCGTTCCATGGCAATTTGAGTAGGCCTGGGTGAGTCTATGCCTTTTTCTTCATTTCCTCCTGTTTCCTGTGTAACTGCTTCCTCCTCTTGTTCCATAGCAATTTGGGTAGGCCGGGGTGAATCTATGTCTTCTTCTTCATTTCCTCCTGTAACTACTTTTTCTTCTCGTTCCATGGCAATTTGAATAGGCCTGGGTGAGTCTATGCCTTTTTCTTCGTTTCCTCCTGTTTCCTGTGTAACTGCTTCCTCCTCTTGTTCCATAGCAATTTGAATAGGCCGGGGTGAATCTATGTCTTCTTCTTCTTTATTCCCTGTTACTTCCTGTGTAGTTTTTGGAGAACTTGCTGGTTCTTGTGTTTCAGCAAGTTCTTTTGTTTGCTCCCGTGCAGTTTCTGGAGAACTTGCTGGTTCTTGTGTTTCAGCAAGTTCTTCTGTTTGCTCCTGTGCAGTTTCTGGAGAACTTGCTGGTTCTTGTGTTTCAGCAAGTTCTTCTGTTTGCTCCTGTGCAGTTTCTGGAGAACCTACTGGTTCTTGTGTGACAGCAGGTTCTTCTGTCTGCTCCTGCACCTTTTCTGGAGAGCCTACTGGTTCTTGTGTGACAGCAGGTTCTTCTGTCTGCTCCTGCACCTTTTCTGGAGAGCCTACTGGTTCTTGTGTGACAGCAGGTTCTTCTGTCTGCTCCTGCACCTTTTCTGGAGAGCCTACTGGTTCTTGTGTGTCAGCAGGTTCTTCTGTCTGTTCCTGCACCTTTTCTGGAGAGCCTGCTGGTTCTTGTGTGACAACAGGTTCTTCTGTTTCAGTAGAGGGTTGTGATGTTTCCGTCTGTGTAACAACAGGTTCTTTTGTTTCGACCACAACTCCAGGGACTTCATTCATTGGTTCTGCCACTACTTTATATCCTGCTTTAGTATATATCTCGCCACAATTGGCACACATATATTCATTCTCCTTACTTTTCTCTGCTGCAGATGCTACTCGTGCTAAAATGTGCAGGCTAAATTCATTTTGATAGGCTTCCTTGATCCTTATTATTTCCTCCTGGTAATCCTGGATTTGGGACTTCAGAAATTCAATTTCTTCCTGCAGGGCAGATATGGTAGGCTGAGCTTGTGGAGCGGCAGGTTCCAGTGGAGGCAGAGGTTGTGCTTCAACATTGATTTGATCACTTATACCCTCGACAGGTGGTTCTTGTGTGTCACCTGGAGTAGTGGTTGTTCCTTGTGTTGCAGCTTCTTGTCCAATATTACCTTGGGTGTCGGCAGCTAGTTCTTGTGTGACAGCTGCCTTAAAAGATGATGTCGCGACACTGTGAACACTCTGCATCTCAACCTCCGAGGGTGAGGGAGAGGAGTTTCCAGGGCTGGTGGGAATGCGGGTTTTTAACGTGATGGGTGGTGAGCTGGAGGGGGTGTGGCTAGGAAATTCAGCTATTACAGACGACCGAGTCCTTTGCTTTGGTAGAGAAGCAGGGAATTCAGACATTTTTCTTTTCAGGCTGGCTTTCTTTAAGATAGGGACAGTGGCAGAAATAGCAGCTGCTTTAGCCGAAGCCCTAGTTCTTCTTCTTTTTGGTGGGGTTTTATTTTTCTGCTGCATTTTGCGTTTGAGCAGGGTAATAGGGATGTTATCATCAGAGTCATCGGTAGAAATACCAAGTATGGGGATGGATGGATTGGTTCTATTGGGGGATGGGGTTGTTTCCGTGGGTATTTCTACTGCTGATTGTTCATTTTCAGCAACTTGTGGGGGTGTTTGCTGGAGGACTTCTTTGGGCATTTGTTCTGGAATGTCGTCTGCTTGCTGAGGGATTTCTTCGGGTATTTGCTCAGGAATGTCCTCTGTTTGCTGAGGGATTTCTACATCTTGCTCAGGAATGTCCTCTGTTTGCTGAGGGATTTCCTCTTCCTGATGAGGAATTTCCTGTTCCGGCTGGGGAATTTCTGCCTCTTGATGGGGATTAATGGGGGGTGGAGGGTTATTTAAGGCGAGGCCTCTATTTATCAGCAATTGAGCTAAACGGTGGTGTTTCAAGGAAAGAAGCGGACGCTTTGCGTTGACAGTGTAACGTGACATATTTTTAAGACATCCCAATAAATAATATGGCATATTTATCAACTGACCATTCCTCAAATGATTCAACAAGATAAAATCGTGCTGGTAAATTACCTGGTACCGGCCTTCGCACGTCAGGTATTGCTTCACAAATTCAGCAACTTTCGGCCACGGTTGAGGCAATGACTGAAGTGCTACGCCTCTGCCCTTGGGTTCCACCTGCTCGCCTGGTTGAAGAAAATCCTGCTGCGCATTAAGGATCAAGTGCTTCCTACTGAACCACCGTATGCCATTAGCTGGTAGCCCGGTAACTTGGGCTATGACTTCCTCCGTGACTGGGATTTGAACTCCCTGAACGACAGAAAATCCTTCTGTTAAATTGCATGCAAACTCGAGGACTTGCTGCGCGTCGAAGTCTGGAAGTCTCCTGAAATAATCTAGCCATCCCACTTGCAGAAATATTTGATAAACCTCGGGATAGAGCTCAAGAAGTGTTGTTGTGCCTGGTTCATATGTGATGAGATTTCCTCCCATAGCTGTTGTTTCAGTGAAATTCTCAGTTCAGAGCCGAGCTTCCGAGTTCAGTTCAGAGTAAACGTTGCAAATGGTAACATGCCATGATGAGGTGACTTTTACATATTACCGGGAGAGTTAAAGGCGGCGGCAGTTGGCGTAATATGCAATTATGAGAGCGCTTTGGTAATCCCCCCCTATGCGTAAGTGATATGATTGGAAGTACAATTATTCGGTAGTCCTATCATCATCTCTGCATTAACTATTATTTAATGTCCATACATAATCATGCGTACCTTTATGTTTTACCTTTTTGGTTGCTGCGTCGAAAAGTCTTGTCTTATCTTTTGCTGGATCATAATGATTACAGCGGGTCTAAGAGCATGAGAATACCGGCGATTTTTAATAATAATGATGGGAAGTGATTGTGGAGTATTGTAATCATCACACGAAATGGTTTATTTTATAAAAAAAATTCGTTTCTTGGGGGCTGAAGTGGAGAGACTGGTACTTTTATAAATGAGAGAATTGCTGAAAAAGGTATTACGGGATCGGGAAGTGGAGTTGCAACAACGGGATTGGTGTTGCAGCCACTGGAAGTGATGTTACATCAACGGGAAAAGGTGTTGCAGCAACAGGAATTGGTGTTGCAGCAACAGGAATTGGTGTTGCAGCAACGGGAAATGGTGTTGTAGCAACAGGAGTTGGTGTTGCAGCCACGGGAAATTGGTGTTGCAGCAACAGGGCTTCCAAGTTCGCAAAGTGATTCCTTTGAAGCTTTTGTTCTTAGCTATTTTCCATAGCTCAAATCTGCAAAATACTGAAATATAATATAGCAACCTTTGGCAGGGATTATTAGTTAAAAAAAAATATCTAATCTAAAAAAAATGCATAAATAAACAGAAATTTAAGTGCTTTGAGGGACAGCAAGTTCCCCTGGAAAAGAATACTGTTTAATTGCCATGCAAGTGGCTTTAAAATCTTCTTTAGAAACAGGCCTCTGATATAAACGGAGTCGATAGCCATTCACTAGTAGTGGTGTTCTGCTTCCATCAATTGTTAAAAGTCTAACTGTCCCATTTGGAAAAACAGCATCCACTTCATAAGGCCCTAACCACCTTGTTCTTAACTTACCTTGGAAATTCTCGAAACGGGAATCATAAAGTAGAGCCCAGTTACCTTTCTGGAACTGCTTTTGCTTGATGGTTCTGTCATGCCACCTGCTTCTTTGTTGCTGTATCATGGTTGTTTGATGGATGGCATCCAGTCTTTTCTCGTCCAATTCTTGAAGTTGCTGCAACCTGGATGTCTGTGCATCAGCCAAATCAAGGTTAACAGCTAAAGCAGTTCTTAAAGTTTTGATCTCAAACTCTACAGGGAAGATAGCGTTTTTTCCAAAAACTAATTCATAAGGTGAAAAGCCCGTAGTATTCCTCCAAGTAGTTCTATAGGCCCATAATGCCTCGGGCAACCTTTGAAACCAGTCCCTTCTATTCTCCTTTATTGTTTTTGTTAGGATGGCTTCTATGACTTTATTGGTGCTTTCTACCTGCCCATTTGCTTGGGGGTGATAAGGTGTAGTCATTTTGTGCTTAATATGATATTTCTGAAGCGTATTTTTGAAGCCATGAGAGTTGAAAGGAGGTCCTCCATCCGTGACTAATTCTCTGGGCAATCCAAATCTAACAAAGATTTCTTCAAATAAAAATGTTAGTACTGCTTCTTCATTAGCTTTAAGGAGTGCCTTAGCCTCTACCCATTTAGTCATATAATCTGTGCATACTAATATGTACACTCTTTGATTGGATGGAGGATTAATGGGACCTATAAAATCTAATGCCCATTTCTCAAAAGGTTCAAGAATTACCTGGGCATTGAGTGGCATTTCATCCCTGTGATTAGGCTGGCCCATCCTTTGACAGCTATCACAAGCCTTCACATATTTTCTAGCATCTTTGAAGAGTGATGGCCAATAATAACCCATTATGAGTACCTTGTGTGTTGTTCTTTTATCTGCAAAATGTCCTCCACAAGGGCCATCGTGACAAGCTTTTAGTACATCATAAATTTCATCTTCACCAATGCACCTCCGGATTTCCTGATCGATTCCTGTATGGAAAAGACACCCGCTTATCCAACTGTACCTAGCACTTTGCTGGATGATCTTTCTTCTTTCCCTGTGTGATAGGTGTGATGGTAATTTTCCTGCAACTAGATAATTGGCAATGTCTGCATACCAGGGTGAGTGAGCAGATACTGCAAATAAATACTCATCAGGAAAAGAATCATCTACTGGAGCATTTTCATCAGTTTTTAATCGAGAAAGGAAATCAGGAACTACATTTTCTTTTCCTGGCCTATCTACAATTGTGATGTCAAATTCTTGTAGTAATAATAACCATCTGGTGACTCGGGCATTTGTAACTGATTTATTCATTAAATACTTAATGGTCGAGTGATCAGTATCCACAAAAGTAGTGTAGCCAGTAATATAATGTCGAAATTTATTGATAGCATAAATAACTGCTAGGAATTCCTTCTCAGTGACTGTGTAATTCAGTTCAGCTGGTGTCATATTCTTACTGATAAAATAAATGGCATAGGGAAGACTATTTTCTTCCTGACCCAAGACAGCTCCAATTGCAGTGTCTGAGGCATCAGAGGATATATGAAAGGGTAGTGCCCAATCAGGTCCTCTCAAAATGGGAGCTGCAGACAACTGATGTTTAAGTTCATTAAATGCTTTTTCACAATCATCAGTCCACTTAAATTCAGCATTTTTCGTTAATAACACAAATAGAGGAGAAGCTATTTTGGAAAAATTCTTAATAAATCTTCTATAGTATCCAGCATGTCCTAAAAATCTTCTTACATCAGTTTGTGTTTTGGGGATAGGGAGGGTCTGAATTACCTGTATTTTAGCTGGATCGACTTGAATTCCTAGGAATGAGATGAAGTGACCCAATACAATACCTTGATTCATCATCATATGACACTTTTCAGTGCTTAAGGCAAGGTGTGCTTCTATACATCGCTTAAGTACTTTTTCAAGATTCTGCAGTGCATCCTCAAAAGTCACTCCATAAGGAGTAAAGTCATCCATAAATATTTCTAATGAATCATTTAGCATATCAGAAAAAATCCCTATCACTGCTCTTTGAAATGTTGCTGGAGCATTACATAGCCCAAATGGAAGTACCCTGTAAGCAAAGGTCCCCCATGGGCTAGTAAACGTGGTCTTGTCCTGGTCTTGGGGTGCAATCTTAATCTGATTATATCCACTAAACCCGTCCAAGAATGAAAAGAATTTCTTACCTGCCAAATTATCCAATACCTGATCAATGAATGGTAAAGGGAAATGGTCTTTCTGGGTGGCTTTATTCAGTGCTCTGTAATCCACACATACTCTCCATTTTCCATTTTTCTTGGGTACAATTACAAGTGGGGAAACCCACTCACTATCAGATATAGGGTATATAAATCCTGCATTCAAGAGTTTTTGAAGTTCCTCCTTCACAATTTCCCTTAGGTTGGGGTTCATTCGCCGCTGGGGTTGACAGACTGGCCGGGATCCCTCTTTAATATAAATACGGTGAGTGCATAGCTCAGGGGAGATCCCTTTCATGTCTGTATAGTCCCATGCAAATGCCTCTTTATTTTCCTGGAGTAACTTTATTAACTGTTGTTTTTCGTTATCAGTTAAGTTAGGATTTATATTTAATGTTTTGCCAGGCTCAATTTCTATTGTTGTACTTTTGGAGGGGCTGCCTACTGTTGTTTGAAATAAATTTTTATCTTTTAGGTTCTGCTGAGATTTAGATTCCAAGATTGCAGTGAAGTGATTGTACATTTCTGGATTGACCGAAGAAGGTTCAGAAATGAAGCTGCTGATTAATTCATCTTCGGTAGAGTCTTTGAAAGTTAAGGCTTGTCCGATAGTCAATATAGGTTGGGTTTCTTCATCCTCATAATCTACCCATACAGAATTGTCATTATTAATCATGGGTGTAGCATAAGGATAAAGGGTAAGCTGTTTGGTTTCCTGCCCATTAGAGATGGTCATTGATCCTGATCTACAGCTGATGAAAGCATTTGTTGTAGCAAGCCAAGGTCTTCCTAGAATCAGCGGATGACCCCCCAACTTTGTTTTAGTTTGTAACACCACAAAGTCAGCTGGGTAATTCCAGGATTCTACAGAAATTATTAAATCTTCAATGACCCCTTCTGGTTTAATTGTAAAGCGATCAGCCAATTCTAGGATGGTTGGAGTTTCCCTAATAAAGTTTTTTAACTGAAGCAATTGTGTTGTTTCAAGTGTCATAATATTTATTGCAGCACCTAAATATACTAGAACTTTAGAGACAAAAGTTTTTCCAACCTGAACTGTTACTGTAGGGTGACGAGGGTCACCATACTTCATAGGATGATCTTTTTCTGTCATTAAAGCAGTCAGTTCTCCCATCACATGAACTGTGAGGGGGTCCTTAGTTTTTCTTCCAGGTTTTTTTATGCAAATATGTCTAACAGTCCTAGCATAAATGGGAACATCTCTTAATGCTTGCAATAATGGAATTTTAACGTATAAAAACTGTAGTTCGCCTAAAAGGTTAAAAGCAGGTTGCTCAAGTGTTTTAGTGAGAGCCAGTCGTTCAGGAAATGGCGGATCTGTTGTTTGATCATTGTTGTTAGATGATGATTCTACTGTTTCAGCATTATTGTTAGCTGGTTTTTCTTTAGTAACTTCCTCTTTATCAGAGTCAGTAATGTCATCAATAATTGGTTCAACAATTCTCCCTGAGCGAAGGTGGATATCGTTACATTGCATGGGGGAGACAGGCTGATTTTGAATATCAATTGCTTGCAAGGCTTTATTATTATTTGGGTTGGGTTGGGTTGCACAGGCAGCTGCAGTCTAATTGCCTGGTTATTTGGAGGAGTATTGGATGGTAAGGAAAGGGACTGTTGATGTTGAGGAAATGGCATCTGTTGGGTTGCCCAGTTTGGATTCCATTGATTAAAATACGGTTGCTGGAGAGCCCAAGGATTCCATATGGTAGGATCAGGAAAAGGAAGATTTGGTTGCTGCATAGGTGGAAAATTCATTGTGTTAAAGGGTGGGTACTGCATTTGGTTCATGGGTGGGTAATTTGTTTGAAAAGGAGAATGATTATTCCAACGACTAAATGCTGTGTTAGAATTCATACCTTGTCTTTGTGGCCATTGCCTCCTCTGTGTCATCAGGTACACTGCTTCAGCCTCTTCTTCAGTTGACTGCAATGCTACTTTAATTCCAGGCAAAGAGGGGCATTGCTGGGTCTCATGGTCCTTTTCGCAGATCATGTAGATTGGTACCTTATCTAATGGGCATTCCCTGAGTGGGTGTTTTTCTCTGCATTTGGAGCAAAAAATAGCTAGGGCAGCTTCTGCTTCTGCCTGTTTCTTCTTTACCTGCAGAGCATCAATTTGTGAAGCAAAAGAGCTTAACATCTCGGTTTTAAATTCTTCCAACAAATTACATATTTCGGCCCTTGTTGCTCCTCCACTTGCTGACTTCTGAACTCTTGAATATACATTGTCCCTGCTTTTTGATCTGCTCACTGCTCCTCTTGAACATCTCATGCAGAGATTGATAATTTCATCAAATGGTCCCTTGGAAATGTCCCCTTTTCCCAGCATGTTCAACATGTCTAAGCAGTCATCTCGTACCCCTTTCAGCAATATAGTTTTCAGAATATCTTTACTCATGTTAGGGTGGTCAGATCGCTGCAGATTATACTGCAATCTTTCCACAAAATCTTCCAGATTCTCGTCCTCCTTCTTAACCATTTTAAACAATTCTTCCTTCCTTTCTCTTGTCTGGCAGTAATCTTGATACTTGGCCAAAAAGCTTTCTTTCATCTGATCCCAGGTAGTGATTGCCTGAGCTCCTAAGCTCATAAACCACCTTAACGCATTCCCTTTCAGTGTTCCTGGAAACAGTTTTAGTTTCTGATTAGGGCTCACATAATCATAACTTCTACATAGTATATCGAATTCAAAGAGGAATTCATCCGGGTCTTCAGAGGATAACCCATGAAAATTGGGTAATGCTGAGAGTGGAATGTTTTTCATAGGGGTTGCTCCTCTCGGGAGCTCCCCAATAGGGAACTCCAAGGTAGAGAGTGAGTTTTCCCCCATTCCTTCTGCTCTGTTATCCTCCATTGGTCTGTTTCCTGAATCGCTTACTTTATCTTCTGTATCTTCTTCGGATTCTTCTACTGGTTCCTCAGTGTATTCTGGTACTTCCAGCTTCCTTTCAGGTCCTAGTACTTCCTCCGTCTGTCGATCTGTTTGTGAGGAATACTGGATCTGAGGTCTTCAGGAACTTGTCCTCTGTGATGTTTCGGCCTTTGAGATGATTTCGTCAATAAAGGTTTTTCTTCCTCCTCCGCCTTTGCCACCTGTGAAATTAGGTTTCCTGCGTCCTCTCATGCACCTGTTATTCTTACAAAGAAATCATTAATGCTTTTAGAAATCTCTAGTCGCCTCCCCAGGCAACGACGCCAAAATGTTGGCTAGTTGAATTGTTTATTAATTAAACAGTCAAGTACCACATTAATCTGTCAACCTGGGAAAGTCTTTTATTTCAAAGGCTACCGCGTACTATATGTACTTAATTTTTAAAAGCATTAAAGAGCTGTAGTATACACGATTTTGTTTCTTACTCTATGTTATAACAGTGCATTGCAAAGATAAAATGAAAGCAGTTAACTAAGAATACAAATCTAAAAAGAGAATTGATGGATGCTCTGTTAGCAGAGGATCAGGACCCTATCCTCCAGGTAAGGACGTTCAGCACCTGCCCCTGTAACCAGATTGCTAATACACACTGTAACTCTAATTCACCGGTGAAATATCCTTTTACAGCTTCAAGCAATTAACAAAACAGAGTACCAGCAAAAAGGAAATCATCAGAGGTAATGCTACAGAATCCAAAACAGAGTACCAGCAAAAAGAAATTACCAAACACACTTACACACTTGACAGAAAAGTAAATGGGTGAATCTTGTGAGGAAGGTGGGCCCGGTCCCTCTCACAAGATTCCCCAGAACACAAATGCTAGATTAGGTGCTCAGAACAATCTTCTATTCATCTGCCAAAAGATCCAGTTACAATAAAAGTTCAGACTTTGCTGTTGTCTTTCAAAATTCCCCTTACAAACTATTTTTCTCCCCCCCACTCTAATGTAGATGTCTCCTCTTTATAGAGGAGACATCTATTACAATAGACTGTCATAGTTCATTCAGTTAAACCTTTCTGTCAAAAATAAGAAATCCATCCTTGTTACAGGATGTTGTTACAACAGTGTGACAATGTATTCTTTCTTGGGTCTCTTACTGTTACACAGCTGGTAACCGAACTTCGACCATCTTCTTGGAATCCTCGCACTATCCTTTGCCGCTTCCCCATGGTTGCTGATTTAGTAAACCCATGTTGTTCCTGATATTTTAGCAACTGTAACTGTGTTTTACCCTTTTTTGGACAGTTGCTAATCATGCTGCGTCAGCGTCGAATTCTGGCGATCTTCTGATAATTGCCGTTTGTTATTTCCGGTATTCCAGTTGTTGCAAAATAACATTTCCCTGCTTTAGATGGTTGCTGTTGCTGGCTGTAGCAACTGTGTAGTTGTTGCTTCTGGTGTTGCAGCAACTGCGTAGTTGCTGTTTCTGGTGTTACAGCAACTATGAATTATAATTTTTGCAGACTTTAGACAGTTCAACGGTTACTTAGCAACTTAGTTAGCTTTTCCAAAGATAAATATAAAGATAACATGAATATGTAATGAATAATTAAACACATAGTTATGCGGAGAGTTACTTCATACCTTGGGGTAATTAGGTCATTATGTAATCAAAGCTTTCAACTTATGAACTGAAAAAGGATAACATTATAGCTAAAATATAAGGTCAAAAATGGTCAATTCTGAGTCCTAACAGGCTGCAATATAATCTGCAGAGATCCAATCATCCCGATGTAAGTAAAGATATTCTTAAAACAATATTATTGAAAGGGGTGAGCGATGATTGTCTAGACATGTTAAATATGCTTGGTAAAGGGGACATATCTAAAGAATCATATGATGAAATTGTTAACCTCTGCAAAAGATGTTCAAGGGGAGCTACAAGGAATAGATCAAACAGCAAGGATAATACATACTCAAGAGTTTAGAAATCAGCGAGTGGAGGAGCAACAAGAGCTAAAATAGGTAATTTACTTGAGGAATTTAAAACTGAAATGTTAAGTTCTTTCGCTTCACAAATTGACACCTTGTAGGTTAAGAAGAAACAAGAAGCAGAAGTTGCTTTGGCTATCTTTTGTTCTAAATGCATTTATAAACACCCACTAAGGGAATGCCCATTGGACAAAGTGCCAATTTGTACCCTTTGTGAGAGGGATCATGAAACACAACAATGTCCTTCTTCACCAGGAATAAAAGCAGCATTGCAACCAACCGAAGAAGAAGCTGAAGTAGTCTATCTACTGACACAGAGAAGGCAATGGCAACAACGAGGACAAGGTATGAACTCTAATATGCCATTTTCTAATCTATGGAACAATTATCCTTCTTTTAATCAAGAAAATTACCCTCCCTTTAACCAAATTCAATACTCGCCCTTCAATCAAATGAATTACCCACCCATGCAATAACCAAACGCTCCCTTTGTAGACCCAGCAATGTGGACTCCTTGGCCTCCACAAAAACAATCTTACTTTAATCAATGGAATCCAAACTGGAGGGGTTAGCAGCTCCCGTTTCCAAATCAATTTCCTCAGTTTCAGTAACCACTCCCTCTACCATCAGGCACTCCACCAAATAATCAAACGATGAGACCCCAGCTACCTGTACAACCAAACCCTAACCCCAATAATAAAGCTGTGCAAGTTATTGATATTCAGAACTAGCCTATACTTTCTGTTTTCCCTACGTAGTGTAATGATATTCACTTACGATCTAGGAAAATAGTCGAACCTATTATTGATGATATTACCTCTTCTGATTCTGATAAAGAAGAGACAGAGAAAAATAATTCATGTAAGGAGGTACAGCCACCCTCTAATAAGGGTGTTGAAATAGCAGAGCCACCATTCCCTGAGCATTTAGCTTTGACTAAAACACCTAAGCCACCTGCTTTCAATCTTTTGGGAGAATTACAAAATCTTTATGTTAAAATTCCACTTTTACAAGCATTAAGAGATGTAGCAATTTATGCTAGAACTATGAGAGATATTTGTATTAAGAAACCTAATAGAAAAGCTAAAGATCCCCTTACAGTTCATGTTATGGGTGATCTATCAGCCTTAATGTCTGGAAAATCTCCTCCTATTAAATATGGTGACCCCGGCCATCCTACTGTTACAATTCAGATTGGAAAAACTATCATTTCACGAGTTTTGGTAGATTTAGGTGTTGCTATAAATATTATGACTCTTGAAACTTCACAACTATTACAGCTGAAGAATGTGATCAGAGAGACACCAACCATTCTAGAGTTAGCTGGCCATTCTATGATCAAACTAGAAGGAGTCATTGAAGACCTAATCATCTCAGTTGAATCCTGGAATTACCCAACTGACTTTGCGGTATTGCAAACTAAAACAAAGTTGGGGGGACATCCTTTAATTCTGGGAAGGCCCTGGTTGGCCACAACCGATGCCTTTATCAGCTGTAGATCTGGTTCAATGAAAATTTCTAATGGATGTGAAACCAAGCAGCTTACTCTCTACCCTCATGCCACTCCCATGATTAATAATGACAATTTTGTATAGTTGGACTATGATGATGATGTTATTCAACCTATTTTAACTATCAGACAAGCTTTAAGCCTTAAAGATACCACTGAGGATGAAGTAATTAATAATTATATTTGTGAACCCTCCTCGATCACTTCTGAAACACATAATCAGTTAATAACAATTTTGGAATCTGATACCCAGGAAAATCTTAAATCTAAAGATCTACCTCAAACATCAACTACCATCTCCTTTAAAAGCATAACAGTAGAAATTGAACCTAGAAAGACAATTAACATAAACCCCAACTTGACAGATGCTGAAACACAGAAATTAATGAAGTTACTTCTTGAGAATAAGGAAGCATTCGCATGGGATTATACAAATATGAAGGGAATCTCTCCTGAATTATGTACTCATCGCATCTATATCAAGGAAGGTTGTCGACCAATCCATCAACCCCAGCGACAAATGAATCCCAATTTGAGAGAAATTGTCAAAGAGGAACTTCAAAAATTGCTTAATGCAGGGTTTATATATCCCATATCCAACAGTGAATGGGTTTCTCCGTTGGTAATAGTACCTAAGAAAAACGGGAAATGGAGGGTGTGTGTAGATTATAGAGCCTTAAATAAAGCCACTCAAAAGGATCACTTTCCCTTGCCATTCATTGATCAGGTGTTAGATAGTTTGTTAGGGAAGAAATTCTTCTCCTTTTTAGATGGTTTTAGTGGGTATAATCAAATCAAAATTGCACCCCAAGACCAGGATAAGACCACTTTTACTAGTCCCTGGGGAACTTTTTCCTATAGAGTTCTCCCATTTGGACTATGTAATGCTCTAGCAACCTTTCAAAGAGCAGTGATAGGAATCTTTTCTGATATTCTTAATGACTCTATGGAGATATTTATGGATGATTTTACCCCTTATGGTGTATCTTTTGAGGATGCATTACAAAACCTTGAAAAAGTACTTGAACTTTGTGTACAAGCTCACCTTTCCTTAAGTACTGAAAAATGTCATATGATGATGAACGAAGGAATTGAACTTGGACACTTTATTTCATTTCAAGGAATTCAGGTAGGTCCATCCAAAATACTTGTAATTCAAAACCTTCCTTTTCCTAGAACACAAACTGATGTAAGAAGTTTTTTAGGACATGCAAGATACTACAGAAGATTTATCAAAAAAAATTCTAAAATAGCTTCTCCTTTGTTTGTGTTACTTATGAAAAATGTTGAATTCAAGTGAACTGATCTTTTCCAAAAAGCATTTGATGAACTCAATCATCAGCTATCTACAGCTCCTATTTTAAGGGGACCTGATTGGGCACTTCCCTTCCATATATCCTCTGATGCTTCGGATACTGCAATTGGAGCTGTCTTGGGACAAGAGGAAAACCATCTTCCTTATGCTATCTACTTCATTAGTAAGAATATGACTCCTACTGAGCTTAATTATACAGTTACTGAAAAGGAATTTTTAGCAGTCATTTATGCTATTAATAAGTTTCGACATTACATTACTGGTTACTCTACTTTTTTCCATACTGACCACTCGGCTATTAAGTATTTAATGAACAAATCTGTCACAAATGCCCGAGTTACCAGGTGGTTATTATTATTACAAGAGTTTGATATTACAATTGTAGATCGACCAGGTAAAGAAAATGTAGTTGTTGATTTCCTTTCTCGGTTAAAAGCTGATGATAATACTCTAGTAGATGATTCCTTTCCTGATGAATATTTATTTGTAGTATCTGCTCACTCACCTTGGTATGCAGACATTGCCAATTATTTGGTTGCAGGAAAGTTACCATCACACCTATCACATCAAGAGAAAATAAAGATCATTCAACAAAGTGCTTGGTATAGCTGGATAAGTGGGTGTATTTTCTAAACAGGACTTGATCATGAAATCCGGAGATGCATTAGAGAAGATGAGGTTTATGATATACTGAAAGCTTGTCATGATGGCCCTTGTGGAGGGCATTTTGCTGATAAAAGAACGACACATAAAATTCTCAGGATGTGTTATTATTGGCCCTCACTCTTCAAGGATGCAAAGAAATATGTTTGGGCTTGCGACAACTGTCAGAGAATGGGTCAACCGAAACATAGAGATGAAATGCCATTGAATCCCCGGGTAATACTTGAACCCTTTGAAAGATGGGCTCTAGACTTTGTAGGGCCCATTAATCCTCCATCCAATTAAAGAGTTTACATATTGGTTTGTACGGATTATATGACTAAATAGGTGGAGGCTAAAGCACTCATTAGAGCTAATGAAGAATCTATTTTAGCTTTTCTATTTGAAGAAATCTTTGTTATATTTGGAGTGCCTAGAGAGCTAGTTACAGAAGGAGGACCTCCCTTCATTTCTCATGGTTTTAAATCCACCCTTCAAAAACATCATATTCATCATAGAATGACCACACCATACCACCCCCAAGCCAATGGGCAGGTGGAGAGTACAAACAAAGTCATAGAAGCCATTCTAACAAAAACAGTGAAGGAAAATAGGAAGGATTGGTCTCAAAGGCTCCTTGAAGCACTATGGGCTTACAGAACTACCTGGAGGAATACTAAAGAATTGTCTCCCTATGAATTGGTTTATGGTAAAAGTGTTGTTTTTCCTGTGGAATTTGAAATTAAAACATTAAGAACTGCTTTAGCTGTTAACCTTGATTTGACTGATGCACAGACAACGAGGTTGCAACAGCTTCAAGAATTGGATGAAAAGAGGTTAGATGCCATTCATCAAACAACTATGATCCAACAACAAAGGACAAGGAGGCATTAGAAAACCATCAAGCATAAGCAGTTCCAAAAAGGTAATTGGGCTTTATTGTATGATTCTTGGTTTGAAAATTTTCAAGGGAAACTACGTACAATATGGTTGGGACCTTACGAAATAGATACTGTTTTTCCCAATGGAACAATAAGGCTCCTAACAATTGATGATTCTAGAACACCATTATTAGTAAATGGTCATCAGCTCCATCTGTACCAGTGACCCATTTCCAAGGAGGATTTTAAGGCCACTTGCATGGCAGATTCACATTATCTCTTTTTGGGGGAGCCTGTTGCCCCTCATTGCCATTAATTTCTGCATTGTATTTTTAGCATTAGATTAGATTTCTGAACTAATAATCCCTGTCAAGGGTTGGCATGTTGCAATTGATTATTCTACATATTCCAGATTTAGGAAAGGCTGATTGAAAAGGACGATCCTACTACAAGCAGATCCAAGCTTCATCTTGAAGCTCTCTCATCTCATTTCAATCCATCCATAATTCATTTCCTCATCTTTCAGTCATTTCCCCTCCTTTCTCTTTCCCATCTTCCCATTATTTTTCAGCAAAATTTTCCCTATTTTTCCCATCCCTAGAATAGTATTCTTCAACAACATTCTCCCTATCTTTCCCGTTGCTGAAACACCATCCTTTACCCATTTTCCCGTTGCTGAAACACTATCCTTTACTTATTTTTTCTGTTGCTGAAACACCATTTCTTTTTCAAAAGACATGATCACACAACACTTTCCGTCATGAAAATCATTTCTTCTATTTTATGCTAATTCTATCCTTTCACTGCCTTCTCCTATAACCATATAGACCTTTAACAGAATCACCCTCATACTCCAAGAGCTTTTTCCATGACTATTGATGATCTATTGGCAACAAGCACTATATTTTTCGAAATATGGATTAAAGGTAAACATGAGGTATGTAAATATTATGTGTAAATGCTATTAAACTGTAGTTAAATGAGAAGATTATTTCATAATTACCACGATCCCCATACATTTAAAGCTATCATTTCAGTCGTAGTTGGGGGGAATACCAAAATTATACACCATCATTTCACAGAAAGCCAATTACCGTTGTTATTTTACCCACTATCATGTCTTATCACCTTGCCTCTGCGCTGTTACTCCATGTTCTCATTTGCAAAATTTACTCTGTCTAAAGTGTGGTAACTCGGTTTTTTACTGTGCATTTTACCAAAGCTGGTTAACTATGGGAGGACCTGCTATTCGACATGAGCCCGACTCGATAGCTCTACTTGAATTACATCCAGAGGTATATCAGATTTTTCAGCAAGCAGGCTGGGTAGATTATTTTCAGAGGCTTCAGGGATTCGATCCACAACAGGTCCTTGAATTTGCACATAATCTACGTGACGGCCATTCTACTGTTCAGGGAGTTCGAATTCTGGTCACAGAGCATGACATAGCACAGGTTTCAGGCCTGTTGGTCACTGGAATTCGATGGTTCGGTTGTAAGCATATCATTCTAAATGCACAAATGGATTTTATCCTGCCAGGAGAACAGGTCAAGCCCAAAGGCCAGGGTGTCTAACTTCACTCATTACCACCTCCATGGCCAACGGTTGCTGAATTCGTCAAGAATTATCTTACTTGTGAAGGTCACTACCAGGTAGTCTATCAACATGACTTTGTTTTGTTAAATCATTTGAGACATGGTCAACTGTTGAATATTCCGTATTATTTACTTGGGTGTCCAAAGAATATGTCACATTACTGTAGACAGGTAAAATTCCCACTCCTTTCCCTCACCCATCACTGTCTTTTCCAGCTACTAATTCAGAGGGGCTTTGCTCGACAAGTTTCCCATCTTAATAATCCACCCCTGGACCCTGAGAAAGCTGCTAAAATTCTTCAGCAAGTTGTTGAAAATCCTCAATAAGCTCTTGAAAATCCCCACAAGCAGCAACCCGATAACATTCCTAATCCCTATAAATCCCACCAGTAGAATCAGTCAATCCAATTGACCCTCCCACCACATCAACTCCATCCCACAATTTAGCAGAATCATCTAATCCTACCATTCATATTCCTAGTGATGATTCCGAAGATAACCTTCCCACCGCTATGCTAAAAAGAAAAAGGCAAAGTAAGACCACTTTCCTACCAAAAAGGTGAACGAGGGCCTCAACCAAAGAAGCTACCATTTCTGATAGCCCTCTCCCTCAGAAGAAACCCACTCGTAAAAGGAAAATTACTGCTCTCCCTGCCTTTTTACCCCGAAGACAAATGAGGGCGTCAACTGAAGCGGCAACTATTGCCACCATCCTAAATTCCCATCCTATTCGTCTAAAACCCCATCCACCACAATCCCAAGTCCCTGAATCTTTACCTATCTCACCCTCGGGCACCGAAACACAAGAACCAGATGCTTAGGATTTTACGACATCATTTCTTTCGGAGCAAGTAGCTGTCACACAAGAATCAGCTACTCATTCAACAGCTACCACACAAGAACCAATTGTTGATCCGAAAAATCTAGATGCCCAGGATGTTGCACAACACGCAGTTGTCACACAAGAACCAGCTGCTGATCCACAAATTCCAGATGCCCAGGATGTTACACAACAGGTAACTACCACACAAGAACCAGCTACCCATTCAGTAGCTGCCCCACAAGAACCAGCTGCCGATATACAAAACCTGGATTAGGATGTTGCACAATAGGTAGTTGTCACACAAAAACCAGCTACCCATTTAGTAGCTACCCCACAAGAACTAGCTACTGATATACAAAATTTGGAAGCTTAGGATGTTACTCATTCAGCAGCTGCCACACAAGAACTAGCTGCTGATATACAAAATCTGGATGCTCACGATGTTGTACATGATGTAGCTGCCACACAAGAACCAGCTACTTATTCAGCGGCTGTCACACAAGAAACAACTGCTGATACACAAAACCTAAATTCTCAAGATGCTACTCATTCAGCAGCTGCCACACAAGAACTAGCTACTGAGACCATGACTGATACACAAAGCCCAATCACCCTGGCTTCCCTTTTATAGGAAAACGAGTTTCTAAAGTCAAAACTTGAAGCTTATAAGAATGAATTAGTAATGGCAAGGGAAGCCTATGACAAAGAGCTTAATTTGTACACTTTATCTCATGCAGCATCCACGACCGAGAAAAGTACAGAGAAATACCAGTGCAAAGAATATATGTGCAACCAATGCGGTAATATTTATCATCAAGAAGGGTATAAAGTAGTTGAAATTCCACTACCTGGAGCCTCCCCTACATCCACCTCTTCTGCAATCAAAGAGGAACGCCCTACTGTTACACAAGAACCAGTAGGGCCTTCAAAAATCAAGGAGGAGCACCCTACTGTTACACAAGAACCAGTAGGGCCTTCAAAAATAAAAGAGGAACACCCCACTGCTACACAAGAACCAGTAGGACCTTTGAAAGTTTTTGAAAAAGAGGCTAAACCACAAATACCTCGGCCTACTGAGCCAATTAAAGCTGAAGATCAGGTACCTCGGCCTACAAAAATGGTTTTTACTCAGACTGAACCTCGACCAACAAAAACTGTTTTTACTCAGACTCCCAGTACTGAACAACAAATTGATAAGTGGAAGAAAGCATATGTTATGTCACAATATATGATCTTGCGGGAGCATAAATCACTCTGGAAAAATCACATATACTCAAATTAGGAAGCCTTAGAGCAAGTACCCCAGCAGTCTCGCACACAGAGGAAAGAGAATAAAGAGCTAAAGAATAAACTGTTCCTTATGTTTGATCTTGTTCACAAATTATTAACTGCCAGGAAACCATCTTCCAATTATTTTCTTTTTCTTGCAGAACGCTTAGCGTTCTTTCAGATAAAAGCAATTAAAAATGGGAAACCTCATGAATTATCTACACCCAAGTAGTTTGTGGAAACTTTCATAGAAGAATCCACCATTGATCAACATTTGCTCTGTGAGTTGTATCTCCACAAAGAGGCTATCCCTGAAGACAGGAAGATCAATCTTAACCCTTTGGTTGGTGATGTTCAGATCAAGGCATTTGCCTCTTTTATGGCCAATCAAATCACATGGCAGACTGCCTTCCTTGCAGCAAAACATAATGAGGACAACCGCCTTCTGTGGATTCGATCAGAGCCACAAAATCCTGCCATTTTCATTTGGGAATATTCTCAATTCTTGAAAGAACCAAGGATGGTTGAACACATCAGGCAACTACAAGCAACAGTGCTACAAGACTGCCAACATTTTTTTAAGACTAAGGAAGTTGCTGCCTTAAAAGCAAACAACTTATTTTGGAAGTAGTCCTCTAAGGAGAGGCAGGAGTATAACCCCTTTAGTCCCCCTAATCTTGAAGCAGCAATCTCAAGGGTACCTGACTATATTAGATGTGTTCAACAATCTGCTGAAAAATGGATAGGATATCGTTTTCGTTTTCCTCTTCTATGGATGCCAGCACAAGAATATAAGGCACATTACAGGTTGACTAAAAAGGAAGAAGCAGCAGCATGGTAGAAGATACAAAATGTGCACGGGTTCAGAGATCTAGCTGACAATACCTTCTACAGTTACTGCCTAAGTAATTTGCACTCCAAAGCCCAATACCTCGACTCGGATTTAGAGTAAAAGTTGCATGAGGACATGCAACCCTTTCAATTGGGGGGGGATGTTAGGACCCTACATTTCCCTTTTTTCTTATATATTTTGCTATCATTCCATCATTTTTCAATCCATAATTAAATCCCATGTTATTACTTTAACCCATTTTCCCAAAGGTATATAACATGTCTTCTCATTACTATATGTTTGATTTATTTTACATATAATTTTACATTTCCTTCATAATTAATCACTGATTGAATAGTTGCTGAAACAGTTTTGAAGACTGTAGATTTATCATTGTGGTCTACATTGCTGAAACAGATTTGAAGACTGCAGATTTATCATTGCGGTCTACGTTGCTGAAACAGTTTTGAAGACTGCAGATTTATCATTGCAGTCTACATTGCTAAAACAGTTAGAACAATGCGCAAATCACGTTGCTGAAACAACCCGTGATTTGCATTTTTAGATTTGGCAGCAACAGGAAGGGATCAACGAAGGAGCTGTTACACTGGCCGTAACAACTATATTCGAAAATCAGACATTGTCACAACCACTATAATAGCATTTTGTTAATGGAAGAATCGGTTATCCTATTTTAGCATATCAGGTCAAAAATAGGATTTATAATGTAATCAATTGTAATAGATGTCTCCTCTTTAAAAAAAGGAGACATCAACATTAGAGAGATAGACAGGTTATGGGAATGTCTAGCTAGGAGTAAAGGAACTTGAATCTTTTTGTAATATGATACTTTGACAGATGAATAAAATAATGTTCTGAGCATTTCCTCTTAAGTTCCACTGTCTGGGGAATCTTGTGAGAAGGAAAGGGCCCACCTTCATCACAAGATTCACCCATTGATTTCTGTAGTGCGTTAAGTATTATTTTTGCATTCATGCCTTGTTAATCTCTGTTTGCTGAATTTACTTATGCGTTATTGAAACTATGTATTTATTGCTGAAACTATGTTTCTATTTGGTCATTGCATTGTTTCCATAAATTCATTCATAGGTGACCAGTGATTATTTTAATTGGTTTTCCAAAGTTAGTTTGTGAAGCATGGTAATCAGAAACAGGTGCTGAAGATTCTTGCTTGAGGAATAGGGTCTTGTTCTCTGTTAGAGCACAACTAGTCTTTTCCTTTGAAGATTTATTTCCTTTCCTAGATTGTCCTTTTTAATGTAATCCAGGATTTATTTGATCATTGTCTGCAATAGAGAGATTGTTTTGTTGTAACTCAAAGTAGAACTTCAGTTTAATTAAAGCAAGGTGTGATTAGAGTAATTGATACTGCAACTTTCATTGATTTTGGGATTGAGCATATATAGTGTGTGATTGCCTTTGAAATAAACAGACTTCCCTGGGTTGACAATTCATGAGGCACTGGTTGTTTAAATTAACAAGCAAGTAAAGTGACCAATAACTTGATCCCTCGGCTACAACCTCCTTTCCCTTGCTGGAGTGGTACGACCCTGTCGATGTTCTGCTTGCGACCTCTTCTCCTTCTATTACCAGCGTAAGGTTTCCCTGGTCAGGTATACTGTTGGATATTTCATCAACTGCTGGAGGGACCTGCTGTGTCGAATCACCAAAGAATGTTGTATACAGCACTGGTTGATCTACTGATTGTCCCTCGGACTTCACTCTCTGTGCCCATGGTCTCACGGTTGCGTGAGAGGATGCTTCTGATTCAGCCTTTGCTATAATTTGCTGGGTATAGGTCTTTCTTCCCAAGTCTAGTCCTCCTCCCTTTGGGGCTCTTCCTCTGCCCCTCTTATTTGGTTCTTTGTTCATACAAATGTTGGTATCTTGGTATCAACCTACAATGCTTTAGTCTTGAAGTAAGGTGTCAAAGGACCATTCCTTCCCCAAGATGAAAGAACTCACAAAAAGAGAGACAGCAAAAAAAAAGGAATCTAGGGTTCAGGGCCCAGAGCAGGGCATCAAAGGACTCCTCCCTCCCCAGGACAAGAACTAGGAATAAAAACACACCTCGAGAAGACTTAATACTTCCAGATCAGAAGCAGGGTGTCAAAAGACTCCTCCCTCCCCACGATAAAAGCTAGGATTTCCCGAAAAAACACACAAGGGTTTGAAAGAAATAAATCTGACTCAAGGCCTGGAGCAAGGCATCAAAAGACTCCTCCCTCCCCAAGACAAGAGAGTGGCCCAAATCAAACAGAAAAGCAAAAAATAAAAAAACAAGCAGAAAGAACACCTATGCTCAGGACTTAGAGCAGAGTGAGAAAACTCATTCCCTCCCCAGGACGAGAGATTGACCCTCTGGTTGGTCCGGATCGTGTTCGCACCTTGTTAGCCTCCCCGGCAATGGTGACAAAATGTTTGGGTCCAGGTACGAATGATTTATTCACCCTATTCATACATTAATTTATCAATCCAAGTGCATATCCTTTCAAGGCAACGTGCAAGGTATATGCAGGGGCAAGAGCACAATCCGTTCCAACCAAGGGTTCACGATTAAGATGCAAAAAATTGTTGTGAAACTAAACTAAATACAAACTTCAGAAAAGAAATTACAAGAATTAAAGAGTTGTAACAGCAAGCATAAACTAATAAATAACACACACAGAAAGATGCAGCACCTGATCAGAAGAGCGGGCCCAGCTCTCTGATCAGGGTTTCATTAGTCACAGCGAAGATTGGAATAGAAAAATAGATGATACTTTATTAATCTGAAAATGGAAATTACAATATCGATGGGGCATCCCCCAATTACAAGAATAATCTGTCTTTTATACACAACGATGGAGAACGACATCTTTCCCCAAAACCTGGTAACCGTATACCCAGAAATGTACATGAGTTGGAACGGCACCAACACCAGATAGACAAGATCAGCAAGAGGTGCAAGAATGGTTCAAGGATCTGTGACTCCAGCTACGTGGCCTCCTTATGGCTGGTCATTGTTGTGAATTACGGATCTGATGCGGAATGATGAAGCATCGGTTCCTGTTCTCCAGAAGCTACGGTCAAACATACGCTTTAGTGTTGCGAATAGGCAAAACCCCGCAACTTTACTTCATTAATAAAATATTCCAATAGACAAGACAGGGGTATTTACCTTACAGATTTAGCATAGTAAACATGGGTAAATAAGTGCAAAAAGGTCAAAAAGGGTGATGGAAATGCAACATAAACATAACTCGATTTTGTGCCCAACACTTGGTTTACACCGCCGTGCAAAGACTTAAATTAATTAATTTATATCTCCAAACAAAGGCAAAGACATTTTGTTTATCTCCCTTCACCATTTCCATATCGCTTGTGTCTTTTCACCATTGCGCCACCAAGGCATTTGTCACGGATACTTTTAGGCCTTCATCCTCTGTTTTTTTTTGGACGTATTACTCCTCCCCGTAGGGTTCGAGTTAGTCATCCCCCGAGTCCCCATACTGAATCTTCTTCTAGTTCATCTAATTCCTCATCCAATTCTGATCCTCCTTCACCACATACCTTCATCGTGTCAGGACCCACTGCAGGTGCAGGAAACCAACCTGGTTTTAGCTCTAGTTCTACCTCAATAGTCGCATCTAGCGGAACCGTTCCGATAGCTCCAATGAAACCTTTCATGGCTGGGTTAAGCCTCCCGATTTTAGCCAGTTGATTAATGACCCTATACACCATGATGTTGGTTGGCCAGCTATGCAGACTAAGATTCCCTCTGACATTCCCAAGTTTGAGGGCAATTCTGGTGTTCATCCAATTCTATCACAGATGATTCCATTTTTCTTCGGCTATTGCAATGCACGCTCACTAGAGATGCTACAAAGTGGTATGTTGACCAACCCACCACTTCTCATTCCACATTTGCGACACTTGATAAAGAGTTCCTTTCATATATTCAATTACCTCTCCGATATTACACCAGTACAGAGCTCTTGACCACATTTCTTTCGTCCTCTGCCACTTGTCTTTCTGATCATGTTCAGGAATGGCATAGAAGGAGGAGCATGTGTCATGCTCCGCCCTTCGAAGATCGTGTCTACCTCGATTGGTTCCTTAGGACTCTTTTATCACATATTGCCAAATATGTTGCATCTCACTTTCCTCAAACAGAGGAAGAGGCTCTCCAGACTACCTTGAGATATGACTTGATTTATGCTCAATCTAGTTATGTCTATACCATTATACTAGACCTCCCTCATCCTGGTGGTGCCAATGGAGCAGGGGCATCTCAAGTTATTGAAGGTATCGTTGGATCTATTTCACATTCTTCACCATATACTCATCAGGTTTATGGTCATTCGCAAGGGGGCACTAGTTCCTCCAACCCTTATCCCCCTCCTGCCAACAATGTGTATTCAGGACAAACCACATATTACGCATTCACCCAACCACATCAGTAGATGTTAGGGTCAGATAGTACTCAACCTGTCTATTAAATTGTTACCCCCTCACCATCTTACACCTATGCACCATCAAGCGCTCCAGCCCCTCAGGGATTAGTGCCACAGCCTCCCATGCATCCTCAACCCCAGCAACCACCGCCCCCTAAGGGTCAAGTGTATGCCCAAGAGAGTGTGACCAATCCCAAAAATTCAAATAAAAAGAATAAGGGGAAGGGTAACAAGGGTAACCAAGGTAATGAACCCCAAGGGAACCAACCTAACACCAACAACCAGCAACAGGGCAACCAACCCAAGCAAAGAAAGGCTATTCTTACGAACAAGCCTTATGCATGTTGTGGTGTACATGGCCATTATACCCATGAGTGTCCCCTCTTACCCCATATGCGCCAAATGTGGGAAGCCCAAGCAGCTTCTTAAGGTCAACCGCCCATGCAGCAATCGCCTCAGAATCCTGCACCATCTTAACCGACCATGCTCACAAATCCTTTCCCTCAACAAGGATTTTTTGCTGCTCAACCTCAACAAGGTCAAGCATCCCACCCTCCCCAACCTTCTGGTCTTGTTGACTACCAGATCTTCATGATGAATTCTGACAAGGTCAATACCTTCGATATCAACTTGCAAACTCGGTCACGTCAATATGACAAGCCATCATCTTCGTCCGCAATTGAGACCAAAACAAAAGCATCTATTGAGCCTCTTACGACACCAAATGGTCCGTTACAGATCCCTCAACCTAAATTTGATTCAATTCCAAAGATCCTCAAGGGACCATTATGATGTAACATGACTTCTAACCAAGTTTCCCATACATACAATATAGTAGATGACTTAGCGCAATCACCTACTACCATGTCGATGTTGGAGGTGCTCCAGTTGTGCCCATCTCAAAATAAATCTCTACTAACTGCTTTGGGCACAGTAGATCATTCATATGATCCTTTTATTTTCTTTCTGGTTGATACGTTATAGCATCTTCTATTACCTCCATCTGTTGCTTTCCAGATACCAATCCGCCCGTAATGCCATCATCTCTCAATGTATTATTGAAGAAGGTGCATCCACCTGTGTGATGTTTGATGTCCTTTGTAAGTAACTCAAGTCACCTGAACTATCCTCATCCACCTGTTGTAGCAGCTACAACCACTCTCCAAAATTTTACCTTAGCTTCATTTTTCAGCCTCCCTACCACTCATCCTTAGCAGCATGTCTTGCACTGTCAAGTACATAGGCTTCATCTATTTTTCAGTAGCTTTCCAGCCTTTTCATGTAATTTTGCTTCACTCCCTTCACAAGCTGTCATTCCGAACTCAAGCTATTTGTTGGCTTAGCAGGTCCCTCTGAAAATTGCGTAATTTTGTAGGGGAACCAACCTTCCCTCCAGAAATTGTGCAAATACTTTGGGCTGAGAAATTACGCATAACAATCAGACAAGATTCCTTGAGAAAACTGCACAATTTTTCCCAACACTGCAGCTCAGCCCAGAAATTGCGTAATTATGGGAAGTAGTCACCTGCTAACCCCAGAAATTGTGTAATCCCTCTAGGATAGCCAGCCTAGCTCAGCCCAGAAACTGTGCAAATCCCTCTCTCAGTCTTGTAGGTTGTTGCATGTGCCTTCAGGTTCACCAGTTCCACCCGGGACCAAGCAAACTTGATTTACATGCATGGGTTGCTTTTCCAAAAATAGCAAAAATCATCTATGGATTTTAGGGATCTATTTTTAGCATCTATAGGTTACATGCAAAGATCATTTTAGAAACTTTCCTCCAAGTGCCAATTTTCCCGAGATTTGTGGCATGAGCGTAATAAGCCTCAAAATTATTTATTCGACACTTCAGAGGTCATTCTTCACATCGATCTTGGAGCTCTGACATCCCACAACACATCTAGGAGTCTTCGGCACATCCAGCTCATATATTTTAAGGTAAGTCTACTTTACTTGTCTTTTGCAACATTTCTGTCTCTTTTTGTGTTTTGGCTAGTGTGAGTGTTGTCTGCTTGATTTCTATGAACGCTTGCTGTCATTTGCATGCATGTTAGCCTGTACAAGCACCATTTCAGTTTTCGTTTGCATATCACTGTTGTCACATGCGTGACACTGTTTTGCACGGACGCTCACTGATTCGGCGACTCATTTCACACACATGCATGTTTCCCATTTTTCTTAATCTTGCATTTGTTGTTTGCATGCATGATCATTCACTCTTGCCTACACTCATTTTCACCATGCATTCAGATCTTCATATGTTTTTAGTCGCCCGTCGGCAAGTCTGGGCAACCTTGGCCTAGGCCTTGCCTTGCTCAGAAAACATTGCACATTACTGAGCAGGAAGGCTCTAATTTCCTCCTAGTAAATGTACAAAGTTGTCCAGACACTGTCCTACAGTCTTGCTTTGCGTAATTCTGATAGGCAATGTCTGATGGCCCCAAAAATTGCGCAATGAAGTACCTGGGCCTGCATGCCTTACTGACTGAAATTGTGCATTTCTTAATCTCAGCACCAAGAAGGTCATACTGGATTGCGTAGTGAGCAATTCTAGTAGTCAACTAGCCTCCTGACAATGCGGACTACCTTTTGTGCAGTTCAGGTCGTTGGTCTCCTGGCCTCCTAGTGAAAATTGTGAATCCTTGCCATCAGTCTCCCAGGTATGTTGCACGTCAGTCCTCAAGTTTTCTTTGGTTCCAAATGACAAATTTCTTGCCATGCATGTGACAATGTCTCCAGGCATAGCAAGTGTTCGTCTGTCTCTCAGAAATTCAGGTTCAATGGCCTCTAAGAGAGCCGGGTCAAAGGACACCGATAAAAGCGAAACTGGAGATGCAATTGAGAGAGTGTTTGAGTTTGTCGATTTACAAAGACACCAAGTTGATTGTAGACAAGGACATCAAACTAAAATGATAGGACATCAATGATGCATTCACAAGCACATTTGAGGAATATCTTGAAGACCGCAGGGTCTAGGTCAACATTCACAAGTTTTTCTTGTACCGGATTGCATGCAGGTACCCCGTGTTTCCATGCGCGGACATGATACATATGATCATCTCACACATTGATCCCAAGAAGATGATGTTAAGCAGTGTCAACGGGATAGAGATTGTCACCTTCATGGCACAGGACTATCAGCAGATGTACCACTTTCTAAAGCTAGTGATCATAATGGAGACACCCTTCAGCGTACGCAGCAGCAATGCAAACTCCAGGGATATCTTGAAGAGTTGGGTGAAGGAGCCAGCCAAGTTCAGGGTGACACCCAACTAGATTTACAAGATGAAGATACTACAAAAGGTGTATCAGTACTTGGTCATCTTTGCATGCCACTTGTACGACCAAGAGAGCATGGAGACCTTCCCACAAAGTTGGGTGATTGCGTTGGACCAAATGGCTAGTGAAGGCAAAGCATGCAACTAGTCCGACATGTTGGCTCACAGGCTGAAGGAACAGGTAACAAGAGCTCGGCAGCCGCCCAAAGGTTAGCAAGCAGAGATCTACATGTATGCATACATCTTTGATGCAATTTATGCCCATAAAAAGTTCCCATGCTTGAAGTGGGCATGGACATCAGCAGAAACCTCTATACATACTTATAGCAAACTGTTTTCCGAATGCAGCTTCCACGGAGTCATCACATAGTTGTCAAACCATTTTTTCACCCCAGTGTACAAGATGATATTTGAGCAGGATCCACCTTGCATGTTGAAGGTAGCAATGGAGGCACTAATCGACATAGCGGATTCTTATACCTCACCTTTTGGCACCTTCATATGGATGTATAGTGCGGAGAAAACTCTACATGTTTTGTCGAAGTTTTCCATGGACAAGCTTGTCATGCAAGAAGTGTCGTACCACATCTTGGCAGGATTATCAGCTAGACTGCATCGAAAGAAGGCACCCTGGCCCACTCTTCCTTTGTGGATTGGGTTGTAAGAGATACGGAATCTCAAGCATGTTGATGCTGAGACAGAAGAGTTCAAAAGATTTACTTTCGGCACCAGAAGCTTCAATCTGTACAACCCGCATTTCTTTGTAAAGGATCAGGCGTGAGAATGCAATTTCCTTAGATCCACGGGGAATCTCATTGGGTTGAAGAAGACCCATGGAGATGTTGTCACAACTTCTCCAGGCCCAATGAACCGGTCGGCATCATTCTGGAATGTTTAGTGAAGCAACGTGAAGCAACATCTAGGAGAGCAGCAGCAACAACAATAGAGAGTAACATACCTTCGCGTGACAAGGGCAAGAGAATGATTTTTGATAGTGTAGAGGCAAAATAAAGATTCAAGTTCAAAGCTGACCCACTTTTGGAGAAAGCCGCTTTGGAGATAAAGGCAAAGAGGCGACAGTGCGATAAGAGGAAAGTGCAAAGGTAGAGAGATAAACAGAGGATAGAGGAAATAGTGAAGGAGTTACAAGAGATGAAGCATCAACTCCGAAAAGAAAAAGAGTTGTGCAGACAAAGCAACGGGCGCAGTAAGGATAGACACAGTAGGGGGCACAGCATGCACAGATAGATGAAACTGTTTCCATACAAGTTTTAGACTCATCCGAGCAGCTGGCATCAAGTAGACAGGATGAGCAGTCACAGGAGTAGGACTTGGCTCAAGAGATTGAACAAGTACTTTAGCAAATGGATATAGAGTTGGAGCAGTAAGAGTTAGAACAAGACATCGACCTCATGGCTTACCACCAAGAGGTTGACCCACCGGCTTTACCAGATCCAGAAGCAAAGCAAGTCCTGAGCGACCAAGGAGATACTGAGATCCTTGGATACAATCCAAAAGAAGAGATGCACAACATATCATTCGACGAGTCAAGGCATAGAGTTGTGCAATTTGCATAGAGTGTCTACTCTGGATGTCCACACATCTCTTCTGCAATTTTAGGAATGAGTGATCATATCTAATGTGTGCAAGCATCCAGTAGCATTGGCCGATGCTACTAGAGCATATGCTGAAGCCACTAGATCGAGTGTTTGCTTCTTGATAGCAGAGAATGAGTGAATGGATAAGGAGTTATAGACAGCCAAGCAGGGAGGAGAGTAGGTTACAGCATCCGCCAGAGTAGAGCTGAAGAAGGCGATATTGGATGAAGTATCATCCCTTGAGACAGTCATGCAAATGTTGTATTCCATATTTGGTACCATGCATAAGGCAGTTGTCCATCTCAACGGTTGGCAGCAATGCTCTGCTAGAAGAGCATGTATCTTGTCAAATATGCATACTGTTTTCGACCGCATGCAAACATGGACAATGAGATACAGGAGAGCCCCATTACACTTGCCCAAGATGATGAATCCCATGGCGGTTCAGTTGACGGCACGCATCCAGAGTTAGATCTAGAACTATGAGGAACTCCAACAGCTCATCACTTGTTTACGGGCTTCCCATGCATGGGCGTTCAAAAGCATGGATGTTGTTGTGTGCGTGCATGTGATCCCATCTATTGGGACACTCACCGAGGAAAAGAAAAATAATCAAGTCCGACTGGAGCTGGACATGTACTTTGACGAGTTGAATCGCATAGCCACCAATGCAGAATTGTTGATCAGTGCAGACACTATGCATCAGTAAGTCACCGGTCTGACTGCACTAAAGACAATGATGTGCATGTTATTAGACGAGTTGGAAAGACAAGCCAAATCAATGTACTTGGATGCAACAAATGCAAGATTTCATTTCTAGAAAGATGTCACCTCAGAGTACATGGACACCATCACAGACTATCAAGCTTGGCATCAGTTAGCCACTGTCGACCATCATGAGGATGTCGAAGAGTTGGTCTTCCCATAGTTGCCCAAGTCTTAGTGATGTCTTGCATGGCTTGCTCAAGCCTACTTTATCTCACATGGGTACATGTGTCGATTTCATGTGACATCTTTTAAAGTGGAAGTCCAAGTGTTGATAGTTGAATGTAATAGTCATTGAGTAGTTGAAGATTCATGAGGGTAGGTAAAAAATCAAAAAGGGGAATGTCAAGGGTAACCCCACCCTTTTCTATTTATAGTACCTCACAACTCATTATATGGGCTTTTGGGCAGCCAAGCTTCTGATAAGAGTATCTTAAAGAAATCTTGGAGAGTATTATAATTAGCCTTGGCTTCTCCACAATGCAGAGCTAGTACATCTCTTTGGAGGAGCAAGTTGAAGTGACTGTAACATTCCATTATTGAGACTAGTGGTAGGTCATGGTTGTACTGTATCATTGGAACTTTCACTTCTTAACATGACAGAGCCAACATGTTTCATGCATATGTCTTTATTGTATTTCAGTTAACTTGGTTACTCTAATGATATATGTATATGTTTGCTTACGCATGTATGTATAGACTCTTTCTCTATATGTATGTATGAATCTTACTGAGATGTGTTGTTGGTTTAACCATCACTTTGGATTCTTGGTTCACCTTCCTTCCATTTTGTTATGTATCTTTGCTTGTGTGTTCCATTCCAAGCTGCGTGTTTACACAAGTTTCCAAGGGGCGCACTCATTTCACCTTTTGTGTGTTAGAACCATTCATGCACCTTCCATGGCTTGTTGCGCATGTCACACCCTTGCTACCGATAAGGAAATCCTACTTACCTCTATGCACAACCGCGGTCAAGGTGATACCGTACGACCCACTGCTGGGACTCCTACTCCAAACGGTCTGAGGTCTAGTTGGAACTTCTTACCAGGGAGATCCCCTGACATTTTGGTGGATCCAACACCGTCAACACCACCATCACTTTGCGTACTTGGGACAGTCATTCCTCCCATACTCTTGGCATGTATCGCAATTGTCCAGTGACTCTTGTGGGCAAGACTATTCATGTAGACATTGAGGTTAATGATGCCCCTCTAAATTACAACATTCTATTGGGTCGTAGTTACACTTACGCCCTATCAGTTATCGTGTCTATGGTTTTCTGCAAGATGTGCTTTCCCCATGAAGGGAAGATCGTCACTATCGATCAGTTGACATATTATGAGTCATCATCTTTAACCTCCCCTAAGCCCACTATCTCATCAATGTCCAGAAAGTAGTCTGCCACCCCTCTCGCCGGTGTTTCACACAGAGTCTACAAATATTCCACCTTGTTGGGTGCTTTCTGTGGTCCTCCCCCTCCCATCTCTGAGACTATCTCTTTAATTGTTTGCATGTTACAAGAATCACAGGTTGCTATAAAGAAGTCAGGTATCTCTGCTCAACACCCTATTGTTACCATCTTAGCTGAGCCATCTAGATCCACCCCCCCAGGACCTCCTCTATTTGTGGGTGCCTCCCCTTTGTTCCCACCAGGAACTATTCCTCCAGGTCTTAACCATCCAGGAGTTGTTCCGTCGGGACATTACCCTACAGGACAGATACCTTTTTTGTTTCCTCCTCCTGGAATATTTTCTATCCCTATCATGGCTTCATTGACTCTCCCTAATATGAGTTTGGGGATCCCAGTCTAGTACATTGATCCCCTAGCGAACACTCTGTCGGGTCAGCTCAGACCATATCATGCTTTGTCCCTAGTTGAACCGGTCCCTACAACCCTTGTCGTTGCTTCAATTCCACTGCAACCTCAATAGGAACCCATTCCTGTTGCAAAAGTATCGAGATAGAGGGGAAAAGCCAAGAGGAAAGAACCTAAGGACAAATATCCCCAAGCTCCTCCAGCCCCCAAATCTCCAAAGTCGACACCTTCATGTGCTTTGTGTGAGGTTTTTTGGAATGCCACCAATAAGTGTCCTAAACTTCCTCATCTCAAACCTTTGGTTCATGAAACGTTTCCTAAGTCTAATATCCTTGAGGTCCAAGTTACCTTACCAAATTCAAACTTAAAATGTTGCGCACAAATCACCCTTGTGCCTTGTGCAATAATTATGGTCATTATTCCCATTGTTTCCCTCGTCTCGACAAATTTCACAACTGCCTCCATGTGGTTCATGAATTTGAGGCCACTCGTAGTGGATCATCTACTCCTTTACCTCTGGATTCTAGTACCACTAGTACACCAGAATAGGAGGACTTTGGTCCCACCATCGTGATCCCTCCCCCCGATGTCGAGATGACAGACTCCACAATCCATATCCTTCACCTGTCGTCATCCTTGAGATCTTCACAGGAAAACCTCTCTTAGGTTCCCACACGTGCTTCTATCAAACCCCCCTCATCGGAAACTGAGGTCTCAACATCGATAGATCTTCCATCTACTAGCTTGTCATCTACCATTTCAGATGATGCATAGGTGAACCTTCTTTCTCAGGATGATGCACCAGGTTTCGTCGCCGCATCATGTAGTCAATATTCCTCCTTCTCGCCCATGTTGCATTCTTATGAGGACATCATGGAGCCTATGTCTACCTTTGATTACCCTTGGGATGATATGCACCGTTGTGCGTACTTCCTATTGCAACACTCTCATGACCAATATGTTGTGGAATCAAAAGACTTCATCTATGGTGAATTCGATTGGTTTAGACATCCCATCCCTGCCCCAAATGATTTGCATACTTCCTATTGCAACACTCTCACGACCAATATGTTGTGGAATCAAAAGACTTCATCTATGGTGAATTCAATTGGTTTAGACATCCCATCCCTACCCCAAATGATTTCTAAGAAGACACATAGGCCCCTACATCTCCTTATCATCCTTTGGAGGATCTTGTGCCAAGTTGTGTCGAGATTCTTGAATCCCTTTTTCGAGCACTCAGAACATAATGGCACTCCACAAAATCCTCCTAGGGGGCATCATTCCCACCTTTGCATATAAGATCAGTTCCTTCCATCAAATATGCTTGTAGGTAGTATCCCATGCTTGGGGGCATGATGGTTTTCCCTTGGTCATCTTCTCAATGGATTAACATAAGTCTCAACCTAGATCACCACCTGTTCTAGGTATGGTCGATTATCCTCTGATTCCTTGGATAGTTTTTCCTACTGGCCTCTTTGGCGAACCATATTCACATCGCATATCGTAGACATTTGATACCATATCTTCAAATATTCTACTCTATTTCATACCACCCTTACCAAATAGTCCCCATGTTTGACTTAGTGGGCCAGGATGATTCTAGACCTCCTCTAGTAGTTCATTCTCGTTTTCCTCATCCCTTAATTCTTCACCAGGAACCATCATTCCAAGAAGCATTAAGGCCATCTTTAGACAAGTAAGGCCACTTTCCTAAAATGCACAGATCCTAATTCTGGTGGTCAACTTGTCTGCTATGATCTCCACAAGATTTAGGGCCTTTTCCTCCTCTCCAAATTCACCACATCTCACCTAGAAAAAGAATTCAAATTGGAGGGAAAACGTCCTTTTATAGAAAAACCCACAGCTTTTATGTCGCCCATTGTGACCAAACCATGGATCACTTTGACAAACCGTCAGCACCATTGGAAAGCTCTCATCAAGTAATATAATGGGTCTCTCTTAGTTTTTGATGATTTGACACTTCACCAAGAAGCCAGTTTTCCAAGAAGGGTCACTTTGTCGCCTCTCAAAATAAAATTTATTCATAAGAGACACTTTTACTTTGGGGGCCACCTTCCATTGGCACGTTCTGTTTCACGTGTCGATTTTATTCATGAGAAACCACCATGTTCTCACGTTTTCATGGTCCCCACCAGGACTATTCTATGTGGCGGCATCATCGAGTCACCCTTGTTCAAAGCATCTGTAATGAGTCACCTTTGCATCCATGGAGTCTATTTCTCATCGATTGTATCATGTCACAGTATTCGATCCATATTTTCATACCATTCCTCCTGTGCTGCCCATTTTGGCCTTCAATCATATTGTCTACCATCCCCTCTGGAGTCGATTCAGTCACTGCCAGCTCAATTATGCATTTTATGCTCTAACAAAGGAAGTCGTTTGTTTGTCCCTCGGTCCCATTTTCTCCATTTTCCCTAGTGTTAGTCCACGAGTCACATTACTATTTTCCATCGTACCTTAGTTGAGGATCCTAATTGCCTCACCTATGGCAGGCCCTATTCTGTCGACATCAACACATCTATTCCAGAAGAATGTCTTAGAGGGCGGTGTATCATGGTTCCAGCTTCCACTCTTGTTCGGTGCCTAAGATCAAGCAAAGGGAATCATCCTTGCCCTTTGACTTGGTTGTTTTATGGTCCTAATTCATACACATGATGGTCCAATGATGTAGTAGATTGTACCAGCAATTCGCAGGTGTGCGTGAGATTTTTCAGACCTCATGAGGGGGTGGCCCTTTAGATAGCCCCCCACATGCCCAGATGCCTTCATATTATGCTACAACCTTAGATGCAGTTCCGCAGATTTGATGGCTTCGGTTCCTACCACTTGCAGTGCTCATGACATGCAAGGCTCCTTCAGATAATACAGTCGGTCTTGCAGAGCCCATTCTTTTTCATCAGGGATTCATTGGTTGTTATACCCTCCCTCCCACCCATTTTTTGAAGGAAGGGCCATTATATCTCATGTACTCAGATGTTATTGTATTCAGTCATGGCTCATGTTTTTCTAGGCGCATTATGTATATGGTGAACCCTTCAAAGCTCAGGGCCTTCTCTTCGGGCTTCAACTTCAAAAGATCACCATCCACTCCAATCTACACTCTGCAATGTTATGTATAATGATGTAAAGTAAAGTGAACTATTTGTCAATCAGTGGAAAAGTATTGCTTCAGCATTCTACCATTGACAGGTCCTCCTGGTAGATCTGATCCATCTCTCTCTCTCAAGAAAAAAACATTGTTACCCCTATAACTATAAATGACATAAGACCCTTGCCATAAGAACTCAAATTTGCCATGTTTGCCTTTGTCTTCCCTTCTTGAATCCCACTTAAGAATTGTATCACCTATGTAAAAATCATCTGCTTTGGTCTTTTTATAAACTACCTTTTTGATTTTGTCCTAGATTACCTGTGATTTTACATATACTTCTTCTCTGGTCGGTTGCAAGTGTATGGTCTGATTTATCCTTCTCTGGATATCATTTGGTTCCACCTATAATTCCTGGATGATCTTCATAAATGGAACTGCCATTTATGATGGAAAAACAACGTCCATCCCATATACTAACTAATAGGGAGATGTGCCAATGGACTTCTTGGTAGTCTTCCCATAAGGCATTGACCAACTTTTTCTTCGATGTATTTTTTTTGTCTTCCAGTAATTTCTTAATATTGACTAGGCTTTTGTTAGAGGATTCTACAAGTCCATTACCTTGAGGGTAATAGGTTGTGGAGTGGCCAAGGGTGATGTGGTATTTGTTACAGAAATCTATCATTTTCTTGGACTTAAAGGCAGCTGCATTATTAGTAATGAGCTTTTGGGGGCATCCAAATCTTGGCAGGATATTATTTTCTAGGAAGGAGATAATAACAATTTTTGTGGCTTGTCTAGAAGGAATGGCTTCTATCCATTTGGTAAAATAATTAGTGGCTATCAAAATCCACCTATGCTGGGCTGAGGAGGCAGGGTGTATTTCTCCAATGAAGTCTAACCCCCATTGTTGAAATGGTATTTCTGTGGCGATTGGTTTAAGAGGCAAGGGTAAAATTTTTATCTTCCCCTCAAATATCTGGCACTTATGACAGGAGGTCACATGTTTTTTAACATCTGCAAAAAGAGTGGTCCAGTAGAAACCAGCCCTCATGATTTTGTCAGCAGTAGTCTTCCAATACAAGTGTCCTCCACAATCCCCTGCATGAAATTCTTGCATAATTTTATCAGCTTCATCTTTCAGTAAACAGTTCAAAAGAATACAACTAATGTCTTTCCAAAAAAAAGCATTATTTATAACACAATATCTCAATGACTTCATTTTCAAAAATATAGCTTTAGTTCTTGTCAAACCAGGAGGAGCTTGTAGTTTAGTAACACAAATATGATATCTACATACCAAGGTGAATCAATAAAAGGTTCACTAATCTGTGGAGTTGCCATCTCTTCCTGATCATCAAGGGCACCAATGAAATTAATATCTAGGGCCTGACAGTTCGATTCAGCCATGAGTTTGGCTAAACCTTCGCCTTTGATAAGTTTAGTAGGCTTTATTTCTATGTCATATTCCAATATAGTGGCAATCCATTTGCCTGTCTTTGCTTCAGGCCCATTTTGTGTCAAACTATCCTTAACTACTGAGTTTGGAACATAAGCAATGATGTGTGAATACAGAATGTAGACTCTGAAATCTTTGATGGCCTTTACTAAAGCTAATGCTTGTTTTACGATAATATTGTATCTGAGTGTGGCATCTCTTAAGGATTTACTGAAAAATGCAATTGGTTGTTCATATCCTTGGTCGTTCTTTTGCAACAAGACTGTTGCAATGGTGTGTTCTGAAGCAAAAGAAAAAATTAAAAAATCTTTCTGAAAATTAGGACTTATAAGGATTGGAGTTTTGGTTAAGGCTTCCTTGATGGCTTCAAAGTACTGTTTGGCCTCCACTATCCATTTAATTGTTGAGTCCATTCTTAACATGTCATTTAGTTCTCTAATCAATTATGCTAAATTTGAAATGAATCTCCTAAGAAAATTTATCTTGCCTAAAAACGACTTTAACTCTTTAATGTTTCTAAGATGGGAAATGGTCAAAATGGCCTCTATTCTAGTAGGATATATTCTAATTCCATCTTTAGATATGATGTGTCCCAACATCTTTCCTTCTTCGAAACCAAAGAGTGCCTTTTTGGGATTTAAAGAAATCCCAAATTTTCTACATTTTATGAAAACTCTTCTCAAGTGGTCTAGGTGTTCATAATCAGATTTAGAAAAAACAGTGATGTCCTCTTGGTATACTACTAGGAATTCATGGATCTCCTTGGCAAAATTTATATCCATCACTCTCTAAAATGTTTCTCCTGCGTTCATTAATCCAAAATCCATATTCAAATACATGAAGGTACCCCACGGAGTAGTAAATGTAGTTTTGGCTTGGTCCTCTAGCTGAACTAACGTCTGGTTATGTCCAGAAAATCCATCAAGTAAAGAGATTCTAGATGAGCCTACTACCCTCTGAAGGATATGGTCCATTTTCGGTAGAGGATAGTTGTCTTTTAAAGAGACCTTGTTTAAATTTATGAAATCAACACAAAGTCTGATTTCTCCAGTGTTTTTCCTAGTAGTGACTAAGTTTGGAATCTAGTCTGAGTATCTAATGGGAGCTATAATTTTGGCATCATACATTCTTTTAACTTCTTTCTCAATATATGGCATAAGAACTAGATTAATTCTCCTAAGTTTATGTTTGAAAGGTTTATGATCCTCCTTGAGAGGTATTTTGTGTTGAATTATGCTGGTGTCATAAGACTTCAATTCTTCAAAACTCCATGCAAATACATCTTGGAACTCTTTAAATAGATTTATGTATTTTACCTTTTCTTGTGGAGGTAAGGTTTTCGATATTTTAATGAATTTTAGTTTTTCCTCAGTTCCTATGTTACGTTCTTCTATATCTTCTCTCAAAGGCTCTAGTTTCGGTTTCCTAGCTACATCGTTGGAGTCAAACAAGTTATGGTTTCCTAGCTACATCGTTTGAGTCAAAAAAATGTTCTAAGGGGACTAATCCCTTAGGAAAAAAATTATTTTTAAGATTAAGAATTTCAGGATCATCATTTATTATTTCTTCTATCTCTACATTTTCTAAGTTATCTACTTGTAATCTAGTGAAATTAGTAGGTTTAGCTATATCTAAAATATTTACATCTATGCTACTATATATGTCATATCTACGTTATTTTCTACTGTACAGTGTGTATCTACTTTACAATTCTGAAACTCACCTTCAGCATTCATGAAGTTATAAATCTGAGAATCCTGGGAGAAAATCTACCAATACTTCAAGTTGTCTAGTATGACAGGCCTATGCCTCACTTCTGCAATGTATTGATGGTTGGGTTGAAACGGCAATTTGCAAGTAATAAAAAAATTGGCAATATTGTGGGCCTGCATGTTTTGTTTCCTAGGAATGGCAGCAAAGTTTGTTTCCATGAGGTCTTTAATCAAATCTAGGACAGTCTCCCTGTATTGACTAAGTCTAGGATTGTTTACAGAGTATTCACCATTAATTTGTTTAATAATTAGTTCTGAGTCTCCATGTATGGAAACTCTTTTGGCTCGAAGTTTTATAACCATTTGTAATCCTAAGATCAGAGCTTCATACTCTACCATGTTGTTTGTACACTTGAAGTTTAATCTGAATGCATGTCCCTCATAATGATTATTCTCCTTATTATGGATCCACACTCCTACACCAGCCCCTAACCTATTCACAGATCCATCAAAATCTAGATGCCAAAGGGACTCATGAAAAATGTTCTCGCTATCAGCTGTTTTGTATTTCAGTTCTTTGGTTGTGATTTGATTATTGTCATGTTCTGAATTGTACAAGATGAAAGAATCCATATCAGAATGCATGGAGTATATTGGGAAATTTTGTGGTTTTTCAGCACTACTCACCATGTATTCCATCAAGGTCTCTCTATATAATTTCCTTTGTTGGCCAAAAACAGACATGGTGGCATAAGACATATCTAACTGCAAGGATCCTTGCAATTTTTCTCCCCATGAGTGAGATAACAGCATTCCATATTTAGGTGGGATGCCTGCAACTACTATGTCCATTACAATAATTTTCGCTGGGCATTGGACTAGAGTTACACATAAATCCTTGGTCAAACCAAGCCATTTAACCTGGCTAGACTCAAAGGAAAATAAGTCCTTATATAGTCTGGTAATGTCTAAGTTCAGTCTCTCCATGATTTCTTTCGGCATCAAATTATGCGATGCCCCTGAGTCTAACATACAATTATGTAATATTTTGTCATGAATTTTTAGTCTAATGTAGAAAGGAGGGATTCCGCCTTGCTGATGAGTACCATTCACCTCAGGGCCAAAAAATAATTTAGGTTGATCATCATTCAAATTGACAACATCTTCTCCCTATCCTATATTTAAAGTTTCGATTATCTGTGATCTATAGGATTCATTCTTTACTAGTTCGATCAAAAGAATTGATATCTTTAGTTTTGCTATTTCGATTTTGATGTTGAAAGGGAGTTGAGCTTTGATTGTTTGGATGAGATCTTCCTTTACAAATGCAGTCTATGTGTTTTTATCTTGTTTTTCAATACTAGGAATTTCAGTTTGTGTTTTAACTGTTTTGCCTTGATTTCTCTTGTTTGGATTGATTTCAGTACTTGTTTCAGTTTCAGCTTCAATGGAGGTTATATCTATAATTTTTGGGCTAGAAGTCTCCAGTGTTCACCTAGGGAGGATTTGTAAGACTTTAGTGATAGGAGATTCTGTTATTTTCTTAGTCTGGGTATGGATTGATCTCTTAATGGGAGCTTCATTGTTCTTTTTACTTCTCAAGCTATATTGTTTGTGTACCTCATATATAGCTGACTCATATCCTTGTTTAAAATCAAAGGATTCACCGGATTCTAACTGCAACTGTTGTAGCATGTACAACTCTTGTTCTTCTTGAGTAAGAAAAACAACATCTTCGTCTTTGATTTCTAGTAAGTTTATCTGGGTATCATCCTCTCCTTCTTGGCTCTGTGGACCCTCAGCATAGTTCTCTTGGAAGGGGGGCCTAATTTGTTGATCTGGTATAGCATTCTTTCCAGTGTTAGGGTTCTTCCTAAAGTTGGGGTTTCTTATTGGGGGTGGTTGTTGATTCTCCCATTGAGTTTTCCTTTCCATGTTTTCTAATCTATCCATTATTCTCTCTACACTCTTGGCTAAACTATCTATATTTCCATCAGAAGTGGAAGTTTCCTCTTTAATTACAACTCTCTTTTCATTTCTCATTCTGGCTTTCTTGGCTAATAGGTTGGCCTCTACACTAACAACATTTCTTTGCATTTGTTCCAATGTTTCAGGGTTTCTTTCCCTTAACTGGTATGACATGTCAGTGTCAAAACCATCAGGGAATTTAATTAATGCTAGGTCAAGTGGAGGCTTAATATTAGTTGGGATTGCATTGTAGATATTATTGAACCTAATACAATAATCTTGGACTAACTCATTAGGATCTCTTCTAATGTTGTCATATTCAGAAAGTATTTGTAGAGGTTTTTTCTTTCTCTCCCATCTGTCAATGAATAATCTATTAAAATTAGCTAAGTCTGCAATATGATGGGTAGGTAAGGCTTTGAACCATTTCTTGATATCCCCAGTTAATTTTGGGAAAACAACCTCATTTGGACATCTGATTCATCCATCTCATGCAATTCAAAATAGTCAGTGATCTTGCTCACATGTTGTTGGGCAGTGTACTGACCAGTAGCATCAAACAAGAAGATTTTGCTCTAATAATCTTGGGGCATGGCATGGATTTGTGCAGGTAAAACTAGAGGTGCATATCAGTCTTCCATGGCTTGGATTCTGGCTTGACTAGGGGGTAAAGTGCTGGTAGTTGAGGAAGGGCTTGAACTGGATGGAGATGAGCTATATGATGGCGGGGATGGTTGATGAATAACTGGTTTAGGGGAATGGACTATGTTGGTTACTATTGGTGATTTTGCGGTAAATGAAGGTGTATTTATAGTGATTGAAGATTGTGCAAAAATTTCAAAGGCAACTACAGTGAGGGCAGCTAGTTCAACAGATTTTTGAAGGTAAGCACTATCTATATTTCTTATCAGTGTAGAGGTCAAAGCTTCTAACTTGTCAAAAGAGTCCAAGACAAATTTATCTAAATCTGGATGAATAATCACCCTCTTTGATTCGATGAGTTGAGTAAACTCAGGGTCTAACACTGTTTCATGGATGGCATTTTCAGATTTAGTTCTGAATAATGAGAGGTCAAATGACAAATCAAAAGGGATTTCCTCTAAAGTTGACAACTCCTCAAGGAGTGAGTTTGCTTTAACAAACTAGCTACTACTTGCCTGAGTTTCTACGTTTTTTTATTTTCTTAGAATTCTATCTGGGTCATCAACTATAGTAGCAGGGTTTGGATCTGGATTTTCCCTGGTATAGTGAGTCTTCTTGGGAGCCAGAATTCTAACTTTTTAAACTATTTTTTAAGAAACTTTTCAAAAACAACTTCGGAAAATGACCTTAAGGGGCTTAAGATGAAATACAAGGTTTCCTTAAAGTTTTATGAGACTGAGGATTGAAGTCACCAGTATGGTCACCAATGATGTTATCACTCCAAAATTTCTTCAAAGTTGTCAAAAAAAATGATAGAGTTAACCACAAACCACTTTTTGAGATCAGAACCTAGCCTTCCTAATCTAATAGAGGACTCTCTCTTTATAATTTAACTTTGTTTTAGTTAATTAATTTTAGGCTAGTTATGATTGTGCTTAGGTTTTGATTTCAATTTGGGTGGTGGGATCACTTACTTAGATGAAAAGGGTTGCCTTTTACCGTTGGGCTCTGGAGTCAAATATCAGACAAACAAGACTGGATTAAGTTCTAAAAACAATGTCTAGAGGGAAAGATAGAGGAGTTACTACATATCTCAAAGGCTTGATGGTGAAATGGTTTCCAATCGGATCTAGGGAGAAATTAAGGGTTCCCTAGGCCGGATCATGAAGAGAAGTGAAAGAGGTCAACTAGGATGGGAGAGCAATTAAGGGTTCTCAAATCTGGGTATTAGAGAAAAACATATAAATGACTAACTGTGCAAAATAGAGTGTACTTAAACAAATTCTGAGTGATATTTCCAGTTAATTCATTCAAATTTGGAAAAAAATTGAGTTTATGAAACACATAAGAAGGTAACAAAATTAGACAAAGAAGATACTTCACTGCAATAGCTCATCTCATGAATCCTCTAGTGCAAACTTTTTATTACTTGCTCCAGTCTGTTGACTTGAAAAGTGGTACAATCACCCTTAGGTTTAGGATCGAAATAACTCTACAAATGTATAGCAATCTACACTCAATACTTCGAACTATGAAGTATTTATACAAAAAGAATTTTCAAAATATCTCAAATTGCATTGAGAACTAATCTAGGAAAAGGAAATATCTTCATGCAAGAAGATAGAGACAATTATTGAATTGTTGTTTGTTGTCCCCGTTATTTAGGTTCTGCTGTCTTTTATTCTTTGATCTTTTGCCCTTTAAGCTACTTGGATTTTTGGTCTTCACATTGGATGTCATATTTACTTATCACCTTTCATCTGATACACTTTCATCTGATACTCTTTGACCTTGCTGACCTGCCAATATCCTTTTACTATGCTCTTTTACTTTTTACTGTACATTTATATTTTTACTGTGTACTTCCTACAGTAAATCATTGAGTTTTTCCCATGTCTCAGCATCTAGTAATTAGATATTGAGCATTTTTCAGTATATCTCATCTACCTCTGTATACTTGTCAAAAGTTGGCTTATTGACAAAAAGGTGTTTTACCTCATGTTGGAGGTAAAACAAGTTTTCAAAAGTTTGGTATAATACTTTGCCTGTTGGTATGCCCTTCATGGATGAAGTGTTTACCTGATATTTGGCCACTTCCCTGATCTTCTTATTGTAATATTCTTGTGTCATTAGCTTATCATTTATAACTAAGGGATTTGGTAATCCCTTTTTCCTCAAAAGTTCGAACTTAACCATGAACTTGTCAATGGCCAGTTGCATGGTTTAACACTTATCCTCCAAGTTCAACATTAAATTCCTCTTGGTGAGGACTCTTTTGGCTTCCAAAATTGTACTTGTCCTATCAGTCATCTCTGGTTCTTGCAGCTCATACTTGTTCTTGGAGTTGAGGAAATGAATGATCCTTGCTGCCTCCTCTGGCATATCTTCAAGTTATTCTTTGACTCTCTGAATGCCTTCTATAGCCTACTTTATCAAATCAATTTGATCAAAAATTACCTGGATGGATGGCCAAATATCATTGACAGAGTCAATTATATTGGCCCACAGTTGTTCCTTAGCCTAACCTAGAGGTTCATTGAGTGTCAGTTCCTTCTCCAGGATTTTGATCATCCTTGTAGCCTTTTGTTGTTCTTCTTTGTGCATGATTTGGGCCAATTTGTAATTTGTTTCTAGGCTAGTGACTTTCTCCTTAAGTCTATTCATCTCCGTGGTCTGAATGGACATTTCTTCCATTTCTTTGACCAGCCTATTTGCTTCATCACCTGTAGAGCATGTTGTTGTCAATCTTGTTGTTGATGTAGTTGTTGGTAGTGCAGTGGCCATTGGCGCAGTGGGAGCTAAGGATGTTGCCAAAGTAGAAGGTACAACTGTGGTAACTGTTGGAATGACAATTGCAGGAGCATCATCCAGACTAGCTTGTTTGAGTTGCATCAAGCTATCTAGTTCTTTCTCCATCTCCTTCAATTGATCATTCAATTGCAGCACTAGGTCCATCATCTCTTCATGATTTCTTTGAATTTCCAGGACCTCCTTTGTCTATGGGTGATGTGAATGAGGCAGCTTAAGTTGTTTATTGAGGGCTATTATGTCCTCATTCTTCTTCTTGATTAATTTCTCTGTGGCCTTAATATCACTTGGATCATGGCTGAGTTCAATTACTAAGTACTCTAATGATTTTAACTTGTTATCTTTAGCCTGTGAGGAGGCCTTCTCCAATTTGTATTGGGTTGTCACATCATCCAATGAATCTTGCAACTTATAGGCATCCATGGCCTTTTCTGTGAGGGTGGAGGAAATCATTTCTCCAGCTTGCTTATGGAACTCTATCAGATCAATGGGATGAACATCCATGGCCAACACCTCAAAATTAGTCTTCTTGTAGTCTATCGAGGTCTTTGGCTATTGTACAGTAGGCTACAAAAATGACACCTGCATCTTGCCTGCTTTGATGTCAAAGGTTGACATCAATCTGGTCTGGTTTGGTGGTGTAAGCTTGAGGTATTGGGCATATGTCTCTGCTTTCAACTTTTCATTCCTCATCTTTATTTCTTTGAATTTTTCTTTGCTATCCTTTTCCCTGTAAATTGGCTTGACAAAGGAAGAAACCTCCATACTCTGTTGTCTCTCTATCATCTGTGTGTTAGAGGTTGATGGCTGTTGTGTTTCACCTGATGAAATCACTTCTTTACTTCTCTACCCCATTGTCTCTGTGTGAGTCATTTCCACTGATTCAATGTTCTCCTCCTGTTTAGACACAGGATTCAACTTGGGCCTCTTTCTTGGATCAAACAGTTCATCAGTAGTCTCCATGGCAGAGCTAGATGCCTCTTCCCTATTCCTCTTTGGATTTTTCTCCTCATTGGCTAGGGTCTGTAACACAGGATGAACATTCATTGGTTCTCCTATTTCTAGAACCTGCAGGAAAGAGCTCTAGTCAAATTGCTTTTCTCAATCAATCAGTGTGTTCTCAACATCCACAATTGTGTTGTCCATATCAATCAATGTGTTCTCCACCCACTCATATTGGTTGGCAAATTGTTCAATGTTTGGTCTTGGGTGGTGGATGTAAGGTGCCAATTTGACCTTAAGTCTCAACTTGTTTATGACTCCATGAGGGTCATAATTCCATATGAAGTTGTTTCTAAATTTCATCTGTTGTAGTAACCTGTTGGCCTCTGGTCCAGCCTCTCTATTGTTGCAAATGAATGGGCCCAATTGTTTTTTCATCTTGAACTAGGTTTTCTTCCAAGCAGATGGGAAGTGGAACTCATCAGAATTGATGATTTGTCTGAAATATTCAAGGGCAACTATCCTTATAGGGAGGTATTTTGGAAATTTATAAGGGGCTAACTAGCAGCCATAAACTCTTATCTCAGTGTGGTTCTGATAGAGGTACCAGTCTCCCACCTTGCCATTTTTTTCCAATTGCAGGACTCTCTTGATGTCTTGGCTGATTCTAGGCTGAGTATCAGAAGTCAGCAAGTTCATGACTGGGTATGAAAAGGAGTTTATGAAATCTTTGTAGGTGAATGTTGTGGAAAAATTCTAGACCAAGGGTGTCCAGTAGACCACTGATCTCTCCTTTCCCCTGGTGTCCAACTTCTGGATGCTCACAGGGAAATTATCTGTCTGGTAATATAAAAACACATAAAACAACATTGAAGAGTATTTGAAAACTCTTTCAGTAGGCAATCTGGTGAATTTTTCATGCATTTTGTCTGCAATGAACTGAGCATAATCATACATGATAGCAGGAGGCTTGCCTAGAGTGAAAATGGACAGGAAGGCCATGATGACCTCATCCACATGCTCATCTGATGTGTATCCTAGAATGCATGAGAGCATGGTGATTATGCGTCTACCAGTTTCTGAGAAAATGGTGGCAGCATAGGGTGGGGTATTTGTAGGAGTATGGCGGTCTTCAATGATAAAATTCTGGAAGATTTGCTTGATTTTCACTGGGTCTAATGTGAGGTACAATTCCAATAGGTTTCCAATGGATAGAGGGGTCTGATTAGGGCTAGATTGGATTTGTAGCATTTGGTTGATTGACTCAGGTGTAATGGTAAATAACCACTGTTGATTTGGGGCAACAATAGCCCTTTGGCTAGGGATATAACATGCATGACAAAAATGTACAATATCATGGAAAGGGTAAACTTCTAGGAATGTGTATTTGGGTAAATTGGATTCCCAAAGGTTGATGTCATCTGTATGGTTCAAAAATTTGTCCTTACTCCAATAGTGGAATTTCAGAAGGTGGGCTGGAGTTGCAGTGTCTTTTATTTGGAAATCCTTATCTGCTAGGGCCAAATGGTCAATGTCCAGGTGAGGGGTTGACACTAGTCCGACATCAAGAGAGGTTTGGGCAGCCATCTTATGGGGAAAGGTGTGAATTGGGCTTGCACAGAGTGTGGAAATGAAGTCTGAATAGGTATGGTATAGATATAGGGTAATCTACACTTTGCAAAAGAGGGGTTCAGGTATTCTAGGGGGAAATACTCTCAATTTAGGGAAAATCAATTAAATTTAATTAATTACTATTTGAATTGACTGTACGCTTTCAAATTGAGATGGTTGTTCTAGTTTTTTGTCCAAATACCTGGAAATGGTGGTATAGGTTGAAACTGGTTTCAATGGTGGCTGCAGAGGGTACTCTGGCTTCAATTGTGCACTGGATTGCTGAATTGGGCGTCCGGAGTGTGTTCGAAAGGTAGTTGGCGATCAAATTTGGTTGCAGAGGCTCAGGGTGGCGCGAGAAGGCTTAGGAATCTTTCTCAAAGTGAATGAGCAAAAAGGGTGAAAATGAGCATTTTTGGCTTTTTAACATGCAACGATTAGAATGTGGCGCGGAATTTCATAATGAATAGTGGGTGGTTTTGTCTTTTGGCGGGGAGGTGGTTTTGGGGGCCATCGCACCGCTTTTGGTAGTCGGGCGGTATTTTCTTAAGAGCACGCGAGTTAGCGTGGAGCTGCCACGTAGCTAAAAGGGTCCCGAGCAAAACCATTAATTTCCCGTGCTCTCGGGTGGGTAAAGGTCGGAAAGGGAGTCTACGCGATATGGATGTGCATCGTCAGATCTGGGGGTGGTGGATCGGACAACTGTCGCGTGGTGGAGCTACAGTACGGAGGGAAATCGGGCGGAGATCTTTGGGGCCCGAGGGATTAATTACAATGGATTTGTAATTATTTAATGAATAAATGGGAATTAAAATATAATGAATGGGTTATGGAGTGGGGCCAGGATTAAATGCAATGGGATTTGTTAACTGCACCAGGGTGGTGGGTTAAACAGGTTTTATGTCGGGGAAAATGTGAATTTGTGGAGTTAATTAAATAAAGTGGAAGGGAGAGAAAACTTAGAGTAAAGGGGTTTTATGGGGTAAAAGGGATTATGTCGAGAAATATAGGAATGGGGAGTTAATAAAGTAATGCGAGGGGGATTTAAACTTAGGATAAGGGTTTTTAGTGGGTTTTTAGGCAAAATAGGGAAATTAATAAGGGGAAAGTGGTTTCTTCAAAGGGGAATGGGTTTCACACTAGGGAAAAGGGGTTTTTGGGTAGGGGAATGAGTTTGGAGGGTAAATTGCTAGGGAAATGTGTGAAACCAAGGGGCAAGGGTGAAAATGAAGGGAAAAGGGTATTTTCTTAGGAAATGATGGGATAATGGGGAAATTAGTAAGTATATAGTGGTGGGTGAAATGAAATGAGGGGAATTTAGCCAAATCAACTTGTGAACATTTTTCACTTTCATAACTGCTCCTGCACACTAAAACATAGGATTAAGCATAAAAAATGTGCTTTTGCTTCAATCAACTTTGTACTTCTGCAACCTTTCTTCTACTTACCCTAAAAATTTTCTTCACTTTATTGGGTGCATTTAAGCTAGCAGACCCTGTCTTTCCTTTTTCTTTTGAAAAGTAAACTATCTAATTCTAACCTTATATCTTCCAATGACTCAGATTAAGCTTATGACCACATTTTATTTCTCTACCTAACTATTGATCTACCAAGATTAAATAGTTTGGCTAGATCTTTATTCTCTATCTATAAACATGAAATTTAAAGTATGAACTAGTCAAGATTAAATAGTTTGACTATCATGGGTTGTTAGGTCCCTATAATACTAGTGATTCCCCCATTACTATTGTAGTTGTATCCCTTATTAATATTGTTGTGCCCTTATTGTCCCCATATTGTTATTACTTTGCCCCATAGAATCCCTCTATTGTTATTTTTGTGCCTTTATATTATTATTGTTAAGTCGGCTTGGTTATATTGTGACCCCATAGACTCCTATATATAGAAAGGAGGTTTTTTCATTTTTATCATCCAACAATTATTCATTTATGTAATGTAAAGGACGTTTCCACCTCGAAGAGGCTGAATTCTAAGGCGTTGATCTATCTTTTCTATCTTTTGTGAGTTAGTTTCATAACATTTGGTATCAAAGCTTTGGATTCTAGGGTTTCGCTGCTCCAAACAGGTAATCGTGGCATTTTCACTATAACTTTTGTTCTGCGATGTTTCAGACTCTACAAAAAAAACCCATTTGGACCAAAATCGTTCTGAAACTTGGGTCAAAATTTTAGAGATTTTCACACTATATTTGTGGAGATACAATTTGAGGAAGTTGGCCTTTTTGCAGACTCCCGAATTACATTCCAAACAGGTGACCTGGGGAATATCCTCATAAATTTTGTTTTGAGCATCAGATTACAATTTCATAAGAAGTTACAGAAAGAGGAAAGACTGTAGCTTCTTTTGAATATTTTTTAGATCCGAAGGTCAAAACAGTGACACGTGGCACTTCATATAAGTTCGCTCTTTTGAAAAGGTATATAATCAGGTCATCTTGGGAGATTGTGCATAACTCTTTCTTGGAGAATCTAAATTTGATCAGACTGGTGGCATTGGAAAGAGGACACAGAGGGCTACTGCAGGGTGTAATTTTAGACCTGGATGCTCTGAAATTACAGAGATACATCAAATTAAATATCAAGCTCCTACAAAGTGAAAAAAGGTGTGTAGTTTCCTTTTAACTTTTGCATAAGCTTGGTTTGAAAAATTAGTTTGAAGGAATTCAAAGGGCATAGTAAAAAATTATTATCGGTAATTGATGCCCCGAGGAAAGAAAATGCAAACACCTAGTAAGCAACCTAAAATCTCTAGCATGACTCATGAAGAAGAGGAAGAAATGCAACATGATATAACAAAATTACGAGACCAAGTGCAACAAATGTCACTCGCACAAAAAGTAACAAAATCTAAGATGGATGGTTTAAGGAAAGATGTGGAAGCTAAGATGGATGATTTGAAGATAGATTTGAAGACAGGCATGGAAGATTTGAAGACAAATTTGACAAAGTTTCTACAAGAAATGCTTACTAATGGTGAAAGGGTAGTAAAGGAAACTCATAATGAGAACAAAATAAATGTTAATCATGATTTCATAGACTCTAATGTTGGATCGAAGAACCACCATATTCCAAAAATCGATATGAGGAAGTTTGATGGCAAGGATCCCGCAACATGGATACTATAGATGGAGAAATTTTTTGATCTCCATAATGTGCAAAACACACAAAAGGTACGTATTGCAACTTTATATTTGGAACCAAATTAGTTTGTATGGTATCGATGGCTTTGCTCTCATAAACAAATTGTCACTTGGGAAATTTTTACGGAAGAAATGACAGCACATTATGAGGATACAAAAAGCAACACCTTTTTTAGCCAATTGATAAGTCTCAAACAAAAGGGTTCAATGATGGAGCACATTGAGGACTTCCAAAAATTGAACATAAGGTTAAAAGATATTCCAGAGGAGCATAGGATTGATGTGTTCTTAGGGACTTTAAAGGATAATATCCAACATGAGGTTCGCCTTTGGGAACCTGATTCATTGGAGAAGGCATTCAGGTTAGCAAGAAAAATGGAAAGCAAAATTATGGCAACCAGGAAGCCTACCACTCACAACTACAAAGATGGAAGTGTTGTTGCCCCTAGCCTTTCACAACCTATAAGGTTGAAACCACAACAACTGGAAGAAAAAGAGCAAAAGGGCTTTGTTACAATTGTGATGGAAAATACACTAAAGGTCATAAGTGTGCTGAGAAGAAATTATTCTACATAGATTGTGAAGAGGAGGAAGAAAAGGAACAACAAATGTCAAAATAAGAGGATATACTCCAGGAACAAACCCTAGATAAAGAAGTAATGAATCCGACCATATCTTGTAATGCATTGGTTGGAATTACCACTCCTCAAACTATCAAGATAGAAGTACATATCAAGAAGAAAAAGGTAATAGTGTTGATTAATTCAGGAAGTACCCACAATTTTATTCATTGTAAGATAGCAAAAGAATTGAATTGCTTCCTATATCCAGCACCAGAGTGTCAAGTGATGGTTGCAAGTGGAGGAACCATAAATTGCTCTGAAAAGTGCCATAATATCAAGCTATCCATGGGAGAATATGTATTGAATAGCCCAATGCTTTCCATTCCAATGGGAGGTGTTGATGTTGTACTAGGAGTCCAATGGCTACAATCCTTGGGTACAATAGATTTTAATTTTCAAGAACTTTTCATGAAATTTTCTGCGGAAGGAAAGGAAGTTGAATTAAGGGGTATTGCAGGGAAACCGGAAAATATAATCATCTCTAATGGTATTACAAAGCTTCTAAAAAAGGAACAACGAGGTGTAATTGCACAATTATGTTCGCTAGATGTTTCCACATTGAAATCATCTATTTATCCAAATCTCCAAAAAGTATTGGGCAATCATTCCAAGGTATTTGAGACTCCCAAAGGTCTCCCACCTATTCGTGATCATGATCATGCTATTCATTTGATTCCAGGAAATGTTCCTCCAAACATCAAGCCGTACAGATATCCCTATGCTCAAAAGAGTGAAATTGAACGTATGGTTGCAGAAATGTTAGAGGTTGGTATAATTCAACCTAGTCAAAGTTCTTTCTCTGCTGCAGTAGTATTGGTGCACAAGAGGGATGGATCATGGCGCATGTGTCCGGATTATAGGGAGATCAACAAGCTCACTATTAAAGATAAGTTTCCCATTCCTGTCATTAATGAATTATTGGATGAATTGCATGGATCAATTTACTTCACCAAGTTGGATCTTCGTTCAGGATATCATCAAATCATAATGAAGACTGAAGACATTCTGAAAACAGCATTTAGAACTCATGAGGGTCATTATGAATTTTTGGTCATGCCTTTTGGCCTTACCAATGCACCTTCTACATTTCAAGGTTTGAGGAATTCCATTTTCAAACCCTTCCTTAGAAAATTTGTGTTAGTATTTTTTGATGCTATATTAATCGACAGAAAGTCTTGGAAAGATCATTTTGAACATGTTGACAGGGTGCTACAACTATTAGAGGAGAAACAATTATATGCAAAAAGATCCAAATGTTTCTTTGGAGTACAAGAGGTGGAATATCTAGGTCATATTGTATCTCATGAAGGAGTTAAGGTAGACCCTATAAAAATTAAAGCCATTAAGGAATGGAAAATCCCCACATCCATAAAGCATCTGCGAGGATTTCTCGGGTTAACAGGGTATCATTGCAAGTTTGTTAAGAATTATGGGAAAATAGCAGCACCTCTAACAACATTATTGAAGAAAGATGCATTTTCATGGACTCCAGAAGCAACAAAGGCCTTCAAACATCTTAAAGAGGCAATGTGCCAAGCATCGGTCTTAGCTACACCAGACTTCACAAAAACCTTTATTGTGGAACGTGATGCTTCAAGAAATGGAATTGGTGTTGTTTTAATGCAAGATGAAAGACCCATTACTTCCGAAAGTTGTCCAATCAAGGGAAAGTATTTACGCAAAGTTATTTATGAGAAGGAAATGTTGGCAATACTACATGCACTTAAGAAATGGTGACCCTACCTAATGGGAAGACACTTCAAGGTAAAAATAGATCATGATAGCCTTAAATACTTTTTAGAAAAAAGATTATCCTTTGAAGAGCAACAAAAATGGGTCACAAAGATGTTGGGTTATGACTTTGAAATCATCTACAAAAAAGGGAAGAAAAATGTTGTGGCAGATGCACTCTCAAGAAAGGATGAGGATGTGGAAGCATTGTTGTGCACCATTTCTATTATCCAACCAGATTGTATAAACGAAGCAAGGGAGGAATGGAAGAATGACGAAGAAGTGTGGGCACTTATTCGAAAGTTACAACAAGATTCCAGTACATCTGATACATTTAGCTGGAAAAATGATTCGTTATGGTACAAAGATTGGTTATACCTCTGTAAGAATTCCCAACTCAAACAAAAGATTCTTATGGAATTTCAAACTTCTCGCTTAGGAGGGCACTCAGGATTTTTAAAAACTTACCACAGGGTTAAGAAGGAATTTTTTTGTGATGGCCTTAAATTGGATATTCAAACGTTTGTGGTAGAATTTTTGGTTTGCCAACAAAATGAAGTTGAAAAAATTAAGACCCTAGGTCTATTACAACCTTTATCCATTCCAAGCCAACGTTGGGAGGAGGTTTCAAAGGATTTTGTTAGTTCCAGTCTTCACAGCTTGTCACCAGGGATCAACATGAGCTCTTACTATGTCTGGTTTTGTTATATGTTTTGCACATGATTTTCAGCACAAAACATGTCACAAGTGTTTCTATCAGAAGGATCTCGGAAAAATATTTCCAACGGCATATCACACTCCCGTAACCGGTTCCTGGATTAGAAGAAATGAATGAGTGATTCTTGGTTATGCATGTTTTGAGGTCAGTTGCTGCACACAATGACAAGTTTAGTTCAAAATCAGTTTCTAAGAGAATGGTAAGAAATTTTTTAAAAGTGAGAGAGGTTTTTTTTCATCACATACCAAATAAAAAAAACCTCCTTCAATTTATGCACAGGTGCTACTATGTGGGAGATATACAGTGATATTTGGAGTTTATATTAAAACAAAGCAAATTTTTCATATTTTTTACTTTTTTAGTCATTTTAGTGCGGGACCATTTTACAGCAGATGGAAAGTAATTTTGCAAAACCAAAGGATTTTTTTGTTAAGCACGAGCCATATAACAAAAACCTCTTTCAGTTTATTCACAAGTGTCACGGATTGGGACGTGTGACTAGATCTTTACAGCTCATTTTCACAGAATTAAATTTTTAATGATTTTCTGTTTTAGAGATGATTTTGTGGAACCGATTACGAGCTAATGGAAACGAATTTCCCAAATTTGAGAGAGGTGTTTCTCCAGAACTACCTTATCTACAAAAATGTCTTTCAGTTTTGCAACAGGTGTTATTTTTTAGGAGATACGAGTTCATCTTCAGCGCCTATTTTCAAAAATTCAGCCCAAGTTTAATGTAACTAATTCTATTTTGAAGAAAATGGTTGAGCTCAATCCCTTAGTACAAGGATGAGAAAATGTATATATTCTATGAATTTCATAGTGTAGGGGTTGGATTTTGGTAGAAGGTTGGACTCTTGGGAAGATTTTGGCCCATTATTGTACATATTTTTCATATTTTGGCTAAGGAAAGATCAGAGGTTTTGCAGCACTTATTGGGATTCTTGTGGCTTTCAGTTCTTGATGGTGTTATCTCTTAGTTATTGTAAGTTTATTCATGTTTAAATGTATGCCATTCCCTTCTTATGCTTCTGAAACTAAATGAATGAGTAAATGAGGTTGAATTCATTGTTCACAGTGCTCTTCCTTTAAATTTGTTTAGTTTTACATGTTTTCGCTAGTTTGGAGAGGATCCATGTTCTCCTTTACCGTCTTTAGCTCCTTGTCGTTCTGATCCATTCATACACCTGATCAAAGGCATCAAGACTATTTCCTACCTCGCCCCAACTCGAAATCTGCAAATATCTGACCTCAATCCCCGGACCCAAAATTGGTTTTCCCGTTTCTCCAACAAAAAACTCAAAAATCTAAATCAAACTTTCCCATCTTTTTACTAGCCTAAAATCAGTATTAATTTTGAGTCATCTCAGCCCCTTTGAAGACCTTTTGCCGAGATAGACCCGGAGAGAGCCCTCTCCTGTCCTTGTAGGGCTAGCTACGAGGCTGAGCTTGGTTTGATGTTGCCTTGAGTTTTGCCTTCCTCAGCCTAAGGCAGATTTGAGAGCTAACATAGTGGCGACCATACTGGGGAATAAAATTGTTATTGTTTGTTGGTTGATGTGTTTGTTTCATGAATCTTAGACGGAGTCTGAAGTCATGCCAGGTAGCCTTCGAAACACTTTTGCTATGCATAAGCGAAAGTAGATAAACGTTGCTTCAGTCAATCTCCGGTGAGCTTGTGAATGTAGCACTTCATTTGCGATTTACCCCAGTACACTTATTTGTTCTAGACCTTGGATGATTGAGTCTAGAAGTTGATAGGCTGAAAATTGTTGTGTCCTTTTGATTGTTCGAAACAATTCCACACTGGCTTCCAGAAGATACACGAGATTAAATCCTAATCTAGATCCACCTCCAGTATATGAGAACCCAAATCTGATTGCGAGAATACACCGACGAGAAAATCCCATAAATCCTTTGTTTAAGTCTCCCTCTTGTCCTGCAATTTTTAAGTATCTTGAAGAACTTGACTTTGATGAGCAGTTTGAATTGTCATTGTTTAAAACCAAATCCAAAAGTGCACTTGATTCTCTAGTTCCAAACCCTGACTTTGTTGCAGCTCTTGAAGTTGAAAAATACAATAAATTAATTGAAAACTCTATCTTGAGACACCTTCAGAGAAATATTCAGGCTGCAAATCTTGCTGATTTCCTAGAAGTTGCATCTGCAAATATTGGATCTTCTATCACTGATTTCACCTCCAAAATTCCCACTGAACCGCCTTTCATTCCCACTCTTCCCCTGCAACCCATCATCACATATCAAAAGTCTGCAGTAAATTCTCCTTCTTCATCCCACATTGCTACTCCTTCGCATACACCGTCTCAAACAACCCCCAGACCAAATCCACCCAGAGCAATGGCTGCTCGTTTTGCACCTCTTGCTTTGCCTCAGCAATTGCATGATATGCCCGCAGATTATCAAAGTAAGATTCCTATATTTGATGGCACTCCTCAAAGTGTTTCTGCTCAGCAACACATAGACAGAATTGCAAATTTTTGTGATTTACATGAGATTGATGAGGAGGATGTAACTATGCGATTGTTTGTGCAAACATTTGGAGGAGACGTAAGAAAATGGTTCAGAGGCTTGGGAGCTAGAAGTGTAACTACATTGGCAGAGCTTCATAGACAGTTTCTAGATCGTTGGGAAATCAGAAAAGATCCACTTCAGATCAATGCCGAGTATAACAATATCAAACACAATCCTGGTGAGTCTGTCCAAGACTATGTTATCAGATTTAATACAGTTTATAATGCTATTCCAGATGATTTAAGACCATCTCGAAAATCATCTCTTCTTAAATTCCCGGATGGTTTTGATCCGGAGATGGCTTATTCATTACGGGACAGAGATCCGCCTACCTTGGAGGATATGTAAAAGATTGTTGTTAGTGTTGAAGCGAATTTGAATGATAAAAGAGCTAGGATGAAAGCTGAAAAGCAAGTGACCATCAAAGAAGAAGCTTCTAAATCAGATCAGATACTTCGCAAGGTAGAGAGGATGTTTGAAAAGCTCACTCTTGAAAAACCGAAACCGCAGATCCGCAATCCCAATTTTCGTGGTCAGCAGCAGCCACAATTCAGAATTAAGCAGCGTGAACAAAGAACACAAGAGCCGGTAGTTCAGCAGCAGGTAAAGACTCCTCTTCAACAAAATTTTGTTGGTCAAGAATCTGATGATGATGGTGATACTGTAGGGGAGGAAAACCATTTCTTTACTCCTGATGATCTGCCTATCTACATCACGGAAGAAGAAGAATATGTTGAAAGCTCCACCATACGCAAAGATGAGGATTTTATTCTATCAAATGATGTGGCACTTGAAGAAGAATCGGAGGAGTACCAAAGAGGATACATGAATGCTCTGTCTGCCCAACAGAAGCAATACTCATTAAGAAATCGAGATGTTCCCATAAACCCCATTCAGAAAAAGAAGGAGATTTCAGCAAAAAATGATTCAGTTGTACCACAAAAGAAAGGAAAAGAGATAATTGATCCCGCAGCAAGTAAGTCATCATCAACAGACAAGGTAAATCAGCCACCAAACACAATGAGGGATAAAGCTGAAAAAAGAGAAGTTCTGGTCAAAGAAGTTGAAAAGGTTTCGGCATTTAGTTTGGAGAATGAAATTTCAAAACTCAAAGTATCTATTCCTTTGACTGAAATCATGAAGAACAGCAGCTACCGAGGTCAAGTCTCCAAAATTCTGAATTTTGATCCAATGTTTGACACGGTAAATGTTGAAGATGATCAGCCAGAATTGATTTTTGGGCCTGCTTTAGATGGTGAGTCTCCTGAAAGTGATGTTCCTCCCTTTTATATCAGTTTGAGGTTGCATGAATATGTTTTACACAATGCTATGTTTGACTCGGGTGCTTCGCACAATTTGATGCCAAAAGCAATCATGGAAAAGTTGGGATTAGATATTACAAGAAAATACCATGATTTGTATTCATTTGATTCCAGCCGTGTAAAGTGTATTGGATTGATCAAGGACTTGGTGGTAAGCTTAGATCAAATTCCAGCTAAGAATGTCTTGATGGATGTGGTTGTGGCGGACATTCCTCCGCGTTTTGGTATGCTGCTTTCAAGATCTTGGGGGGCTAAGTTGAAAGGTACACTACAGTTAGATTTTTCTTATGCTACAATTCCAGTCTTCGGTCAAATGAGAAAGCTATATCGAGAGTAGAAGATGAAATACATGATAACAAGCAAAGAAAAACCAATCAATCATCCTGTAAATTATGTACATACAGCTTTGGAGTCGTTTGTTTTGTTTGCTGATAGTTTTAATGAGATAGATAGTCAATTAGTTCAGGCAGAGGATATACCAGAAATCACTGAGAATTTTAGAGAAGTTCTGCAGAAAGAAAGAAGTGAAAAGAAAGCTATTATGGAGCAAACAGCTGAAGATAATGGGCAGCAAACAGGAAAATCAGAGCTAACACAATTTCAGCACTTGGAGGAGGATGAAGATGGTCTTTGGACCATGGATTTTGATGGCGCAGTAGGTAGTGATGGTGCTGGAATTGGTGTGTGGATTCGAAGTCCATTTTCCGCTCAAGATAAGGTTCCAAGAAAGGTGAGAGTATGTTCCTACAAACTAGCATTTGACTGTTCTAATAATGAAGTGGAATATGAGGCTCTCATTGCTGGCCTTAAGATTCTTCGAAAGCTGAAGGCAAAAAGAATTGCAGTATATGGTGATTCAGAGTTGGTGATAAAGCAGGTGAAGGGTGAGTTTCAAGCCAAGCATCCTCGCATGAGAGCATATCGAAATGCAGTTTTAGATATTTTGAAACTCTTTTCTGATCATACTTTGACATGTGTGCCTCGCATACAAAATGGTGTTGCTGATGGATTGGCTAAGGCAGCAAGTAATTTAAAAATTCCAATGAATTCCAGCAACAAATTCGAGATTCATGTGAAACACCGCCCCACCGTTCTAGATAATCAGCGATGTTGGCAAGTCTTTCAGGATGATGAAGAGATTAATGATTTTCTGCAGAATAAGGATAAGTTTAAAGATACCTCCATAGACACCGAACATGATGATGGTAATGTTGATATACAAGTAAATCAAATGGGTGTGCTGCAACTTAAAGATAACATTATTCCTAAGGGATTGATTCCTTTGGAGGAGTTGTTTGACCAGGACGATGTGGCTCGCAAACCGACATTGAGACCGACTGAAAAAGGTGTTGAAGAGGTAAACATTGGGACAGCTGAAAATCCCAAGATGGTAAAGCTATCAAAGTCATTATCACCAAAGGTAAAGGAAGAGTATGTCAGATTGTTGTCTTCATTTTCTAATTCTTTTGCTTGGGATTACTCAGATCTGAAAACATGACACTAATATCATTCAGCATACTATCCCTATAAAACCAAATCAGAAGTCTTTCCGTCAAAAGTTGAGGAGAATCAATCCTAAGTTGCTGCCATCGATAGAAAAAGAAGTGAACAGGTTGTATAAGTCAGGAATCATTGTGCCTATCAGATTTTCCGATTGGATATCAAATTTGGTACCCGTAAGAAAGAGAACCGATGAGATCCGTTTATGTATTGACTTCAGAAATTTGAATAAGGTGTCCTTAAAATACAATTATCCGCTGCCCAAAATGGACCATATATTGCAGCGAGTAGTTGGAGCATCAAGGATGTCACTACTCGACGGCTATTCGGGATACAATCAGATTTTAGTGCATGAAGATGATCGTGACAAAACTGCGTTCACCACTCCATGGGGAACATTTCATTATGCAAAGTTTTGGTTTGAAAAATGCAGGTGCCACTTTTCAGCGTGCAATGGATATGGCTTTCGCCAATGAGAAAGATGTATTTTTAGTTGTTTACCTTGATGATTTAACCGTGTTTTCAAATTCTGATGAGGAGCATTTATATCATTTGAAAATTGTTTTCCAAAAGTGCAGCAAATATGGCATTTCCCTGAATCCAAAAAAGAGCCTTTTCGCCATGGATGAAGGTAAGCTCCTTGGCCACATCATATCAAAAGACGGCATTCATGTGGACCCTGCACGTGTTGAGGCCATCCAGCAAATTGAACAACCCCGGAATAAGAATGAAATACAGTCATTTAATGGCAAAATGAATTTTCTACATCGTTTCATTCCAAATCTAGCCGAGCATCTTAGAGAAATCACGAACATGCTGAAAAAGGATAGTCATTTAAAGTGGACAGAAGAAGCGGTGAAATCATTCAATTTGGTAAAGTTAGCTCTTTCTTCAGCCCCTACTTTAATTAGCCCAGACTACACACAGGACTTCATTTTGTTTTCATTTGCTTCTAAACACACTTTGGCAGTTGTACTAATGCAAAAAAGGGATGGAGTTGAGAAGCCCATTGCCTTTTTCAGTCGTATTATAAGGGACGAAGCATTGAAATACAACATTATTGAAAAACAAGCACTTGCGCTTGTAAAGGCCTTGAAATATTTCCGTGTGTATATATTGCATTCCCACATTATAGCATATGTTCCTAACGTAGCAGTAAAAGATGTTTTGGTACAGGCAGATCCAGAAGGAAGGTGGGGTAAGTGGATTGCTGTGTTGTTAGAGTATGATGTGGAGATTAAACCAACCAAGCTGATCAAAGGTCAAGGACTCGCCAAATTAATGGCTGAAACAAATCTGCATGTTCTAGATATAAATTTGATTGCTGCTATGTCCGATGAAGATGAGGAGAGTCTGGTAAATCAGGTATCTGATATTTTTGTTTCTTCTCCTTGGTATGCTGACATTATATACGTACTTCAAAATTTGTCTTCACCTCCCGGGATGCCTAGAAATAAGAGTAGAACATTGAAATTGAAAGCTGCCAAATTTTGCATCCTCAATTCTGCATTATATTGGAAGGACCCTGGTGGAATGTTGCTGAATTGTTTGGTAGAGGAGGAAGCCAAACGAGTTGTGGAGGATTTTCATAGAGGTGACTGCAGGGGCCATCTATTTTGGAAAACCACAGCGAAAGGGCAGGTTTTTATTGGCCTTCGTTATTTTCAGATGTGTATAAGGTTGTTAAGAATTGTCACGAATGCCAAATTTTTCAAGGAAAGCAGAAACTACAACCATTGCCTCTCAAACAAATTGAAGTTAGCACACCATTTCAGCAGCGGGGCTTGGATTTCATAGGGGAAATTCATCCGGCATCATCAGGACAGCATAGATGGATATTGACAGCTACAGACTACTTCACCAAATGGATTGAAGCAATTCCCACCCGACAGGCCACGGATGCGGTAATTATTTCTTTTCTTGAAAATAATATACTGTCACATTTTGGGTGTCCTAGTAAGCTAATCATAGATAATGCAGCGGCATTCAATTCAAAGAGAATGGTTGAATTTTGTTATAAGTACAATATCAGCTTGGGGCATTCGACTGCCTACCATCCGCAAGGAAATGGGTTGGCGGAATCTTCAAATAAGTCCTTGGTAAATATCATTAAAAAGTTTCTGGAAATCAATAAAAAGGGCTGGCACAAGAAATTAGTGAATGCACAGTGGGCTGATAGGGTAAGTCAGAAAAATTCTATTGGCATGTCTCCTTTCGAGTTGGTGTACGGGACAGACACGGTTTTTCCTACTTCACTTGCTATTCCGGTAGTCAAATTGCTTCAAGAAGCTGGTAGTGAGGAAGATCCCATGCAGAGGCAGATTAATCAAATGATTCATTTACAGCATGACACATGATGGAGGGTCTTTGCTCCGAATTTGAGAAAATTCGGAGAAAATTTTGTCATTTTGAAACTTTTGATCTCAAAAAGCAGTTTTTTCCGCTCTATTGGTAGTGCGTCGGCGCGCTCGATTTTGATTGGGACACTTGCTGGAGAAAAACTTTGTATTTTTGGGTTTTTCATGGTAATTTATACATGCTCAATTATTGCCGAGGCATTTCATCAAGTTCTGGATGATCAAAAGGCCTAAAAACACCATGAAAACCACCTTGCTGCCACCTTTTGCAACAGCGGGAAGTACTTCTGGGAAAATGCAATTTTGAGGGGGCAAATGAGCTCCAAATTGGGAAATTCCACTTGGTCTGGATAGTAGAAATCTAGAGCTTTCCAACCAGCTATTTTGAGTTTGATTTTGATGTCAGGAAGTGCCCAAAAAATAGGCTGAAAGGTGCGCTACGCATAGGGATCAGGGTGCTACGCATTGAGGTTTTTGGTCCAATTTTCATCCTCGAGCTCAGGAAATCGGCAAGTTTTCACCAGTTTCACTCCTTGATGTGATTTTTGACCCAACATGATGTAATTTGATGTATGTAAGGTAACATGGCACCTATCTACCTTCTTCTAGATGATTCATTCACAAATTAGCAAGAAATTAATGTAATGAATCAGTTTCCTTCTTTTTAGAGGCAGGTTGTTTTGGTCACCTAGATTCTTGCTCCATGTTTAGAATTTGTTCAAACTGCTCCTAGAAGGAGGAGCTCGACCCCTAGAGGTTAGGGAATGAGGTTAGCTTGATCTATATATGTAAATTTTCAGTCAGTAGCATAGGTTGGACTCTTGGGAAGATTTTGGCACACTATTGTACATATTTTTCATATTTTGGCTAAGGAAAGATCAGAGATTTTGCAGCACCTGTTGGGATTCTTGTGGCTTTCAGTTCTTGATGGTGTTTTTTCTCAGTTATTGTAATTTTATTCATGTTTACATGTATGCCATTCCTTCTTATGCTTCTGAAACTAAATGAATGAGTAAATGAGGTTGAATTCATTGTTCACAGTGCTCTTCCTTTAAATTTGTTTAGTTTTACATGTTTTCATCAATTTGGAGAGGATCCATGTTCTCCTTTGCCCTCTTCAGCTCCTTGTCATTCTGATCCATCCATACACCTGATCAAAGGCATCAAGACTATTTCCTACCTCGCCCCAACTCGAATTCTGCAAAGATCTGACCTCAATCCCCGCACCCAAAATTGGTCTTCCCATTTCTCCAACAAAAAACTCAAAAATCTAAATCAAACTTTCCTATCTCTTTACTAGCCTAAAATCAGTATTAATTGTGAGTCATCTCAGCCCCTTTGAAGACCTTTTTCCGAGATAGACCCGGAGAGAGCCCTCTCTTGTCCTCATAGGGCTAGCTACGAAGCTGAGCTTGGTTTGATGTGGCCTTGAGTTTTGCCTTCCTCAACCTGAGGCAGATTTGAGCGCTAACAGATTTTATCACAGGTTTAACCAAGTCTGAGGGAGAGAGTGTCATCATGGTGGTAGTTGACAGACTTACCAAGTATGCACACTTTTGTGCATTATCACATCCATTTAAAGCCAGTACAGTTTCTACTGCATTTATGGAAACATTTCAAAAGCTAAATGGAAACCCAAAGATTATTGTAAATGACAGAGATCCCATTTTCACTGGAAATTTTTGGACAGAAATATTTTCTTATCTCGGTACTCAGTTAGCTCATAGCTCATCTTATCATCCTCAATCTAATGGGCAAATTGAGATAGTAAACAAATGTTTGGAAGAATATATTTATTGTTTTGTATCTGATAAACAGACACAATGGGTCAAATGGTTTCCTCTGGTTGAAAGGTGGTATAACACTTCCTTCCATACTGCAACAAAAATGACCCCATTTATGGCACTTTATGGATATCAACCACCATCCATAACATCATATTTAAGAGAAAATTCTAAGGTTCAAGCAATGGAACATCACATCGAGCATCAACAACAAGTTCTCCAACTCTTAAATGATAACCTCATGTTGGCGCAGAATAGAATCAAACAACAGGTAGATCAACATCGCAGTGAAAGAAGTTTTGATGTAGGTGACTGGGTATTCCTATGGCTACAACCATATAAACAAATTTCCCCCAAGCAAGCTAAGAAGGATAATAAATTATCACCAAAGTATTATGGTCCGTACAAGGTGTTGCAAAATATTGGTACTATGGCATACAAATTGGAGCTTCTTGCAGCTTCTTGATTGCACCCAGTTTTCCATGTTTCATGTTTAAAGAAGGTTATAGGCGACAAGCTCCCAGTTCAAACAATATTGCCAGAACTTGACGAGGAAGGAAAAATTATATTAGAACCGGAAGCAGTCATAGAAACAAGAACTCGACAGCTATGAAATCGATCAATTTCAGAGTATCTCATCAAGTGGAAGAACTTATCCATTGAAGATTCCACATGGGAGGATGAGAATTTTATACAGAAGCATCCAGAACTACTCAAGTGTTGAGGACAACACTTTTTTGAAGGAGAGGGGCATGTTAGGTCCCTATAATACTTGTGATTCCCCCATTACTATTGTAGTTGTATCCCTTATTAATATTGTTGTGCCCCTATTGTCCCCATATTGTTATTACTATGCCCCATAGAATCCCTCTATTGTTATTTTTGTGTCTTTATATTATTATTGTTATGTCGGCTTGGTTATATTGTGACCCCATAGACTCCTATATATAGAAAGGAGGTTTTGTCATTTGTATCATCCAAGAATTATTCATTTATGTAATGTAAAGGTGGTTGTCCCCTCGAAGAGGCTAAATTCTAAGGCGTTGATCTATCTTTTCTATCTTTTTGTGAGTTGGTTTCATAACATGGGTTGTGGCATTTATGACAAGTTGCACACAACCATTATTTTGTACAGTAAAGTAAAAAGTAGCGGCACTTAGACTTGCACACTTTCATGATCTGTTTTTGTTTGGGTTCATATATTTTCACTTTTTGGATCTTGATGCGGGAGCATCTGGCACCCCTTAATCAAAAGAGGAATCCAAAGCGGAGGAAGCAAGGAGGATGTGGACCATCGAGCTAAACAGGGGAAATTCTATTTAAAACGGAGTAAAGGATAGAATGGATAAAGTCTCTCGAAGACTTCATTAAATGTAATTTGCCACATATGTATGCGTTTAGAGAGAATTCAGGGTAGTTGAGTGATTTGTGAGGATTCATCAGATCCTTTCAATGATCCGATCCAATGTTTCCTTATATATATGATGAACCTGTGCGTTCAATAGATAGAGAGTGAGAACAGAGTGAATTGGTGAGAAGCGAGTGAACAAAATGTAATCGATTGGGAGCTTGTGCCTAAGGCTGAACTACCTTAGAATGTAATTATGCTGTGTATAATAGAAAAGTGTGTGTTTCAGTGTTGAATTGTGCGCATGTGTGTTTATTTAATAATGCCTTTTTAGGCTATCTATGTATATATGCGTGGAAGGCTTAATTCCCATTTATAAGTGTGTTGATCAACCATCAATCGCTGTAGGATCGATCGCGATCCAAAGATATTGAGTTAATTGTTATATATGAGTATTCATGCATAAATAGAGAAATGGCAGAGAACTGTGTTTTAACACAAAAATCCATCGAAGGCAAGCGAGATCAAGGTAATGAAGGAAGTGGGTGAGAGTTCACAGGAGTCGTTTGAACTCAGATATCAACGGTCTAGATTAAACCACTGAGGATCGGAGAACGTTGATGGAGGAATGGCGAAGAAATAGATGTCGATCGTCCAATTGACAGATCAAAGAAATCAACGGTCATCGCTTAGAGAAAGTGCGCGGAGGATAATCAGCATGGAAAGTGATTTTAAACAGTGCAAGTGGTATTTCAGGTGACCTCAAAACCATAAGTGGTAAAAAAGGGAATGCACCCAATTCCACTCATCAAACGACACATAGCAGCACCGAGGAGAGAGGAAACCGCTTTTCGGGCGGTTAATCCTCGTGCTAGTTGTGCCTCTGAAATCAATTTCAACCGTCGGATCTGTTGTGAGTTAATCGACGGCAGAGGATCAATGATTAGTTTCATTGATTGGGGTAACATCAACCATTGGATCGAGTCTAGATCAACAGTCAAGATTTAGTCACAAATCACATTAGACAGAGGTCAAGGGTTGGCGTACGTGAAATGCACCAATAGTCATTGGATCGGAGATGAAATGGACAATGGAGATCAAGGCTGATCGTAGATCAGATATCGGAGATATAGAAGCATAGCGGGAAGGTGATGGCTTGGAGTGCGGACCCGCCAATAAATATAGGTCCAGGTGTATAATTTTTGAGATCCGCCCCAAGGGTTCGTAGTGGGGTTTTCCACGTATTCCTTTATATTGTGATAAAATGAATGGTCCCGAGTTTTTAAAGGAAAGCCCCATAGATGTGTGGTCTCGAGTTTTAAAGGTTTAAGGCCTTTTGAAATGCTTCCGATAAGTAATGGGCTCATAACCCATAGGTCCTAGGATCAATTATTTATAAAGAAAGGGGAAATGGATATAACCCTATTTCTCCTTTAGTCATTTGGTATTAGAGCAAGGGAAGAGGATTTCCTGCAAGAGGAAGAAAAGTGCAAGAAGAATGGAAAAGAGGTACAATTTTTTAAATATGGAGAGTTTGTGGTATTACTATTGTACAGATAGCGACAGTGGAAGGTGAGAAGACTTGAAACAGCCTAGAGCAAGGCCTTCTCAATTGGTTCCAAAGGACAGAACGAGAAGGATGCCAAAAGACTAAGCTCAGAGGAGAAAGCTTGGTGAGGTATCGTGTAGCAGAGGAATATTGTTACTATAGAGGTTGGTTGCAGCTCACAGAAGATCATGAAGGCAGTTCTACTGAGAAGTGGGATAATTGTTAAGGACAAGGCGAAGCATATGACTTGGAGGTCATAAAATTTTGTGCCTTGGGAATCTGATGTAGGAGCATCTAGCACCCCTTAATCAAAAGAGGAATCCAAAGCAGAGGAAGCAAGGAGGACATGGACCATCGAGCTAAACAGGGGAAATTCTGTTTAAAACAAAGTAAAGGATGAAATGGATAAAGTCTCTCGAAGACTTTATTAAACGTAATTTTCCACATATGTATGCATGTAGATAGAATTCAAGGTAGTTGAGTGATTTGTGAGGATTGATCGGATCCTTTCAGTGATCCGGTCCAATGTTTCCTTATATATATGATGAACCTACGCGTTCAATAGATAGAGAGTGAGAACAGAGTGAATTGGTGAGAAGCGAGTGAACAAAATGTAATCGATTGGGAGCTTGTGCCTAAGGCTGAAATACCTTAGAATGTAACTATGTTGTGTATAATAGAAAAGTGTGTGTTTCAGTGTTGAACTGTGCGCCTGTGTGTTTATGTAATAATGCCTTTTTGGGCTATCTGTGTATATATGTGCGGAAGGCCTAATTCCCGTTTATAAGTGTGTTGATTGACCATCGATCACTGTAGGATCGATGGCGATCCAATGATATTGAGTTAACTGTTATATATGAGTATTCGTGCATAAACAGAGAAATGGCAGAGAACTATGTTTTAATGCAAAAATCCATCGAAGGCAAGCGAGATTAAGGTAATGAAGGAAGCGGGCGAGAGTTCACAGGAGCCATTTGATCTCAGAGATCAACGATCCAGATTAAACCACTGAGGATTAGCGAACCTTGATGGAGGAATGGCAGAGAAATAGATGTTGATCGTCCGATCGACAGATCAAAGAAATCAACTGTCATCGCTTAGAGAAAGTGCGCAGATGACAATCAGCAAGGAAAGTGGTTTTAAATAGTGCAAGTGGTATTTTGGGCGGCCTCAAAACCATAAGTGGTAAAAAAGGGAAGGCACCCGATTCCACTCATCAAACGACACATATCAGCACCGAGGAGAGAGGAAATCACTTTTCGGGCATTATCCTAATGCTAGTTGTGTCTCCGAAATCAATGTCAACCGTCGGATCCGTTGCGAGTTAATCGACGGAAAAGGATCAACGATTAGTTTCGTTGATTAGGGTAACATCAACCATTGGATCGAGTCCATATCAACGATCAAGATTTAGTCGCAAGTCGCATTAGACAGAGGTCAAGGGTTGGCAAACGTGCGATGTGCTAGTAGTCGTTGGATTGGAGATGAAATGATGGCAAAGATCAAGACCGACCGGAGATCGGAGATATAGAAGCACAGCGGGAAGGCGATGGCTTGGAGTGTGGACCCACCGATAAATATAGGTCTGGGTGTATAATTTTTGAAATCTGGCCCAAGGGTTCATAGCGGGGTTTCCCGCGTATTCCTTTGTATTGCGATAAAATGAATGGTCCCAAGTTTTTAAAGGAAAACCCGATAGATGTGTGGTCCCAAGTTTTAAAGGTTTAAGGCCTTACGAAATGATTTCGATAAGTAATGGGCTCATAACCCATAGGTCCCAGGATCGATTAGTTATAAAGAAAGGGGAAATGGATATACCCTTATTTCTCCTTTCGTCAAATCTTTTCTTATTCTTTTTTTCCTTTGATATTTCTTTTAGGACATACCCTCTTTACATTTTCTAATTTTTAATATGGAAAACATTTTGCAGAAAGCAAAAGTATGTACAATATTACAAGATCAATCATAGCCAATTCAAAATTTTGAGTCCTATTAATATAGGACCCTAATAATGGCTCCACATGGGGATGGCATTTCCTAGTGAAATGTCAAGAACTCTAAAGATCAATAGCCTTTGAATTGAGACTGAAATTACCTTGTAAATTGTTCTTATGTGATTTCTATCTTATTGATACTTACGATGGTGAACCCTTCAAAGCTCAAGGCCTTCTATCCGAGCTTCAACTTCAAAAGATCACCATCCACTCCAATCTACACTCTGCAATGTTATGTGCAATGATGCAAAGTAAAGTGAACTATTTGTCAATCAGTGGAAAAGTAATGCTTAAGCATTCTACCATTGACAGGCCCTCTTGGTAGATCTGATCCATGTATCTCTCTCAAGAAAAAAGCATTGTTACCCCTGTAACAATAAATGACATAAGGACCTTGCCATAAGAAGTCAAATTTTCCATGTTTGCCTTTTTCTTCCCTTCTTGAATCCCACCTAAGAACTTTATCACCTATGTAAAAATCATCTGCTTTGGTCTTTTTATCAAATATCTTTTTTTTGTCCTGGATTACCTGTGATTTTACATATACTTCTTCTCCGGTCTGCTGCAAGTGTATGGTCTGATTTACCCTTCTCTGGATATCAGTTGGTTCCACCTATAATTCCTGGATGATCTTCATCACTAGCACTCCCATTGATGATGGAAAAAAAGCATCCATCCCATATACTAACTGATAGGGAGACATGCCAATGGACTTCTTGGTAGTTAGTCTATCTGCCCATAAGGCATTGACCAACTTTTTCTTCCATGTCTTTTTGTTGTCTTCCAGTAATTTCTTAATGATATTGACCAAGCTTTTGTTAGAGGATTCTGCAAGTCCATTACCTTGAGGGTAATAGGTTGTGGAGTGGCCAAGGGTGATGTGGTATTTTTTACAGAAATCTATCATTTTCTTGGACTTAAAGGTAGTTGCATTATCAGTAATGAGCTTTTAGGGGCATCCAAATCTTGACAAGATATTATTTTCCAGGAAGGAAAGAATGACAGTGTTTGTGGCTTGTCTAGAAGGGATGGCTTCTATCTATTTGGTAAAATAATCAATGGTTGTCAAAATCCACCTATGCACGGCTGAGAAGGAAGGGTGTATTTCTCCAATGAAGCCTAACCCCCATTGTTGAAATGGTATTTATGTGGAGATTGGTTTAAGAGGCAAGGGTAAAAGTTTTATCTTCCCCTCAAATATATGGTACTTATGATAGGAGGTCACATGTTTTTTAACATCTGCAAAAGAGTGGTCCAGTAGAAACCAACCCTCAGGATTTTTTCAGCAGTAGTCTTCCAATAAAAGCGTCCTCCACAACCCCCTGCATGAAATTATTGCATAATTTTATCAGCTTCATCTTTCAGTAAATAGATAATAAAAAAAAATTCAATTGATGTCTTTCCAAAACAAAGCATTATTTATAATACAATATCTCAATGACTTCATTTTCAAAAATTAGCTTTAGTTCTTGTCAGACTAGGAGGAGCTTGTAAGTTTAGTAATACAAATATGATATCTGCATACCAAGGTGAATCAGTAAAAGGTTCAATGATCTGTGGAGTCGTCATCTCTTCTTGGTCATCAAGGGCACCAATGAAATTAATATCTAGGGCCTGACAATTCGATTCAGCCATGAGTTTAGTTAAACCTTGGCCTTTGATAAGTTTAGTGGGCTTTATTTCTATGTCATATTCCAATATAGTGGCAATCCATTTGCCTCTCTTTATTTTAGGCCCATTTTGTGTCAAAATGTCCTTAACTACTGAGTTTGGAACATAAGCAATGATGTGAGAATATAGAATGTAGACTCTGAAATCTTTGATGGCCTTTACTAAAGCTAATTCTTGTTTTTCCATAATATTGTATTTGAGTGTGGCATCTCTTAAGGATTTACTGAAAAATGCAATTGGTTGTTCATATCCTTGGTCGTTCTTTTGCAACAAGACTACTACAATGGTGTGTTCTGAAGCAAAAGAAAAAATTATAAAGTCTTTCTGAAAATCAGGACTTATAAGGACTGGAGTTTTGGTTAAGGCTTCCTTGATGGCTTCAAAGGACTGTTTGGCCTCCACTGTCCATTTAAGTGTTGAGTCCTTTCTTAACATGTTATTTAGTTCTCTAATCAATTCTGCTAAATTTGAAATGAATCTCCTAAGAAAATTTATCTTGCCTAAAAATGATTGTAACTCTTTAATGTTTCTAGGATGGGTAATGGTCAAAATGGCCTCTATTCTAGCAGGAACTATTATAATTCCATCTTTAGATATGATATGTCCCAACATATTTCCTTATTCTAAGCCAAAGAGTGTTTTTTTGGGATTTAAAGAAATCCCAAATTTTTTGCATTTGATGAAAACTCTTCTCAAGTGGTCTAGGTGTTCATTATCAAATTTAGAAAAAACAGTGATGTCATCATGGTATACTACTAGGAAGTCATGGATCTCCTTGGCAAAGTATATATCCATAGCTCTCTAAAATGTTTCTCCTATGTTCATTAATCCAAAATCCATGTTCAAATACATGAAGGTACCCCATGGAGTAGTAAATGTAGTTTTTGTTTGGTCCTCTAGCTGAACTAGATCTGGTTATATCCAGAAAATCCCTCAAGTAAAGAGATTCTAGATGAGCCTACTACCCTCTGAAGGATATGGTCCATTTTTGGTAGAGGATAGTTGTATTTTAAAGAGACCTTGTTTAAATTTCAGAAACCAACACAAAGTCTGATTTCTCCTGTCCTTTTCCTAGTAGTGACTAAGTTTGAAATCCAATCTGAGTATCTAATGGGAGCTATAAGTTGGGAATCATACATTCTTTTAACTTATTTCTCAATAGATGGCATAAGAACTGGATTAATTCTCCTAAGTTTATGTTTGAAAGGTTTATGATCCTATTTTAGAGGTATTTTGTGTTGAATTATGCTGGTGTCATAAGACTTCAAGTCTTCAAAACTCCATGCAAATACATCTTGGAAATATTTAAACAGATTTATGTATTTTACCTTTTCCTGTGGAGGTAAGGTTTTTTATATTTTAATGAATTTTGGTTTTTCCTCAATTCCTATGTTACATTCTTCTATATCTGCTCTCAAAGGCTCTAGTTTTAGTTTCCTACCTACATCGTTCGAGTCAAACAAATGTTCTAAGGGGACTAATCCCTTAGGAAAAAAGTTATTTTTAAGATTAAGAATTTTAGGATCATCATTCATTATTTCTTCTATCTCTACATTTTCTAAGCTATCTACTTGTAATCTAGTGAAATTAGTAGGTTTAGCTATATCTAAAATATTTACATCTATACCACTATCTATGTCACTATCTACGTTATTTTCTACTGTACAATGTGTATCTATTTTACAATTCTGAAACTCACCTTCAGCATTCATGAAGTTGTAAATCTAAGAATCCTAGCAGAAAATCTACCAATACTTTAAGTTGTCCGGTATGACAGGCCTATGTCTCACTTCTGCAATGTACTGCTAGTTGGGTTGAAAGGGAAATTTGCAGATACTAGATAAAGTGGCAAGACTGTGGGCCTGCATGTTTTGTTTTCTAGGAATGGAAGCAAAGTTTGTTTCCAGGAGGTCTTTATTCAAATCTAGGATAGTCTCCCTGTATTGACTAAGTCTGGGATTGTTTACAAAGCATTCACCATTAATTTGTTTAATAATCAGTTCTGAGTCTCCATGTATGGAAACTCTTTTGGCTCCAAGTTTTCTAACCATTTGTATTCCTATGATCAGAGCTTCATACTCTGCCATGTTGTTTGTACACTTGAAGTTTAATCTGAATGCATGTCCCTCAAAATGATTATTCTCCATATTATGGATCCACACTCCTACACCAGCCCCTAATCTATTCACAGATCCATCAAAATCTAGATGCCATAAGGACTCATGAAAAATGTTCTCACTATTATTTGTTTTGTATTTCAGTTCTTTGGTTGTGATTTGATTGTTGTCATGTTATAAATTGTACAAGATGAAAGAGTCCATATCAAAATGCATGGAGTATATTGGGAAATTTTGTGGTTTTTCAGCACTACTCACCATGTATTTCATCAAGGTCTCTCTATATAATTTCCTTTGTTGGCCAAAAACAGATATGGTGGCATAAGACATATCTATCTGCAAGGATCCTTGCAATTTTTCTACCCATGAGGGAGATAACAACATTCCATATTTGGGTGGGATGTTTGCAACTACTATGTCCATTACAATACTTTTCGCTGGACATTGGACTAGACTTACACATAAATCCTTGGTCAAACCAAGGCATTTAACCTGGCTAGAGTCAAAGGAAAATAAGTCCCTATATGGTATGGTAATGTCAAAGTTTAGTCTCTCCATGATTGCTTTTGGCATCAAATATGGGATGCCCCTAAGTATAACATAGCATTATGTAATATTTTGTCATGAATGTTTAGGCTAATGTAGAAAGGAGGGATTCCCCCTTGCTAATGAGTACCAATCACCTCAGGGCCAAACAATAATTCAGGTTGATCATCGTTCAAATTGACAGCATCTTCCCCCTTTCCTATATTTAAAGTTTCAATTATCTGTGATCTATAGGATTCATTCTTTACTAGTTCGATCAAAGGAATTGATATCTTTAGTTTTGCTATTTCGATTTTGATGTTGAAAGGGAGCTGAGATTTGTTTGTTTGGATGAGATCTTCCTTAACAAATGCAGTCTTTGTGTTTTTATCTTGTTTTTCAATGCTAGGCATTTCCATCTGTGTTTCAGTTGTTTTGCCTTGATTTCTCTTGTTTGGATTGATTTCAATGATCGTTTCAGTTTGAGTTTCAATGGAGGTTATATGTACAATTTTTTGGGTAGAAGTCTCCAGTGCTCCCCTAGGGAGGATCCGTAAGACTTTAATGACAGGAGCTTCTGTTATTTTCTTAGTCTTGGTCTGGATTGATCTCTTAATGGGAGCTTCATTTTTATTTTTACTCCTTAAGCTATATTTTTTGTGTACCTCATATATAGATTACTCATATCCTTGTTTAAAATCAAAGGATTCACCAAATTCTAACTGCAATTGTTGTAGCATGTACAACTCATGTTCTTCTTGAGTAAGAAAAACAGCATCTTCGTCTTTGATTTCTCGTAAGTTTATCTGGGTATCATCCTCTCCTTCTTGGCTCTGTGGACCCTCAGCATAGTTCTCTTGGAAGGGGGGCCTAATTTGTTGATCTGGTATAGCATTCTTTCCAGAGTTAGGGTTCTTCCTAAAGTTGGGGTTTCTTATTGGGAGTGGTTATTGATTCTCAAATTGAGTTTTCCTTTCCATGTTTTCTAATCTATCCATTATTCTCTCTACACTCTTGGATAAACTATATATCTTTCCATCAGAAGTGGAATTTCCATCTTTATTTACAACTCTCTTTTCATTTCTCATTCTGGCTTTCTTTGCTAATAGGTTGGCCTCTATACTAACAGCATTACTTTGCATTTGTTCCAATGTTTTAGGGTTTCTTTCCCTTAACTGGTATGACATGTCAGTTTTAAAACCATCAAGGAATTTAATTAATGCTAGGTCAGGTGGAGGCTCAATATTAGCTAGGGTTGCATTATAGATATTATTGAACCTAGTACAATAATCCTGGACTAAGTCATTAGGAGCTCTTCTAATGTTGTCATATTCAAAAAGTATTTGTAGAGGTTTTGTCTTTCTCTCCCATATATCAATGAATAATCTATGAAAATTAGCTAAGTATGCAATATGATCGGCGGGTAAGACTTTGAACCATTTCCTGACATCCCCAGTTAATGTTTGGGCAAACAACCTCATTTGGACATCTGATTCATCTATCTCATGCAATTTAAAATAGTCAGTCATCTTGTTCACATGTTCTTGGGAAGTTTACTGACCAATAGCATCAAACAAGAAGATTTTGCTCTAATAATCTTGGGGCATGGCATGGAGTTGTTCAGGTAAAACCAGAGGTGCATATCGATCTACCATGGCTTGGATTCTGGCTTGACTAGGGGGTAAAGTGCTGGTAGTTGAGGAAGGGCTTGAACTAGATGGAGATGAGCTAGATGATGGTGAGGAGGGTTGATGAATAACTGGTTTAGGGGAATGGACTGTGGTGGTTACTATTGGTGAGTTTGTGGTAAATGAAGGTGTATTTACAGTGAGTGAAGATTGTGCAGAAATTTTAGAGGCAGCAGCAATGAGGGTAGCTAGTTCAACAGATTTTTGAAGGTAAGCACTATCTATATTGCTTATCAATGTAGAGGTCAAAGCTTCTAACTTGTCAAAAGCGTCCAAGGAAAATTTATCTAAATCTAGATGAATAATCACCCTCTTTGATTCGATGAGTTGAGTAAACTCAGGGTCTAACATTGTTTCACGGATGGCATTCTCAGATTTAGTTCTAAATAATGAGAGGTCAAATGACAAATCAAAAGGGATTTCCTCTAAAGTTGACAACTCCTCAAGGAGTGAGTTTGCTTTGACTAACTGGCTACTACTTGCCTGAGTTTCTACGTTTTTTTATTTTCTTAGAATTCTGTCTGGGTCATCAACTACAGTGGCAGGGTTTGGATTTGGATTTTCCCTGGTATAGTGAGTCTTCTTGGGAGGCAGAATTCTAACTTTTTTAACTGTTTTTTATGAAACTTTTCAAAAAAAACTTCAGAAAATGACCTTAAGGGGCTTATTATGAAATTCAAGGTTTCCTTAAAGTTTTATAAGACTGAGGATCGAATCCCCAGTATGGTCGCCAATGATGTTATCACTCCAAAATTTCTTCAAAGTTGTCAAAAAACGAAATGATAGAGGTAACCATAAACCACTTTTGGAGATCAAGACCTAGCCTTCTTAATCTCAGAGAGGGCTCTCTCTTTATAATTTAACTTTGTTTTAGTTAATTAATTTTAGGCTAGTTATGATTGTGCTTAGGTTTTGATTTGAATTTGGGTGGTGGGATCACTTACTTAGATGAAAAGGATTGCCTTTTACTGTTGGGCTATGGAGTCAAATATCAGACAAACAAGACTGGATTAAGTTCTAAAAATAGTGTCTAGAGGGCAAGATAGAGGAGTTACTACATATCTCAAAGGCTTGATGGTGAAATGGTTTCCAATCGGATCCAGGGAGCAATTAAGGGTTCCCTAGGCCAAATCATGAAGAGAAGTGAAAGAGGACAACCACGATGGGAGAGAAATTAAGGGTTCTCAAATCTAGTATCTGTTTCCGAGAAAACTAGTGTCGATTCGAACTGCTAGTCCCACTAAGATGGGTATCTATCTTAGAAACAAACAATGAAAGCTTTTCAAGAGTTCCTTTAAGTGTGATAGATGGAAGAGAAGAAAAGAGGACCAACCTGGATCTTCCGCTTTGATCCTAGCTTGATTTTTCCTTTCCTTAATAGAATTTTCCACTCCTCTCCTACTTGTCCTGCTTCAAAGAGTACCTGTAGAGTCAAAGTAACAGCAAACTATCAAAGCATCTCTATCTAAAACATCATAAACAATGCGGAACCAGAAACACATTGACCATACAATTGCATTTATAAACAATAAGATTCACAAATACGAGATCATATGGAGGAAAACTCAAAGAAATTTATTAATAGTAATGTAAGAGAGGATTACAACCCAGCTATCTGATCCAGCATCATCCTCCCAGTTGTAGAAGCCCTCTTCGCCTCATGAATAAGAAAATCACCCAACAATGCAATATCTCTTCTCACCAACAAACCAACAGCACTTCCTTACAAAATACAAAATTCCAGCCTCTAGATCTCTCAGATGAGGGATCCATTTATAGATGTCTTGCAAGGGTGTGAGTCAGCTTTGGGTTCTTGATTAGTTTCATTCCACTGATAGTTCTTGCTTCCACTTGGAGATTTCATGATCTCTTACTCATCCCTGGGCGAATTCGGAGAGGCAAGTGTCATAGGAGAAGTTTCTGGAAGATTCCATGATCATCCACCTTGCAAATTGTCTCTGCCATTTGTCTATTCTCGCTCATCGCACCGCACAGAAGGCCATTTAATTATGCATCGCACCTGGCCAGTTAGGCAGTCAGTATGCATCACACCTTGCCCATGGAGCAGTCTATATGGTCCAGTTTTGGTCAGTTCTGAGTAGTTTTTCAGGTGGAACTTCTAGGAAATGATGTAATCAGTTGACCATGATCCTTTAGGGTTTGAAACAACACTTTTAGGGACTTAAGGAGCCCTTAGTTTATGGACATATGAGTTTGGGGTTGTAGTGCCCAAATATGTCTATAACAGCTACCCCCTAAAGCATGAGGTCGTAAATCTTCTGATGTCGGGTGAAATGCTTTATTCATGAGGATCCGAGTTATTCGAACTGGAAGATGACTTGTATAAGATACAATACAATACATCATCATCATATTATTTTCATGATATAGCTGAGGCGGGCATTCCCATGCTTAGCTTTATAAATTCATTTTCATGTACATAGGACAGACAATCGTCTACTGTTGCAGACTTGTGATTCTTCACATGAAGAGTTATCTTCCCTGGTTTAGATGACCATCTGTGCAGCTTTTGTGCACAATTGATGTCTTTATTTTCCTGAATATATCGCATCCCGGATGGATGAAACTAGATCCAGGCTCTTCAAAACTCATGCAATATTCACCCGATGTGCAAGTCGATCCATGTGAAAAGATGTTTTGAAGTCAAACATGGAAAGGCATCGCCTGGTTACCAGCCAATGATGTAAGTTGTTAATAGATGCGAGAGGAGTCACTGATAATGATGATGACCCTCAAAGTACCACAGTACAATTCATGTGGTGTGAATATATGAGCTGATGTTGAACAACACACAAAGTCTTTCGATCGAAGGTCATTGATGTAAACCTGTCGCCGGAAGTGAGAAACTTGCCATTGAGGCATGCAAGCTTCAAAGTACTAAAAGGGTTGTTTCTAAGTCAACTTCTTGGATAATGAGCTGATGTCGACAAGAAGTGACCTGTCATAGGAGGGCCTTGATGTATCCCAAATCTACGATGCGAAACGAAGCAAATTATTTTTGTGGAGGTGAAAACGATCTGATGATATGAGGTTCGGGAATGGCGGTCATGAAAAATGAAGCGTGGATGTAATGCAGTGGATGAGGCGTTTGCTGGATGGTGAATTCTCTGAATGACTTCTCTTGAACATATTGGTGACACTGATATGGACTGGTAGCGTTAACCCCATGGATGGCACGGTGGACCAATGGTGACGGTGAACGGAAACCCAACCCAACTCAATCACGGTGATGGAGTGAAAGTGTCATGTTCAAGAGCGACTTGCTACCAATAGAGTTTTTCAAGTTTTCTTCCCATTTTTCCCCAGTCATTGCTGACCAGTACCTCTTTATTTTTTACAGGATTGAGGAGGATAACATATGCTTGGTCTGTAATTTGCCCTTCGGGCAAACCTGTCGCTTTGTGTTTAGCAAGCCTAGCGTCAGCGAGACTCATTCTTGTCTGGGTGGACAAGTTTGTCACTATTGTTTTAACAAGTTTAGCGACAAAGATAACTCGGTCCTTTTCTTGTTTTGAGAGACTGAAAATGGACGAAAAGGAGACTCCAATAGTCCTTTTTCGTGGCATAATCCCTTAAGTCTGAAAAAGTGTAAAATAATACAAAAGGGGTGATTTTTCGATAGTTTTAACGAGCCAACAAAGATAAGCGCTCGATCTTTTTGTTTAATAATCCCTCAAGTCCAAAAAAGATTAAAATATATGAGAGGGATGGTGTTCCCCTTACTCTAACGAGCTGGGAAGGCCAATAGCTTGACAATATTTTTATATTTAACGAGTCTAAAAAGAGTTTAAAAGAGGCTCGTTTTTTAGGAACGAGTGATATTTCCGGGTAGCAGCTAGTTCCAGGTAAGTTTGGAACTTCTCAAAACATGGTAGTGTGAAGAGGGTGGCAATCAAAATCACTCGTTGCAGATGTTCCTCAAAAGGGTAAACAATCAAGTGGAAGCGTATGGTCGGCCAAATGAAATGGAGGTGACGAAAGGAACACAACCAAAGTTCACAAAGGGAAAATAGTGAAGCGATCACAAAGGTTATTTACCAAAAGCGAGTTTATTTTTTAATGAGCTTGAACCTTGTGCCAACATGTGCTTAGTGTAGGTTGATTTTTTAACGAGCTTGAACCTTGCGAGAACATTGCTCTTGATATTGGTCAATGATATCAGTTTATCGTTTAATACGTTAGATTCTTTTCTCGGTCGTTCAACCTGCTCAATTGCTCCATCAAATTGATTTAGAAATACACATATATAAGCTTGAAAAATGAACTAAAAACTAACATTTTACTTGAAGTACGTGAATAGTAACATAAAAAGTAGTTTTACCTCTCATTTTTACCATTTCATTTCAAATTTGGGATTTGGAGCTCTGGAGTGGTTTTCTGCCTCAAATTTCATCAGCTGATTTCGGGAGATCTAGTGGACTATTCTTCATGCCGTCAGGACCAGGTAGGAGCTAACCCTGAGCTCTTCATTTTCTTTCCATCCTTTTCTGATTTTGAGCAAGTTTTCCCCTTTTTCTGAGCCCCTAGGGTTTGAATAAAATGTTCTCACATCATTGCACCTGCCCTATATCTAAAGGTGCGATGCATACTGAGCTGTGCACTGGCCAGTCAGTATGCATATCACCTAGTGCAAAGGCAGGGTGCGATGGGCGCAAAAGGGAAACATTGCACAGTGATTTCTCATGAATTTTTTCCTGTTTTTGCTCAAATTTGGATCCTAATTCATCTTTTGTCTGTGACTCAGATATTTGTTGGATCAAGATGGTCGTCATGTGGTGCGAACATGAGCATGAAGAAGAAGACATGATTTCCTTACATGATCAGGGTACTGTTACTGCATTGTGAAACTGTGGTTTGCTCAAATTCTTCCGTATATCTAGCATGAGGCAACAAATCAACTTGTTGTAGTATTTCCTCGATGCATGGGATCCGATCAACCAGGTGTTCCAGATTAGAGGTAAATCCATCCCACTGACAGTCAAGGACATCTACTTTTTGACAGGGTTATCGAGGCGTGGTGCCCCTCTTTCACTGTCAGGATCCGCCCGTGGGGGCGAATCGGTGAGAGATTATATCCATCAGCTTTGTAGAGATGGATCTTAGCCTAGTAGAGATGGCAAGATCAATATCCGGGATGTCACTGATCGGTCTCTGAGGACCATTTTATTCACCTTTGATAGATTGGCTAGTAGCGCAGCTCTTCATTTGGCGAACAGATCTTATGTACAGTATGCTTTAGAAGGCCTGGAACCAAAGGTATTCAACTTGTGTGAGGCAGTACTTCCAGTGATAAAAGAACAGCTCTCTAAGGTGAATAATGGAAGATCCAAGAACTTCGGATACGGTTCCATTTTGACTACCTTTGCCTTAGAGAGGATCCCACTGATGCAGCCACAACATATTTCACTAGGATTGCCAGCACCGAGGGAACCCAGGATGTAGAGATGGGTTGATCTCATGGCTAGACATCCTTGTCAACTACAGATTACTTTCTCTGATGCCTTCTTTGAGTGGTTCGACTGTCAGGAGATGGTCTTCTCAGAGCATCCGTATGTCAGGATGGACTTCCGAGGTGACCCAGATTTGGCGTTGCCGACTGGTGAGCAGTGGGGTGTGATAGCTAAATATTTTGACCATATCTTTGATTATCAGTTTTATAATGTTTTTTGTGATTTATCAAGACTAATTGAACTCATGTACTTGTGCAGATGTTGGGCCAGTGAGACCAACGGCGCGCCCAAGGGCGGCAGCTAGTGTCCCAGCAGGAGAAGTTGTAGGGAGGGATATCCTTCATGATTTGGACATAGCAGAGACCCTGGCAATATTGCAGGATCAGATCGAGGGTCTTACCCTTAGTATCCAAGATGTGAGGACTGACCAGTTACCTCTGAGGCTACAGTGCCATACTACTGGCGTTCCGAGTCGATGGACTAGGCTCCTACGTATGATCGCATAGGCGGTGACATGCTATCACCAACATCATTAGCATAGGGTGCTTTTCTGCATTTACTTTTGAGTTTCTTGGTCGCATGACCGATTTTGCCTTGTACACAAAAAATTATGTGAAACTATAAACAAATATATATTTTTGATTTTCGGAGTTTATTTTGGTTAATTTATGTGATCCAGATGAAAATGTTGATGTAAAATGCTTTTCTTTACAAATTTTACAAATGTTTGTATAACACATAATTTACTAATGAATTAGTTAAAGTATTTAAGTTTATGGAAATGTTTTGATATTGAATGGAATCAAACTGCCTTTCCAAAATCTTGACTCTTAGGAACATACGATAGATAGCTGGGTTCCGAACTGAATAGATGCCAGTAAGCTGTAGAATGACGAGTTGCGAATCTAGCCTGACAATAAGTCAGCGTATGCCATGCGAAATGGTATCAGAGAGAAGCTCTATCAATGCATTGTACTCAGCGATGTTGTTTGTTGATTGACCAATACATATCCCCCTAAAACTCACTAACTTGCCGCTTGGATCAAAGATGGCCCAGGCTGCAGAAGATAGGTTCTGTGTTCTACGACTAGCTCCATCGGCGTACCCAACGAATGTTTCCAAAAAGTCCAACATCTGCAATAAATGCAAAGTGGATTACTTAACCAAAATGACAACTCTTGACGAAAACAAAATTGAAACAAAAGCATATAAAGAGATTACTACACTTGATCAAGCATAGTATCGCTTAAGATACAACCCATTCCGAGGTTGTGATAGTGGAATTCCAGTGTAATCTATCAGCTCGTAGGCTCCTTTTGCTAGTACCTGTTTAACAATGTAGGGGCCCATCCATAATGATTGGAACTTACCTGCTCCCAATTTATCAGAGTCCTGATCGTAGAGTAAGACTAGGTCACCTTCGAAGAAGACACGAGGCTTGACATTTTTGTCAAATTGCGCTTTGACATGTTTCTTATGCGTTTCGTTAGCCAACGCGGCGTCACAATGAGTTTCATCCAAGCGGATTAGTTCCAAGAAACGAGCCTCTTCCTCTGAAGTTTCAGGGAGTAGATCGATTGCGAGCTTTAGAAAATCTCACACTAAATCAGTAAGACAGCTTCCAGGTCGTACACCAACTAAAAGGGCGTAAATCCGATCACATTTCTCACCGAGGTTCTATATGCCCATAGAGCTGAGTACAGGATTAAATTCCAATCCCATTTTTGGGCTCCAATCATTCTCTGCAACATGCGCTTGAGGACTTTGTTGATCGCTTCAACTTTTCCATTAGCCTGCGGATAATACGGAGTGGAACTATCATGGGACAGTCCTAATTTGGCAGTCAATTCAATGATCATGTGATTGTGAAAATGTGATCCATGATCTGTGACTATAACCTGTGGAACACCGAACCTAGAGACTACATGATTGAAAAAGAAAAGAGCAGTTGTTTCACCGCTATTGTTTAATGTAGGCATCGCCTCGGGCCATTTTGTAAAATAGTCGACAGTGACTATGATATACCCATGCCCCCCAGCCGAGGGGGGGTTACATGTCATGAAATCTATGCCCCATTTGGTGAATGGCCCAATAGAAAATACTGGATGCAGTGGTGCGGGTGGTAATCTGGTTTTGTGATTAAAAATTTGACATGCATGGCAACCTCTTACTGCTATTATGCAAACTTTGAAGATAGTAGGCCAGAAGTAGCCTGCTCGCAAGATTTTCTGTGCAATAGCGTAGCCAGATAGATGCCCCCCACATGTGCCTGAATGACAGTCATTCAGGACTTTTTCGGCCTCCTCATGCGTGAGGCACCTTCACAGAACTGTATCGACACCATGATGGTAAAGTGTATCACCGACGATCATGTAGTCTTTTGCTTGGTATCGAGTACATCGCTATTCTAAGTGAGAGGTGTTAGGCCTAAAGGTTTGGGTTTGGAGATAAATTAGTATATCTCCGTACCACGAGTCACTTGATGATATCAAAAACAATGTTTCATCCATGATTGATGCTTTAGATGTTAAATCGTTGGACGACGATGGGAGGTCACAAAGTAACTCCACGAAAACTGGAGATTTCTTTGATTTGGATTTGTTGAATTCCAGATCAACCTCTTGCAAAATGGCTATCCATTTTGAATACTTTCCCCCTAGCAATTGACGTGACAGGATGTAGGTCATAGGGTTGCAATCTGACAAGATGGTAGTTTTGCGAAAGAGTATATGGTGTTGAAATCTCTGTATTGCTTGAACAACTACCAAAGCCAACTTTTCAACGTAGGAGTATTTACTTTCTGTATCATTTAAGTTTCGGCTTAAATAATAGACAAGATGTTCTATTCCATTTTCTTCTTGTACTAAAACCATTATGATGGTTGTATCTGTGGCAGCGAGATACAGGTTAAAGTCTTTTTGATAATCAGGAGCATACATTAATGATGTTTTTACTAGGGAACTTTTCAAAGCATCAAAGGAAGCTTGCGCAACCTGATCCCAGTTGAAGGGAACTTCTTTTTTCAAAAGACATGTATAAACTTTAGCAAGTTCAGTGTAATTTGGAATGAACCTCCTTAGAAAGTTTGCTTTCCCTTGGAGTTTCTGAATCGGAAGCAAATTTGAAGGTGGAGGCATGTCGATGTTTGCCTAAACCTTACATGGGTCAAGTCGAATTCCATGCTTAGAAACTACGAAACCAAGTAACCAACCAGAACCAACACAAAACACGCACTTGTGTGGATTGAGTCGTATCTTGTAGTGTTGGAAACGTAGAAATATATCTCTCAAATGCTGTGGATGATCAGTCCGCTTTCGCGAATGAGCTGGTAAATCGTCGAGATACGGTTGAACGATGTGTTTGATGTCATGGAAGGTGTAGTTCATTGCCCTCTGAAATGTTGCCCCTGCATTCTTCAGACCTAAAGGTAGTTTACAGTACGCAAACATGCCCCATGGACATATAAATGCAGTCTTCGACTGGTCTTGTGGGCAGATATTGATTTGATTGTATCCGAAAAATCCATCCATAAATGAAAAGACTTCGCATCCGGCACATTCATCAATTATCTGGTCGATGAAGGGTGTAGGATAGTTGTCCTTCGAACAAGCTTGATTTACATCCCTGTAATCGATGCACACTCTAATTGTTCGTTGCTTTTTCATCACAGGAACAATATTCGATACCCAATCAGTGAGAGGAATGGGGTAAATGTAGCCAACATGCAAAAGTTTTTCAACTTTTGCTTTAATGGCGGCGGCTTTCTTCAGGTGAACTGGTCGAAGTTGTTGCCGTACTAGTTTGACATCAGGATACATCTTGATTTCATGTTCAACGATGCTCGAGTCAATGCCTAGCATTTCTTCGTATGACCAAGCAAAGACATCTATGAATTCGCAAAAGAGAGCGCAGTATATTTCTAGTTCTGAAGAAGAACAAGATTTTCCAACATGTATATTCTCTACAACATCTGGTTTGGTCGAGATATTAATGGCAATAGTTTCTTCAATATTGGACAGATTTCACTCTGAATCCACCATATTTACAGTATTCGATAGAAAATCAAAAACTGAAGGATGATTAAGGTTATTAGAGTAATCCTCATTGTTATCTTGAGGCCGAGAATGATGGTGGTGATCCTCCCATGGTGTCTCTCCTATCATCATTGACTCAATGATTCCTTCGTCTGTAGAATGTACATGTGACCAAGGATCAGAAGAGGTACCATACTCTAGAGACCTATCTATCCAAACGCTTGTTGAGCATTGATTTGGGTTTGCTGACCATGCCCAGAATATTAATTGCTACAATAATTCTATAGGGCTTGGGGGAAATACCTGGCGATGATCCATGATAACAAAATGTTCGGAATTCTTCCTAATATTTGACGATGTAGAAGATATCATGTGACAGGTTTCCACTGTGGCCACTTGTGCCAAATTACTCAGAGGTGGAAGGGCAAAAGTACCCATTAAGGAAGGGTCTTTTAGGAGACCTACTCCGATATTTTGAAGCGATTGAGAGCTTCCATGGATCAATGGAATGCTTCTGGTAACTTGAGAACTGTTAGGGAGGAAGGTGAGTTGGTCAATGATTGTGATTCTACCTTGAAAGGGGAATGCAATATTTCTAAAATATGTTGACACAATAGCAGCCATAGCATAAATCCAGGGCCTGCCTAGTAGGATGTTGTAGTCAAGGTTTCCATCAATGACCTCGACTTCAATTTCTACTGTCTTTCCCCCCAGTTCAATTTGCAAGTTACTTAATATCCCATATGGCGTGTATGTTCTTCCATCGAACGCTTTCAATGTCGTTGATGATCGTGACAAGGGTGGAGAGCCTAAAGTTTTCCAGCAACTCATTGACATAATACAGGTAGATGCTCCCTCATCAATTATTGTTCGATGAATAGTTTTGTTGAGGGCTTTTACCTGTATGAGGAAAGCGAGTTGTGCTGGTAACTAAGGTTCGTATCCTTTATGATTAAAGGCCACTAGATTGGAATCCGCTGGATCAATCCCACCTATCGCTGATAACAAAGCCTGTTTTTGGGATGGGAAATTCTGTAGTACTTCAAGTGTTGACATGGCGGATGGCAATTGGGCCAGATCCTCCACTATATTATAATTCTGTGCTGCTCGAGCACGAGGATTAAATGTCGATTTATGTACTACTCCCTTAGGCGGTTTTATTGTTAATTCAGGAATGATTGGTGGAACAACTTCTGACGAAGTTGTTGTCGAACTGCTTGGTTGATCTGTAGCCTTGCCATTCAACGATTGTGGATTTCCATAATCCTTATTCCTTGTAGATATCAAAGCATCATTTTGTTGTTTTGAGATGGATAGCATAAGCACTTGGGATGGGGAAGCATGATCACTAGCAACCAGGTTAGTTTCTGGATTTGGAAATGGATCAGTCAATACTGTTGAGGTATTTGAAGTCCTTTTGAAAAACTTCTTGACTTCAGCTTGATGTGGACAATCTTTTGTGTAATGGTCCTCATTGCATATGAAACATGGCCGATTAGGTTTCTTGTTTCCAGTAGGGTTTCCAGAAGGTTTCTCAAGAGTCGAATCCTCTTGTTTCTTCTTTTTGTTTGTCCCTTTCTTCTTGCCTCCTAGTTGCTTAGCATTTTTGCCTTTGTCGGTTGACACGGCATTGACCTCCAAGGCGAGAGGTTCCTCATCTGATTTTTGACTAGAAACCGTACGGGCTTTCTTAGATGTAGCCTTTGTGGTTTTCGTGCTTGTCGTACCTATCATGCCATCGCCGGCATGAGAGTCTTTGTTTGATTTAGGCGGAGGAGGAACGGAAAATTCTGGTTTAGGAGCGTCAGGAATTTTGTCGTAGAGCATGCCAGACTGAGTATAGATCAAGTCTAAATATTGCGCATGAGCAATGACTTGCTCTTCTGTAACAACTCCTCCCTTAGCCACATCCTCTGTAATAGAGGGTAACAATGACTTTATAAACCATTCAGCTAAAAGTTGATCAGGAATGTACGTCTTCACCATTCTTCGACGACGCCACCACTCATGAATATGATTACATATGTGAGTGGTTGTCGTCTGTTTAAAGTTGGTGAGTTCTGTCCCTGCTTTATACCTTATGGGTAACTGAAAATGGGTTAAAAGGGTAGTGGCAAGGGTGCTGAAGTTATCAAATGAAGCTCTAGGCAATTCTATATACCATTTAGCTGCCGAAACAGTTAACGTTCATTGAAAAAGGTGAAGCCTAGTCGAATCATCATTTAGGGTGTTAGATGAACACCACAAATGGAATGTCATTACATGATTTGATGGATCTTCCCCTGGATTTCCATTGAATTTAGGAATATCGGAGGGAATTTTATGAGGAATTGCAGGCCACTAAGGGGCGTAAGCAATCTTATCATTCATCAAACAGTTTAGATCTGGTAATTCTAGCGTTGCTACAAAGGGCAACTGTTGATTCACGTTAGGTGAAGCATACCCAGGATAAGATGGAATCGCCTGAGCGGTAGGTCTTTGCATACCAGCATAATGTATCTGATGCTGGTAACTTTGATAAGGTTGATGGGCATAACCATTATAGTATGGTTGTTGATAACCGCTTTGGAAATGAGGTTGCCCATTACTTACAAAGACTTGTTGCTCAGGTCCTTGGTATGATTGCTGGAATTGCGGTTGTTGATATTGAACCAGCCATGGTTGTTGGACCATTTGCTGTTGTCCAATACTTTATGATTGACCAAGATACGGAGTCATAGTACCTATTTGAGCCTGAGTCGCTCCAGATAAGGAGGCACTAACCTGAGGTTATGATTGAATTGCTGAGACGAGAGGTTGTTGTATTGCAACCTGAGAAACTTGAGGTTGACATACAACAGGTAGCGCTTGTACTTGCGATACAGTCACAATAGCAAGTGTAGTGGGAATATTCGACACAGGATGGGTTGGTTGCATTGAATATACAACCCTTGGTCGTTGAGGCAGTATTGGTACCCAACCGCTGGATGTAGTTCCAGTTTGACCCAAACTTTGTTGTAAACTCTCATATGGTTGTTCTCCAGGAGGGAATAATGAAAGGGCATACTGCCCCCCATATGGTGATAATCCAGTACTTAAAGGGTAAATTGGCCTTTGAAGACACATTGGATCAACTTGTTGATTTTCAACATAAGAAATACTAGATGAGAATTCGGATGAAGAAATAGGAACTGAACATGTCGTCGAAACAGTCCCTGATTGGACTCCGGCTTGTTGTTGATAACTTGCTGAGACAGATGTTATACCAGCAATCATTGTAGGAACAGAAGTAGGAAGCTCCGTCGTAGTTGTGTCTGTGGACACAGTCCTAGGTGTTGATGGTTGTTCAAACATGTTTAGTCTATCCAAAAGATTTCCTAGCGATTCAACAAGAACTTGCAGTGAAAAAGAACTAACTTCTGTAGTAGAAGGATGTAAGCGGATCCCAGTTCCAAAATGCACTGGAGTACTTGGTGGAAGATCCTATACTATCTCTTCTATAGCAATCAATCCAGGTGGAAGAGGTAGACCGTCAGGTCCGTAAAATATTTCTAGAGTCGAAGAAAGTGTAGCTTTTGCAGTAACAGATACTAGAGGGGTGATACCTTCTGAATTCTGGAATTCAACTTCCAGATGTTCAGGCAAGTGAACTTCAGTTTCTGGATCAGTCCTAGGTGGAGCTATTTCAAGAATAGAGGTGCCTACCATTACACTAGGATCAGTTCTAATGTCCTATTGTAACTGCAGAACTTTTTCTGTAAAGGCAGATGTACCAGAAATAATTGGAGTAACTGTAGTCTCTGATGATGTTGAAACACAAGCTTCAAATAAATCAGGTGAATTCGACTCAGTTAAACGAGAACGCTTTGCCCGGGATGGTTTTGTTTCCAGGGTCAAAGACGGTTGACTCGCTAGTCTCCACAAACGATGGGGTTTTGATTGACTTTCTTCCACGATTGCGGATTACTTGATCAACTCAAAAATTAAAGGGGAAAAGTTATTCTGATTTAAATGAATTTTAAGACACTTTGACACAACTTGCTTTTTCAATTTTTAAGAGTCGAGAAAAAGCTAAAGGTGACTCTAGTCGCCTTTGATTTTTAATGAGCCTGAAGTGACAAGTGCTCAGATGAACCTTCTCTTTTAAGGAGTCGAAAAGGAACAAAATTGACTACTCTAGAAGTCTAGACAAAGGGTTTACCAAATCGATCGTAAAACTGAAAAATACACCTTGGTGATAAATGATAGAGAAATTACCAAGGACTTATGTATGGCAGTCAATCTTCTCGAATGCTTTGTTCAGTGCATTACAATCGATAGGGCGGAAGACACAGCTTCCTAAGGATAAAGCATATCAGTCTATTGTGGTCTCCCAATATATACTTGACGGTACGGGGAGCACAAGTCTATACTGGCACATGTCGTATCAAAGAGGTGGAATCACCCAACCTTCGATGAAAACGATAGTTACCAGGTTTTACAACGCTGGAACACGTCTCTAGCCTAGACTTCTAAATGTGTTGCATTAGATTCCAAAACGTTTTTATGTTCATTGAAGTTTATTTTAGATTTTATCTTGCTTAGAAGTTTGTCTTTCAAGGTTCACCGCATGATGTAGATGTGAAATTCCTAAATATGCAATCTAAAATGATAAACAGTCGTTTATGTTCTTTTAGCAATGAAAATCCTAGCTACAAAGGAAAGAAGATAACGATTTTTCTTTCAGCAAAGAGCATAGAGCACACACTTAATGCACTTTCCTAAATCAAATTTCACAAGCAATCAAAATGCACATGCACATGCATGTATTTGTTTTCTATTTTCTTAATGTTTGAATGACAACAAGAAAGCTAAGTACAGATCTGAACTATTTTATTTCAAAGCGACAGTACTAACAATTTTTCTTTTCAAAATGAGAGGAAGACTAAGATGACACTTTTCGATTTCGAATTGAAAACTGTTTTCAACACTTGAAATACTAATAATTTCAAAATCAAGTACAATGACAAAAGTACAATCAACTATCTAGAAGAGGAAGACATTACGACACTCTTTTTTTGATTCAGAATGACAATTACGACACTTGCATCAAAAACGACAGTTCAATTAGGCTACTTTCGACAAAGGAAGATTGTAAATGATTGACAAATACACAAAAAATTTTACAATTCCTAACTGATGGAGGCTGAAATAATGTGAAGGAAGATGGTTACAGTAAGAAGGTATTGATCATGAATAGCAAAACTATTGAATAAAGCTGAAAACAAAGAGAAAAACCAAATTTCAGAGAAGAAAAATAGTTCACTCAATCGTCGTACCTGCAACATAGGGAAACAGGGATGCATCTCACCTACAACACATGGGAGGTGCGATGCATCCAGGTTGCACAGTTACAGATAGTGTGATGGGACAGGGAGTGAAATTGAGCTTGGTTTTTGCTCAAAACTTGCAGCTAAGTTCAGTGATTTAGGTTGAATAATGATGGACAGTAAACACAAAGCATAAGGGTAGGATCTGATGAGGTTATGAGCTACCACAAGGGTACTTAGGATGCTTTGTAAGTCAAATGTTATGTTCATAAACCAACCGGTAGATTGACTGAAGCAGCGTTTATCTACTTCGCAATTGCATAGCAAAGGCATTTTGAAGGCTAGCTGGCTAACTTCAGCCTCCGTCTGTAGTTTATAAAGCAAACAATAAACAAACAAAACAAAATATTCATTCCCCAGTGGAGTTTCCATTTTGTTTCTGGGCAAACTAATGTCGATTCGAACTGCTAGTCCCACTAAGACGGGTAGCTATCTTAGAAACAAACAATGAAAGATTTTCAAGAGTTCCTGTAAGTGTGACAGATGGAAGAGAAGAAAAGAGGACCAACCTGGATCTTCCACTTTGATCCTAGCTTGATTTCTCCTTTCCTTGATAGAATTTTCCACTCTTCTCCTACTTGTCCCACTTCAAAGAGTACCTGTAGAGTCAAAGTAACAGCAAACTATCAAAGCATCTCTATCTAAAACATCATAAACAATGTGGAACCAAAAACACATTGACCATACAATTGCATTTATAAAAAATAAGATTCACAAATACGAGATCATATGGAGGAAAACTCAAAGAAATTTATTAATAGTAATGTAAGAGAGGATTACAGCCCAGCTATTTGATCCAGCATCATCCTCCCAGTTGTAGAAGCCCTCTTCACCTCATGAACAAGCTAATCACCCAACAATACAATATCTATTCTCACCAACAAACCAACAACACTTCCTTACAAAATACAAAATTCCAACCTCTAGATCTCTCAGATGAGGGATCCATTTATAAATGTCTTGCAAGGGTGTGAGTCAGATCTGGGTTTTTGATTAGTGTCATTCCACTAATAGTTCTTGGTTCCACTTGGATATTTCATGATCTCTTACTCATCCCTGGGCGAATTCAGAGAGGCAAGTGTCACAGGAGAAGTTCCTGGAAGATTCCATGATCATCCACCTTGCAAACTGTCTCTGCCATTTGTCTATTCTCGCTCATCGCACCCCATAGAAGGCCATTTGAGTATGCATTGCACCTGGCTAGTTAGGCAGTTAGTATGCATCTCACCTTGCCCATGGAGCAGTCTGTATGGTCCATTTTTGGCCAGTTCTGAGTAGTTTTTCAGGTGGAACTTTTGGGAAATGATGTAATCAATTGACCATGATCCTTTAGGGTGTGAAACAACGCTTTTAGGGACTTAAGGAGCCCTTAGTTTATGGACATATGAGTTTTGGGTTGCAGTGCCCAAATATGTCTATAACAGTATCAGAGGAAAACATATAAATGACTAACTATGAAAAACAGAGTGTACCTAAACAAATTCTGAGTGATATTTCCAGTTAATTCATTCAAATTTGGAAAACAATTAAGTTTATGAAACACATAAGAAGGTAACAAAATCAGACAAAGAAGATACTTCACTACAATAGCTCATCTAGAGAATCCTCTAGTGCAATCTTTTTATTACTTGCTCCAGTCTGTTGACTTGAAAAGTGGTACAATCACCCTTAGGTTTAAGATCAAAATAACTCTACAAATGTATAGCAATCCACACTCAATTCTTCAAACTATGAAGTATTTATACAAAAATAATTTACAAAATATCTCAAACTGCATTGAGAACTAATCTAGGAAAAGGAAATATCTTCATGCAAGAAGATAGAGACAGTTATTGAACTGCTATTCGATGTCCCTGTTATTTAAGTTCTGTTGTCTTTTATTCTTTGATCTTTTTCCCTTTAAGCTACTTGGTTGTTTGGTCTTTGCACTGGATTTCATATTTACTTATCACCTTTCATCTAATACACTTTTATCTGATACTCTTTGACCTTGCTGACCTGTCAATATCCTTTTACTGTGCTCTTTTACTTTTTACTGTACATTTATATTTTTACTGTGTATTTCCTATAGTAAATCATTGAGTTTTTCCCATGTCTCAACATCTAGTAATTGGATATTGAGCATTTTTCAGTATATCTCATCTGCCTCTATATACTTGGCAAAAGTTTTCTTATTGACAAAAAGGTGTTTTACCTCATGCTGGAGGTAAAACAAGTTTTCAAAAGTTTGGTATAATACTTTGCCTGTTGGTATGCCCTTCATGGATGAAGTGTTTACCTAATCTTTGGCCACTTCCCTGATCTTCTTATTGTAATCTTCCTGTGTCATTAGCTTATCATTTATAACTAAGGGATTTGGTAATCCCTTTTGCCTCAAAATTTTGAACTTAACCATGAACCTGTCAATGGCCAGTTGCATGGTTTGACACTTATCCTCCAAGTTCAACATCAAATTCCTCTTGGTAAGGACTCTTTTGACTTCCAAAATTGTACCTGTCTTGTCAAGTATCTCTAGTTCTTGCAGTTCATACTTGTTCTTGGAGTTGAGGAAATGAATGACCCTTGCTACCTCCTCTAGCATGTATCCAAGTTCTTCTTTGACTCTCTGAATGGCTTCTGTAGCCTGCTTTATCAAATCACTTTGCTCAAAATGACCTGGATGGATGGCCAAATATCATTGACAAAGTCAATGATATTGGCCCACAGTTGCTCCTTAGCCTGACCTAGAGGTTCATTGAGTGTCAGTTCCTTCTCTAGGCTTTTGATTCTTTCGGTCATCCTTGTAGCCTTTTGTTGTTCTTCTCTATGCATGATTTGGGCCAATTTGTAATCTGTTTCCAAGCTGGTGACTTTCTCCTTAATATTGTTCATCTATGTGGTCTGAATGGACATTTCTTCCATTACTTAGACCAGCCTATTTCCTTCATCACTTGTAGAGCCTGTTGTTCTCGATCCTGTTGTTGATGTAGTTGTCGGTAGTGCAATGGCCATTGGAGCAGTGGGAGCTAAGGATGCTGCCAAAGTAGAAGGTACAGTAGTGGTAATTGTTGGAATGACAGTTGCAGGAGCATCATCCAGACTAGCTTGTTTGAGTTTCATCAAGCTATCCAGTTCTTTCTCCATCTCCTTCAACTTATCATTCAGTTGCAGCACTAGGTCCATCATCTCTTCATGATTGCTCCGACTTTCCAAGACCTCCTTTATCTGTGGGTGTTGTGAATGAGACAACTTAAGTCATTTCTTGAGGGTTGCTATGTCCTCATTCTTCTTCTTGATTAATTTCTCTGTGGCCTTAATATCACTTGGATCATGGCTGATTTCAATGACCAAGTCCTCCAATGATTTTATCCTGTTATATTTGGCCTGTGAGGAGGCCTTCTCCAATTTGTATTGGGCTATCACATTATCCAATGAATCTTGCAGCTTATAGACATCCATGGCCTTTTATGTCAATGTGGAGTAAATCATTTCTCCACCCTGCTTATGGAACTCTATCTGATCTATGGGATGAACATCCCTAGCGAACACCTCAAAATTAGTCTTCTTGTATTCTGTCGAGGTATTTTGTTGTTGTACAGTGGGCTACAAAAATGACACCTACATCTTGCCTACTTTGATGTCAAAGACTGACATCAATCTGGTCTGGTTTGGTGGTGTAAGCTTGAGGTATTGGGCATATGTCTCTACTTTCAGCTTTTCATTCCTCATCTTTATTTCTTCGAATCTGTCTTTGATATCCTTTTCCCTGTCAGCTGGCTTGACAAAGGAAGAAACCTCCATAATCTTTTGTCTCTCTATCATCTGTGTGTTGGAGGTTGATGGCTGTTGTGTTTCACCTAATTCAGCTGCTTCTTTACTTCTCTACCCCATTGTCTCTGTGTTAATCATTTCCACCGATTCAATGCTCTCCTCCTATTCAGACACAAGATTCAACTTGGGCATCTTTCTTGGATCAAACAACTCATCAGTAGTCTCCATGGCAGAGCTAGATGTCTCTTCCTTGTTCCTCTTTGGATTTTTCTCCTCATTCGCTGGGTATTGTAACACATGATGAACATTCATTGGTTCTCCTATTTCTGGAACCTGCAGGAAAGAGCTCTGGTCAAATTGCTTTTCTCAATTAATTAGTGTGTTCTCAACATCCACAACTGTGTTGTCCATATCAATCAATGTGTTCTCCACCCACTCATATTGGTTGGCAAACTGTTCAATGACTAGTCTTGGGTGGTGGATGTAAGGTGCCAATTTGACCTTAAGTCTCAACTTGTTTATGACTCCATGAGGGTCATAATGCCATATGAAGTTGTTTTTGAATTTCATCTGTTGTAGTAACTTGTCAGCCTCTGGTCTAGCCTCTCTATTGTTGCAAATGAATGGGCCCAATTGGTTTTTCATCTTGAACTAGGTTTTCTTCCTAGCAGATAGGAAGTGGACCTCTTAAGAATTGAAGATTTTTCTTATATATTCAAGAGAAAATATCCTCATAGGGAGGTATTTTGGCAATTTATAAGGGGATAACTGGCAGCCATAAACTCTGATCTCAATGTGAATCTGATAGAGGTACCAGACTCCCACCTTGTTGTTCTTTGCCAATTGTATCACTCTCTTAATGTCTTGGCTGATTCTAGGCTAAGTATCAGAAGTCAGCAAGTTCATGACTGGGTACACAAAGGAGTCTATGAAATCTTTGTAGGTGAATGTTGTGGAAAACTTCTAGACCAAGGGTGTCTAGTATACCACTGATCTCTCCTTTCCCCTGGTGTCCAACTTCTGGATGCTCACAGGGAACTTATCTGTCTGGTAATACAAAAACATATAAAACAACACTGAATAGTATCTGAAAACACTTTTAGTGGGTAGTCTAGTGAGTTGTTCATGCATTCTATCTGCAATGAACTGGGCATAATCATACATGATAGAAGGAGGCTTGCCTGGAGTGAAAATGGATAGGAAGGTGATGATGACCTCATCCACATGCTCATCAGATGTGTATCCTAGAATGCATGAGAGCATGGTGATTATGCGTCTGCCAGTTTCTGAGAAAATAGTGGCAGCATAGGGTGGGGTATCTGTAGGAGTATGGTGGTCTTGAATGATAAAATTCAGGAAGATTTGCTTGATTTTCACCGGGTCTAATGTGAGGTATAAGTCTTATAGGTTTTCAATGGATAGCGGGCTCTGATTAGGGCTAGATTGGATTTGTAGCATTTGGTTGATTGACTCTGGTGTAATGGTGAATAATAATTGTTTATTTGGGGAAACAATAGCCCTTTGGCTAGGGATATAACAGGCATGACAAAAATGTACAATATCATGGAAAGGGTGAACTTTTGGGAATGTGTATTTGGGTAAATTGGATTCCCAAAGGTTGATGTCATCTGTATGGTTCAAAAATCTGTCCTTACTCCAATAGTGGAGTTTTAGAAGGTGGGCTGGAGTTGCAGTGTCTTTTATTTGGAAATCCCTGTCTGCTAGGGCCAAATGGTCAATGTCCAGGTGAGGGGTTGACATAGGATTGACATCCAGAGAGGTCTAGGCAGCCATATTATGGGGAAAGGTGTGAATTGGGCTTGCACAAACTATGGAAATGAAGTTTGAATAGGTCTAGTACAGAGATAGGGTAATCTGCACTTTGCAAAAGAGGGGTTTAGGTATTCTGGGGGGAAATACTCTCAATTTACGGAAAATCAATTAAATTTAATTAATTACTGTTTGAATTGACTGTACATTTTCAAATTGAGATGATCATTCTAGTTTTTTGTCCAAATACCTGGAGATGGTGGTATAGGCTGCAATTGGTTTCAATGGTGGTTACAGAGGGTACTCTGGCTTCAATTGTGCACTGGATGGCTGAATTGGGCATCCAGAGCATGTTCGGGAGGTAGCTGGTGATCAAATTTGGTTGCAGAGGCTCAAGGTGGTGCAAGAAGGCTTAGGAAGCTTTCTCAAAGCGAATGAGAAAAAACGGTGAAAAGTGGCTTTTTAATCAACAATGATTAGAATGTGGCGCGGAATTTCATAATGAATAGTGGGTGGTTTCAGCTTTTGGCCAGGAGGCGGTTTGGGGGCCATCGCACCACTTTTGGCAGTCGGGCAATATTTTCTTGAGAGCACGTGAGTTAGTGTGGAGCTGCCACGTAGCCAAAAGGGGCCCAAGAAAAACCACTAATTTCGCGTGCTCTCGAGTGGGTAAAGGTTGGAAAGGGAGTCTACGTGATATGGATGTGCACCGTTAAGTCTGGGGGTGGTGGATCGGGCGGTTGTCGCGCGGTGGAGCTGCACAGAGGGAAATCGGGCAGAGGTCTGTAGGGCCCGAGGGATTAATTACAATGGATTTGTAACTATTTAATGAATAAATGGGGATTAAAATATAATGAACGGGTTATGGAGTTGAACTAGGGTTAAATGCGGCAAAATTTGTTAACCGCACTAGGGTGAAGGGTTAAACGGGTTGTATGTTGAGGAAAATGTGAATTGACGGAGTTAATTAAATAGAGTGAAAGGGAGAGAAAACTTAGAGTAACGGGGTTTTATGGGGAAGGGATTATGTCAGGAAATATAGGAATGGGGGAGTTAACAAAGTAATGTGGGGGGGATTTAATCTTAGGATAAAGGTTTTTAGTGAGTTTTAGGCAAAATAGGGAAATTAATAAGGGGAAAGTGGTTTCTTCAAAGGGGAATGGGTTTCACGCTAGGGAAAAGGGGTTTTTGGGTATGGGAATGAATTTGGAGGGTAAATTTCTAGGGAAATGTCTAAAACCAAGGGGCAAGGGTGAAAATTAAGCGAGAAGGGTATTTTCTTAGGAAATGGTGGGATAATGGAGAAATTAGTAAGTATGTAGTGGTGGGTGAAATGAAATGAGGGGAAGTTAGCCAAATCAACTTGTGAACATCCTTTCACTTTCATAACTGCTCCTGCACATTGAAACATAGGATTAAGCATAAAAAATGTGCTTTTGCTTCAATCAAACTTTTACTTCTGCAACCTTTCTTCTACTTACCCTTTACTTACCTTAACATTTTTTCTTCACTTTATTTGGTTCATTTAAGCTAGCAGACCCTTTCTTTCCTTTTTCTTTTGAAAAGTAAACTATCTAATTCTAACATTATATCTTCCAATGGCTCAGATTAATCTTATGAGCACATTTTATTTCTCTACCTAACTAATGATCTGCCAAGATTAAACAGTTTGGCTAGATCTTTACTCTCTATCTATAAACATGAAATTTAAAGTATGAACTAGTCAAGATTAAACAGTTTGACTACATGGGTTGTGGCATTTATGACAAGGTGCACACAACCATTATTTCGTATAGTAAGGTAAAAAGTATTGGCACTTAGACTTGCACACTTTCATGATCTATTTTTGTTTGGGGTTCATATATTTTCACTTTTTTGTTCTTATTCTTTTTGTCCTTTCATATTTCTTTTAGGACATACCCTCTTTACATTTTTTAATTTTTAATATGGAAAACATTTTGCAGAAAGAAAAAGTATGTACAATATTACAAGATCAATCACAACCAATTCAAAATTATGAATCCTATTAATATAGGACCCTAACACCGACGTTGTCTGTTTCCATTGCTGCTCTAGTTGCTTGAAATTTGGTAGAAACCCTGGTACACACTCTTTGACAAGGTTGGAACCATGAAGGTTTTCATTTACGGCCACTATTATGCTTCTTGTTTCTCCTATTGTTATCGTTGTTGCCCTTTCTGCCTGTTTCAACTGAGAATCCCAATCTGTAAACAGAATATCTTTGTGGGACTCTTCCGCTTTTGGTAGGTCAGCCTTCTTTCCATCCTCTGATTCTTGCCAGGTGAAGAATTCAGAAAAAAATTTGTGGATTTCTTCATACTCAAACCTCGTATCAATTACTTGGTTTGTTAATTTATCACTGGTCTCATAGTAAGGATTTATTTGTGATATTTTCTGGCAGAATACTTCTTCTTTCTGCATTAGTAGGGAATTGAGGCTGACTGCTTCTTTGATTAATTTTTCAATCTGTGGGTTGTCTCTAAGTTTATCCACTATAGCTTGCATTTGACGAATTTGTGCATCCTTTTCTGATAAATTGGCCTAGTTTTTTACTCCCATTTGCTTGAATTCCCTTTGAATTTGGACTACCTATAATTCTGCTTGTTGAATAGTTTTTTCTTGGGCTAATTGTTGTTCTAGCAGCATAATTTTCTGTTCCTTTTCCTTCAACAGCATTTGTACTTCCATCGCCTTGTTGATGGTGGTTGTGGCATAAGCTCCTACGAATAGTGATAGCTTTGTGAGACTCTCTTATGGGTTGATAGGTGTGTCCTTCCACATAATATACATTGGTTCATTTTCCAGAGTTGTAATAGCAGTGGTGTCCAGTTTCCTTTTCTTCCTTTGTCTTTTCACTACAGCCTTATGGGTAGGACTGTAAAATATATCTAACAGAGCTATTTCCTCAATTCTTAAGACAATTTCAGAAGTAGGAACAACACGAATAATCTCAATATCCTGGGTACATGTAGCTCCTTCCCCTGTTTTTTCTGGATTTGCTTTATACTGGGTTTGCTTGGGAGTTTGCAGCTCAGATGTTTGCTGAAGAATTATGTTTGTATGGATTTTTTTATTGAACTACTCCCATTCTTGTTCCAAGTCAATGATTGGGGCTTTAACTAACTGATTTGAAGTAGAGGCAACCTCTGCATGCTTCTTTGCTAAGGCTTTCTCGGATGTCTCCTCTGTACTTCCAGTTGTGTATTTCTCAAACTCTTTATTTGTGTTTCCTCCTCCATTTTGAGATTGTCGCTCTGAGTACTCTGACTCATGAGTCAACTTCTCTTAGGTTTCTTCTTCAGAATTCTCTTTGGAACTACCCTATAATCTCACGGTAGGATTTGGCTCTCTTATTGGTCCAATCTGCTATAGGTCCAATGGGACCTTTAACAGTCTCTTATTTCTGTATACATGGAAAGCATTAATATCTTCCGGGGTCAATAGTAGTGATGCCATATGTAGAACTTGTGAAAATGTTTTTTCTTGTAGGAAGAGGTCATCAAAGGCATCCTTTTCATGGGTGAATTGTTTAAATTTTACCATAGTAGTAAGTTCCTTAACAATGTGATTTGGGTCGTATTGCCTTCCTGGAACTGTAGCTAATTTCAAAGACATAATAATCTTTGCTTCCTTTACTGCATGTCCATAATCGTGTAGTGCGAAAGCACCACATTGTAATGGGAAAGTTGGCCAAATGGATTTATTCTGCTCTTTTAGTCCTCTGGTTAAACTGCCTTCCCCTGCTATCTAGTGGGCTATTTCTCTGGCCAAAAGTTTTTGGGGGGACATAATATGGGAGGAAATATGGAGAAGAAATGCTCCTGAAAACTCTAATGTAGGTGAATGTCTCTTCCCCAAACCATCTAGCTACTGGCAACATATCTACTTCAGCCTCTTTAGAAAACCTAGGGGTTGTTCTATCAAAAACTAATTTATGAATAGGTAGCATAAGACCCTGACAGATTTTATTAAAAAGGGGGTGGAATTGGGATTCCCACAAAATTTTATGGTATATATGGATGGGAAGTGGGTTTTGTACAGTTCACTTCCATCCCATATTCAGAAACTGAGAACTAAAACAAATTGCATCCATAACAAAAGCACTCATAAAGAAAGGGGGAAATTCCTTAAAGAAGGACTTCTTTTCCTCCTATATTCCATAATGGCCTTTGCCAAATTGTCCGATAAAATTTCAGCCTAGTTCATAATCATTGCATTAACTGTTGCATCTATTAACAGGAGCTATTCCATCAAAAATTTGGTCCTATCGAGTCTACCGAATAACGTACACATCATTGTTGTTGCAAAACTATGAGGGGGAGAGATGGATGCCATTGAGTACATACCAGTTTTATCCCATTTGAGTTTTCCTCCGCCTTATCTCCAAGTTTGCATAACGTCTGATGGGTCATCGTTCTCTTTGGTGAATTTCTTAAGGAACTCTTTGTTGTGGAGATTTTGAGGCTTTGGTAACTAGTACATTAGTCGTAGGTTGTCTGGTGAGAAAGACCCCATGACCTGTTGCCTTTTATTCTTGAAGGTTCTGTCTGAGATGTCTACCTCATCAATTACCCATTTCACCATATCTGTGTATGGTATTATCTTTGGTCTCGCAGCTATTCAGTGCAAGAATGAACATGTTTTTTTGAAATAGGAGGCATCAAACGACTCATGAGCATCAGTCGTGGCCTGGGCCCCTCTTCTTCTAACAGGTTATACATGGCTTCCCGTGTCATGGTTCCTCCATCCTTACTGCATGTGGTATCGGAGAAAAGCGGTACCATGTCTGATTTCTCAGATGTAGTCACCTTTCCCTTCTTCGCCATTCTTTCTAACGATGTTTTCAGCGGAGGTTTCCTGAAATGTAGCAAATGAAAGTTATCGGATAAACACAAAGCGAGAATGATAGTGAGAATTAAATGATACAGTTGACCTCAAAAGGTGACAAGAAATAATCTTTTATTCAAAAAGCAGATGAAAAGATATAATATCACGTCGAGCCGCTCTTAACATAAATGTCGTTAAACTTATTAACTACCCACTAAGGTCTCTTATCATTGCCTTTATTACTCATTTAAACTATCGCACTGCAAATGGGAAGGAAAAAAACTTTAAGGTGGAGATTTTAAAGTGCGAAAATGTCGATTATGTGATTGCGATAAGATTATCGCAATATCACAAATTGCACTATCGCATTTTCAGTTGTGCATTTTTCCAAATTTGTTTAGAATTTTGCAGGATGCGAGGTGAGGAGCATACTTTTCATTGTTTAGAGTGTACTTTTCCTAAATGAATAATTATTTCATAAAGTGTCTTTTTACTAAGTGTCGGACTTAACTTGTAGTTTATAACGTTTGTTTTTATCATGTCGGGTTCTATCGCACTTCGCAAACTTTTATCATTCACAAGATTGTCTTTTAAGTAAAGTGTCGCGATGCGATAAGTATTGGATTGCTCTACCGCAATATCATAGTTCACATATTACGACACACTTTGTGAGTTGTGCCTTTTGTGAAAGTTGATATGTGATTACGATAAGCGCTTCATTTTACAATGAATACCTAAAGCCTTAGCTTTGAATGAAAAGACTAATGATATCCTAAGTTAAATGTGGTGATCCCTTCCATCGCAATTCACAAATTTTGGTTATTAATTAACCTTTGACACACTTGGTCCAGCGATATGCGAAAAAAGTGAGAATTGCTAGTCTTAAAGGGATTTGACTTGATATCTTAATTTATTTCTAAAAATTTAAAGAGAAAGTGCCTAAGTGCTAAATTTTTCTTGGAGGATTTTTAATAAAGGGTCCCCATTTATTAATAGAATATTAACTATTAAATCAATAAATGGGCAGGTTGTTGAATAGCACAATAATTGGTGATTCATAGGAAGAACCAGTTACCTCTGATAGTTTTTTGAAATTTCTAAAACTTCCAAAATAAAGATAGTTCAGAAAATAGGAATTACATGAAATCTAAGATAAGTAACATTTCTTTGAATAAGAAAACAAAATCCACCTAATTATCATCCATTTGATATCCTCTTCAAAATGAAAATTCCTTTGTCTACATCAGTCTTTTCTTGGTCTTAAAGATAAAGTAGGGGGATCTTGCAGATTAGCTTTTAGATGTACTCATTTGTCACAGGTAGAGCCTTTGCTTTCAGCAGGAATCCATAGCCTCAACAGGGTTACCTTTTAACCATCAATGATTCAGAATCCCATCCAAATAAGAGTGCAATTTTTAGAGATAAATTTAGCTTCGTATGCTTACTCTTTTTTCTTTCTTTTCTAGATAGTTTATTTTTTCTTCTAAAAAAATTATTTTTTTCCACTTAAAGGTCATTGTCTTGGTTTGGTGGCAAAAATTGACAAATTCCATTCATTGGTTGTAACTCAGCAAAATAAGTTGGCTCGTGATGAGAACCCTTGTCTCTTGATTAAAAATAATCTCAAGCCATTATCCTGTTTTGATATGCAGTATTGGTAATGTCAGTTTATTATTTCCCTACGAACATGGTAAGTCAGCTCTTGATGAGACCTCTTACCCTTTAAGTTTAAGTATATTTTAGAATTACACTCTAAAAAGAGAAAATTTTACTAGATGGGGAGAATCATTGACTCCTTAAGGGTTTCTGGATGACAATTATAGAGTTAAAGATGCTTATCTGCTGAGATTTTTTGCTTTGTTAAAGATACTTTTCTTGACTGATGATAGAATAAGGTTTTCTTTATAAAGTTGAGGTTTTGCAAAGGACAAATGATTTTGGTGGAAGATAAGCAAGTTTCAGAGAAATAGAACTTCGCTTATATCTCAAATGTGAAAATTATCTTCTCAACAATCTCTTCTTATACAAGTGAAAAATCAAAATATAAAAGATATTATTATTGAAAGGCCAAAAGTAAACATTATTTAACTTTTATTTTCCTAGAAAAGTAAAGGAAATAATGTACAAGGGATAGAAGAGGTTATCTTCTATGAAAAATATTTTTACAAATCTGCCCATTAACAGGTAGAGAATCTCTCTTGCTTGATAAATCTTGTAATAAAAAGGTTGATGGGTTGATTTGTTCCACAATCTGAAATGGGCCAAGCCACATTCTTTTGAATTTGGTATGCTTACCTTTTTCCTCATGTGCTTTATCCCACTTCAATATTAGGTCTCTAAGCTGAAAGGATTTAGGACTTATAGAATTTGCATCAAATGAAGATTTAACTAACTGTTGATGATGTGTGTGTATGATCTTGGCTTTGTCTCTTTCTTCTTCAAGTTTGAGGATTTGTGATTGTCTTAATTGCATAGATGAGGAAGGAGTTTCTTCAATAAATTGAACCAGGGCTAATGAGGGAATAGCTACATTTGTAAGGAGAACAACATCTTTCCCATAGACCAAACTAAAAGGAGAAGTGCCTATTGAGGCCTTTTGTGTTATTCGATCTGCCCATAGAGAAAATGTTAAAGATTTATGCTAGTTTTTCTGACTTTGATCAACAATTCGTTTGATGATTCTTATGATATTTTTGTTTGTAGATTCGGCCAAACCATTTCCCTGAGGATAATAGTTAGAAGAATATTTAAGTTTAAAACCTCTTTTAAGAGCAAATTCTGTCATAGCATTGCCTGTGAAATAAGATGCATTGTCAAACATGAGGGAAGTTGGTAGACCAAATCTGGTAATAATAAACTGGTCAATAAATTCAATGATGTTTTCAGAATTGGCTACCTTAAGTGGAATTTTTTCCACCCATTTCATGAAGTAATCAGTTGTTGTAAGGATATATCTATGTTTCTTTGAAGAGTGAGGAATGATCTCACCTATTATGTCCAATCCCCATTGTTCAAATGGTTGTTCAATGTTGACCGGCTGCAATGGTAATGTAGGTTTCCTCTAAATTCCAGCAGCTCTTTAACAAATTTTACATTTCCTTACATATCCGTGTACATCTTTGAATATGGTTGGCCAATAATAGCCATCATGCATGATTGTATGTGTTGTTGTGTCTCCTCCAAAGTGTTTACTAGCTGGTCCATCATGGAATTCCTGCAAAACCTTTTCTGCCTCATATTTTTCAAGTCATCTAAGTAAAACAAAATCATAATTATTCATATACAAAACATCATTGATGATTTCATATTTCTTAGCTTTTATCCTCAAATCCTTTTTTCTTTTGTAATTGAGGTGCATAGAGGCATATCCATTTTTCAAGTAAAATATGATATCAACATATTTAGATTCAGTATCGTTGAGGCTTACCTCACATATTTGTATATCATCACCTGAATCTTGTATTGCTAGTAAGTTGGATGCTCCTTATAGCATTCTGTAAAAACCTTTACCTTTAACAATTTTAGTTGGTCTGATATCAATGACATATTCTTGCAGTGTTGTTACCCAATTTGCTCTTTTCTCACCTACTTCTCTTTGCATTAGTAAATTTCTCACTGCTGAGAATGGGACTACTACCTTAGTGTGAGTTTTGAGAAGAAAGGGTCTGAAATGCTTTATTGATTTGAAAACAGCAAGAGCTTGGTTTTCAACATCTCAATAATTTAATTCAACCCCCTGCAAATTCGAACTAAAGAAAGAAATTGGTGCTTCGATTTTGTCATCATTGACCTGTGTTAATATAGCTGCATATGATGTCTCGGAAGCAAAGGTATATAAAATGAAATGATTAGAAAAATTCAGAGTTGCTAAAGAGGGAGCATTTATGATTGCTTGTTTAATCAGATCAAAAGCTTCATGCTCGGTATGTCCCCATTTAAAAAAATAATTTTTTTAATCATAGATTAGAGGGGTAAAACAATTCGTGAAAAGTCAGGGACAAATCTCTTAAAAAATTTATCTGGCCTGGGAAAGATTGCATGGATTTTTTATTATGAGGCAAAGATATTTCCAAAATTTCTCTTATCCTATTAGGATCAATGTGAATCCCTTCTTTAGATATTGTCATGCGGAAAGAGTCAATTTTGCGGACAAAATCGACCTCCCTAGAAGCTAAGGCTTTCTAGTGACAAACAAGACAATTAAGCACTATCTTTCCCTCAATATGCATTTAGAATACAAGCAATCAGGTGTTTATAACATACCTTTAGTCCAACGCTTTGTAGCAGTCCAGCCTCTCCGATCCAGATGAGCTCCTCCTTCTCTTCGAAACCTGCATTCACTAACAAGCAAACGATTACATAGCACCTGAATAACTCATAAAATAAAACATATTCATCATAAAGACCAAGAAGTATATGAAACAAATTATAGATAACAACTTGTTGAGAAAAATGAACTTAATTGTATTAAGTGGAAACAAAAGAAACCATTACAACCAGTGCCTTGGTGTTGTGCAGGTCCCTCCCAGGGTCCAGCAAGAGTTCTCCTTTACTTTGATCAGCTCACCCACTTCCAAATGAAGCTAAGAAAGGATGGGAATCTCTCCTCTCAAGCTCTATAAGGGAGTCCTAATTTCAGCAGCATCTACCCTTAGGAATGTTCAGCTTTCAACCTCCCCTCCCTCTGGCCCAATGCCTGTATTTATAGTGCTTTGGAGGAAGTTAATCAGGTCCACCATCAATGGGATAAGCCCCTCTTTGAATTGGATAGCTCCCCTCTTGATGGGATAAGTTCCTCTTTCATAGGGATACATGAATCATCTGGAGGCGCTCAATACACGTCAAACCAACTTCTAGAATGCTCTAGAATCGACCACAAGTAACTTTTTTGAAGTAAAACTTGTGCCTTTTGACCTTTACAGGAGTACGCACCCACCCCTTTACAAACAGAGCGTACAAGTACGCAGGTATTGTGAACTTGGAGTGCGTACACGCAGGTAAGGTTAAGAGAAACTGTGTAACCAGAGTTAATTGACTTTTTAAGGACTTTCTCTCTTTCTTGGAGTTTGACATGAGGAGCAGAGGTATAAGACTTGCCAAGGAGGATAGTATGACAGTTGATGGAGCCATACTAACTGCAAATAGTCATGGTGACAAATTTTAGTGTAACAGATTGCCCCCTAAAGTGCGAAGCCTGTAGTAGATTAGGGTTTCATATCATCTAGGAAGGGTGAAGTACTTTATCATTTCAAGGATTATCTTGTGGAGAGCCCAGTCGGAACCTGCAAGTATTCAACACAAAATACATATATAAGATCATATCATCGCTGAGGTAGGCATTCCCATACTCAGATTGAAAACTTTAACTAACAAACTAACTACTGCTCTGATATAGGAATGATTTCGCAATACATCATAATCATAGACTCTTGTAGACACAGTATGGACGTAGCCATCTGTTTATGATTAGTCTACTGTATAATGAATACAAAACTCCTCGCAGCCTGGATGGTGGAAACTAGATCCAGGGTCTTCATCTCTACTTCCCGAAAAGGTACGATTCTATCCATGCGAATAAATGAGTTGATGTCGAACATGGTAGAAACCACTTGATTACCAGTCGATGATGTAAATTGTTAACAAGTGTGAGAGAGACCACCAGTGTTGTCAATGGTTCTCAAAGTACCCAGTACAATCCATGAGATGTGAATGAATGAGTTGATGTCGAACATTTCACGGAATCCTTCGATCGAAAGTCAATGATGCAAACCGTCGTCAAAGGCGAGAAACCTGCCATTGATGCATGCAGATCTCAAGGTACTGACGATTTCTAGGTCATCTTTCTAGATAATGTGCTGATGTCGATAGAAAGTGACCCGTTGCAGGCAAGCCCACAACACGAAATCATAGATCAAGTTGAAGAAATGTAGCTGTAAGGACTGACTCAGGGATGGTCGAGATGGATGACAAGTATTTTGCAGATGAATGGTTTATTTGCAGTGACCTCTTGAACACATAACGACACGACAGCTGGCTTGGTGAAAATTGACCCAAATTTAATACCCGGAACCGGTTGAAGATTTTCAATGTGGTTTGATCAACTGTTAGGCAAAGGATTTCCCAGCCCAGGTGAATGAAAAGTGTCGTGTTCAAGAGTGGTGATAAGGTTTCTTCTGAGACAAAATATAACAAATAGGCTCATTTTCCTCTCTTTTCCCCCACCATTTCTGGCAAGTACCTCTTTATTTTTTAACAAGCTTTAGGAGGATAACATATGCTTGATTATAAGCTCATCCTTCGGATGAGTCCAACTTAGTTTAGATTCGAACCCTAAGAAGGAGTGGTCCGTTCCTGTTTGTAATCGAACAGGTCCTTTACTGTGAAATTTTAACGAGTCCAGTATAGGAGAAACTCGGCGTTTTTCAATTTTAGAGAGTCTGAAAAACTTAAGAAGACTCCAGGGTTGAACTTTTTCGAAAATTTGTGTCTCCCAAGCCCGAAAAAGTATAAAATAATACTTGAGAGAACCGCTTGATCTTTTACGACCAAGGAGTACTTTCATAGTTAGTGTCTTTGACCTGAAAAGTAAAAAGCGATCAAGGACACGTCGTTTTATTTCCAGTATCGAATTTGAAATGACAAAAATCCGGCAATCTTTTCCTGTTTTTACGGTCAGAAAAGGGCTATAAGGGGACCGTCTTTTAATTCCGTTTTAACGAGTGTAAAAGAAATGCTCGGCAATCTTTTCATGTTTTAGGAGTCATAAAAGGGCTTAAAGATGACTCTGATGTTTTTGTTTGTGAAAAATGACAATTTTCCCTGAAAATCCTTTTATCCTACACAAAAACCAACACATTACTCATACCTGTTTAAAGATAGATAAAAATACTTTGAAAAATACCTTTTCATGGTGAAAAATAAACAAATTTACCATTTATTTATCCAAAAAACCTATAAAAAGGGCTTTTACCAATTCATTTTTACCATTTTACTGTTGAGGAGAGAAAAAGGGCTTTTGGCAAGAAACTTCCCGTGGACATTGCGGAGAATCCGACCGTCGAAATCGAACACCGTCTCATCAGGTATTCTACAACATCCTCCTCTTCATTTCCATCCGTTTAGAATTTGTTTTTAGGCCCTAGTTTCATTTTTTGGAGACTTTGGGGTTTCAAGGTCCGCCTTTCGGGGTACGCAGGTGCTCCACTGGTGACCTGCGTACCCCGACATTTTCTCAGTTGGGAAAATGCCGAGCGTACGCACCTTGCCTTAAGGGAACCCGCGTACCCACGTCCTGTTCCTAAAGGCGGGGTGCGTACCCCGCAAACCGAGTTTTCAAACCCCAATTTTTTCAAAATGGACCAAAATTTTTTGATTTCATTGAATCTAACAGATGTTTTTTGGTGTGTAGATTGCCCACCATGCTTGGTTGGCGCGAGAGAGAGCACGAAGACGTTGATTTTGCCGTCATTAATCATCAACCGTCCATTGATGCTTTGAAGGCATGCGGCCTTTACAAATACTGGGCCATACTTGGCATGAGGGCCCAGGTGCGCTTTCTAGAGTGGCTGGTAGAGAGATGGAACGTCCAGGATCAGTGCTTTTACATTGGAGGGCACCAGCTCGAGATAGAGCCCTCAGATATTTACTTTCTCACTGGTTTGCCCAAGAGAGGCGAACACTTGACTCTGTTCGGGACTAGGCCGGGTGGCCAGTCCATTGCTAGTCTCCGACAAGAGTGGAGTAACACTCAGTCTCAGGAGAAGGCGATAGAGATCAAAACTATATCCCGACCTGAACTTATGGTGATTGCTTTCACAGTTACCAGACTTTGCGGGGCTGCCGCTTTACACATTGCCACTGGATCCCAAATGCGGATGGCGATTGATTACTATCGGGGCACCATTTTCAACTGGTGTGATGCTGTGTTGGCCAACTTAAAGGGCCAACTGACTAGAACCAAAAATGGACAGCTGAAGACTTTTGGTTATGGGCCTTTAGTTGTGATTTTTGCCCTAGAGAGGGTTCCAATGCTGATCCCACAGCAGCTCACTGTTGAGGTTGGGCCTCCCCGAGAACCTAAGTTGATGCGATGGGTTGCGGTGATGGCCCGTCATCCTGACGAGGGCACGGAGGTTGTCCGATTTACTCCAGAGTATTTTCACTGGTTGGAGGACCAGATCTTTTCTATACAGGATTTTCCTTATGCCGGAGTTGATTTTCGTGGAGATCCGGACATGGTTCTTCCACCAGGAGAACAATGGGATGACACAGGTACTTCATTTTTCACAAGTTTTAAATTATCTACTTTTTTTTTGTTTTTTATATCATCTCAAAACTGACAGTAACACTTTTCAAAATGCAGATGTAGGCCCACGTCGTCCAGCCAATCTCCGACCTTTCAAGAGGAGACTACCAGTTGCAGCGGCATCGGCCCCACGGGACGAGGCCACAGAGATCCTAGTTGAGTTAGAACAAGACCTAGAGCGTCTTACGGTAGACATACCAGAGACTACTATAGATGATATTCCTATCAGGCTTAAGCGCTATGTAGTCGCAGTCCCAAGACCTTTTAGGAGGTTCTTGTGTAGGGTGGCGCGTGCAGTGGTGTCGTATAGAGAGCATCACCAGTGATTGGATGATAATTTTTGTAGACACATGTGACATTTTGGTTTTTTGTACTTATCATTTTTGCCGATCATAAGGTGTTTTTCAACCTATGATCGAAGACGATGTATTTTTTGACACACTCCTATCTATATATATCATTATTACCGGCTTATCTTGTTAAACATGTGTGATGAAATGTTTTTAAATTTACATGTATGATTATCGCAAATGTCTGTCTAACATTCGAGAAGCAATTGCATCTGCTAATGTATTTAAAGACCTTGGAATATGCTGATATTCAATGTAATCAAATTCACGTTCCAAGAGACGCACTCTCAAAAATAACCTTAATAACACTGGATTTCTAATGGCATACACTCTATTAAGCTGTAATACAACGAGTTCAGAATCTAACCTCACTATCAAACTCCGAATCCCAAATGAAATAGATTCAGACAATAACTCAATCACTGCACTGTACTCTGCAATGTTGTTTGTTGTTTGACTGAGGCTCACCCCATGCATAGAAACTAACTCGTCAGAGGGCGAATAGATAACCCAAGCTGCGGAAGAGATATTCTGTGTACTACGACAAGCACCATCAGCAAATCCAATGTATGTTTGGAGAGGCATCGACATCTGCAAACATCAAGCGTAAAACCAAGATAAGCAGAATAACGACGAAAAACACACTTTCTAAGCTAAGCACGCTGTCTAAACTAACAAACACACCAGCTAGAAAGAAAAACCTAACTAAAATCTCCATACCCATCATTTAAGCATAATACCTCTTTAGGTAAAGTCCATTTCTGGGTTTACCCAATGAGTCCCCGTCAAAATCTACCAACTCATAGGCCCCTTTTGCTAGCTTTCGCTTGACAATGTAGGGCCCATGCCACATAGGAACGAATTTTCCAGCACCTAATTTATCGTTAGCTTGATCATATAATAGCACTAGGTCTCCTTCTGAAAAATTTCGAGGGGTCACATTTCGATCATACTGAGCTTTCATACGTTTTGCGTGAGTCTCGATTGCCAATGCAGCATCACGTCGAGTCTCATCTAATTGAGCTAAGTATAATAAACGCTTCTCCTCTTCAGAAGTAGCTGGAAGTAATTCGACAGCCATTTGAAGTGACGGGATTTCGCATTCAATGGGCAGCACAGCTTCCAAACCATAAACTAGTTGGAAAGGAGTGAACCCTGTTGATGTTTTCACTGAGGTTCGGTACGCCCAAAGCACGGAAAATAACATGTTGTGCCAATTCGACCGATGAATACCAATGATTCGTCGGATCATGATAACTAAAACTTTGTTGATGGACTCAACCAAACCATTCGCTTGTGGATAATAAGGAGTTGAGCTATCGTGATGCAAACCAAGCTGGCCTGTAAGTTCTGTCATCATAACGTTTCGAAAATGGCGCCCATGGTCAGTGATTATCGCTTGTGGGACACCAAACCTAGCAATAATGTGATTAAATACGAAAATTACAGCTGTCTTGCCGTCTGCCTCGAATGTAGGCATCGCCTCGGCCCACTTAGTAAAATAATCTACCGCAAGGATGATATACGCATGCCCCCCGGCCGAGTGAGGGTTACATGTAATAAAATCGATACCCCATTTGGAAAAAGGACCAACGGCAATTATAGGGTGGAGAGGAGCAGGTGGAGCGCGCATTTTGCGATCAAACACTTGACAGTTGTGGCATTTCCGGACCGCAATAATACAGTCTTTAAACAAGGACGGCCAGAAGTAGCCAGTGCGCAATATCTTTTGGGTTGTGGCATACCCAGACATATGACCGCCACATGCTCCAGAGTGACAGTCATTCAGAACCCTTTCAGCTTCCTCGTGAGTTAAACAACGTCGAAAAACCAAGTCCGCCCCACGGCGATAAAGAGTATCTCCAATAATTTTGTACTGTTGGGACTGGAATCGAATTTTCTGACGTTCCGACTTTGAAAATTCGGGCCGAAAGGATTGGGTCTGGAGATAGACAATTATATCCCCATACCACGGATCTAAAGTGCTGATGAGAAACAAAAATTCGTCCGCAATGGGTTCCTCTGCCACAGTTTCTGTGTCAGCACGCGGGAAGTCACACATTAACTCTGCAAAAACTAAGGATTTCTTAGACTTAGATTTCTCAAACTCCAAGTCGAACTCTTGCAGGATAACGATCCATTTAGAGTACTTGCCCCCTAGCAATTGTTTAGTCAAAATGTCGATCATAGGGTTGCAATCCGAAATGACTGTAGTTTTACGGAGGAGAATGTAGTGACGAAAACATTGGACAGCTTGAACGGCTGCCAATGCCAATTTCTCCACATGTGAATATTTGAGCTCAGTTGGGTTTAAAGTCCGACTAAGGTAATATATCACATGTTCCGTTCCGAATTCGTCTTCCTGAACTAAGACCATTCCAATGGTGGAATGAGCGGCGGCGAGGTACAAAAAGTAATCCTGGTTGTAGTTGGGAGGATGCAGCAACGGTGCATGGGTCAACGCGTGCTTGAGTGCATCAAAAGATTTCTGAGCTATCTCATCCCAAGAGAATTGAGCATTCTGTTTCAACAACCGGGTAAAACCCTTTGTAATCTCGGCGTAGTTAGGAATGAATCGGCATAAAAAGTTTTCTTTCCCCTGCAAACTTTGGAGTTGGCGAAGACTCGAAGGAGGAGGCAATTTGATGATAGCTTCTACCTTCGAGGGATCGACGCGAATGCCGGCTTTTGAAACTACAAATCCCAGCAATCGTCCCACTTCTATACAGAAGACACATTTGTGTGGGTTCAACCGAATACGATAATGCCTACACCTCATGAAGATTGCTCGTAAATGGACAAGGTGATCAGCTCGATGTAATGAATGAGCGGGCAAATCATCGAGATACGGTTGCACAATATGTTTGATGTCATGAAACGCATAAGACATCGCCCTTTGAAAAGTAGCTACGGCATTCTTAAGCCCAAAAGGTAATTTGCAATAAGCAAATGTCCCCCATGGACAAATGAAAGCCGTTTTTGGTTGATCGACAGGTAGAATATTGATTTGATTGTAACCGGAAAAACCATCCATAAAGGAAAATATTTCACTGCCGGCACAATCATCAATTATTTGATCGATATAGGGTGTTGGGTAGTTGTCCTTTGGACAAGCTTGATTGATATCCCTATAGTCGATGCATATTCTTATTGTTCCCTGTTTTTTGTTAACCGGAACAATACTCGATACCCAATCCGTTAACGGGATCGGATAAATGAAACCTGCTTTCAACAGCTTCTCAACTTCTGCTTTAATTGCAGCCGCTTTTCTTGGGTGAATCTGACGCAGACGTTGCCGGACGGGTTTAGCGTCCGGGTAAGTCTTGATCTCATGGACAACAATCGCGGGGTCAATTCCTGGCATTTCCTCATAGGACCAGGCAAACACGTCGCGGAATTCTTGAAATAGGGCCTTGTATGTCTAAATTTCGTCATCTGAACACGAGGCACCTATATGAATGTGCTCAACAATTCCGGGCTTGACTGAAATGTCAATGGGAATAGTGCGAGAAATGTTTCCCAAATTCAGCTCTGAATCAGGATGTTTCATTGGACTCTGAGCTTCTTTGACATATTCAGCTGTAAATATTGATGAGAAATCGTTTTCAAAATGATCATCCTCAGGTAAAAACGAAGATCTGTGATGGAGATCTTCCCATGGTAAATCATCTACACACAGGACTTCACAAAGTTTTTCATCAGATGACACAACTTCGGGAAACGCTATTAACTCCGAGGTTGACGTGAAAAGTGATTCCTCACGGACCACATTCATTTGGTCGATTTTGGTTGAACGCGGGTCGGTAAAAGACTGCACGGCTTCATAGGCAATTTCATATGGACTCAAAGGCATAGCATCACCAAATGAGTCTATCTCAGATTCAGAAGGAACGATCCAAGGATCATCATAAACAATGGTGTCTGAAGTAATCATATGAATAGATGCAAATGAAGGCAAGGCGTTGATTGGAGGAAAAGGAAAAGTTCCCAGTAAACTGGCATCTTTAACTAATCCTACTCCAACATCCTTATAAGGGATAGTCGTTTTACCGACATGCTGGATACTCTCTGAAGAGGCTGGGTCGGATGAAAAGTAAGCCAAATGGTCTATTGTTACGATCTTGCCATTATATGGAAACTTTATTACTCGGAAGACCGATGAAACGACCACTGTCATAGCGTAAGACCAACTTCGACCCAACAGAAGGTTGTAGTCTAGAGGGGCATCAACCACCTCCACATCTAGACTAACGGTTTTTCCTTCAACCCCTATAGGCAAATCCTGTAGAATGCCAAACGGATGAAACCCACGGCCATCAAAGGCCTTAAGAATTGTCGGGGATTGATTTAGTGAAGGAGAACCAAGCGATCTCCAACACTGTATCGACATAATACATGTGGAAGCTCCCTCATCAATTACAGTTCGATGTATAGGCCTATTTTTTACTATCACTGGGATCTGGAAAGCCATTTGATGAGGTAAACGCGGTGTACTATTTTCTAGATCAAAGATTATTAGGTTCGGGTCCTGAACATCAAGAGATCCTATAGCCGACAAAAGTAATTTGCGTTGTGCTAGGCATGATTGCAGCACTTCCAAAGCCGACATTGCTGAGGGTGAAACAGCTAAATCCTCAACAATGTTGTAATTCTGGCCCGCTCTCGCATGTGGATTGAAAGCAGACCCTCGAAGTACACCCTTGGCGGGCGGTTTGATTACTAAGTCCGGGTTAGGCTTCTCGATCTGTAGTGGATCGGAACCGGGAGCTGAGGTTGATGGATTAGAATGAGAAGATTCTGCTTCTTTGCCATCAACAGGACTTTTACTACCATAATCTTGCGATCGAGTCGCAATCCTTACATGAGACATCATCAATATGGGTTCTTCACCGGCACTCGAGGAAGAACCTATCATCTTACTCTCCTGCTTTGGAAATGGATCTTTCAAAACAGCAGGAGTTGGGGAACCCTTGACGATTTTCACAACCTCGGCCCGATGAGGGAAATCTCTTGTAAAATGATCCTCTTCACAAATAATACAAGGATATTGAGGTTTGCGTTTTTCATCATTGGTTTTCGACTTTTCTGTTTTCTCCTTTGGAGTTTTGTCTGCTTTATTCTTCTTCTTACCTTTCTTTTTCCCACCGGATTTTGATTTAGCCGTAGATGACTCTACAGTGTGAATATCAGCAAGAACTTCAGCAAAAGATTCTCCTGTCGGGGACTCTGGTAAGGTTATAATAGGAGAAGAATTCTTTGAGGATTTCTTCTTGCTTTTAGTATTCACCGTACCAATCATGCCATCAGCGGCATGAGACCCCGAAGGAGCAGCAGCGATTTGATTTGACTTAGGAAGATCTGGGATCTTTTCGTGTAACATACCTGACTGAGTGTAAACTAAGTCAAGGTACTGCGCTTGAGCAATCACTTGCTCCTCAGTAACTACTCCGGCCTTAGCTATGTCTTCAGTAATCTTCGGTAACAATGATTTAACAAACCATTCAGCTAAGATTTGGTCCGGGATAAAAACTTTCACTAACCGCCTTCGACGTCTCCATTCATGAATATGATCGGAAATATAAGTGGACGTCGATTGTTTTAATGAGGTTAGTAACTCCGTGCCATTATCATATCTGAACGGCAACTGAAAATGAGTTAAGAACGAGGTAGCTAACTGGCTAAAATTATAAAAAGAGGCCCGTGGTAACTCAATGTACCACTTGGCCACGAGACCAATGAGAGTACGCTGGAAAAGACGTAAGCGGATCGAATCATCCGAGATGGAATTAGAGGCACACCAGAGGTGGTAAGTCATCACATGATTCGACGGGTCCTCTCCAGACTTACCTTCGAACTTGGGTATGTCACTGGGCAACTTATTTGGCATTGGCGGCCAAAACAGAAGATAATTTATTGGATCGTTCGTTAGGCGCGACAAGTCTGGTAAATCCAAAGTTGCGATAAACGGTAACTGCCAATTAGGATCCCTAAAGCTCTGGGTCACAAGACCAGTCCTAGGAGGAGGATATCCGGGATAACTTGGAATAGGAATCGCATTCGGGATATTGTATCCTCTCGGAAAACCAGGATTAACCGGACCGTACTGAGGTTGTTGTGGTTGTTGATAAGTGTACCCAGGATACGATTGATACTGGTAAACTGGCTGCTAGACAGCAGGCCCGTATTGGTACTGTCCCTGGTACGGTTGATAAGCAAATTGTGGTTGACTAGTGACAACCGTACTTAAACCAGGTTGTCCTACAGGCATCTGAACCGTAGTTTGAATCGTGGATCCAGACAATGGTAAAGATGTCTGAGGAGTAGTTACAGAGACAGTAGAAACCGGAGCTGTCGATACTCCAGAAGTAAGTGTGGTAGACTGAACAGATGTTGCGGTAGTTGCAGCAATCGTTTGAGATGGAGTACTAGGGGCAATAGGCCCAGACTGAGAAACTACCGAAGGTACAGAAGTTTGAACGTTAGACTGGACTGGTTGCTGGGGTGAACCAGAAACTAAGGGTTGTCCAGCTTGAGATGACAACTGTACACTTGGCTGCAATACCTGTTGAACTTGCGATGGATCCCACACTATGTTCATTCCGGGGTATTGACCCATGACAGGTTTAGGATATTGAGATCCATAACCGGATTGAGGGTAGGATTGATAATTGAAAGGTACATTTCCCGTACCTTGAACATAAGATTGACCTTGGGGTGGTTGATAACCTTGACTCGAGTACTGACCTTGGGGTAGATACCCTTGAGGTAAGTACTGATACTGGGGTTGACCTTGAGGTATAAATTGATACTGAGGTTGACCTTGGGGTACATATTGAGGCTGGGGTTGACCTTGAGGAATGTATTGCACCACGGGTACATACTGTCCTTGAGGTTGCCCCCCAGACGCAATTTGTGTACCTTGAGGTTGTCCCCCAGGCGTTAATTGAGGCTGCCCCCCAGGCGGTAACTGGCCACCTTGAGGTTGAGAACTGGGAATTGAACCTGACATCATGTAAATGTCCCCTACGCCCAACGGTTTATTACCATTGTTTCCAGTTAATAACCCATGTTCAATGGGTTGAGGAGATGCTCCCGCAAAAGTACCAGAAAGTGACTGATACCCAGAGGGAACAGAAGGACCGCCGTACAAAAAAGATTCAGGCGATTGAGTAAACATGGACGATTGACCAGACATATTTACAGGAGTATAAATACCTCCAGGTGGATAAGGAGTACGAGGTGGAGAAAAACTTGACCCTGAGTTGTCCAAATAATTAGTTAATGAAAGATACCAAGTAGTACTTCTAGGTGGACTATAAAAAATGGATTCACGCTCCCTTAGATCAATAGTAGGTTGATCTTCAGGGATAGGGACGCCTATTTCTTCTTCTGGAGAAAGTTCTTCAATAGCTATCAAACCAGAAGGAAGATTTTCGGTGATGACTCGTTCTACCCTTGGTGAATCAAGAGCACTAGAAGTTGGAGTAACAGGTTCAGATATCTCAGGTTCTTCGCCTATATCACTAGTAGATGAAAAACTACCAGCAAGCTCAGACACTGCAATAGCTTCGGGATTATAACCTGTTTCTAGACTTTGGTAATCTGGATGGACTACCAACGACGACTCTCCTTCTTCAGGTGAACCTACTTTACTGCCACTAGGAGTTACAAGGACTTTCAAACCTTCGTAATCACCCGGGACGTCTTCAGGAGGTTGGCCCCGAAGTCTACGGGACTTCCTCAACAAATCGGCCATGGTTACAATCTCAGGTGACTGGCCCTGAAGTCTACGGGACTGTCTCGGTAATTCAGCCACAGTTAAAAACTTTTAACTACTGCACATGCAAACAAAGTAAAATCTCAAAGAAAACCGCCTAAAGTCTCTAAAGAACCAAACAAATTCGAATCACACGCCTAAAGAATCTAGGGCGTCAAACCATACACAAACAGTAGCCTTCCGGACCGAAAACACTAGTTGGTGATGAATCCCAACATCGTCGAATTCAGTACAGAAGTGGCGGGTGGAACAGTTACCCCGGCAACCTGCTTAATGAATAGACCGGCACAAGTTCCTCCACTTTAACCGTCTCGAGTGAAGTGAACCCCCGGAAAATCCAAGTGAGTCTAGCCGACGTCTGCTCCAGGTACAGTGGGATCTTCCCTCCACCGTCACCTTGGGTAGAACCTTAAAGATAATGGTCACTAAGGTCACCAACAGCAACAAATACACCTGGGGGAACAGTCTACGATCCGATAGCACGCAAGGGCAGAGTATCAAGCTCAATCCCCTTGCCGGCTCCTTGACAATAATCCAAGGTTTACCGACAAGTGACCCCAGGCTCCTCGACAATAATCCGAGGTTTACCATTTGTAGTACGTGCGTATCTGGCGTCATTCCTAATGAAGGAGGATTGATCCCCTCACTGGTTCGGACACGATCTCGTGCTTCTCCTTTAAGAGGAGCTTTCCCAGAGCATAAATGTAACAGCTGGATTTATCCTACCACAAGATGAGCTACTTGTTTGGTTTTTCTGTCTTGGAGAGTTAATTACTCTCCTACTCCAAGACACTAGCCTGATCTATATTGGTGTTTCAGAGCCCTAGTAAATAAAAGTTACTAAGTTAATTTTACTTTAAGCGTTAATTTTTATGGCTTTTATTTAGGACAAAAGGTAGTAGAGATGAAACTGATGGTGTGTAGACTCGACTCAAATCCACTAAAAAGATGCACCTAGGATGATTTATACTATTTTTCGTTTTTCAATGAATTCCCTAGCTAAGAGACTTGGAGAATGCAAAATTGATATAAAGAAAACTTTCTTGCCAACGAAAATCAAAGAAACAATCTCTTTATCTTTTCCAAAGCATACAACACATGACCACTAATTATTTCACGAAAATTCCTTTCTCTTCTCAAAGACTTCAAACGCTACTAAAACAAACTTTTCTTCAAAAGAGATTTTTTGTATTTTTTCTATATTAACAAAGCATGTAAAACTACTTAACAAAAATCAAATTTAAAAAATCTATGACAATCAAATCAATTTTACCTAGAAGCAAATCTAAGAGAAATTCACCTAAAAGCAAATCTAATGAGGCAAAAGCCTACAAAGTATAATTCCAGGATGTTTTACTCAGTTACAATTCAACCAAGGACTAGTTCATGCAGAATCATAAACCAGTCAAAAACAAAAATCAAAATCTTTTGTTCTTTTTCTTAAGAATGAAATTCACAGCTTTAACAAACAAGCTTTGTCGAAATTCCGCAAAGAGACAACACAAAGGTAGGTTTCTCACACAGGTGGATTTTATGAAAGGTCCAACTCCTAAAAAGACTAAAAAGACCAGGGAGATCCAAGGTTTTACAACTTCTAAAGCCAAAGTCACTACAAGACCAATGCAAAAATCAAACCCTAGGGCTAGAACTTCTATGAATTTCACTAAAACCCTTGATACTAATGAAACAAGCTTAGATGAAGACTTCTGACAAGTAACCAGTGGATCTGGGCAGCAAAAACAAATTATAAACAAAATCTAAGAAGCAAAAAGGAAAAAATTGAAATTTTCTCAACTTTTGACAGGGTACGCAGGCAGCCTGTTTGCACAGGTGCGTGTACGCTCTGTGTACAAAGTTGCAGTGTGTACAAGTACGCACTGTGCTTAACGCAGAGGATGCGTACTGCTAGCAAAACCAAGAAAAATAAAATCTAACTTAACCCTAAGCTATTCCACCCAAATTCACAGTCAATCAGCCAAAAACCAAAAAGAAATCGACTTTTCTCAAATCAAAGTATTAATCAAAAGAGAAATCAATCAAATCCATGGATTCCCCAGCGGAGTCGCCATTTTGTCATGCGGAAAGAGTCAATTTTGCGAACAAAACCGACCTCCCTAGAAGCTAAGGCTTTCTAGTGACAAACAAGACAATTAAGCACTATCTTTCCCTAAATATGCATTTAGAATACAAGCAATCAGGTGTTTATAACATACCTTTAGTCCAACGCTTTGTAGCAGTCCAGCCTCTCTGATCCAGATGAGCTCCTCCTTCTCTTCGAAACCTGCATTCACTAACAAGCAAACGATTACATAGCACCTGAATAACTCATAAAATAAAACATATTCATCATAAAGACCAAGGAGTATATGAAACAAATTATAGATAACAACTTGTTGAGAAAAATGAACTTAATTGTATTAAGTGGAAACAAAAGAAACCATTACAACCAGTGCCTTGGTGTTGTGCAGGTCCCTCCCAGGGTCCAGCAAGAGTTCTCCTTTACTTTGATCAGCTCACCCACTTCCAAATGAAGCTAAGAAAGGATGGGAATCTCTCCTCTCAAGCTCTATAAGGGAGTCCTAATTTCAGCAGCATCTACCCTTAGGAATGTTCAGCTTTCAACCTCCCCTCCCTCTGGCCCAATGCCTGTATTTATAGTGCTTTGGAGGAAGTTAATCAGGTCCACCATCAATGGGATAAGCCCCTCTTTGAATGGGATAAGCCCCTCTTTGAATGGGATAGCTCCCCTCTTGATGGGATAAGTTCCTCTTTCATAGGGATACATGAACCATCTGGAGGCGCTCAATACACGTCAAACCAACTTCTAGAATGCTCTAGAATCGACCACAAGTAACTTTTTTGAAGTAAAACTCGCGCCTTTTGACCTTTACAGGAGTACGCACCCACCCCTTTACAGACAGAGCGTACAAGTACGCAGGTATTGTGAACTTGGAGTGCGTACACGCAGGTAAGGTTAAGAGAAACTATGTAACCAGAGTTAATTGACTTTTTAAGGACTTTCTCTCTTTCTTGGAGTTTGACATGAGGAGCAGAGGTATAAGACTTGCCAAGGAGGATAGTATGACAGTTGATGGAGCCATACTAACTGCAAATAGTCATGGTGACAAATTTTAGTGTAACAGATATGATAAACCTAAGAAGTTTTCCTTCAATCAAAGGAAAGAAAGATTTCTTTGGATTTAGAGAAATTCCATATCTCTGACAACACTCAAATACTTGTTTTAAATCCTTTAAATGATTATTGCGCTTTTTTGAATACACAGTTATATCATCTAAATAAATTACCATTGATTTATTCACCAAACCTTTAAAAGCTATATCCATGGCTCTCTGAAATGTTGCACCAACATTGATTAACCCAAATGGCATCTTTTGGTAGGCATATGTTCCCCATTTGGTTCGAAATGTGGTCTTTAGCCGATCATCTAGATGTACAAGAATCTGATTATAACCTAAAAATCCATCCAAAAAAAACATCAATTCTAAGCCTGCAACTGATTACAATATCTGTTCCATAGGAGGTAATGGAAATTCTTCCTTCTAGCAAGCTTTGTTGAGATTATGAAAATCTATACATATTTGAATATCGCCACTCTTTTTTCTGACTGGAACAAGGTTAGAAACCCACCTTTAGTGCTAGACAGGAAAAATTGTTTTGGCTTTGAGACACTTATTCAATTCAAATTTGATCTGATTTTCTAAATTCATATGAATCTTTCTCAACTTCTATTATACATAATTTTCATCGGATATCATGGGAATGGTATGTTGAATGATGTAAGTATCATATGTCTTAAGATATTCATAGTTCCAAGCAAAAACATTTTTGTATTTCTTTAACAAATGAATAAAGGTTAGTCTTTCATCAGGTGTAAGACTAAGTCCCAAATTAATATTTTGAGGTTTAAGGTCAGTTCTAAGTTTAACTAATTCAAACCTCAAAGTTGAACTATGAAGTTTTGAGTTAGTAGGTCTCTTGAATCTATCCTTAAGATCATATAAATATTCCAGCTTAACCATAGATTTAGGTATGGAATTTGAAGTTGTTTCTTGCTTAAGCTGGTTGTCATTCTGATCTTCATCTATTATCTAGTTGTCATAAGAGCCTTCAGATGTTAGAAAATTTATGATATCCGGATCATTATTAAAAAATCGCCAACTGGTGATATTGTGGGGAATAGAAGGCCTAAAAATTAATTCAATAGAAAAGTGATCGGGACTATAATCTCCTGGTGGAATGAGCTTGGATGCAATGTTAGCCAAAAGATCGGCACTTGCATTTTGAAGACTTGGAATCGGGGAAATGTTAAATGTTGTAAAATGGGAGGTGAGATCCTGGACTAGTGATTGATAATGATTCAAATGTCCAGAGAGATAGTGTATAGTATTTCTCACATGTTTAATTACAATTTCTAAATCTCCAAACACTTGAAGATATTTGATATCAAGGTTGATGGATTTGTACAGTCCTTGAACTAATGCTTCATATTCGGCAGTGTTATTTGTGCATTCGAATTCAAATCTGCATGCTAACATAGTTTTTCCCCTTCGGGACTAACCAATATGCAACCTACTCCAACTCCATCGTTAGATTTAGATCCATCAAAAAATAATTTCCAAAATAAAGACTCAACTACAAGTCTATCTACAAAATTGATACATTTAGAAGAATCTGTTTGAGAATAGTTTTCAACTTGTGATGTAAAATAATTTTCCAAAAAGGGTGATTCAATTATTTGCATCAAAATTGCCTAGAAATGATTCAAGTGAGTAATTTCCAATGATATTGTTGTTGTATGCGACGGGCTCATTTTCTCCCTCTAGTTCTGTAATGATATACTTTTGATGTTTCTCACGGTCAAATCTTATTTTATTTCACTTATTATTATAAGGAAGCCACATATGGGACCAGTTGGTTGTGAAATAGTCATGTTTCAGACCAGTCTCTACCAAGGATCAAAACGTAGAATTCAGGGATATCGGCCACAAGAATGTCAATCACTTGAAATACTTTCGGGTTTGATGAGAGTCTAATAGTGACTTGATTGAGTTCTCATATGAATTTGACTTGAGATCGATCTAACTATACAATTCAAACAACAGACGTTTTGGGTTCCACATTCAATATTTCACAAATATTTTTTGGTAGAATGTTGAATGAAGCTCCAGAATCAACTAAACAATTGTGAAAATTCTTATTGAAAACTTCAAAAGTCAAAATAAATGGAGGTGTATAAGATTTGGATCTTCCACCTATTAGAGAAATATCAGCTGAACCCATTTTGTCTGATGAGGTAGTAGGAGGCCTTCCCATTTCTTGAGCAGCGTGTGAAATTACAACAGCAGGAAGAGGAGAAGTGGGGACTTCTTTTAGCTCTTTGAACAATAGCTTATGTTGATGTTTTAACTTTCTAAGCTCATGGAATGTAATATTATCCCTATTCTTTTTCATATTTTCAATGATGTTGTATTCCATTTCATCAGATACTAGCAGAGCTTTGGCTAAAGGAGAAGAATTTGATTGAGGAGGAGTCATTTGAGTGGATTTGGGAGAATATTTCTTACCTGTTGCTTTATATTTGGGAGCTGGAATTGATGATTTCTATTTTTTATTTGTTTGCGGCAAATCAACAGTGCTCCTACTCTTGGTTGTGATAGGTAGTGCTTCTTGTGATTCTTCATTAGGAAGAATGAAATCCCACATTTCTTGTAGTTCAACCACTTCTTCCTCAATAGTTTGTTCTTCAGCTATTGAGATTTCCTCTTCCTCCACATCAGATTCAGCATTTGATATTGTATTTGGAGGTTTAGGATCAGAGGAAGGATTTCTTTTGTAATATTTGTAAGATTTCCTTGAAGAAGTCTCAGCTACCTGCTTTTTAATGTCGACCATTTCATTGGACATGGTTTTAAGGACTTTTTGTAAACCTTCAAGATCAAAAGGATCTTTAGGTGCTTTATTCTTGGAGTCATCCCTGAACGTGATCTTCTTGGATTTTCTTTCTTCTAATTCATTCTTGTTATCTAAAGCTAAAATGTGCTTTTCTACAGCTATAGCTTCTTTCATGTTTTCTGCCAAAGTAGGTTCGGCAGCCCTATCGACAAAAATAGTTGCATTTGAGGGAAGAGCAAAAATATACCATTCATTTTGAACTTCATCGTTGGACTTGGATACCATTGGGATCTTATTCAATAACTTAATAAAACGTGAATTGAAGTCCTTAATTAGTTCTTTAGGTTCAGCTTTCAAGTTGGAGAGATCATTGAGAAGAGTAGTTGTCGATCGGTCATCTCCAAACTTGGTTAGGAACTTCTCTTGAAAGGCATCCAAACTATTAATGGTACCAAATGGTAATGAAAAATACTATGATCCAGTTGATCCTTGTAAGGTATAAGAGAATAATCTTACAACTGCATCTTCTTCTACCACTGCATTCATATTTATGGACAACATGAAGTTATTTATGCATTCTTCAGTAGGTAGACCATCATCAGGGTTGAATTTTGGCAACCACTTTTCTAGATGCGCAAGTAGTGGAAGTAATGGTCCTGCCATTCAAACAACTCCTGGATTTGTCCATGGTCTTTGAGCCATCGTGGGTATTTGTGTAGAGGAAGATGTTCCAGTAGTTGAAGGTGATTGGGTAGAGGAGGCTTGTGCTCCAGTACCAGTGTAAATCACAATCTGGAGTTGTGAGGTGGATGATTGATTTTGTGATGAAGATGATGGAATGAATGAGAGTGTTTCAAGTGATGATGAGAGAATATCACTATGAGCTTCAGATGGTGTTTTCTTAGTTTTCCTTCTAGGGTGAGGTAGAGGAAACTCAAATAGGCAAATCCCAAATTTTTCGCTCTGCGATCTGGTTAACCTTTGAGAGGAAGGAAAATGAGAAGAAACACTAGTTTGGGATAATTCATATTCTTCTTGAGATATGGAAATCCCCTGCAGTTTATGGATTAAAGGCTAAACTTCGGGAGTTTCTATAGAAGAAGATTGATCTAATTTCTTTGGGAAAATAGTAGTGGATTCTAAATATTTCTTCACAACTTCACGCCTAGGATTTGTGGTTTTGGAATGTGACCGAGAAGTTGGAGGTGATGGTGAGGGAGTTTTACTCTTAGAATGGCTTTCTGATTTACATTTGCTTGCCATTCATAGTCATGTCATCCTTCTAGCACCAAAATGTTGAAGCCTCGAAAATTGCTACGACAACATGGGGGAAAACCACCCGGTTTGGACCGTGAAAGAATCTCCTTTTCCATTTGTTATAGTGGCTTCGATTAGGGATAATGGGACCATTTGCCCAAAAATGGTTGATTTTATATTGTTGATGGGATGATATAGGATGTAACGGGGAATGAGTAAACTAAGTGTAATCTAATCTAACTACTAAACACATGCATATATCTTAATCTAACTATAAATATACCCGGGAATAAAATAAGATATGTGATCTACAATGGTTTCTTACAGCAATTGGTAATAAATATCATTCAACTGCCAAAAGAAATGAAATTGTTTAACAATTATTTTTTTGGATAAATAGTTAGAAAAAACAATTGAGAGAAATGTATCGCATAAGAAAATTGTTCATGTATTCAAAACGGAATCAGACCTAACATCATACAAAAGTGAAATAATGCAAAACTATAATTATGACTTTCATACATAAAGCAATTGAAAGAAGTATTTCTTAAAACATAAATAAAACATAATCATACGATAAAAGTACCATATATCATAAGTCCTACTCATGTGCTTTAGCAATATTGACCCAATTTCATTTAATCCAACACATTCTAAGAGTACAAAAGTGCATTTCAGTAGAGTATGCTAGATATTTAAAGAAAAATAGATCATGTTGCATTTATTTCATCAAAACCTTCTCAAAAGTACAGAAGTGTAATGTCTTGAAAAGTGTTTTTGATAAAATTTCTAGACCCCTCTCTAAATGCATGAGAGGGGTTTAAATACTAAAATACTTGCCTCAAAATAGATTATTACAAAAATAGCTGAGGAAGTTTCAAAAAACCTTCCTCAGAACAGGAAAAAATAAAATTAAAAACAAAATAAACTAATGACTAGCTCCTTTGAACTTGATCTTTAAGGTCACAAATATCAATCATTAGCTTGAGTTGAGGCAGATGGTTGATTGTAGATTTTAACTGCCCAGAAAATATGGCATTTGTCAATGTTGGCACCATATTTTGTGTAGAGGTTGTTAAACACCTCAGAGTCATCCATTGGCTATGTGGTTTCACTAGAAACTACCAGTATCTCTCCCAATTCAGGTTGGTTAGTTGTTTAATAGCCTCTTCCTTTTCCTGCACTATATGTTTCCATTACTGCTCTAGTTTCTTGACATTTGGTAGAAACTCTGGTACACACTCTTTGACAAGGTTGGCACCATGAAGTTTTTCATTTACGACCTCTATTATGTTGCTTGTTGCTCCTGCTGCTATCGTTGTTGCCCTTTCTTCCTATTTCAACCGAGAATCCCAATCTGTAAACAAAATATCTTTGTGGGACTCTTCCACTTTTGGTAGGTCAGCCTTCCTTCCATCCTCTAATTCTTGCCAGGTGATAAATTCAGAAACCTTTTTGTGGATTTCTTCGTACTCAAACCTCATATCAATTACTTGGTTTGTTAATTTATCACTGGTCTCCCAGTAAGGATTTATTTTTGAGATTTTCTGGCAAAATACTTCTTCTTGCTGCATTAGTAGGGAATTGAGGTTGATTGCTTCTTTGATGAATTCATCAATTTACAGGTTGTCTCTGATTTTATCCACTATAGCTTGCATTTGATGAATTTGCGCATCCTTTTCTGATAAATTGGCATGATTTTTTACTCTCATTTGCTCGAATTCCCTTTGAAGTTGGGCTACCTGTAATTTTGCTTGTTGATTAGTTTCTTCTTAGGCTAATTGTTGTTCTAGAAGCAAAATTTTATGTTCCTTTTCCTTCAACAGCATTCGTATTTCCATCACCTTGTCGATGGTGGCTGATGGGTCGATAGGCATGTCCTTCCACACAATATCCATTGGTTCATTCTCCAAAGTCATAACAGCAATGGTGTCCAGTTTCATTTTCTTCCTTTGTATTTTCACTATAGACTTGTGGGTAGGACTGTAGAATATATCTAATTTCCTCAATTCTTAAGACAATTTCAGAAGTAGGAACAGCAAGAATAATCTCAATATCCTCAGTACATGTAGCTCCTTCCCCTGTTGTTTTTGGATTTTCTTTATGTTGGGTTTGTTTAGGAGTTTGCAACTCAGATGTTTGCTCAATATTTATGTTTGTATGGATCTTTTTATTGAACTTCTCCCATTCTTGTTCCAGGTCAATGATTGGGGCTTTACTTTACTGATTTGAAGTAGGAGCAACATCTGTTTGCTTCTTTTCCAAGGCCTGCTCGGTTGTCTCCTTTGTACTTCCAAATTTGTCTTTCTCAGACTCTTTATTTGTGTTTCCTCCTCCATTTTGATATTGTCGCTCTAAGTGCTCTAACTCACGAGTCGACTTCTCTTGGGTTTCTTCTTTATAATTCTCTTTGGAACTTCCCTCTATTCTTATGCTAGGAGTTGGCTCTCTTATTGGTTCAATCTGCAATAGGTCCAATGGGACCTTTAACAGTCTCTTATTTTTGTATACATGGAAAGCATTAATATCTTCCGGGGTCAACAGTAGTGATGCCATATGTAGAACTTGTGAAAATGTTTCTGCTTGTAGGAAGAGGTCATCAAAGGCATCCTCTTCATGGGTGAATTGTTTGACTTTTACCATAGTAGTAAATTCCTTAACAATGTGATTTGGGTCGTATTGCCTTCCTGGAACTGTAGCTAATTTCAGAGACATAATAATCTCTTCTTCCTTTACTGCATGTCCATAATCGTGTAGTGTGAAAGCACCACATTGTAATGGGAAAGTTCTCCAAATGGATCTCTTCTGCTCTTTCAGTCCTCTGGTTAAACCGCCTTTCCCTGCTGTCTGGTAGGCTATTTCTTTGGCCAAAATTTTTTCAGGGACATAATATGGGAGGACATGTGGAGAATAAATGCTCCCAAAAACTCTAATGTAGGTGAATGTCTCTTCCCCAAACCATCTGGCTATTGGCAACATATCTACTTTGCTTCTTTAGAAAACCTAGGGGTTGTTCTATCAAAAACTACTTTATGAATAGGCAGAATAAGACCCTGACAGATTTTATAAAAATGGGGCTGGAATTGGGATTCCCACAAAATTTTATGGTATATATGGATGGGAAGTGGGTTCTGTATAGTCCACTTCCATCCCATATTCAAAAACTGAGAACTAAAACAAATTGCATCCATAACAAAAGCACTCATAAAGAAAGGGGGAAATCCGTAAAGAAGGACTTATTTTCCTTTTATATTCCATAATGGCCTTTGCAAAATTGTCTGATAAAATTTGAGCCCAGTTCATAATCGTTGCATTAACTACTACATCTATTAACGGAAGCCATTCCATGGAAAATTTGGTGCTATCAGGTCTACCGAATAACCTACACATCATTGTTTTTTCGAAACTATGAGGGGGAGATATGGATGCCATTGAGTACATAACAGTTTTATTCCGTTTGAGTTTGCCTCTGCTTGATCTCCAGGTCTGTGTAGCATCTGAAGGTCCTCGTTCTCTTTGGAAAATTGCTCAAGGAACTCTTTGTTGTAGAGCTTTTGAGGCTCTAGCAATTGGTACATTAGTCGTAGGTTGTCTGGTGAGAAAGACCCCATGACTTGTTGTCTTTTATTCTTGAAGGTTCTATTTGAGATGTCTACCTCATCAATTACCCATTTCACCATATCCGTGTATGGTATTATCTTTGGTCTCACAGTTATTCAGTGCAAGAATGAACATGATGTTTCGAAATAGGAGGCATCAGATTACTCCTGAGCATTAGTCGTGGACTTTGTTACTAGTGGCCTCGGTTTCTCTTCTTCTAACAGGTTATACATGGCTTCCCATGGCATGGTTCCTCTGTCCTTGTTGCATGTGATATCAGAGGAAAATGGTACCATGTCTGATTTCTCAGATGTAGTTGCCTTTACCTTCTTCACCATTCTTTCTAACGATGTTTTCGGCGGAGGTTTCCTAAAATGGAGCAAATGAAAGTTATCGGATAAACACAAAGCGAGAATAACAGTGAGAATTAAATGATACAGTTAACCTCAAAAGGTGACAAGAAAGGAGCTTTTATTCAAAACGCAGATGAAAAGATATCATATCACGTCGAGCCACTCTTAACATAAATGTCATTAAACTTATTAACTACCCACTAAGGTCTCTTATCATTGCCTTTATTACTCATTTAAACTACCTAATTTCAAACGGGAAAGAAAGAAACTTTAAGGTGGCGAGTTTAAAGTGCGAAAATGTCAATTATGCGATTGCAATAATATTATCACAATATCACAAATCGCACTATCGCATTTTCGGTTGTGCGTTTTTCCAGAGTTGTTTAGAATTCTGCGGGATGCAAGGTGAGAGGCATACTTTTCATTGTTTAGAGCATACTTTTCCTAAATGAATAATTATTTCATAAAGTTCCTTTTTACTAAGCACCGAACTTAACTTGTAGTTTATAACGTTTGTTTTTATCAGGTCCAGGTTCTATCATACTTCGCAAACCTTTATCGTTCACAAGATTTCCTTTTAGATAAAGTGTCGTGATGTGATAAGTATTGGCTCGCTCTACCGCAATATCGCAGTTTTCATATTACGACAGGCTTTGTGAGTTACGTCTTTTGTGAAATGTGATATATGATTGCGATAAGCGCTTCATTTTACAACGAATACCTTAAGTCTTAGATTTGAATGAAAAGTCTAATGATATCCTAAATTAAATGTGGTGATCCATTCCATCGCAATTCAGGGATTTTGGTTGCTAATTAACCTTTGACACACTTGGTCTAGCAATATGCAAAAAAAGCGAGAATTACTAGTCTTAAAGGGAATTGACTTGATATCTTAATTTATTTCTAAAAATTTAAAAATAAAGCACCTAAGTGCTAAATTTTTCTTGGAGGATTTTTAATAAATGGTCCTCATTTATTAATAGAATATTAACTATTAAATCAATAAATGGGGGGGGGTTGTGTCAGCCGGATAAATCGCTCTTGCGGACAAGACTGATCTCCCTAGTATCAACAGATATCTAGCGACAAGCAGGACAAGCAAGTCTACCTTTCTCTAAATATATTGTGATTTATTAATAAAAACTAAGAGGTGTTTTAGACCCTACCTTAAGTCCAACGCTAGTTTGTGGCAGCAACGCTTCGACCATCTGAACAAGTTTCCTTTTGAGAACCTGCAATCACAAACAAGCACACATCAAATAACACCTGCATAGCTAATATAATAAATCATATTCATCATGGTGATCAAGGAATCCATGAAATAAACCATAAAACACAGCTTATTGAGAAAAATAAACTTGATTGTATTAACTTTGAAAATAGAAGAACTTTACAACCTTTGGTGCCTTGATGTTGTACAAGCTCCTCCCAAGTTCGAAGCAGGAATCTCCTCTACTTTGACAAGCCTCACACTCTTCCCAATGAGATCAAAAAAGGTATGTAATCTCTCCTCTCAAGCTCAATAAGAAGACTAAATTCCAACAGAAATTCACCTCAAAAATATTCAGCTTTCAACCTCCTCAATAACCAGCCCAATGCCTCATTTTATAGTGCAGAGGGAGGAAGTTACAGGTCCACCTATGAAGGGATAGAGTCCTCCTTCAAAGGGATAAGCTCCTCACATCAAGGGGTTAGATCCTTAAGGTATTGGATGCATGAACCTTAAAGGAGCGAACTTGCCACCTCAAGATTCCCTCTAGAAGCTTCCAGAAATGACTCAAAGTGAATTTTTAAGAATGTACTTGCGCCTTTTTGACTTTTACAGGGGTCCGCACCCATTACACAAAGACAGAGTGGACAAGTACGTAGGGGACATGACCAGTAGGTGTGGGACCGCAGGTAATGCTAAGAGAAAGTGTGAAACCAAAGTTTTAGAGACTTTCAAGGGATTTCTCTTATTTTTCAAGGCTTGACATGAAGAACTAAGGTTTAAGACTTGAAAAGGAGGAAAGTATGAGTGGTGATAGACTCACAATGATTGCAGAATGTCATGGTGACAATATTTTGTGCAACAGGTTGTTGAATAGCACAATAGGAAGGTACAGCGCGACCAGTATTGGTATAGTCACCTTTCAGAGGGATTCAAGCTCCCCTCTCAGGCTCAAGGATGTGATGTTTGTTCCGGGTCTAAAGAAGATCTTATCTCCATTGCAGTTTTGGAAGACCGTGGTTATGATGTGATCTTCTGCAAATGAAAGGAATTTTTGAGACACATTTCCACATGATTGGTGAAGAATATTGGGGTTCATGTGAAGAATATCTACAAGCTGGATGTGGAGGATTGTGTTGCATTGAGCACAAAGGCGAAGAAGGTGTGGAGACGCGATGTTGACGAATTTTTGCATATAAGACTTGGCTATTTGCATCATGGTGCTTCCAAGATCATGTAGCATACGCCCCAAAGGAGAACTAGATTATTAGGACACATGCAAGTGGTGTACCTTGGGGAAGTACACAGAAGCCACTTTCCATCATCGGGACAATAGAGCACATGTAGTCCTTGAAAGGATCCACTTTGATGTTTGTGGACCTTTTTCAACAGCCTCCACTGCCAAGCACAAGTATTTTGTCATATTTATTAATGACTAATCGTAGAAGTGATAGATCTTCTTCATGTGGAAGAAGGATGAGACTTTCTCCAAGTTCTTAGAGTTCAAGGCACTAGTGGAGAAAGAAACAAGCAAGAAGGTGAAGACTCTCATGAGTGATAATGGAGGTGAGTTTGTTTCGAAGGAGTTCAAAAATTTATGTGCAAAAGAAGGCATTCGACGAGAGTTGATAGCACCCCAAAACCCACAATAGAATGGGGTGGTTGAGAGGAAGAACTACATAATTATGGGAGTACCACAGGTGATGTCAAATTTGATGAATACAAATCCATGCAGTGCTATTTTGAGAGGGAGCTTCAGATCCCACTGAGGAGGAGCTTTTTGCTCCAAAGGAGGAGCCTTGGGATACTATGGAGAAGCCACAAGTTGAGGAGAAGAGAGTGGAGACAACCACTCAAGCAAAGCCATCCAGAGAAGGTAGGAAGAGAGCCAAAGAAGCTAAGTGACTTGTGTTGGATGCGAGGGAGAATGTGGGTGCTCCTTCAAATCAGTGCAGGCATAGAAGGTCACCAGATCGGTACACTGGATCCATGGCTCTAATGATTGAGCTAGTAGAGACTAAGCAATCCTATTTTTAGAAAGAAATAGAGAAACCTATATGGGTTGATGCAATGGTGGAGGAGTCAAATCCATTGTGAAGAACAGTGTTTGGGAAGTGGTCCCAAGAACAACAGACAAATCAATTGTGGGTTCGATATGGATCTTCAAGGTGAAGTAGGTAGCAAATGAAAGCATAGAAAAGTAAAAATTCATATTTGTAACCCAGGGGTACTCTCAAGTGAATGGTATTGACTATGAGGAGACCTTTTCTCTTGTAGAAAGGTACTCATCCATCATATCATTCCTTGTTTTAGCTGCACAGTTGGGATGGAAGATCTACCATATGGATGTGAAAATTTCATTCCTAAATGGAGTTATTGAGGAGGAGGTGTATATCAAGCAACCAAAAGGATTCAAGACTTTTGATCAAGAGTCTCATGTGTGAAGACTCAAGTGAGAGTTGTATGGTCTCAAGCAAGCACCATGTGCTTGGTACACCAGGATCAATAGATATCTCACCAGTTTCGGCTTCATGAAAAGTGAAGCAGATGCAAACCTCTATCATATTTTTGTAGAAGGTAAAAAAAAAAAATTTATATGTTGATGAATTTCTCTTGACTAGTGATGAGCAGCTAATTAGATCTTTCAAGGAGAACCTTGCAAGAGAGTTCGAGATGAAGGACATGGGTCTAATGCACTACTTCCTTGGATTGGAAGCATGGCAAGGTGATGGGGAATTGTTTGTCTCTCAGGGAAAATATGCCAACGAGATACTTCAGAGGTTCCACGTGGACAGGGGAAAACCCATGGAGACTCCTATAGCGACCAACTAGAGGAAAGAGGATGCCACTTCAGGTGAGGAAGTGGATGTGACTATTTATTGGCAGTTGGTGGATTCACTCTTGTACCTTGTGAACACATGACAAGACATGTGATTTACAGTCAACCAGCTGAGTCAAGCTATGGTTAGTCCAATCAAACTAATTTGGAGGGCAGCTAAGCATGTTCTACGGTACCTCAAAGGCACTATCTAGTTTGACTATGGTACAGACGGACAAAGGGAGTGAAGTTGTGTGGCTTCACAGATGCAGATTGGGCGAGAATTCAATCAGAATGAAAGAGTACATCAAGTGGAATTTTCATTGTTGGGTCTACAACAGTTTCTTGGTACAAAAGGAAGCAAAGATGAGTGGCACTCAGTGCCGCTGAATCATAATACATGGCTACAAGTCAAGCAGCACGTGAGGCGATCTGGATGAGAAAGATATGTGTTGGCTTGTTTGGTCAGATATGATGGATCCTAGTGTGATTTACTGGGACAATGAGAGTTATATCAAACTCTCTAAAAATATGTTTTTCACGATCAATCCAAGCATATTGATATCTGGTATCACTTCTATGATATTTTGGGTAGAGATAGATTATGTTGTTGCAATACATGCTAATAGAAGAACAAGTTGTTGATATTTTCACAAAAGCCTTGTCAAGAGGAAAGCTCAAGTTCCACGGGTGCAGGATAGGGGTGGTTGATAATCCCTTTATTGTTCAGAGGGAGTGTTGAAAATGCAACAAAAAAATCTCAATTTTACTTTGCCTTGGTCAGACTAGAGAAAATTCGAATTTCTATTTCAGCAGAATACTTGGAGGTAGTTAATTGAGGTGACATGGCATTTTTCACTTTGTTAACTTAGTTAATTTGAGTTGGGGAAGCTTGAGTTCAGTTCAGTATGTTTGATTGTTAATTTGCAGCAATATATTTAAGTTAATTTGAGTTATTGACAGTTTAACTAGTTCTAACTATCAAAAGAACTAATGGAGGTCAAGTTGCGGAATTGGAACTTCAACCACTCAGTGATCGACCAGTTAACTGATGAATCAACCCAAAATAATTGTTGCATGCAGAGAATTCGATTTATCCAGTTGAGATGGATATTCCAAGGTAGTTTATTATCGGTTGTATCATATTCCAATGTGTACAGGTGGTACATGCAGTCAAGGGAAGGACCTAAAGAAATTACGCAATTCCATGGTGGGAAATTCCTAAAAAATAGGGCCAACTTCCCAAGGGAACAGTGCAAGGAAATAGGATCTTGGAGGGCTTGAAAATTGGCTAAGTGTTGGCCAAAGTTAGTCAGTCAGGCAGAGGGATAGACTATATACTTGCATGGTGACCTCATGCTTGAGCAAGTATATGTATTTCATCTCTATTGTCTTATTAATGCAATATATATTGTAAGGGGTTTTGAGTAGTTTCTTTCCCCTAGATAAATCTATGTGCATGTGTGATGTTTCCTTGTTCATGTCCATGATTCTTGTTCTATGTGGTGAGTTAACTTTTGCAAATCAGTAGAGTAGCTTCAAGTCTTGTGATTTAGTAAATTTCATGAGCAGTATTGGATCTACAGATTAATTTCTATAGGCCCAATAATATTTTGCACGGAACCTAAGGACTACATGGTGCCCTCTCATTGGGCCACGTGGTGCCTCCTAATTGGTCCACCCAAAATCACAGCCATGAATAAAATTTTTCAACCCAACCTATACAACCTGCCACATGTCAACATGGTATTGGCCCATCTGACCATTGCACCTGCCCAATCATCCTATTAACATTAGCACCATGTCACTATATGGCCTACCTAGTAAGCAACCCAATCAACCCTGCAAGTTTACTTTTTAGTTGTTTGTCAAAAACTTCAAAACGTGATAACTTTCACATATGGTGTCAGATTGAGGTGATTCAAGCATTCTTGAAATCATAACGATGAGATCTATGATTTTGCACTAGTTTCGAATGATTTTGAGCAATATATTTTTGATCCCTTGGATCATTGGAAGCAATTACAAGTGGAGTTTCAGGTAAAGGGGAATTTAATGGTAAATAAGTCTCAATCATGGTATCTTCTTACGCTAAGGTTAACTCTTGATAATCAAGACTGAGGGTGTCTTCATTTAAAGGGTGAGTTTCATTAGGCGTCACTACCCTAAGCATCTCCTAAATAGATTGAGGAGTTATCGTAAAAAGTATATTTCCACTTTTAGAAACCATAGTTTGTTTGATTGGGATATAATAATTAGCACACCAAGTTACAAATTCAAGAAAATTACATGTTTAGGGAATAGTGAATAGGGCTAGATATGATTCCTAAACCAATGAAATATCTTGTTGTTCTATGAATTTTTGATAAGCCCACTCCCTTGATTAAAAGAGGTCAAATTTGCAGTGCGCATCATGGACATCCACTTTTTGGTCAATTAAATGTAAATCATGGTTTATTGGTCGAGAACCTGCTGCACACTATGGATTGGGTTTATTACTCTTAATTTTGAAAAAAGGAACAAGAGGTTATTAAGAATTATTGGGTAAAACAATGGCAGTGAGTATTGGTAAAGTTGGAATGACCATTGGTAGAAAGGTACTGATAGTGCTTGTCGTCTTCTCATTCTTAGAAAATGTAAAATGAAACTAAAATGTCGTTTTCCTACTTTTGTAGGCAAGTCAACTATTTTTGGACATGAGGCAATTTTTCATTGGGCGAAAATTTGCAAGATGTGCATTGATGCTCATTTTTTAAATCTGTGTTGAAGTCATGGTTGTGTTGTTTATACGTAAGCATGATAGTTGGCTACCATGTGGATTCTTAGTCAATTGATGTTAGCTCTACTTATGCACTAGGTCTCACCAGTCTTCAAAACATATTTCACCCAACCCAATACCGCAAACCACTTCAAGGAGAGGGGGGCTCAATAGTGGTTTTGAATAGAGGGACTAGCCACATCTCATCAATGATTTTACACAACAACATCATTTCGAATCTAACACCTCCCCCCCTCCCCCAACCCCCTTGTTAAACGTCAATCACAATGGGAGGTCCCAGAATGAACAAGGACATTTGATCTAAGACCACTTAAGATCCACCCTTCTAAACTGTAAGTTATTTACACAAAGTGAAAAATCAGTAAAAATATTTATATTTTTGGATTTTATTTAATAAAAAATTTCTCATGTTATCTCAAAATTGTAGCAAATGGAATAATATAAAAGGTTTTATGCTACAACATCTTGTATGTTACTTCAATCCTTCAATGCCTCCAACAGCGTTAATGCCAACTCCTCATTTGATATTGACCTTTATCCAACTAAAAATTGCTACCTAACATGTCCTTATTTGTTTGTGCCCCTAGAAAATCCTTGATAGAGTTGGAAAAGGAGTTGAAAAATGGGGAAAAGCTAAAAATACTAGGGGCACAAACAAATCAGGACATGTTATGGCCAAAAAAACTAGTACATGGAGTCTTCCCTCATGAGCTCACTAGCTAGACAACCAATAACTATCTAGTGCTCACATAATTAAAGTGTCCTTATAATGTCTATGATTTGGAACCTAGCCCATCTACTCCTAAGATGCAAGCATCTATTCATGAATCATAAACTAAGTGTACTAATTCCTTGCATATGAATCACATTTATGCTTTGTGTAATACCTATCAACATTATTCTCATAATTTTCCTAAGTTAGCCCAATGTTGTGATGTCCTTGCTATTATTCAGCATCTTGACTCCTCTCCCAAGGAGAAACCAACTTTAGTAACGGAGGAATTTTCCATTCAACATCAAACATTTTTTCAAAATAAAGTAAAATCCATTGTGGGAATTGGCCACCCATTAAAAATGATGAGAATAATGTCCAAATTCTTTATCTCTCAACCTCCATGGAATCAAGACTGTCAACAAATTCTTTATTTTCCACTAATGTACATTAGAGCACCTCCTTCCATGCCTAATGTCTCCTTCGTCTCGACATTGGTGGAGCCTTCATCCACTACTCCCTTATCTATCACTTTAAATGTATCCTAGGTGAACCATTATTTTTGTTCCCAAGGTGTTAATATATTCACTTTCCCATAATCATATGGTAATGTAGAATCTAGTGCCCCCATATTTCATTATGATGAAGAAAATATAGATTCCCATATCACTCCAAACTACCCTTCGCATGACTTCCATCATTGTTCCTACTTTTAACGTCACAAAAGCATCACATTAACTACTATGTTCTAGAAATGAAAACTTTCTCTCCACAAAAAAGTTGATTGGTTATAGAATCCCATTCCAACTCTTGATGTATTTGAGGAGGGAAATTTTGTCAATATTTCACCTGCCATTAATGTGGATATCTCCATTATGTCTAGTCTTTCTTCAGAAAAGTTGTTCTCTTCAAGATTTTAACAGTTATAAATCCCCTTTCCATGAGCTTTGAGACCTTTTTCCCTAGATAAAGAGATGCATGGATTCAATCCTACCACCATTGAACACCATATAGATACATGGTCAAGAATCATTTTTTTTCTGTCAAAATAATTTCCTATTAACCATAACAAGGCCCCCACCAGTAAAACCAAGATTGATAAATTACAATATGCAAGATTCACATACACTTCATGGGTCTCTCTCTCTCTCTCTCTCTCTCTCTCTCTCTCTCTCTCTCTCTCTCTCTCTATATATATATATATATATATATATATATATATATATATATATATATATATATATATATATATAGATAGATAGATAGATAGATAGATAAGGCTTGTCCCAAAGTCAACTACTCAATTCCTTTCATTGATCAGATCGTTGATGAATGTTTTGGCCACAAGGTACATTCCTATATGGATGGATTTTTGGGATATAATCATTGTTGAATTTAGCCCCAAGATTAACACAATATTGTCCTCGCCACTCCATGGGGTGCCTTTGCATATGAAGTTATGCCATTTTGGTTAATGAATATTGAAGCCACTTTTCAACAAACCATGTCATACTTTTTTCATGACTTGGTACTGTCGACGGTGCTGGACCCACCAATATTCAAGGGGCTTTCCTGATATGTGGTCCCAATTAGACCTCACACCATTTGGGATAGGAGTTCCATCCAAAATATGGCCTGGTTACTAGTTTCTTAAAGATTTTCCTTGGCTCTAACTATCAACGAGAGAGAGGGATGCACACGTACCTTCAAAAAGAAATTGAGTGTGCTTGGTGAGTGTTCAATTGTAGGTGTTTCAAGGTTCTTTTACTGCAAAGGATAAGTAAATTGAGCCTCTAAGAGATAGGTAATAGTACCACTCTAGCAGAAACACAAAATAGGAAGAATTTGTCTAACATCTAATGGAATAGTCCACAAAGATTCGATGGTCATAGTAACCAATACAAACATTAAGGATATGCCTATCATCTAGCGGATTAGTCCATAAAAATGAGACAGTCATAGCAACCATTACGACACACGATCAATATGATAAGCACTAAAATAACCAAAATAGTTCAACTACTTTAGTACAGGTGAAAGTAAACATGAATTACAACATTCATATAACGATCTTACAAAATTCATAATCCATGCATGAAGAACATGTTGTCCATCATGATTCATATATTAACTAAAATTTCCTGAACACGTGTATACAATGAACACCACTAGCTCCAATAGTGGAGTGTTGGAGCCGCTACTTGCTCCCCAAAATAACTACCGTGTCTCTCTAATGCCTTGCAAGAGGAGCTAAGGTGAAAAATCCTTTTCTCATACAATGTGGGTGTATATATAACCAATGGGGTGGTGCTTCATATCCTTGTGACTCTTTGACTACCCTCATGATTGTTTGATTTCCTAAGACTTTTCAAATTTACATGACTCTTCATATTATGTACATTTCCTTTGGACTTCCACTTTACAATACATTTTCAAATAGTAAATTACATAATCCACAATAATGATGTGCCATATTATGACTCATGAGATTATGTGACATGACACTGTTGACATGGACTGCATGATGACATGGCAATTCAAGCCTTTCTTGCTACTCCTTCCTATGTGTCTTCTTGAGTATGCTCTTCTGTCCACCTCCATTTGGATTAGAGGTAAGGAGTCTTCAATGATATCAAGTCTTGAGATGAGGTCGCAAACTGGTGTTTTTTTTTCTTTCTCTTGGTTGATCAACTTGCATAATCAGCTGCAAAGATGTCTTCCAACATGTTTCCCTTCTCTATCTCCTTCTTCTTCATCCTATCATGGTATGATAGAGTACCTACATTAGCAATTCACTCATGACGGGACAACATCACTCTGATAAACCCTTAGACTAATATGGTGCATGTTGATCGACTAACATAACCGGAATCAGGTGGTAGGACGAGGGAGAGGATCACTGACTGTGCAACTGTGCAATTCAGGAAGTCAGGGGTGAAACTTGAGCCTTGAGACTGCACAATGCGTAGTTCAGGCTGGACTAGGGAGGCAGATTGCGTAGTTTTGGGACTCAATGAGCTAGGCAGAGGGGTTTTGCATTGTTTCATCCAACTGTGAATTTTTGGGAGGTAAAGTAGACCTAGTGATTGCGCATTTGCATAGCTTAGGAGCTCAAGGGTTGGGCTTGAGCTCAGAGACTGCGTAATGTGCATTTGAGGCCAGGCTGGAGGGATGGATTGCGCAATTTTGGGGGCCAAGGTTCGACCTTTAGCACTGGAACTGCGTAGTGAACAATCCTAGGAGGCAGGAGCTGCGCATTACGTAGTGTCAAGGGAAAGGATTGTAGCTTGAGGGCTTGAACTACATAATTCATAGTTGAGGAGGGTTGGATAAGGCTAATTTGCTAGGAAATATCCAGAATTTGGCTGTGTGTGGGATCAATGAACTGATGTGATCAGTGACATGACTTAACTGTGATCACACACTTAGAACACTTGATGACACAAAAACATAGATCATCTAGGACACATGAACAATACTTTTCCCTTAGTGCAACAAATTTGTGATGACTTACGATAAGTGTGACACCAAAGATACACTTTGTGACGACTGTGATGACACTTGTGTGATAGTGCTTAAAACTTTTGGAATGAGTGTCGAGGATGTTTACATGGTTATATAAACTCATTTCCACAAAGATAACCCCTTGAAACCGCCAAAACAATCTTTTATACATCATGTGACACTTAACATGTGAAATGACGACATTTTACTTTTCTTGCAAAAGGGACCAAAACACTTACAGAAAACACTTGGGAATGGATTTCAATGTTTGCGATGACAATGTACAAGACCAAGGTAGGCTCCAAAATTTGGTGCAGGAAAATTTTTTGGAGCGTGTTGTAGAAACAACAATAGGTACATATCATCCTAGCATATCTTAATGATGTCACTACTCATTTGAAGAAATGATTGAGTGTGTATTTGGCATGCTTCCTTGTTACATATTGGGATTCATTTGTTGATCAGTGGTTTTCATTGATGTCAACCCAAGCAGCACCATGGGCTACCCCAATCTTGCATGGGAATTTTGACTTAACAACTTACTCTATTTTGAGTTGAGGATATTCTATATGGATTCTACTTGTCGAGATGTTTTCGTTGATATATGGCATGCCACATAATTCTTCACGGTTTGAGATATATCCGTGTTTGAAGTTAGTAACCCTAGTTAGTGGGTTAAAACCCCATGGGGTTGTGGCATGGCACTCATCACTGGTTGTATTCATTGAATATTCAATAATTAATAATATTTTAAGCTCCTAAAATCCCTCTGATGTTCACTCGTTGAAGCCCCTCTCAACTCAAGTCATTTATATAAATTGTGACCCTCATATCCTCCTCATGCAAGTCCTTTTCAACAAATTATCTTCTGTGAATACCTCTATTTTTCGGCCCTCATGAGATTCTAATGCAGGATCTATTGCAAGGAGTTTAAGGTTTCATTCAGGTCTTGTTAGGGTACAAAATAATGATCAATTTTGAAGGTATGTTTTGAAGCAAGATTAGAGCCTTGGATTCTAGGATTTCGCTGCTTCAAAAAGGCTCCTGAATTCCATGTAAAATAGGTTATCTTGGGAAAATCGTTATAACTTTCTCTCTGAGCATTAGACTCAAATTTCATAAATAGTGACAGAAAGAGGATGGATTGCAGTTTGTTGGGTATTGTTTTCAGGGTCGAAGGTCAAAACAGTGACACGTGGCACTTCGTACAATTTCGCTCTACTGAACCAGTCTATAATCAGGTTATCGTGGGATATTGGGCATAACTCTTTCTTGAAAATCCAATCTTGATCAAACCTGTGAGGTTGGAAAGAGGACTCAGAGAAATAACACAAGAAAAAATTTCATACCTTGGAGATCTGAAACTACATAGATACAATAGATTCAATATCAAGCTCCTAGAAGGTAAGAAAAAGTATGCATTCAAGGATCATTGCAGTAAGGACCACACATCAACAATCAATGGTAAGTCTACTACAGTAAGGTATGTATTCTTAGAGTTTGTATTTGAATTTTGAATATCATCTCTGACATGTGTTTTGCATGACAATGTAAGTATTTTGTTTGTGTATTGGTTTGGGTCTTGTTCATTAATGCATGTGCAGAAAGGAGGAAACTTCAAGACAACTCAGACGCATACTAGAAGGACATGCAACGCCAAAGTACCATTACTTGAAGCAAGCATTATAGTACCTCAGTAGCTGCAAGTGATCCAAGAATTCGTGTCAAGTCAAGCATCAGTTCTTATCAAGAGTCAGAGTTGTAAAAGGTCATCATTGTAAAATTGTAAAAGAATCATTATTAAAGTCAATTTGCCTAGGGTTGAAGAGGCATTGTTGGGAGGTATAGGATTCATTGTTAGATGATGTCATGGTTAGGTTGTAGGTCATAGTATGATTGGGTGTTCGGTCAAGTATAAGAAAATCATTGTAAATCATATTGTATCGTGGATCATTGTCCCCGGTATGGGATTCCACACTCTTGTCTCACCTCTGATTATTATAGGGTGGTAGGGATGCGCTAGGGAGGTGCATGAAGTCACCTACAAGTTGGAGTCTATGAACACTTTAGGGTGGTAGGTTGGTCTAGGATGTTAGGGAATCCATTTAGTTGACTATTGAATAAACCAGGGCATTGGGGTGTCCTTCCAGTGGGAGTTGGAGAAGAATTCTTTTCTAGAATTCTAGGAAGTTGTAACTTTCATTTTAGTTGGGGCTAAAGATTAAAGAATTTATTAGAAAAGTGATTGGCGGTTTTTTACCCGGAGGGGGTTTTACACCTAGAATTATTGTGCCTACTATGTTTTATTGTTTACTTTTGTTACTAGATAAACATTAATAATAATTGAATATTAACTAATGCTCTGAAAAGATTTAAAAATGCTAAATGCTAAGGAATACTAATTCACCCCCCCCCCCCCCCCCCACTTAGTATTTCCAACAATTGGTATTAGAGCTTGGTTCCTTCAATAGAAGTCTAACAACTGGAAGGAGATCATGGAATATACCAAGAATAGAGTTCCTTTGTTCAATGGAAATAACTATGCACTTTGGAGTGGAAGAATTCAAGTTCATTTGTTGGCACAAGGATACGAAGTATGGGAAAACTTTGAAAAAGGCTTCACATCAACCCTGGATGAACAAGGTAAGAAAAATATGGTATATGATGCAAAGGCTAAAGATCTTATTATCAATGGGCTTATCGAATATGTCTATCTTAAGGTATTGAGTTGCAAAACTGCTAAAGAGGTATGGGGAAAGCTTGAGAAAATATATCCAGGTGACTCACAGGTGAAAGAAGCAAAACTTCAAATTTTCAAGGCAAAATTTGAGCAACTCAGAATGAAGGAAGATGAAGATATTGTTTTATAATTTTAGTGTGTTGATGAAACAACAAATATATTGGAAGGTTTGGGTGAACCTTTTGACACAAAAATTGTTGTTCGAAAGATCCTCTGAATCTTGCTAAAAACATTCAACCCAAAGGTATTTGTCTTGGAAGATAGATTAAATCTGACCAATCTCAGCATAGATGAATTGCATGGAATTCTTACAGCATATGAAATGAGGATTGAAGCAGAGGATGGCATATCTCACTTAGAAACAACATTTTCCACATCCAAGAAGACTAGTAAGGACAAACATACTCTGAAAGTAAAAACTTGTAGTTGTGAGGATGAAGAAAAGGAAGAAGATGAAGAATAATTTTCAAATAAAGAATTTTCCTACTTCACATAGAAAATGAGAACAGGTATGGGAAAATTCAAAGGTAAACTTCCATTAATATGTTTTTATTGTGGTGAGGTTGGACATTTTGCAACCAATTGTCCTCACAAAAATGAGGTTGTTACGAAGGGAAAAGGCCCTAGGAAATTCAACAGGCAAGGCAAGAAGAAATGGTTTAAGAAGAGTTTCTTCTCCAAAGAAGATAGGTCCTCGTCTGATGAAGACAGTGATAATGAAGAATAAACCAACAGAAGAGTATTGTTTATGGCCAAGCACAATAAGCAAGAGGTGTCTAACAAAGAAGGAGAATAAGATATGACTGAGGTTAAATTTCAAAAACGAAGTGATCAGGGTTATCAAAGAGCTCAAGGCCAAGAAGAAGCAAGTCAACACTCTTGAAGATGAATTAAAGGAAGAAAGGGAACAGGTCCTAAATCTTAAAATCAAGGTTGAAGAATACAAATGAATTTAAGAATCTCTTAGGAAAGAATTAAATGAAATCAACAAGGAAATAGAAGCATTAGAAGTTGAAATAGTCTCTTTATGAAAGGAAGTAAAAAATGGAAAAACTCTTCAAAACTAAGCCAATAACTCAAAGGCATTATAAGAACTCATCAACAATCAGTGATCATGTAGTGACAAGAGTGATCTTGGTTACAAAGAAAAATCAAAAAAGGAGTCAAGTCCTTCTATGACAACAAAAGAAGACGGATATGCAATATATATGAAGAAAGTAGATCTCTCAGCTAAATCAAGAGATGAAGACTCACTGGAAGAACCATGGAAAGCAGTTCCTCGAAGAAGATTTCCTCCCAGGTATCAGACTATATTTTATGGTCATTATTATTCCTGTGGAAGGTTTGGACATAGAGCTATAGAATGTCTCATGTATGTTTGTAATGAATATAGTTCCAGGAGATCTTTCTGAAATGGATATTCCAGAACTCAACAAAATATCAACATATTTGATCATTTGAGAGATGATTTCAAATGTTACAAATGTAACAATTTTGGACATTTGGCTAAAGATTACAGACTTGGAAGATCTTCAAAGGAATTCTTGCAAGATTAGAATGAACAAGTATGGAAAAAGAAGACAGAAAAATGTGTTATCGCTCTCAACGCTCAAAGCAACAGAAACATTTGTTATGTTGACAGTGGTTTCTCAACGCATATGACTGGAGATAAAAATAAGTTCATATCCTTGAAAGAAAATAAGGATGGAACAGTGTCTTTTGGAAATGACGGGTCTTCAAACATCATAGGAGCAGGTACAGTCACACTTGGAAGCAAGTATGCATTGGAAAAGGATGTGTTGTTGGTTGAAAAGATGAATCACAATCTGCTCAGTGTTGGAAAGATGTGCAATCAAGGACACAAGATGTTATTCAACTCTAAGAAATGTGAAATTAGGAAAGGACAATTTGGAAAAATTGTGGCTACAACAAGCAGAGCTCCAAATGACATACACATTTTGGATGAGACACCTAAAGAGTGATTTTTGGAAAAAGAAGATGAAATTTGGTTATGGCACAAATGAATGGAACATATAAATTTCAAGAATTTGGTCAGGATCAACAAAAAGGAAGCGGTAAGAGAAATGTCGAAAATTTCAAAACCTACCAATACGATATGTGATGCTTGTAGGCACGGTAAATAGATAAAATTTGAGTTCAAGACAAAAGAGCACTTTGCATCACGTCCATTGGAATTAATACATACTGATATATGTGGTCCTATGAGAAAAAAAGGTTTAGACAGAGAATTATACTTTATGCTAATGATAGATGATTACACCAGAATGGTAGTCGTCGGTTTCTTAAAGAAAAAGTCAAAGGCATTCAAGTGTTTTAAAATATACAAGGAATTGGTCAAAAATGAAACTGATTTGAAGATCATGTGTCCAAGATATTTCAGCAGTATTGTGATGAAAATGGAATAAAAAGGCAATTCTCAACAGCCAGAACACCACAACAAAATGGAGTTGTTGAAAGAAAAAACAGAATTGTACAGGAAATGGCCAGAACAATGTTAAATGACTCAAAATTAGATGATAAATTATGATTTAAGTGGTCAATACAGTCGTATTCATTATAAACAGAGGTCTGCTCAAGAACAATTGTAACATGACTTTATACGAACTATGGAAAGGAAGACCAGCTAACGTCAAATACTTCAAAATATTTGGAAGCAAATGCTACATCAAAAGAGATGATAAAAAATTGGACAAGTTCGATGACAAGTTCGATTTTGTGTTGATGAAGGTCTTTTCGTTGGTTATTCACACAAAATGAAGGCTTATGGATGCAACAATATAAGGCAAAGACAAATAGTGGAAGGCATAAATGTTACTTTTGATGAAGATTGTGGTCCAAAGGATAACGATGAGATTGTCTCTTCAAGAAAATCTAAGGGATTTGAGGAAGAACTTGTGAAGGATGAAGAAGAAGCTCTAGAAAAAGACCAATCAAATAAGGAAACAACAGTGAACCAAGAGGAAATAAGAAATGATCAGCAGGATTTACAAGAAAATTCTCCAAACATTTTAAAAGAATGGTGTCAAAAGAATCATTCGTCAAATCAAATCATAGGCAACATAAATGAAGGAATTGGAACCATAAGAATTTGACAACTTCATTCATCACAACAAGACCACCTTGATCTTTTAGCCACTTTTGAGCCTAGCAATTTTGAGGAAGCTAGTCAAGATGAACATTGGGTAGCAGCTATGAATGAAGAACTGGATCAAATTGAGAAGAACAACACTTGGGAATTGGTTCCATGATCAAAGGATAAAAATGTTATTGGAACTAAATGGGTCTTTAGAAACAAATTGAATGAGGATGGATAGGTTACCAGGAATAAGGCAAGATTAGTCTGCAAAGTACATGCACAAGTTGAAGGAACCAATTTTGAAGAAACATTTTCTCTCGTTGCTAGAATGGAAGCTATCAAGATGTTTCTTGCTTATGCATGCTCGATAAAAATCAAGGTCTACCAAATGGATGTTAAGTTAGCCTTTCTAAATGGTGAATTGGAAAAACAAGTTTACATTGAACAACCCAAAGGTTTTCTGCGCTGTAACAAGGAAGACTATGTCTGTAGATTAAAGAAGGCAGTATATGGTCTCAAGCAATCTCCTAGGGCTTGGTATGCTCGTCTTGATGGATATCTACATCAACAAGGATTCAAGAAAGAAAGCGCTGACGAAAATCTCTATGTGAAAGTGGATCAATATAACCTAACGATTATCGAGGTATATGTGGATTATATAATCTTTGGAAGAAATGATGACAAATTAAGTAAAAAAATTGCCACAAAGATGCAAAGTGAGTTTGAAATGTCTCTACTTGGCGAGCTGGCATACTTTTTAGGGCTTCAAATATCTTAACAGGATAAAGGAATATTTATATATCAAACCAAGTACATCAAGGAAATTCTCAAGAAATTCAAGATGGAAGATTGCAAGCCTGTCCTTACCCCAATGGTAACAGGTTTCAAGTTAAGCTTAGAAGATTCGTCAAAGGATGTGGACCAGAGGTTATATAGATCTATGATTGGCAGTCTTCTATATGCGACAGTGTCTCGACCAGATGTAATGCAGGAAGTTGGACAAGTAGCAAGATTTCAAGCAGCACCAAAAGAATCTCATATTATTGTCGTCAAAATAATTCTTCGATATCTTAAGGGAACAACGAAATATGGTTTATGGTATCCCAAAGGAAATGATCTAGTTATCCAAGCTTATACAGATGCAGATTGGGTAGGAAGTGTTGACGTCATAAGAGTACCAGTGGAGCAGCATTCTATCTAGGTGGTGGCCTTGTTTCATGGTTAAGTAAAAAGTAGTCTTCAATCTCATTATCCACAGTAGAAGCAGAATATATTGCGGCAACAACTTGTTGTACTCAAGTTCTCTGGATGAAGCAAACTTTATAAGATCTTCAAGTCAAGTTTGATGAGCCTATTTCCATCTTTTGCGATAACACCAATTCCATAAGTATATCCAAGAATCATGTGATGCATTCCAAAACAAAGCGCATTCCGATCAAATATCATTTCGTTAGAGATCAGGTCGCTAAAAAGAATATCAAGCTTGAATATGTTGGCACAAAGGAAGAAATTTCTGACATATTTACCAAACCAACCTCATGAAGCATTTGGCTATCTTCTCCAAAAGCTTGGGATTCTCCCAAGTTCTCATTAGACTCTTTCCCTTATCTAACTAAGTAGAAAGGGGGAGTGGACGTGTGTACAAGTCCGCAGGATAAAATTTTGTCACGGGGAGTTTCCCTTTTCCATTGATGACAAAGGGGGAGAGAAGGTAGTAGGAAGAGGTGTCATGATCACATGGGGAGTACTTATGTTGCCATCAATGCCAAAGGGGGAGATTATTGATCAATGGTTGTCATCGATGTCAACCCAAGCAACACTAGGGGCTACCGTGATCTTGCATGGGAAAGACTTGACAACTTACTCTATTCTAAGTCAAAGATATTCTAGATGGATTCTACTCGTTGAGATGTTTCTGTTGATATATGGTACGTCATGTAATTCTTCACGCTTTGAGAGATATTCGTGTTTGAAGTTAGTAACCGCAGGTAGTGGGCTAAAACCATGTGGGGTTGTGGCATGGCACTCATCATTAGTTGTGGTCATTTAATAGTCAATAATTAATAACGTTTTGATCTCCTAAAATCCCTCCAACGTTCACTTGTTGAAGCCCCTCTCAACTCAATTCATTTCTATAAATTGTGACCCTCGTATCCTCCTCATGCAAGTAATTTCAACAAACTATCTTCTGAGAAGACCTCTATAATTTTTCAACCCTCATGAGCTTCTAACACAAGATATGTTGTGGGGATTTTAAGGTTTCATTGAGGTTTGGTTAGGGTACAAAATTATGCTCAAGTTTGAAGGTTTATTTTAAAGCAAATTTAGAGCCTTGGATTCTAGGATTTTGCTACTTCAAACAAGCTCCCGAATTCCATGGCAAACATGTGACCCTAACAAAATCGTCATAAATTTGTCTCTGAGTATTGGATTCAAATTTCATAAATAGTGACAAAAAGAGGATGGACTGTAGTTTTTTGGGTATCGTTTTCAGGATCGAAGGTCAAAACAGTGACATGTGGCACTTCGTACAAGTTCGCTCTACTGAACCAATCTATAATCGAGTAATCCTGGGAGATTGGGCATAACTCTTTCTTGAAGAATCCAATATTGATAAGAACTATGGGGTTGAAAAGAGGACTTAGAGGGCTACCATGGGCCCAAATTTCAAACCTTGGAGATCTGAAATTACATAGATACAACAGATTCAATATCAAGCTCCTAGAAGGCAAGAAAAAGTATTCATTCAAGGATCACTGCAGTAAGGACCACACATCAACAATCCAGGGTAAGTCTACTACAGCAAGGTATGTATGATTAGTGTTTGCATTTTAATTTTTAATATCATCTTTGACATGTTTTTTGCAGGACGGTGTAAGTATTTTGTTTGTTTTTGTATTGGTTTGGGTCTTGTTCATTATTGCATGTGCAAGAAGGAGGACACTTCAGGACAACTTAGAAGGACATGCAGTGCCAAAGTACCATTACTTGAAGCAAGCACGGCAATACCTTAGCAGCTGCAAGTGATCCAAGAATCTGTGTCAAGTCAAGTGTCAGTTCTTGTCTAGAGTCAATATTGTAAAATATCATCAATGTAAAATTGTAAAAGAGTCATTATTAAAGTCAATCTGCCTAGAGTTAAAGAGGCATTGTTGGGAGGTATAGGAGTTAATGTTGGATGATGTCATGGTTAGGTTGTAGGTCATATTGTGATTGGGTGTTCGGTCAAGTACAAGAAAATAATTATAAATCATATTGTATTGTGGATCATTGTCCCTGGTACGAGAGTCCACACTCTTGTCTCACCTCTAATCATTATAGGGTGGCAGGGAGGTGCTAGGCAGGTGCATGAAGTCGCCTATAGGTTGGAGCCCATGAACACTTCAGGGTGGTAGGTTGGTATAGGATTTTAGGGCATCCATTTAGTTGACTACTGAAGAAACCATGGCATTGGGACATCCTTCCAATGGGAGATGGAGAAGAATGCTTTTCTAGAACTACAGGAAGTTGTAACTTTCATTTCAGTTGGGGCTGAAGATTAAAGACTTTATTAGAAAAGCGTTCAGTGTTTTTTGTCCCAAAGGGGATTTTCCACCTAAAATTTTTGTGCCTACTGTGTTTTATTGTTTACTGTTGTTACTGGATAAACATTAATAATAATTGAATATTAACTAATGCTCTGAAAATATTTAAAAGTGCTAATTGCTAAGGAATATTGATTCATTCCCCCTCTTAGTATTTCTAACATCGTTATTTCCTAGGTTAACATTATTATGTACCATCCCAATATTTAGGTCATTACTAAACTAGCTCCTCCTTACAATTTACATCAATTGCAAATCATGCAAGGCAAAGAAAATTTGTTGCTAATGATCTTCCCCTAGCTACACCACAGCCACTCATTATTTTCTTTGGTTGTTATGATCTAAAATACCCTTTGTATGGCATGATCAAGCCAAACATTATTTCAATATGCTAAGGCATACCATTACCTTAGTGCCTTTAATTAGTCCTCATAACTTTTTGTTGGCTTAGGGGGTCCTAACCCAGGTTCATAGTTAGCTACGCCAAACAAATCCCTACACTACTGTCCCTTTCAACGTCAATCCACGATGCGCGTCCTGAAGTCTCACCCGAAGCAGTATGGGGGGGTGCTGGAACCAAGTTTCCGCACCCAGAGATTAGTGTGATGTCCTTCTACGACCTAGATTTTCCTTCGTGCAGATCTTTAAGCCCTTATGTCTTATCATCGTAACTTCCTTTAATCGGGCTCTAGATCTCCGCGAAGGTCTATGATTGGCTTTTGTCGACCTTGAACAGGCGAGCTATCTACTTATGCACACTATAGTTTACTCTTAGATCATTATTTACTCGAATCTACCTATGTGTCCAATAATTTTAACAGAAAGTGCTATGATCTTCGTGTAATCACTTAACATTAATTGCGTTCAGTTAGTTATATAGATTAAGTAAAGTCGTGCATCAATGCATCATTATTTCATAAAGACATCATTCATCATAGCATATATCACAATCATACATAACATAAGTAAAGAGCTAGAACACATGAATTTCTGTGATAATCTTCTATATTGATCTTCAATATAGGTTTACGTACTCAATACTTCCCTATGCACTCAACTGCAGGGGTCCGTGCACTCAGCTGCAAACACTACTCTAGGCCTCTCCGCACTCAGCTACATAACCTTTTCCCCTCTAAGACTACTTCTCTGTGCTAGACTCCTTCACTCATACCCATAAAAAAACTTCCATTACTTGCCTTAGACTCTCTAAGACACACCTATTTATACAATCCTGTTAGGTTCCTATACCAATAGGTGTCATATTTCATGATTGACTGTGGAAATGCCAAATATGATCATCTTTTCATGCTACAAAGATTCCATATTTTCTCAAAAACAAAAATTTTAAAAATATAAAGAGGGTATGCCCTAAAATAAAAATCAAAGGGCAAAAAGAATGAACTGATCAAGAAAGAAAGAAAATGAACCCCAAAGAAAAGACCAGGAAAGTGCGATAGTCAAAATGCCACTACTGTCCTATTTTTGCAAACAAGTTCAAATTATGCAATCAGTGACTTCTGTCACACTTAATGGATGGCCCAATAGCTCAATCTTGGCCAGTCCATGTTTAAATTTCTTGTTTTAGCATTAGAGAATAAGGTCTATTCAAACAGTTTAAGCTTGGGAGATCAGTAGTTAGGCAGAGAAGCAAGGGAGCTCAACAGCTAAATCTGAGCCCCTGGAAGAAATAAGGGCAGACTTAGATAGGAGAGCAGTCAAAAGAAAACAAGAGAGAAAGGGTTTGCTAGTTCAAATGCACCTAAGGGAAAAGAAGAAAAAATGTTAGGTATATTAGGCTGGGTAGGCAGTTTGGTGTTGTAGAAGCAAGTCTGTGATCAATTTTGACTTTTTGAATATGATTTATCTCATGGATATCACAGGTACCATGGAAAAATGGCTGCAAAGCAGTTGGAGCATGACTAATTCCCCTCCCATTTCCCCAAGAACACTTATTAACATCCCCTCAAGGACATTGGGATCTGCTCAGTGGTCCTAGTTCTTTTCATTTTATGAGGAATACTAAGTGGAACTCTGTGTTTACTTAGCCAAAACAAGCCACATTTCTTATGTAAAAAGATCCTTCCATTTCCCTTTCATTTCCCTAAAAACCTAAGTTTTTACCTTATAAACTTAGTGTTCCCCATGCATAAAACCATATTAACATTAACTTTATTATATAGCTCCTTTATAATGTTTCCCCGCCCCTATTTTATAAAAATATACATAAAACACCCAAAAAACTTAAATATTCCCCCCGCGGAAATTATAGCCATAACCATAGTATTTCGGGGATCATAGGTTCACTTGGAACCTTATAATAACCCCTACGCATACATAAACCTTGGAATTTAATTAACATTTGGTTGATTAAATAACCAGCCCGCAAAATCCAAAGTTGAAATACATTGTGAAACCTCGACAAACCAAAGTTTAATACCCCGAGAACATTATAAAATGTTGAAAAATTAACGTGGGTCCCCATGTCATAAGCCTCCGCCAACTCAGACCTCTGTCAACCGTCCGATCCGAGCTTTCCCATCGGACGATCCACGTCGATATCGAAAGCCCCCCGACGACCGAAAGATAGCCTCCGGGAAATCGGCAGTTTTCCCATTGTACATAATCCACGCGTCGCCACCATGTTGTATTGCGTCTGTTCTGCCAAAAACCGCCGTTGTACATAAAGCAATGCGATAAAACCATAAACCGCCCCCGCTTTTTGCTGTTGACGTCGGCGCCCACGTCCTCTGACACCTTACCACTATATCATCCGTCGTGTCTGCCATGTCACCGCCAAGTCAGCTTCCGTACCCCCGCTACCCGACAAAGATGACATCATGCTGACATCACTCGACCAAAGCGCGCAAAAACCCGCCAAAATCAAAATTTTTGTTAAAAGGCCATTAAACGTCGTTTTTTGTCCATTTCACTTTGTTTCTTCTGCGCGATGTTTGCATGGTTTTCGATGTCCAAAACGCCATTTTCACTGCACAGTCCACCACCCAGGGAAATCAACTCCACTGCTCGGTCCCTCAGCTCAGTCTGCCACCCACATTGTGCACCAGGCATCCATAAAACAGGTATTTACCCAAATTCTTCTCCCAAACCCTGTTTTTCCAAGTTTTTATTCTAAAAATTGCCCGCATAACCAAATTTCGAATTAAAATCATAGTGCTGCCTTCAAACCTCTTCATTATAGTCACCGCTTTACCCATTTTTTCCAAAGAAAACCTGTGAACTGTGTTTCTCTCTACAAATTCGCCCATCAAGCTGAAATTAAGCTTATTTCCACTTGCAATTTCCATAGAAAAGCTCACAAACTATCATTTTACCATACTATTGCTGCAAAAGCCCTAACTACAAGTTGAAAGAGTCATAAAATAATTTGAAAAATGGAGGCTCGAGTGGCCCTAAATGTTGCCCCCTTGAATGCACCACATAAGAAATTAGAATGGATGCCCCTTACTGACAGGGATTTCCAAAATAAGGATATGATGGGTGACAAGCCTCACCTACAAACCTTTTGTGAAATTAGGAATAGCTACAGAAGAAATACCGATGTCTTTAGAATTTGGGAGTCCAACATGCCCATCTACTACCTCCCTTCAGTAAATGTGCTACCTGATCTCATCCATTTGTGTTGTGCAAATTATGACCCCACACAAAGAGCAGTTATGGCTCCTTCTGGGACTATCCTCTTCTATATTACCCCTCAATCCATAAATGAGATGCTACATTTTAAACCAACTCAACCTCTGGCCCCTCTCACCATCGAATTCTTGCTTGACCAAGCTGCCAAACTGCCCAGTTCAAAGATAACTAGAATAGCTCCATTATTCATGAGACCAGAAATCCAGCCTAGGCAGCCACCCCCTTTTAATCAGGTCTGGTTCAATGAATCTGGTGTATTCATTACTGATATGATTTCCTACATCTTGGGTTTCAAAACCAGTGAGCATATTGATGAAACTGTCTTAGTGTTGATGTCCATATTCACTCCAGGACAACCCCCTGCTGTCCAATATGACTATGCCACCTTCATAGCTAATAAAATCCATGAGAAATTCATGAACTTGGACAGAGAAAGAGTGTTTAAATACACATCCTACATATATCATTTACTGTTGTACAATCAACCTGATAGTTTTCAAATTCCCCTTAGAAAGTTGAACCTCAAGGGAGAAAGGAGGTCTGTAATTTTCTGGACCCCAGTATTCCATGAAGTCCATAACTCCCCTTATACATATTGTGAGTTTGTTGACCTATTCATATATCCAGCTACTTCTCTATTATTGATAACTCCTCCTGCCAAACTCTCTACTGAAATGCAGAAAATTTTGCATCTCTCAAAGGACTACAGTATTGGTGACTGGTACTTTTACGAAAATCACACAGTGATTAGGATTTATGGCTGTGAACTATCCTCCTACAAGCTGCCAAATTATGTCCCTATGAGACTATTTGCTCTAGAATACTTTAGACAATTTATTAGTTCAGGTTTGACTCATTTCTATGGAGCTAGGAAAAAAGCACTGCTCAAGATAAGAAATCAATTGGGCCCTTTTATCTTCAACAAAAAGGAAGCCTAGAAGGAGGAAGATAAGATTTTAAGGGATCAACTTATGCTGAAACAAAGTTTTCATTGGTCACCATATGACGTTGAACATTTCATAAGTTATAGAAAAGTCAAAAACAAGCTTACAGGATATGTTCACCACAAAATCCCTGAAATTCAACAATATGCTAACCAACAAGAATGGGTAGAAGGCACACTAGTAGAAGAGATTACTGAGGAAGAGAGATTGGAAAAAGAAATGAAAGAGCTTGAAAAAACACTTGACCTGGACTCTTTTGGACAGGTCCCTTTCAAATTGCCTCAACACATTGGAGCGGGCACATCATCTGCTACAACTTCACAACAACCTGCCCAAGAAAGTACTCCACCTACAGCGACATCCAAAGGCAAAGAAGTGTTGCATTCAGAGCAGCAAGATATAATGGCAGACCAGCCAGATACATCAAAGGAACAAAGCCAAGGGCAAGGTCCTTCAACACAAACAAAGGTACCTGAAATCCCTGTGTTACAAACTCCTCTCAATGAGGAAAGAGCTAAGAAAAGAGACAGGCAGGAAGACACACCTATAAGTGGATCAACAGAACAGCAAGGGGAAAATAGGAAAAGGTTAAATCCTTACTCTGAAGAGGAACTCTCGGAAGAGACAACAAGCAACCTGAGAGGTGAGGAAAGAACTGAACAGCAGACTCCTCCAATTTTGGAAACATCAACTAGCTCATATCAACAAGAGCTAGAGAGGCAGCATGGTGTGGAGGTTACATCCACCAGGCCACAGAGCAAACAACAGAGCAAGCAAGGCTCAGATATCAAGAAAGCATTTACTGAAATAAAGGCTAGAAATGAGCCAATAAGGATCCAACTTTATAATCAATTGCTGAGAATGGCCCCCACAAATCAACAAAGGTTAATGGCAACATACGATATACAAGAAGGAAAAATGACCCTTAGTCACTTCAAGCCCACAATGCAGCAGCCACAATCAGCTGCTGATTATATCAGGACCAATCTGGAAGTTCTCTCTAAAGACATCCACCCAATGGACCAGATTGAATTACATAAACAAACCGGAGAAATGGTGTACTCCACCTTGGCAGACAAAGCATTATTAGCTCACAAACTGCAAAATTCATTACATAATACTTCTACCCAATTGGAATTGGAAAAGGCTTCTTCTTTGGCTAAGGATAACAGAATTAAGTCCTTAGAAGAAATTATCATAGAGCTGGGACATGATCCCAAGGATCCCAAAGGCATCCAAGCATTAATAAGAAAGAAGGAGGAAGACATTGCAGCTCTCAAAAAGCAATTAAAGCTGTCGATTACAATGCATCCACAAACTACAGAAGTTGCACAGCAGAAAGCAGAGGATGACATGATGGGTTTACTGATGAGGATGAATGAGAGATTAACAGAAACAGAGCAGGCATTGGAGAAAGCAATGAAAGAGAAGCAAGGAGTGTCGACCTCCTAGCCACCAGAAATAGATCCAACAACCACAACAATTGTACCTCCTATTGTCCCAGCAACAGGTACATTAGTCACAGATGCCTCAGCAGCAACAACAACAGTACCAGATACCAGCATGAGCATGGAAAAGATGATGAAGGAAATAAAAGAATTAGAACTCCAAATGGCAGAACTGAAGGAAGCCAAAGAAAAACTGGCCAAGTTAGAGGTAAGCTATGATAAATCCAAAATAATTGTGGCTGAAAAAACAAGAGAGGTAAAGGCCTTGGAAAATAAGGTAAAATCCTTGGAGAAAGATCTTACTCTTCATAAAACTCTGTCAGAAATCAAAATAATTTTGTGGACTAAAATTGGCCAATCCATCACCGATTAATGGAGATCAATACAAACTATCCATGAGTAAATTGAATTGATAGAAATGGCCCAAATAGAGATTCAAAAGGCCAGGACATTATTGGGAAACATGCCCAACAGGCCAACAGATTAATCAATTTTTTGAACACTTGCACCAAAGAAGAACTGGCAGCTCTAGATATCAGGGACAGAACAGGTACCATTTTGACAGTTAAATAGGTGTTGACTATGAGGAGTTTTATACAAAATCTAGAGAGAAAGTGTCAAGAAATGAAGATAGAGATAAATGCTTTTACAGCAAAGTTTACAGTCTTGCAGCAAAAGGGTCTACCCAGTTTGTTAACCAGCAACCAGAGACTGTTGACACATGAACAATATGCACACAGGGTGAATACATATGTTACCAATCAAATCACAGCATCATCAAGCACTTTAGAAGACATAGTACCTCCCTCTCGACATAGCTTATATGACAAGTTGGAGAATCTGTTCTATATTGAACATGAAATAACACATCTTTTTGAAGTCCATCCCAATTTCTACAAGTATACCGAAGCTGATGAAATACTGGTAAAACTACAAAGACACCAGTTGCCAACAGATCAATGGTGGCAGAGCATGTTAGAAGTTTTACCAAGGTAGTGTTAATTCTATTTTGATCATTTGCATTTAATCAAATTCAATGCACATGCCACATATCATAAAAATGAAAACAACAGAGGAAGTCACACCAGAACGAATTAGAGTGGAATCAAGCACAGATGAAAGGGACGGGACAGCAACACAGGAACGCAAAATAAAGAGACAGCTACCAGCCGACTTGTTGTAGGAATTTACAGGGTAAGTTCCTCAGAAAAAACACCAAAAGGACACCGCTCACAACCAGATCTCAAATCAATACACCAGCATTTTTGACGTGGTTAAAACCCTCAAAGAGGGAAACAGTCCACGGCCTGAGCCAACGTGGCCACTTCAGGCAATTTATTAATCAAAGAAATGAAAATTTACATAAGCTTTCTCTCATAGACGGATTACGCGAACAATGACCCTCCATGCGCTTTAAATACAACTCATGGACCAATCGGGTGTCAAGCCACGGATCAAGTGTCGGTAATACCGAGGAGAGAGTGAACCGTCGGATCACTACATATCGTGACCGTCGGATTGTAAGTTACAAAATGTACAACGGTAAAGAAACACACTTTACCTAACTCTATACCTAACTCTATACTAGACCAAGTTGAACTTAACTATTTCCTATGTGTCGGAATATCCTAACATCCCCCCTTAAGAACAACTTGGGATAGGATTGAAGGATTTACAAATATGACACAATAGGAGAAGGAAGGAGGCACTAGAGACTATCCCCCCTTAGTGACAACTTCCTGAACTCCAAGCATATATCGAAGTTTAGTGAACTTCGCCTCTGTGAGAGCCTTTGTGAAGATGTCTGCAACCTGATCATCTATTGAACAATATTGCACTTCAAGAACATGGTCATGAATGAGCTTTCTGATGAAGTGCATGTGTAGTTCAATGTGTTTGCTGCGCTGATGCTGGACTGGATCTTTGCATAGCTGAATGGCACTTTGATTATCACACCAAAGTGTGGTTGGATGCTGCTGCTCAAAGCCAAACTCTGATAGGAACTGATGAAGCCACAAGGCTTCCTTACTGGCTTCCACGGCACCACGATACTCTGCTTCTGCTGACGAAATAGAAATGGCAGCCTGTTTCTTACAAGCCCATGTAATAGGTCCTGAACCAAGAGTGAAGACATAACCGGCAGTAGACTTCCGATCATCAGGGTCACCAGCCCAATCGGAATCAGTGAAACCAACCAATAGAGGAGTTGCTTTGGCACTGTAATGAATCCCAAACTGTACTGTACCTCGAACATAACGAAGTATTCTTTTAGCTGCTTTCCAATGACTTTCACGGGGGTTTTGCATAAAACGAGCAACAAGGCCAACAGCAAAGGAAAGGTCAGGACGAGTATGGGTTAAATACAAGAGTTTTCCTACAAGTTGACGGTATAAGGTAGCATCAACTTCAGGAGAAGTACAAGAGACTGAAAGTTTGACTCCAGACTGAAAGGGAGAAGGGGCTGGCTTACAGTCTTCCATGTGAAAATGACGAAGAATATCACAAGCATACTTGGACTGGGAAAGGGAAATACCCTCCTTGGATTGCAAGACTTGAAGACCGAGAAAATAGTGTAAGTGTCCTAAGTCTGTCATTTCAAATTTCTTTTTAAGGCTGGACTTCACATGGTTTATAAGGTTGGGATCACTACCAGTAAGAATAAGATCATCAACATAAAGAACAAGGATGATAAGAGAGTTGCCCACTTTCTTGGTGTAGACAGTATTGTCAGAATGACACCTAGAAAAGCCAGATTCTAAAAGAAAGCTATCCATTTTGGCATACCAAGCCCGAGGAGCTTGCTTGAGACCATAAAGGGATTTCTTAAGTCGACATACAAGGCTGGAGTCTGTTTGGATGAAGCCAATGGGTTGTTCCATATAGATTTCTTCATGCAAGTCCCCATGCAAGAAGGCAGATTTAACATCCATCTGATGGACTTCCCATTTTAAAGAGGCAGCAAGGGAAAGAACAAGGCGGATAGAGTTCATTTTGGCAACAGGGGAGAAGGTTTCAGTGTAGTCAATGCCTTCAACCTGTGAAAATCCCTTAGCAACAAGACGAGCTTTATGTTTATCAACTTTCCCATCTGGTCCATACTTGGTTCTGTAAACCCATTTACATCTAACAAGTTTGCGTCCCTTTGGTAGAGGAACAAGATCCCATGTATCATTTGCCAACAATGAATGATATTCTTCATTCATAGCTGCTTCCCAATGTGGATGGCCTGAAGCTTCTGCAAAAGTTTCAGGATCATGATTTACTGGAGCTTGAGCCAGTAAAGAAGAGGCTCTTTCAAACTGAGAACGTGTACGTCGCTGATCTGTAGGATCACCGGCAAGATCACCTGCTGCATCCCGAGTAGCACGGACCCATCTTGGAAGTTGAGGATCCTGAGAAGGTGGGGGAGGATTGTCATCCTCACTTTCATCATCTGAAGAAGAAATGTTTTCAAAAGTAGAAGAGATAGGAAGAGGTGGCACATCCGCCGGACTAGGCTCGCAGGCCGATTTATTTTCATCAAATTTTACATCTCTTCTAATGATAACATTTTTGGACTTAAATGGAATAAGTCTATAACCTTTTACATCTTCAGAATATCCAACAAAAGTACATTTCTCACTCTTAGGTTCTAAAGCTTTATGCTTTTCATCTGGAATATGGGCCCATGCTTCACTTCCAAAAACACGAAAGTGACTTACATCTGGTTTAATGGAACTCCAAGCTTCTTCTGGAGTGATATTCTTTAGAACCTTAGTAGGAGTGCGATTGATTATATAATTTGTACAATTAATTGCTTCGGCCCAAAAACTAAGACTGAGTCCTTTAGATTGCAGCATACAATTAGCCATTTCCTTTAAGGTGCGATTTTTCCTTTCAGCTACACCATTTTGTTGTGGAGTGTATGGAACAGTATGTTGCATTTGAATTCCATTTTTGGTGCAAAAGTTGATGAATGTGTTTTTAACATATTCTCCACCATTATCAGTTCTTAGCTTAAGAATTTGATGTCCAGATTGTTTTTCAACAAAGGCTTTGAAGGCCAAAAATGTGTTAAATACTTCGCTCTTGAGTTTTAAGAAGTATACCCAAGTGCGTCTGGAGAAATCATCAATGAAAGTTAAGAAATACTTGCAGCCAGAGAATGAAGCAACAGGAAGTGGACCACATAAATCACTATGCACAAGCTGTAAAGGGGCTGAGGCGTGCCAAGAGGCACGTTTTTCAAAACTGTCCCGATGATGTTTTCCGAGTACACATCCGAAACAAACACCATCTCTGCAAGATACCATAGGAAGACCTGTCACCATATTTTCTTTACATAGATGCTGAAGGGAGCGATAGTTTAAGTGACCAAATCGCTCATGCCAAAGTTTGCTCACTTCATCATTATGAGCAACAAATACTGAGGGAAGATTTGATGACCCAAAGTTGTGAAACTTATACAACCTTGTGGAATCATCAGCAATACCAGTAGCTAGAATCTGTTTAGGATCTCTTAGATCCTTGATTACAACATCATGAGGTGAAAATTCAACAATTTTACCTTCACCTGAATGAGTTATCTGATATACAGATAGAAGGTTGCAGGATAAGGTTGGAACACATAATACATCATTAAACTGACCATTGTCTAGATGAACAGTTCCAGTCCCTACAACATTAAGAGATCTATCATCACCAACATATATATTTTTGGTGTTACAATCATTTAAAGAAGAAAACATGGCTTTGTTTTTGGCCATGTGATAAGAGGCTCCAGAATCAATGAGCCACTCATGAGAATGAGAAGAAGAAGATACATTTAATGCATAACCAGACTGAGATGATTGACAACGACATGCAGAAAGTGCCATTCCTGAAGATGAAGTTGAAGTTGAAGTTGAAGAATGCTCCACATGGATGTTATGTTTCTTCATTGCAGCTTCCAAGGCTTCCATCTTCTTAAAGCATTTAGATTCTAAGTGGCCATCTCGATTACAAAAGTTACAATGTCTATCAGTCTTCTTCCATTTGTTTTTATTGGTCCTATCATTTTGCTGAAATGATCTTTCATTTTGAGGCTGAGTTTGCTTAGGACCCTTGTTTGGTTTAGGACCATTCTTTTTAGGATATGACTTCTTAGGATTCTTTGAATTTGGTTGCTGCTGGGCGGCTAACGCTTTCTTGGAAGAGTTTCCAAGATTAAGAAGACCAAGGTGTAAGAGTTTTTCTTGTTCTCTTATTAAAGAATCACAAAAAGAGTCAAAGGAAGGGGCCTTGTAGTCTTTTCCTTGACAAATGAAAGCTTCCCTTGTAGAATGGAAGGTGGAAACAAATACAGAGTAGTCTGGTCCCAACTTAGTAAGGATGGAATAAATAAGGTTACTATCTTCTTTCTTAACCTTAACACCTTCCAAGAGATATCTAAGGGTCTTGAATTTGGACAAGAAATCTTCAATGCAAGAAAAATTATTAGGATCCAATGTAAGAAACTCATTTTCAAGTTGATGGGCTCTAATTTCATTTTTAATCCCAAAAACTTTAGTGATTTGTTCCAATGCTTCATGAGGAGTATCAAGTTCTGCAATATGGAATCTAAGATCAGGAGAAATAGACATCCCTATCAAACCACGTGCTTGATCTTGTCTATTTTCCCATTTTGCAGCCTTGTCTTCATCTTTTGGTTTCTTCTCTTGGCCTGTGGCTATTCTGTAGAGACCTTTACTTCTAAGTAAATCTTCCATGTAGGCTATCCATTGGAAGTAGTTAGTGCTGTCAAGAATGACTTGGCATGGACTTTCCATTTTTTTTTTTTTTTAAACTGAAGCTGAAGATGCTGAAAGTAAGTGTTCCAATGGATAGATCTCGAAAAATTAGGCTGTTTTAAAAAAAAGGCTCTGAAAAAGGCTTCCGGATGAAGAAGTTATGGCTTTTTGAAAAAAATTTGTTGAAGTTGTCGGCAAAGTGCGCGAATGTGTGGGAATGAAAAAAAACGCCCCCAAAAAATGGAGATTTGAACCCAAAACCTCTACTCTCTTAAAATAGTTTTGAACCAATTGAGCTATACAAAAAATTTGAGAGAGAGAGAGAGAGAGAGAGAGAGAGAGAAAGAGGGGGGGGGGGGGGCTTGGGTTGCGTGCTTGCCTTGAGAAAGCTCTTTTTTCCTACAAAACAAAAACACAAAACCCAACACGAATATGCAAAGAAAAACGAACCTTATGGCTCAAAGTTAGCTTTAGCCGGAAACTAAATATTTTTCTCAATGTTTCTGATTTTCCAAGATCACACTAAGGTGCAGGGAAAAGAGCATACGCATGAGAAAAAAAACTTCCTTTCTATTTCTGATTTGCCCAGATCGCACAGAGTCGCAGGGCAAAGAGCATACGCATAAATCAAAGGTATAGATCCGGTAATAAAAAAAGCTAAATAAACAGAAACCGAAATAACCAGAGAGAAAATAACAGTAAACTGCAGATAAACACTGTATACCTCCAGATCTTAAAAATGACGCAGATAAGGCTACCGGAAACCTTTTCGCGTGAAACGAAAGGGGTTCCTCACTGGAACAGATGCTCCGAACACAACAGAGCAGCCCTCTCGGCCCGAAAGCAGTCAGAAACAGTAGATCTAGGAAACGACAGCCGCATGCAGTTCTACCGGCTTCAGATTTGGATCACCAACGGACGCGGCCCTCAAATAGCTCTGATACCATGTAGGAATTTACAGGGTAAGTTCCTCAGAAAGAACACCAAAAGGACACCGCTCACAACCAGATCTCAAATCAATACACCAGTATTTTTGACGTGGTTAAAACCCTCAAAGAGGGAAACAGTCCACGGCCTGAGCCAACGTGGCCACTTCAGGCAATCTATTAATCAAAGAAATGAAAATTTACATAAGCTTTCTCTCATAGACGGATTACGCGAACAATGACCCTCCATGCGCTTTAAATAGAACTCATGGACCAATCGGGTGTCAAGCCACGGATCAAGTGTCGGTAATACCGAGGAGAGAGTGAACCGTCGGATCACTACATATCGTGACCGTCGGATTGTAAGTTACAAAATGTACAACGGTAAAGAAACACACTTTACCTAACTCTATACTAGACCAAGTTGAACTTAACTATTTCCTATGTGTCGGAATATCCTAACACTTGTTGAGTCAAAAATTCAAATATATCAGACCACCTAAGGTAGCCAGTACAGCGGAAATTACCCCTACATTCATTGCGCTATGTTTTCAATGTCATTTACTTCCTTTGAAGAAGTATATGGATAAAGTTATTGCTTGATATTTTCTCTATGAGATATTTTGTAACTCTTTTTGTATAAATACCTCCCCTAGAGATGTATTGAGGGTTGGTTGGTGAATATAATTCTGGACCTGCGCTGTAAATTTTGAGAAATCTTCTGAATAAAGATTGTTGGAATGCTTTTCTAATGAACTCTCTGGTTATGGAATCGATGGAAGAAGCCCATGTTGCAGAATTCTTTGATTATCTCATGGATCAATAAGTCTTTTAATTCTTGTTTTACTGCTTATGAGTTTTATATATCATCTAAGTATCATGTTCTAAATTGCAGGAAAAAAGAATAGCCCAAAATTTACTTTACTGTACTCTGTGTTCAATTCCTGTAAATTTTTATGTTTTCTTCAGGACTAGCATAGGCAGGAATTCTTTATTGCTCCTGTCTCCCTGGTTCTTGCACTCTGAATATAATTATGGAATTCTTAACTGCTCCTTGGTAATATTCATTCATTTTCCCTCTGTCAGCATAATGAAAGATCATTAATTGCCTTTCATTCCCTGACTCCATTTCATCCTATTCCAGCTTGAAGATTGTTCCATCATTAATCATCTTGCTCTGTAGTTCCTCCTTTTGCCAGAGAAACCATACCCAGAAGTTTATTTTCAATTGACTCCATTAACCCAATGGTCTGAACTTCTCATACTCTGCAACCCTGTTCTATTGAATGTCACCATCCAAACATCAAACAAATATCTGCACTTCATAACTAGCCTAACATATAGCAAAACAAAGCTAAATCATAAAGAGAGAGCCCTCTCTGGCTGCAGATTGGCTAGAATCTGCATCTAAAATATTGGTTAGTGGTTACCTCGGCCGTATTCCCTTTTCTCAGATCTTTTGGGGAACAACCTGAGTGATAACATCATTGGCAACTCCACTGGGGAACTGAATGACTGTGTTGGTTACTGTTGTTTATTTCCTAAAGCTACATATGGAGTCTGAGGTTAGCGAGGTAGCCTTTGAAACTGTCTTTGCTATGAAAGTACAGGAGTAAATAAAAGTTGCTTCAGTCTATCTCCAGTATAGCTTTAGGCTTTAAACAGTTGTCTCAAAAATTTGATCAGTTTCCTCTTATTTTCAGAAGATATTCAGGAAAATTCAAGACCCTCGCAATTTATAATTTCTTAGATACATATTGTAAAACCTGTGATCTTTAAATACCTCTAAAAAATACCAAAAACAGATTTAGAAGCTGGTTCCAAAGAAGAAAACTCGTTACACTAGATCAAACCCAGATCTGAATCCTCCAGCTATTTTTGAAAATCCTAACTTGATCTCTAAGAACCTTAGAAGACAAGAAAGTCTAGAAATTTCTGCTGATTTAAACCTTGATACATTTCACCAAAACTTGACCCAATCTCCTCCTTGAAAAGCAGCAGTCCTTTCTACTGTTGTTGCAGCTTCTTCTAGTTTACCATCATCACTTCAAAACACCTTTTCCACTCCTCCATCCACTCCGTTTATCTCAGTTGTTATCCCTGTGCTTCCAGCTGTCCCATTTATACCTGTCAATATGGCAAACCAATATGCTCCTCTGCAGTTGCCTACAAATCTGGGGGCTATGCCTCAAGATTATCAAAGAAAAATTACATATTTTGATGGTACTGGCTCCTACACAGCACAACAACACACTAAGAAAATGATGGACTATTTTGAGAACTATGAAATTGATGATAATGATGTCAGAATGAAAATTTTTGTTCAAAGCTTAATCGGTGATGTAAGGACCTGGTTTAGGGCACTTGCTGCAAACACAATTACTGATCTGGATGCCCTGTACCAAACCTTTTTGAACAGATGGGAAAAGAAGAAAGACCCATTGCATATCCTATCAGTATATGAGAGTTTGAAAAGAGGCCCACAAGAAACGGTCCAAGACTATTGTGCTAGATTCAATAGTGTCTACAATGCTATTCCTCAGAACCTTAGACCTACACTTGACTTAGCCTTGATCAAATTCCCTGATGGATTTGATTCTGACATGGCATATCAAGTAAGGGAAAGAGCTCCTCCGAGTTTAGAAGACATGCAGAGCATAGTTGTTAGTGTAGAGGCCAATATGATCTCTAAAAGAGCCCGAGCTAGAGTTGAAAGAAGGACTCCCTTCAAAGAAGAGCCTTCTGCATTTGAGCAAAAACTAGATGCAATTATCAAAGGAATGGATAGACTGGGTGATAGAGTGGAAACCATTGAAAGGAAATCTTCTTGGGAAGGTCAACCAAGTAACACCACAAGAAATCCAAACTTTAGAAAAAATCAAAATCCTAACACTGGGAAAGCTGGCCCTAATCAGAATATCAGACCTCCCTTTCAAGAGAACTATGTCGAAGCTTCAACCTCTAGTGAGCCAACAGAGGATACTCAAATCAACCTAATGGGTCTAAACAGTGAACAACAAATATTTTTAACACAAGATGACCAAGAAGCTCATAATTTCAACCAATTTCAAACCAAATCCGGAGAATCATTTGATTTCAGAGAGGGGTATGATGCAGCTGTCTATGAGGTCCATAAACAATACAAATTGAGAAGCAGAACAATAGATGTGCCTAAACCTAGCAAGCCGAAAGATACCAAGCAGCCTAAGAAGGCAAAGGATAAAACTACCCTGACAGAACTCCCTGCTAAAACAGACCTCAATCCAAAAGAACCCATGGTTGAGGACATATTAGACTTACAGCCATCAAATAATCAACCATCCACCTCCTTTCCTCCAAAAGAAAATGTAAACAGCTCTCCTGAAAATAATTTCAAAGCAGATTTAGTTCATAACAACACTCATGATGAAGAAAAAACCACTGAAAACATAGCAGAAAAGGAAAACCTTGCTGCCCGGAATACAAAAATTCAAGTGGAAAAACCTTTCAACCTAGAATCAAAAATAGGCAAGTTAATAATAGCCATTCCACTGTCCGAATTAGCTAAACATGAGGTTTATAGAGAACAAATCAGCAGGTCACTTCAAATATCAGAGAATAGAGATGCAGTGAATGTTTTAGATGACCAACCAGAATTGATTTTTGGTCCTGAGGTAAATGGTAAAACAGTAGATGGAGGAGTCCCTCCATTCTATGTAAGCTTAAACATTCATGACAAAGTGCTGCATAATGCAATGTTTGATTCGGGAGCTTCCCATAACCTAATGCCTAAGTTTGTGATGGAAATAATTGACCTAGATATCACAAGGCCATACAAAGACTTGTTTTCATTTGATTCTAGCCAGGTCAGGTGTCTAGGCCTAATCAAAGATTTGTGTGTATCTCTAGTGCAATACCCTGCCAAGACTATTTTAATGGATGTAATGGTAGCTAATATCCCACCAAAGTATGGAATGCTTTTGTCCAGATATTGGGGTGCAAAACACCAAGGATCCTTGCAGCTAGACATGTCCTATGCCACCATTTCAGTCTTTGGCCAGCCAAAGAGATTGTACCGAGAAACATTGATGAAATATGTGGTCAGTAGTCAAGAGAAACCCCAAAACTTCCCCATTTATTCCATGCATTCTGATATGGATTCGTTTATCTTATACAATGCTAAAATGTGCCCAAAAACTGATGACAAAATTCTAGAATTAGCACAGACAAGAGACATAAATGAAGAATCTACTGCTCAAGATCTAAAAGTTATTGAAGGGATTGATGCAACAAGCAAACAAGCCAAACCATATGAGTCACAAAATCCAAATCTGCCCACTAAGACAGTTTCTAAAACTCCTCATCCTAGTGGTAATCAAGAAATCTTATGGTACTTAGAGTTTGATGGTTCAGTGAATAAATTAGGAGCAGGAGCAGTGATTTGGATACACAATATGCAAAATGATCAAGCTGAAGGACATGCATATAGGCTGAATTTTAGATGTACAAACAATATGGCCGAATATGAGGCCCTTTTTCTGGGACTCAAACTGATTAGAATTCTAGGGGCAACTAAGATTTCAATTCTAGGGGACTCAGATTTGATTATCCAACAGATGAAGGGAAACTTTGTTACAAACGATCTTAGGCTAAGGGTTTATAGAGGGGCAGCAATTGAAATACTCAACACCTTCTTAGAATCTCAGCTAACCAAAATTTCGAGAAACCACAATCTACATGCTTACACTTTGGCGACATTTTCCAGCACTTGTAAGCTGCCATTCGAGCCCAACCATCACTTTACTACTGAGATTAAACACAGACGTGTTTTTCCAGACAATATTAAAAATTGGCAGGTGTTTGAAAATGACACACAAATTAATAATTTCTTGACTTTGAAAAAGGAATTTTCAAGCACAAACATAGACACAAGTACCATTTGTGAAGAACAGCAAATAGACAAAATTGAGAAAAATATATCAGCTGAAACAGAAAATCACATTTTGCATCCAACAATATTTACCAGCAAAAATTTACAAGAGCTGAAACAAATGGACCTTGATGAAATTGCTGAGGGAGAATCTAAAGTAATTGAGTTGAAGGATAATTTTTTGCCCACAGGCTTGACTCCTTTGGAGGATATTTTTGATTCAAATGATATACCAAGAAAGCCAAAAATGCAGCCTTTAAATGCAGAAATTGAGGACTGTAATATAGGAACTGCACAAAATCCTAAGATGGTAAAATTGTCCAAAGCCTTGCCTCCCAACCAAAAACTGAAATATATTGAGTTGTTTAAAGAGTTTCAAGATGTCTTTGCATGGAGCTATGAGGACCTCAAGTCCTATGATACTTCTGTCATCCAACACACAATACCTTTAAAAGAAAATCAAAAACCTTTTAAACAAAAACTTAGAAGGGTTAATCCAGTCCTCCTCCCTCGCATTGAAAAGGAAGTCAAAAGAATGTACCAAGATGGAATAATTGCACCTATTAGATTCTCAGAATGGATTTCAAATCTAGTGCCCACTAGGAAGAAAACAGGAGAGATAAGATTGTGTGTTGACTTAAGAAACTTGAATAAAGTTTCTCTCAAAGATCATTACCCCTTACCCAAGATGGATCACATTTTACCAATGGTAGTGGAGCTTCTAGGATCTCACTGTTAGATGGATTCTAAGGATTTAATCAGATCCTAGTTCACCCAGATGATCAAGACAAAACTGCCTTTACAACACATTGGGGAACTTTCAAGTACATGAAAATGCCTTTTGGGCTTAAAAATGCAGGGGCCACATTTCAACGAGCAATGGACATAGCCTTTGCAAAAGAGATCCATGACTTTCTAGTCATATATCTTGATGATCTCACTGCTTTTTCCAAATCAGACCAAGAACATTAGAGCATTTAAGACAAGTGTTCCTAATTTGCAGAAAATATGGCATATCATTGAACCTGTTATCACTTAGAACTATAAAAATTTGCATGTAATCGTTTGTCCTAAGTTCAATGTCAAAAGTTGGTGTCAAATTGTTTTTGTTTTATGTTTCTTACTTAGGGTTGGAGCTTTAAAGGTGTTTAATTTAAATTATACTCTAATCCTATTGGTCGTCCTCCACCATCATGGTTTCATAAGCCATGTCTTGTCATATCCTAGTCACCGGCTATTTCCGTCATTTCGCAGCGCAGTCTCTTATTGGTCAGTTTCGCAGCGTAATCATTGTTCAGCCATTCCGCAGCGCGTCATCATTAAGCCGTTTCGCAGCGCGTTATGAGAATTCAAAACTAACCGCACTGCGAAATCGTAGATTCGTGCGTTTGGCAGCGAATTTTTCCCAAAGTGTCAAGTTTGTTGATGAGTCATCAATTTCGTCCTCTCATGTCAGTCATTAACCACAATTCCACCAATAGATTTGTAGACATGCACAGAAATATCATTCAAATGGATTTTACCGTGCATGGATATTTATGATGATCGTAAACGATGCATAAGTGACCAGCTTGTGTGATGATGTATTTGAGTTTTCAAGCGAGCCTGTTTCCAAGCGAGCCTGATTACAAGCGAGGCCGAGTCAAAGAGAATTGAATCACCATTTTAACTGAAGCTGTTGGTCATTGTCTGTGCGAAGATTTCAAAAGCAAAATGGAAAGGAAAGAACATAGATCTGGAAGATGTCAGAGAACAGAACCTGAAGGTTTAGACCTCGCATTAAGAGATGAAGGCGTGAAGAAAGCATTCAAAGATGCTGGGTGTTGGAATTTCTGTAAGAAGCTGCAAGGTGGCCATGCTCAGGTAACAAAGGATTTTGCTTTAAACTTCACCGGTTTAAATTCTAAAATAGCTATGTTGGAAGTTCAAGTGTCTCCGGAGGCAATAGCTGCTGTAACTGAGATCCCAAGAGGGGGGCAAGAATGGTTTAAGAATTTTAAGTTCGATATGAATCCATGCAAAGAGTTTTTAAAAGAGGCATATGTGAATGAAGACCTAACAAAAGCAGTGCCTAGAAACTATGTCAAGGAGCATTATGCCCTTCTTCTCACCTGTATTCAGAAGTACTTGACCTGTGAGGGAAGATACAATAAGGTCTACTCTTATCACTTCAAGTTGTTGTTACATTTTACTGGTAAAGCATCCATAGACATTCCCTTTTACTTGTTTCGCTGTCTGAGCAAAATGTGTGACAAAGTGCAATTAAGAAAGGAAGACTGTGAAACATCTTTGTTTCACCATGGTTTGGTTAAATTGTTAGTTTTGGATGGTCTCCAGAAAATAGGTAGAGACTGGAACTCGTTCATTTTCATGGCTAGTTTCCAAAGTAAAACAGGTCTTACTCCACAACCAGTTAAAGAAAAAGAACAATCAGTCAAAGAACTCACGATAGCTGAGCTTCAAAAGGAGGCAAAGGATAAAAAGCAAGCCAAGTCACAGTTGAGAAAGTCAGTGAAGCCACTGATCATTAAAGAACAACCTCAGCCATCAGCAAAAGAAGAAGCTCAGCATAAGAAGACTGTACCCGGACCAAGTGGATCTGAAACAGTGTCAAGAGTTAGGACAAGGAGCCAAATAAGTAAAGAAAAGGGTAAAGCCTTAGCTGTTGAAGAGAGCCCGGTATCTAAGGCAAGCTTGAGTGATTTGTTGGAGGCCATTGAGTTTGAGCAAATTGAACCGGTGCACATTGAACCAGTGCACATTGATTTGACAGAGTCATCACCAGAAAGCACCAAGAAGTCTAGGGCTTCAAAAAGACTGAGGTTTGATGAACCAGGTGATGAATTCATCTTCAAACCAAAAAGACCTATTACAAGAAAGCAAGTAAGGGAAGCCGAGAAACTGCCTAGAACAAAGGTAGCTGAGGAATTGTCCAGAACAGAGGAGGCAGAGAAAATCAAGCAAAAAGACACAAATAGAACAGTCATCATATCCCAAGGAGGTAATATTATAGCTATAAGAAACCAGTTAGAAGCAGCTAGAAATGAAATTGCTAAGGTGAAGAATGCCACTAGGGAGTCTGCAGTCAGGTATGCAAATTATCGTAAAGTTGTATTGAAAGGAAGTGAAAACCTAGTAAACCAGGTGGATTCAGTAGCTGATGTTTACACATGGATGGTCCCAGCTCTCAAAGAGGCCAAATTCATCAGAAAGATAAATATGCATCTTAGAGCTGAAAATAAAGCCATGAGGAAGAAAGTTGCAGACTTAAAGGCACAGCTAGGTCAGTTAGCTGCTAAATGAAGTTGTTGTTCAAAGAAAGGTGTTGTTCTGAATTTTGTTAAATTTTGCTTAGTTTTCTTGTTTTGAGGACATGTAGATCCCTGCCATATGTAAAGGTGTTTTAGCAATTAAAGGTCTAAGAAGTAAATACCTCAGGGCAAATACAAGTTGTTTTAACAAATTCAGCAGTTTCGTAGCGCGCTACGAAACTGCTGAAGGTGGTGTTTTTAAAGCAAACAAACAGTTTGGTAATATGTGCGGGATTTTTTCCAAAAGGGAACACCTAAAGGATATGTAAAGATCAAATGAAGACATCCTAGCCATTCTGATCAAGACAGGTGTGCCTTCAAAAAGGTGAAATGTTTAACTCAGGTTTAAAAAAATTTCGGTTATAAAGCCACTTTATTACCGGTCATAGGGTATTGAATGAATTGCATACATGGAATTTTGGCTTTCACACTTGGCTATCGATGGAGCATCCGATTCATCTGGAAACATGGCGGTGTTCTATATTTTTGGGTTATTAAAGGGACTAAAAAGACATGCTGCTGCATATTCGAAGTGATGGGGGACCAGAACCGGAAAGCAAGGGATATTCCCTAACATCGCTGAGCAGTTAAAGCCTTCAGTATCCAAAGCCAACATGGAGCATTAGCTGCTCATCTCAGCCATCTCAGCCAAATGAAAAGGAAACCAGGTGTCAAAGCTGCAAGGAGGAATCATTCTACGAAGGAGATAGAGTTAGAGTCATAATCAGATTAGAACTCTTTAGAATTTCAATTATCAGTTATTGTATTTAATAGTTTGTTACAAAGCAGATAGGTGTCATTAGTGGCAGTCATCGAGCTCCCCTCATGCTGGAGGAGGAAGCTCCAAGTAGTTAGAATTACGTTTCTATATATAGCTGAATCATCTATGTAATGAGGGTTGGATATTTGAGAAAACAGAGTATTATTTTGGCTTGTGTAAAAACTCAGTTTCAGTAATACAATTTGCTGCTTTTCTTCTCAGGATTCATACAGTGTTTCAATGCTCAAGATATGTGGTTTTGCTTTATCCTTAATGTTTTTACAGTTGTATAAATACACAATCACTCAGAATTCACTTATGCTGCTCTGATTTCCTGTGTGTATTTGTAAACTGAGGTTTTCTATGAGATGTTGTTTTGAGTATTTAAACATCACATGCCCTGACTTCTATGCATGAACAGTGTTATAGTTTACTGAAGTATGATTAACTCCATAAGCCCAATGGAAGTCTTTGTAATGTCTGTCCAGCCAGCTTGTTTGTTAAATTCACTTTACAAGAGTTAGCCATCTTATCAATAGTCAAAATCAATAACTTTTTGAGAGAGCCCTCTCAGGCTAAGGAGGCTAAGCCTTAGTCAAAAGATTGGTCTGAAACAGTTACACAGAGTCTACCTGATCAGCAGCCTTTCAGTGCTTGATTTTGTGATAACAGAACCCAAAGAAATCATTGTTTGGCCTAGAAGAAGGCAAGCTCTTAGGTCACATAATTTCAAAATATGGCATTAGAATTGACCCGGACAGAATACAGGCTATTCTCCAAGTGCCTCACCCAAGGAACATCAAAGAACTGCAAGCTTTTCTAGGAAAGATCAATTCCTAAGAAGATTTATACCCAACTTGGCCGAACTAATAAGATTTTTGAATAACATGCTGAAGAAAGATTCCAAAGTCAAATGGACAATAGAAGCTAAATAAGCCTTTGAAGATATCAAAATAGCTTTAACTAAAACACCAGTCCTCACAAGCCCAAAGTTTGATAGAGACTTCATAATCTTTTCCTTTGCATCTGAGCATACTATTGCTGCTATCCTATTACAAAAGGATGATCAAGGATGTGAGAAGCCCATTGCTTTCTTTAGCAAAGCACTTAGAGATGCACCTTTTAAATATCAAATCATGGAAAAACAAGCTTATGCCCTTGTGAAAGCTATCAAGGATTTCAGAGTTTATATCTTGTACTCTCATATAACAGCTTATGTCCCAAATGTCGTGGTCAAAGATATTCTAACTCAAGAAGGAATAGAAGGCAAAAGAGGCAAATGGATAGCTAACATTTTGGAATATGACATTGAAACTAAGCCAACAAAGCTGATAAAAGAACAAGGTTTAGCTAAATTGATGACTGAAACCAATTTTCAAACCCTTGATATCAATGAACTGGATAACGAATAGGAGATGGCGACTCCACAGATCAATCAAGCCTTCTTACAATCACCTTGGTATGATGATATAATTTATGTATTTTTAAACCTGCAAGCTCCTCCAGGGTTGTCCAGAACTAAAAAGAGATTCTTGAAAATGAAAGCTTCAAAGTTTTGTATTGTAGACAATGTTTTATTTTGGAAAAATCATGAAGGCATTCTACTAAGTTGCCTAACAAAAGATGAAACTGACAAAGTGCTGAAAGAATTTCATGCAGGGGACTGTGGTGGACATTTGTATTGGAAGTCAACAGCTGATAAAATCCTAAGAGCTGGTTTTTATTGGCCCTCCCTATTTGCTGATGTAAATAAGTTTGTAGTTTCTTGCCATAAATGTCAAACCTTTGAAGGCAAGAGAAAATTGTTACCTTTACCCCTAAAACCCATTTCCACTGAGAGACCATTTCAACAATGGGGTTTAGATTTCATTGGAGAAATTCTCCCTTCCTCTTCTAGCCAACATAAGTGGATTTTAACTGCCACTGATTACTTCACCAAATGGATAGAAGCCATCCCTTGTAGGTAAGCCAATGACTCAATCATCATGCAATTTTTAGAAACCAATATCCTATCTAGATTTGGCTATCCTGAAAAGATAATAACTAACAATGCTGCTTCCTTTAAATCTAAAAGAATGATCAATTTTTGTCATAAATACCATATTACCTTAGGCCATTCCACAGCCTATTACCCTCAAGGTAATGGTCTAGCTGAATCATCCAATAAGAGCTTGATCAACATCATAAAGAAAGTATTGGAGGAAAATAAGAAGAATTGGCACAAAAACTTATTAATGCACTATGGGCAGACAAGTTAACTACAAAGAGATCCATTGGAACAAGCCCCTATGAGTTGGTTTATGTCATGGAGGTTGTATTCCTTCATCCTTGGGAATCCCTGTGATAAAATTGCTGCAAGAAATATAGGTAGAACCCAATGATATTCAGAGAAGAATCAATCAAACAATTCATTTACAGCAGAAGAAGTGTATCACAGATCTTAGATCCTACAAGAGAAACTGAAGAAGATTTTTGAAAGAAGGACAAAGGCAAAGGAATTTTTCATAGGAGACAGAGTGCTGAAGTGGGACTCTAGGAGGGAAGATAAAGGAAAACATAGAAAATTTGATTTCATATGGAAAGGACCTTTTTCTATTCAGGTTGTACAAGGAAACAACACCTACTTTTTGAGAAGTTTGGATGGTACAGAAGCAGAGGATGGGCCAGTCAATGGTCAGATGCTCAAGCATTATTTTGATCCTCTTTGTTAACATATTAGGACTATATTTTGTACATAACAGTGTTTATTTTCTGCAGTTTTTTTTACAGCAATAAGGGAGGGAGTAAGATGCAGCAAATTTTGAAGAAAAGAAGCAAAGAATTGTGCTACTTGTTGTATGATATTTTGAGTCCATTGGAAGACTTAAGGAAGAAGACTTTTGAGCTATAAAAATGACAACAAATACTCAGACAAACTGTTAGATACAGAGCTGTAATTGTTCAAACCAGCTCATGGGAAAAGCGTTTATGTTATAGAGATACAGTTTTGTTTGTCTTCAGCAAAAGGAAATTTCATATTACAGCAAGAGTTGAATATAAGGCCATCTGACCTGTTTTTCTTGGCTTTTCACGTGGAAAGGCCATCCCCAAGTGGAGCCACTGTTAGGTTCCTATACCAATAGGTGTCATATTTCATGATTGACTGTGGAAATGCCAAATATGATCATCTTTTCATGCTGCAAAGATTCCATATTTTCAAAAAACCAAAAATTTAAAAAATATAAAGAGGGTATGCCCTAAAAGAAAAATCAAAGGGCAAAAAGAATGAATTGGTCAAGAAAGAAAGAAAATGAACCCCAAAGAAAAGACCAGGAAAGTGCGCTAGTCAAAATGCCACTACTGTCCTATTTTTGCAAACAAGTTCAAATTATGCAATCAGTGACTTCTGTCACACTTAATGGATGGCCCAACAGCTCAATCTTGGCCAGTCCATGTTTAAATTTCTTGTTTTAGCATTAGAGAATAAGGTCTGTTCAAACATTTTAAGCTTGGCAGATCAGTAGTTAGGCAGAGGAGCAAGGGAGCTCAACAGCTAAATCTGAGCCCCTGGAAGAAATAAGGGCAAACTTAGATAGGCGAGCGGTCAAAAGAAAACAAGAGAGAAAGGGTTTGCTAGTTCAAATGCACACAAGGGAAAAGAAGAAAAAATGTTAGGTATATTAGGCTGGGTAGGCAGTTTGGTGTTGCAGAAGCAAGTTTGTGATCAATTTTGACTTTTTGAATATGATTTATCTCATGGATATCACAGGTACCATGGCAAAATGGCTGCAAAGCAGTTGGAGCATGACTAATTCCCCTCCCATTTCCCCAAGAACACTTACTAACATCCCCTCAAGGACATTAGGAAATGCTCAGTGGTCCTAGTTCATTTCATTTTATGAGGAATACTAAGTGGAACTCTATGTTTACTTGGCCAAAACAAGCCACATTTCTTATGTAAAAAGATCCTTCCATTTCCCTTTCATTTCCCTAAAAACCTAAGTTTTTACCTTATAAACTTAGCGTTTCCCATGCATAAAACCATATTAACATTAACTTTATTATATAGCTCCTTTATAATGTTTCCCCGCCCCTATTTTATAAAAATATACATAAAAACCCCCAAAAAACTTAAATATTCCCCGCCCCGGCAATTATAGCCATAACCATAGTATTTCGGGGATCATAGGTTCACTTGGAACCTTATAATAGCCCCTCCGCATACATAAACCTTGGGATTTAATTAACATTTGGTTGATTAAATAACCAGCCCACAAAACCCAAAGTTGAAATACATTGTGAAACCCCAACAAACCAAAGTTTAATACCCCGAGAACATTATAAAACGTTGAAAAATTAACGTGGGTCCCCGTGTCATAAGCCTCCGCCAACTCATACCTCCGTCAACCGTCCGATCCCAGCTTTCCCATCGGACGATCCACGTCGATGTCGGAAGCCCCCCAATGACCGAAAGATAGCCTCCGGGAAATCAACGGTTTTCCCACCATACATAATCCACACGTCGCCACCATGTTGTATCACGTCCATTCTGCCAAAAACCACCGTTGTACATAAAGCGGTGCGATAAAACCATAAACCGCCCCCGCTTTCCACTGCTGACGTCGTCGCCCACGTCAGCACCCACGTCGGCGCCCACGTCCTCTGACACCTTACCACTATATCATCCGCCGTGTCTGCCACGTCACCACCAAGTCAGCTTCAGTACCCCGCTACCCGACAAAGATGACGTCATGCTGATGTCACCTGACCAAAGCGCACTAAAAACCCGCCAAAATCAAATTTTTTGTTAAAAAGTCGTTAAACGTCATTTTTTGTCCATTTCACTTTGTTTCTTCTGCGCGAGGTTTGCATGATTTTTGACATCCAAAACGCCATTTTCGCTACACAGTCCACCACCCAAGGAAATCAACTCCGCTGCTCGGTCCCTCAACTCGGTTTACCACCCACATTGTGCACCAGGCGTCCATAAAACAGGTATTTACCCAAATTCTTCTCCCAAACCCTGTTTTTCCAAGTTTTTCTCTAAAAATTGCCCGCATAACCAAATTTCGAATTAAAATCATAGTGTTGTTTCAAAACTCTGCATTATAGTCACCGCTTTACCCATTTTTTCCAAAGAAAACTTGTGAACTGTGTTTCCCTCTACAAATTCGCCCATCAAGCTGAAATTAAGCTTATTTCCGCCTGCAATTTCCACAGAAAAGCCCACAAACTATCATTTTACCATACTGTTGCTGCAAAAGCCCTAACTACAAGTTGAAAGAGTCATAAAATAATTTGAAAAATGGAGGCTCCAGTGGCCCTGAATGTTGCCCCCTTGAATGCACCACATAAGGAATTGGAATGGATGCCCCTTGCTGACAGGGATTTCCAAATTAAGGATATGATGGGTGACAAGCCTCACCTTCAAGCCTTTTGTGAAATTAGGAATAGCTACAGAAGCAATACCGATGTCTTTGGAATTTGGGAGTCCAATATGCCCATCTACTACCTCCCTTCAGTAAATGTGTTGCCTGATCTCATCCATTTGTGCTGTGCAAATTATGACCCCACACAAAGAGCAGTTATGGCTCCTTCTGGGACTGTCCTCTTCTATATTACCCCTCAATCCATAAATGAGATGCTGCATTTTAAACCAACTCAACCTCTGGCCCCTCTCACCATGGAATTCTTGCTTGACCAAGCTGCCAAACTGCCTAGTTCAGAGATAACTAGAATAGCTCAATTATTCATGAGACCAGAAAGCCAGCCCAGGCATCCACCCCCTTTTAATCAGGTCTGGTTCAATGAAGCTGGTGTATTCATTACTGATATGATTTCCTACATCTTGGGTTTCAAAACCAGTGAGCATATTGATGAAACTGTCTTAGTGTTGATGTCCATATTCACTCCAGGACATCCCCCTGCTGTCCAATATGACTATGCCACCTTCATAGCCAATAAAATCCATGAGCAATTCATGAACTTGGACAGAGAAAGAGTGTTTAAATACACATCCTACATATATCATTTACTGTTGTACAATCAACCTGATAGTTTTCAAATTCCCCTTAGAAAGTTGAACCTCAAGGGAGAAAGGAGGTCTGTAATTTTTTGGACCCCAAAATTCCATGAAGTCCATAACTCCCCTTATACATATTGTGAGTTTGTTGACCTGTTCATATATCCAGCTACTTCTCTATTATTGATAACTCCTCCTGCCAGACTCTCTACTGAAATGCAGAAAATTTTGCATCTCTCAAAGGACTACAGTATTGGTGACTGGTACTTTTACCAAAATCACACAGTGATCAGGATTTATGGTTGTGAACTATCCCCCTACAAGCTGCCAAAGTATGTCCCTATGAGACTATTTGCCCTGGAATACTTTAGGCAATTTATTAGTTCAGATTTGACTCATTTCTATGGAGCTAGGAAAAAGCACAACTCAAGATAAGAAATAAATTGGGCCCTTTTATCTTCAACAAAAGGGAAGCCTGGAAGGAGGCAGATAAGATTTTAAGGGATCAACTTATGCTGAAACAAAGTTTTCATTGGTCACCATATGACCCTGAACATTTCATAAGTTATAGAAAAGTCAAAAACAAGCTTACAGGATATGTTCACCACAAAATCCCTGAAATTCAACAATATGCTAACCAACAAGAATGGGTAGAAGGCACATTAGTAGAAGAGATTAATGAGGAAGAGAGATTGGAAAAAGAAATGAAAGAGCTTGAAAAAACACTTGACCTGGACTCTTTTGGACATGTCCCTTTAAGATTGCCTCAACACATTGGAGCGAGCACATCATCTGCTACAACTTCACAACAACCTGCCCAAGAAAGTACTCCACCAGTAGCGACATCCAAAGCCAAAGAAGTGTTGCATTCAGAGCAGCAAGATATAATGGCAGACCAGCCATATACATCAAAGGAACAAAGCCAAGGGCAAGGTCCTTCAACACAAACAAAGGTACCTGAAATCCCTGTGTTACAAACTCCTCTCAATGAGGAAAGAGCCAAGAAAAGAGACAGGCAGGAAGACACACCTATAAGTGGATCAGCAGAACAGCAAGGGGAAAAGAGGCAAAGGTTAAATCCTTACTCTGAAGAGGAACTCTCGGAAGAGACAACAGGCAACCTGAGAGGTGAGGGAAGAACTGAACAGCAAACTCCTCCAATTTTGGAAACATCAACTAGCTCATATCAGCAAGAGCTAGAGAGGCAGCATGGTGTGGAGGTTACATCCACCAGGCCACAGAGCAAACAACAAAGCATGCGAGGCTCAGATATCAAGAAAGAATTTACTAAAATAAAGGCTAGAAATGAGCCAATAAGGATCCAACTTTATAATCAATTGCTGAGAATGGCCCCCACAAATCAACAAAGGTTAATGGCAGCATACGATATACAAGAAGGAAAAATGACCCTTAGTCACTTCAATCCCACAATGCAGCAGCCACAGTCAGCTGTTGATTATATCAGGACAATCTGGAAGTTCTCTCTAAAGACATCCACCCAATGGACCAGATTGAATTACATAAACAAACCGGAGAAATGGTGTACTCCACTTTGGCAGACAAAGCATTATTAGCTCACAAACTGAAAAATCATTACATAATACTTCTACCCAATTGGAATTGGAAAAGGCTTCTTATTTGGCTAAGGATAACAGAATTAAATCCTTGGAATAAATTATCATAGAGCTGGGACATGATCCCAAGGATCTCAAAGGCATCCAAGCATTAATAAGAAAGAAGGAGGAAGACATTGCAGCTCTCAAAAAGCAATTAACACTGCTGATTACAATGCATCCAAAAACTACAGAAGTTGCACAGCAAAAAGCAGAGGATGACATGATGGGTTTACTGATGAGGATGAATGAAATATTAACAGAAACAGAGTAGCATTGGAGAAAGCAATGAAAGAGAAGCAGGGAGTGTCAACCTCCCAGCCACTAGAAACAGCTCCAACAAACACAACAGTTGTACCTCCTACTGCCAGCAATAGGTACATCAATCACAGATGCCTTAGTAGCAACAACGACAGTACCAAATACTAGCATGAGCATGGAAAAGATGATGAAGGAAATAACAGAATTAGAAATCCAAATGGCAGAACTGAAGGAAGCCAAAGAAAAATTGGCCAAGTTAGAGGTAAGCTATGATAAATCCAAAATAACTGTGGCTGAAAAAACAAGAGAGGTAAAGGCCTTGGAAAATAAGGTAAAATCCTTGGAGAAAGATCTTACTCTTCATAAAACTCTGTCAGAAATCAAAACAATTTTGTGGACTAAAATTGGCCAGTCCATCACTGATCAATGGAGATCAATACAGACTATCCATGAGCAAATTGAATTGATAGAAATGGCCCAAATAGAAATTCAAAAGGTCGAGACATTATTGGAAAACATGCCCGAGCAGGCCAACAGATTAATCAATTTTTTGAACACTCACACCAAAGAAGAACTGGCAGCTCTAGATATCAGGGACAGAACAGGTACCATTTTGACAGTTAAAAGGGTGCTGACTATGAGGAATTTTATACAAAATCTGGAGAGAAAGTGTCAAGAAATGCAGATAGAGATAAATGCTTTTACAGCAAAGTTTATAGTCTTGCAGCAAAAGGGTCTACCCAGTTTGTTAACCAGCAATCAGAGACTGTTGACACATGAACAATATGCACACAGGGTGAATACATATGTTACCAATCAGATCACAGCATCATCAAGCACTTCAGAAGACATAATACCTCCCTCTGGACATAGTTTATATGACAAGTTGGAGAATCTATTCTATATTGAACATGAAATAACACATCTTTTTGAAGTCCAGCCCAATTTCTACAGGTATACCGAAGCTGATGAAATATTGGTAAAACTACAAAGACACCAGTTGCCAACAGATCAATGGTGGCAGAGCATGTTAGAAGTTTTACCAAGGTAGTGTTAATTCTCTTTTGATCATTTGCATTTAATCAAATTCAATGCACGTGCCACATATCATAAAAATGAAAACAACAGAGGAAGGAAGTCACGCCAGAACGCATTAGAGCGGAATCAGGCACAGATGAAAGGGCCGGGACAGCAACGCAGGAACGCAAAATAAAGAGACAGCTACCAGCCGACTTGTTGAGTCAAAAAGTCAAATATATCAGACCACCTAAGGCAGCCAGTACAGCGGAAATTACTCCTACATTCATTACGCTTTGTTTTCAATGTCATTTACTTCCTTTGAAGATGTAGATGGATAAAGTTATTTCTTGATATTTTCTCTATGAGATATTTTGCAACTCTTTTTGTATAAATACCTCCCCTAGAGATGTATTGAGGGCTGGTTGGTGAATATCATTCTAGACCTGCACTGTAAATTTTGAGAACTCTTCTGAATAAAGATTGCTGGAATGCTTTGCTGATGAACTCTCTGGTTATGGAATCAATGGCAGAAGCCCATGTTGCAGAAGTCTTGGATTATCTCATGGATCAATAAGTCTTTTAACTCTTGTTTTACTACTTCTAAGTTTTATATATCATCTAAGTATCATGTTCTAAACTGCAGGAAAAAAGAATAGCCCAGAATTTACTTTACTGTACTCTGTGTTCAATTCCTGTCAATTTTTATGTTTTCTTCAGGACTAGCATAGGCAGGAATTCTTTATTGCTCCTGTCTCCCTGGTTCTTGCACTCTGAATATAATTAAGGAATTATTAACTGCTCCTTGGTAATATTCATTCATTTTCCCTCTGTCATCATAATGAAAGATCCTTAATTGCCTTTCATTCCCTGACTCCATTTCATCCTATTCCAGCTTGAAGATTGTTCCATCGTTAATCATCTTGCTCTATAGTTCCTCCTTTTGCCAAAGAAACCATACTTCTAAGTTTATTTTCAATTGACTCCATTAACCCAATGGTCTGAACTTCTCATACTCTGCAACCCTGTTCTATTGAATGTCACCATCCAAACATCAAACAAATATTTGCACTTCATAACTAGCCTAACATATAGCAAAAGAAGCTAAATCATAAAGAGAGAGACCTCTCTGGCTGCAGATTGGCTAGAATATGCATCTAAAAGACTGGTTAGTGGTTAACTCGGTCGTATTCCCTTTTCTCGGATCTTTTTGGGAACAACCAGAGTGATAACAAATCCCATGGTCCACGAACCATGGGTAGATCTTCAAAAACTGACTCAAGTTTACATAAAGGAGGGTAAAACCTTTTTTGACTCTTAACTAGCTACGTGCTCCGTGACCACAATTTTCAAAGACTTTACATCTTTTTACATCAAAACTTGGGCTTTTGCCCTAAAACTAACCCCAGGGGAACCCATCCCAATAGGCTTCCAACATAAATGTCATGACTTGCCCTCGAGTCACTTGGCTGGCGCAATGACCTTGTTGCGAAGGTCCCCCATCTCTACCTGTACAACCACTACTTCAGTCGTGCTGTATGTGTCTACCTACTTTACTTGATCCACCAGCTGCTCTATGGTTGGCCCTTCACAGGCTCGCTTGACCTTCTGCTATGTAAGCTGCAACTTCACCAACTTTTCTTATATTTTGGTCGAGATTAGGTAGGCTTCATCCAACCAAGGACCCAACCTAGCCTTAAGGACCGCTTCCTTTTTCTGCGTTGCTTCCACTTGTGTAAGGAGCTGCTTTGCCTCCTGCAACTTGGCAAGGTGTTGTGCTATAGCAATGGTGCGCATCATCGCCCTTACTTCATTGTACTGCTGCTGAGGCTCGCAAATCTCGGTATTCAATATCTGCATATGGGATCCTCCTACAAGCTTGTCACCATTTCCATGGCCTATTTAAACAAATTTTTACAATCAGTGACCGCGGCATCCAAAGTAGCTATTCCTTCCCTGAAAGCACCTTCGTGATGTTCCCTAACTTTTGGTGGAGTCAAAGACTATGAATTAAGCTCCAATTCTGTTGTTTTAATATTAAGTTCAAAATGAACTCTGGCCACCTCTTCCTTACTATCACGGATGCCCGCAGCAAGTTTCCAGATCTTGGCTTCAAGCAATGCCTCCTCAGGTATGTGCAACTCCGGCACTGTCCTGCATGTCTTTACCACTACGGCCACCAGCTGAGCGCTCTACACCTAGGTCGTTTCCTTTGCCTTCAGGGCCGAGGCCTTTTCGGTGAACATTTGCTCATTGTTCACCCGATATTCACTTATTAAGTTGAGAGCGTGTTTCTCTCGCGCCCTCAATTCCGTCGTCACACCTATCTGCTGCGCATGAAGATATTTGTTCGGGAGCACTGCGACGTTGAGGCCGATGTTCTTTAGAGTTCTCACGATGACCTTGTCATCAGACGATTCCGTGCTTAGGGACCTTTCTGGTAGCGCGACTGCCCTGAGGTCTACTGACCTGACAAGTTATGAAGTGTGACTTGTCCCTGGTGCTATGTTCGTCTGTGCAGCGCCCACCTGACCTACTCCCACCTGTATCCTACTGGTCTGGATCTATAATTCACGTGGATCCTTTTGAATAGTACCTAATGACTGCAGGTGTTGTCGTTCGAATTGCTGCAATAGTTCAGCGGTGGCGTCGCACACTTTGTCCCCGATCTCGTCGAGGTCGCCCTTTCTCAGCGTAATGGGATATAGCGGTGGCTTATTCGCCTTTTACTTCTTACGGGGCCCCTCCGTATGTTGTTCTTTGTACCTCTTGACTTGGAATGGAGTGCTTTTTCCTTCATCACTCCCACCACCCTACGCTGACTACTCTTCTTCCTCGGTCTGGGGCAAAGGGGATTTACTGCTTTGCTCGGAGTCACACTGCTCTTGTTCAGCCTGCTACTTTGCAGCGCGGTCTTCTTTTAACCAGGCCTTCTCCTCAGCCTCCTTCCTTCGTTGCACAGCCAACCTCTAAACCGCCTATTTCGCTGCCTCCTTCTTCTTCTTCTCCATGGAACTCCCCGCACCTTTGCTAGTACCCGCGGCCAGGTTAGACGGAGAGTACAAATTTGCTAGCCACCACTTGAAGACTTCTTGAATCACATCATCTGTGGAAATATATGGTAGATCGAACCACTTCTACTCTGGATCCTTCCGCGCCCTAATATAGACGCGGTGGAAGTTTACCTTGAACTCTGCGTACTCTGATAACTGCTCATACACGAATGGGTACAACCGTGGCCGCTGGTTGATGGCCATGCGAATGCTCAACTCCATCAAAACCTAGAAAATTTTCATTTCTATGACCCGCATTGGGTCCTTCGTGGCCCAAAGGGAGGAAAATTGTGCAGCCTCTGGCAAACCTGCCTCTAATGTGGGGAACTGACTATCCTCCGGCAACTCCCAAGAAACCAGCACAGTAGAGCAATAACCATGCGTAGTGGGAGGTCTTTCTCTCATCTTGATCCTCACAATAGTTCACAAGGAACTCTCTACATAGATAGCTTGATCAGTTAAACTGCACCTCCTCTGCGCATTGTGCCACTAACGACATCACGGGCGTCAGAACCTCATCCGCGCGGCACTTTCTCATGACCTTTCTAGCTAGTATTTGAGTCGTAATTTTCACTATGGGATTATTGATGGATGTTATGGAGTACTTGCGCAGCTTCTTGATAAGCTCAAATTTCGCCTTCATCTTCTCTGCCAAGTCGCGCTCGCTTGTTTTTCCACCAAAATCCTTTGCCGAATTCAAGCCTTCATGCGGCAAGAGCATGATTCTGTGGACAAGCATGTCTATGATGGGGATATGCATGCCAAGCAATAAAACACCCATCATGCACCAAAGTCAACAATTGCTTTATACATGTGATATTGATGTTGGAGCGGTGATAGTGGGGCACCCATGGCAAGTTTAGCAACCCCAATTGATTTACTCCACGAATCCACTCAACTGGATCCAACCCAGTGACACCAGATTCTTTGTAATACACATGTTTCATGTAATTCTTCGTTGCGAGGTGGGGGAACCTCTCATCGTCAGCCAAGCCCTAGTCCTCCATCTTTAAAAGGGGAACCCTTGCCAGGTGCAGACCTTCAAAGGTTATATTTTCTGGCAACAGGGGCATGTGAATGTCAAATTTCTCTGCGTCTGGGTCCTTGGTGACCTTCACCTTTCCTTTGCACAGAGGGATATACTCCGACAACTTGGATATGGGCTCCACGCCCTCAACGTCTATATCTTCAACGCCCTCTTCAGCCTCCAAATCTACAACCTTCTCAGGTTGCTTGTCCTTCTTCTGTGTCTGGGTAGCAGAGTGCTTTCTAAGCAACTCACGCACTGGCACCAGCCTTTTATGCTTGTCTTTCTTTAGCTTACAGATCTTGTGCACTGGTGTAGACTTCGGCCTAGGCAACCTTAGCGCCATCATCACAGGAGCTGAAGCCTCCATGCTCACAACTTCTAGAGCCGCTCCTTCGGAGGCAACAGTTCCTCTAGTGCTTGTAGTCTCTCCTGGTCCAGACATAGTGCTGCGAATAAATTATTGGGTTTCCTCGGGTAGATTATCAAACACAGAGCTTGTGACCAAATCCTCGAAAAATTTGGTATTCATAAGTGATAGACAGCATAGCGCAAAAATTATAAGGATGCAAAGTGTTCTTTGTTGGATCGCCATGTGTAATTTATAGGAGGTTTTGAATTCAGATTTGATCATTCCCCCCAAAATCCATCCAATAATGTTGAATCAGCGGTAGATATCCAAAGATTTCAGCCTTAAATGTCGCACCCCCATTCCTCTTAACTATATCTTGGCTATCAAATCGTGAACAGTGACCTTAACGATCATTTTCTAGTTGTGCTGCGTGGTATCTCCCTCCATAGCGCAGTTCCCTTTGTGTCGCTTCCGGTACTGTGACATCACCATTTTCCATGCAGCTCCTCTGTCACGAAGTCCCAAAACCAAGCAGTGTAGTTTATAGTCCTGTGCTCCCTTGCAAATGCCAGGAGCACTAAGACTGTGCTATCATCATGTAGTCATTGAGTTGGATCTCCTGCATACAGCTTCAACTGACTCCCATTCACTTTTCCCGGGAAAGGTTCTTCATTCAGCTTTCTGAGCTGAACCACACCCCCATCTGTGATTTCTTTAATGACATATGGTCCCAACCAGTGCATCTAAAATTTTCTACTAAATTTAGCGAACTTACTGTCATATAATAAAACCAAGTCATTTACCTTGAATGTGCACAACTTGATGTGTCAATCGTACCATGCCTTTCCACATTCCTTTTGTACTTGCTGATGAAATCCAGCCAAGAATCTGTCCTCTTCGATCTCCATCAACTGCGCGAGTTGTTCTTCCAAGGCTCCACGATTTGCCATCCCCATGAAGGTTGTTATGCGTAGACTAGGCATGATATATTCTATAGGCATCATAGCTTCTACGCCATAGACCAACCGGAAAGGTGTTTGGCCTATTAGTTTTTTGCAAGTAGTCTTGTACGCCCATAATATTTTCGGTACACGCACGTCCCAATCATTTCTCTACGCGTTGAAAATCTTTGTCAGCGCATTCTCCAATATCTTATTGAAGGCCTCCACTGTCCCATTAGCTTGAGGATGATGTGGCGTACTCTTCTGATGATACACATGGAAGTCTTTTGTCAATGCACTGATCGTTTCATTGAGGAATTGGGTACCATGATCACTCATCAATACCTTTGGGCAACCAAACCTGGTTAACACATATTCAAACAAGAACTTGGTTGTTTTTTCCCATGTGCAATCCTTCATAGGTTATGCCTCCACCCATTTGGTCTGATATTCTGTCGCGGTGATCATATAGCACGCACCTGTTTTCTTACCTGGTGGCTGAATTGTAGAAATTTTGAATAATAAACACATATTCAACAAAGATTATCCCGATTATACACTATTGTGGAATACATGCATAACACATAACCTCCTCTACGTTGATCATCAATTTAGCAGCATCAAAAACAATGAAACATCAATAGCATGCACACATTAACACAGTATGTAACCCGGGGAAAGCTTACAGCTGAAAACCCCACACTATATGTATATTAATGATTGAGAACATGTAACATTACATAGTACAATACTCCTCTCAAGTATCCAGCACTATCTCCACCTGTTACACACAAACCGGCTCAGACCCGAACAAGTCACAAGTTCAAATCTTCTCCACTGCTTTGCCTGCCTCTATTGCACACAATACCTGCTGAGAATTACTCACCCTAGAAATCACGTGAGCACAAGCTATTCTACTGGGCATATCTACGCAATACTCATTGGCATACTCAATCTATTGCTTGTGCAAATCCTCATGCACAACTATAGTCACAACTAATAGCAATCTCAACCTCTAACACATGTCCCTGTTGAACTGTACATGCACTGACATGCAACTGAGTTAACTGATGTATTCTTTAGTTGCTTTATGAGTTAATAATTAGTTTAACAACTCATCATTAGTCTATTTGCATTTAGACTAATTACAACTAGTTTAACCAAGTCAAACTAAACAGAACTCCATCAACTCCACAATCAATTCAACCAAACTCAACTGCTTGAGTTCTAACTGAAGTCCTGCATGCAACAACTCAACTGACCCACAAAGAAAGCGTATTTCCTTCTGACAGCTGCATGTGCCACATCTGTAGCTCAAACTGAAGTGTTCCAAGAGAATAAGATAAAGTTTATAGTCTAAATATTATTACGAGACAATAATATTTGACTTTTCTATTTTTGACTAGCAGTCTAAAAATAGACTCTGATCACTCCTGCTGTGATCCAAAAATAGAAGTCCATCTATTTTTCCCAACATGACCAATCATCCATAAACAGCATACTGCAACTCATAGACCATGATCCATATGTCTAAAAATAGACATAGTCTAAAAATAGACTTTGCGCCATAATTTTCCTGTGGGCCCACTTAGTGAAGACGACTCCTTTCCACTAAGCTCCATCATCTTGTTGCATTCTCAACATGAATTGGTCCTATAAAGTCAATAGCCCATTTCTCAAAAACTTGTAATGACACTTGAGGATTCAGAGGTATCTCATCCCTTTGCGATGGTCTGCCTGCTCTCTGACATGCATCACATGCCCTACAATAGGCTTTAGAATCTTTATGTAATGTAGGCCACCACAACCCAGTGCGCAGAATCTTTTGCACTTTTTCCTTTCCTGCATAATGCCTTCCTACATCCCCTCCATGAGCCTTCGCGAGGATGATGTGTCTTTCGAAATTGGGCACATACTGTCGGAGTATCTCGTCTTAACGCATCTTGTATAAATGTTCATCAATTACTGAGAAATCAGTCAAGCGTACTACCAATTATTTATTCTACTGACTGATGTAGCCTTCTGGAGTTGTCCCTGTGGTCAAAAAGTGGATAATATTGCAAAGTGGTTGTCTGCTATGCGCACCGCGAAGAGTTGTTCATCGAGCAGCCCTTCCTCCAAATTAGTAGGTTCCTCCCCGTTTCAATTCGCGACAAATGGTCAGGTCTTGCATTCAACCTTCCTGGCTTGACAATTACCTCCATATCATATTCTAGAAATAGTAGCAGCCATTTTCATATCTTCCCCCCCAACACAGGCTTATTGACTAGGTACTTCAAGGTGGAGTGGTCAATATACATCTTGAAATGTCCGCCCAATAGATAGTGCCTAAACTTTTGGAGTGCGTACACCATAGCCAATCCCTCATGCTCTGTCATTGAGTAGTTCTACTCATCCTTTGTTGGAAATGTTATAGGGTGGTACATTTCTCCTTCGCCAGCCCATGTCAATACTGCTCCCAATGCAATACATGAGGCATCAACGTCCACATGGAATTCCTTCTTCCAATCCGGGAAGACCAAGATCAGCGCGGTGACCATCTTTTCCTTCAAGGCATCCAAACTGCGCTGACATTCTTCATCCCAACAGAATGTAGCGTCCTTCTTCAGCAACTTTTCCACGGGCGTGGTAATCTGGGCATAAACTTTGATGAACTTTTGATAATATCCAGTATGGCCCAGTGTTATGCACAGCTATTTGACATTCCTTAGGGCTTCCAAATTGATTATTACCGTGATCTTGGCAAGGTCCACCATTAGTCCTTGCTTGCATACCACATGACCCAACAAAATCCCAAAGGGGACACAAAACAAGCACTTCTTTAGGTTCAGCGTGATTTGATACCTTCAGCATGTATCCAACATTAAGCGCAAACTAGCTACATGGTGCTTTACTAGCCCAAACACTGTCCAGTCATCAAAATATACCTCCAAGAATTTTTGAATAAAATATTTGAACGTCGTGATGACTACGCGAGAGAATATCGCTGCCGCATTCTTGAGTCCAAAGGGCATCACCATATACTAAAAACACCCTTATTCCATTGTGAAGGTTGTTTTACTCTTGTATTCTGGCGTGATCTTGATCTGATGGTATCCATAGAACCCATCAGTAAATGAGTAGGCCTCCTACCCTCCAACATTGTCCAGTGGCTCATCAGTAAACAGTGTCGGGAAAGGATCATGGATGCAAGCATCGTTAAGCTTTCTTAGATCTATGCAAATCCTTATCTCTCCCTTCTGTTTCTTTTTCTGAACTACCATTGGGCTCACCTAATCAAATTCCTCCATTGGTTCAATAATACTTGCCTCAAGCATCTTTTCCAATTCTAAGCAAAACCTTTCCTTGTATTTGGGATTAAGGCAATATGGCCTCTAATTAACGGGCTTCGCATCCAATTTCAAAGTTATTTTCATCAATCCCAAATTGCTTAGGATGCCTTCCAAGTCCAAAAATTTTGTAGGAAATAAGTCCTGATACTCATGGAGAAACTCAGCAACTTTATCTACCGTGGCATCATCCCAGTAATCCCCAATCTTCACAAATTTAGGATCTACTTCAGTACCAAATTTATCTACCTAGTCTTCAATGGCGCGGTGATATCCAGGTTCTCTATCTGCAGACCTTCAACCTCACGGTGGCCCTCTACTTCTGGGATATTGATATTCCAGGGATCCTCATCCTCTCCTTTAGCGGTAATATTATAGCATTCCAACGCATGGCACAGTTGGGTGCTCCAATCCAGTTGAACCAATTCCAAAGGATCCTACAGGATTTAGAAGATCGTTGCCTTAACCTCCTGTAGCACCTCATCAATGCTTTCAAATCCATCTTCAAAACTAAAGGTCATCAAAAATCCTTCCCTTAAGATATCCCACTCCGCAGTGTCATGGCGAAGCTCTATTTCCAAATACCAATTCATAGGGATTATATCCAGAGTGTGACAAAATAAATGCACCCATTCTGGTTGCAGCTCTGTTCCATACACTTTAGTCCATTTTTCCAAATGATCGTGTGGATCATTCCTCCCATCATATTTCTCAGTTAACCGTACTTTAGGATGACCAAATCGCATCCTCATCATCCTCCTATAATCGTGCCATTCATCAAAGTTGTCTTTGTGCGTACCCCACCACCAAGCGGGTGTAGCACGCAGTGCCAAATCCAGCACCTGAAAGTGGTGATCCTATGGAACTTCTCTTTCAAAAGCATCCAAAAACTTATCTACGTCAGTTAAACCATTGTGATAAGGTAAATTTCTTACCTCTGATTGCACACAGTGCAGTGATTTGGTCATGATGTTGCAACGCGGTGTGGATACTTCGTGCAACCCATTTTTCCAATGTTCCAACTCTTCATCTAAATTTGAGGTACAGGAACTTTCGCGATCCCGTGTAATTCATCCATCATCTATTGGGTTAACCCAATCTTGGTCCAGCGCTGTAATTTTGTATATTTGATCCAAATCATCGTCACTTTCCTCATAGTCGCGGACTGGTTCGGTATAGCGCGGTCCTTCTGCAGGGTCCAATGGTACTACAACGCGGAGTGATTTTCTTTCAAATGACATCGTCCGCTTCTTCAAGTTGATGACCCCATTCATATCAATAGCCTAATCTATTCCAAGGAGCACGGGGTATGGATTGTTGTCATCAAAAATTTCTATCACTTCAAAATCAGCTAGCGCGCTCGCACCTTTTATATCTAAGGTAACTCCCTGCAATCGTCCCATAGGGATGATATTCTGTTGGTTTGCCATCCTTAGTTGAATTGGTGACCACTATAGCGCAGGTCTCCCCATTCTTTCCTAGGTCTATTTAGGCAATACGTTTGCATCAGACCCCAAATCCAAAATAACTTGGTCCATCTCATAGTCTCCTATTTGTGTAGTAAGCCTCATCTCACGACTTGTTTTTGCCTTATGCTTACCAATCTTTTTTACTACGCGGGGTCCATCAGGAGCATTTTCCTTACTGGCACACTTGTTTATCAACTCTTATAGTATTTTCACAACCTCGTTATCACATAGTAGTTTCATACAAGTCTCCAATAAGGTGGTAAGCACAAAGGGGTCAGCCTTTGTAGGCACGCTGGTGTCTAGTAGGTTGTTCTGACTTCCTAAGGTGGAAGCTTTAGTGAAGCTTTTCTTCTCTTCCATGAATGTTTCCTTCGCGTGCTCCAGATCAAAACCAGTCTCCTTTTCCGGGGCCTTGCGGACCCATCCACCTTCCTCAGGCTCTTTTCCCTTATCCTCACTAGTCGTGATCCCTCTTTGTAGCATGATATTCACATTCGGGTCCTCTTCGTGAGGCTCGGCCCTCATCATCTGTAGTTCTGGGTAGAATGTTGAGGTTGTGCCTTCTTCTCCTACATCTTATCCATCAATAGGATATTCTTCGATTGTGTGGTCAAATTGAGTACAGTATTGACATGATGGGTGTCTGATTCATATACTCTCATGTGTAGTGTCCTGGCATTCTACAATTATAGCAAATGACCTACGCACAACCCCTACCGGGTCCTCCTCTTCCTCGGCCTCATCTGCGTCCCTGATATCCTCCGCGTACTCCCCTATTTCCCTAATCCAGAGGCCGAGTTTCTGCATGAATTCGATACGTAGGGATCCTCTCCATCATTAATTCATAGCTTCAATAGTGGCACTCATCGTGGCCCACCGATTTTCAGAAATCGTAGAAAAATTGGTGTGGTATATGTACAAACTTTTGCAGTAAATGACAATTATCTATGACATGTTTTCCGGCCACTTGACAAATAGTGCACCATAGCGCGGGCCCCCTACTTGGTCCTGTTGGAGCTTCCTGCCTCAGGGGCATCCCCCCCCCCCCCCCCGGCCTCCCTGGGGTAATATAGTTCGCAAAGATAGGGAAATGATCCTTATCATGCCCCTAGCTCTTACACTTGAGGCACCAGACTTCTTCGTGCACTTCTGTCCTGCCCTCTTTTTCTTTTTTCAAGCTCTGCAATTCCAAACAAAGGTTTTGCAACTGCGAGTGAATTTGTTAGACTCCCAAAGATGTGTCTTGAATAGGTGTCTCATTCACTCTCATCGCGATTTCAAGAGCTTCCGCTTGAGTTCCTATCTTTTTCTACGATAAAGCAATCCTTAGGTGGGGCAAGAGCGCGGCTATAAACCAGTCACATGCTGACTATCTATGAGATTCATATTAGCTTCATGGATCCTGCACTTTAGTCTTCAATCTAGCTCCCAGGGCATTTCATCGGGCCTCATCGTGATTTCCTTAAATCCAATTACAAATTGCAAGGTAGACTTAGGCTTACCAAATTCTTTGTTCAAAGCAGTCTGAGTATCTACTAATGACACCAACAGATTATTGATGTAGTACTTAACGTACCATTTTAGCACGTGATCCTGTAGAGCAGTAACCAACTACGCCTTCTTTATGTTATCATCTGTAATCTATTGTGTTGTCCACATAGCCTTCACAACAAACCAAAACTGATCTGGATCCTCACTTCCTAAGCCCTTGAAAATTAGCAACTTCATTATTTTCGACATGTTGACCGACAGTAGTGGTGGTGGCGGTGTGGGCAAAGGTGTATGTTGTGGAGGTGACAGTGGAGGTGGTGTGGATGGATGAGGAATTCGCAGAAACCATGCCTTATCAACTAGACAGCGCTTTGTGGTAAAGCCTGTGCTACTCCTTTGTCGTCACTCATAAGAGGTTCAATCAACAGGTTATATTCAGGGCCTATTCTTCCCCTATCCCTGAATATCTTCCCACTTCGCATAGCTCCAAACATCAAGGCAGTGGCATAACCTATTTCTCACACAACAACATCTTAATCCAAGTATTCGAAGATCTTAGATACTTACCTCGCGGTCCTTTGAAGAAATATTACTCTGCTTCACTGTAACTAACTGAGGTGTCGACCACAAACTCTGTAACAAATCCTCCTATAACCCGATCAATCCAATGGTCAACAGTGAGTGCAACCTTATCTTCAGAAGCTTCCAGCCTTTGCACTAATTCTGGAGTCCACTGTTAGGTAGCGGAGGCCCCGCGTAACGGTTTTGGGGCTTAAAGCCCATTATTTAGGGTAATGAAATTGTAAAAGTTCCGCGAAGTGCGCAGAGCTCGAAATTTAATAGGTCAAGTCAAAGGGTTGTCCACCTGAAAATAATGTAAAATAATAGAAAGTGAGTCAACCTGCGCATGGTCCGCGGACCATGGAAATGTATAAATAGAGCGAGGCTCTAAGGGTAGGAGGTATATTTTTGGAGGATCTTGACTGTTATGGGTTTATGAAGGAAATATTCTCTCTGCATCTGTAAGTCCGAGTCGAGGGTGTTAGTGGTTAGATAGAGGCTTCGCAACTGTGTGCGCAGAGGCCTGGTAGAGTCCGCAGCTGTGTTCGCGGACCCCTGCAGCTGTGTGTGCAGGGCTGGAGAAGGATTGTACTGAATTGAAGACATTAATAAAGTTAAGTGGTTCTGAAATATTGTGGCTCTGTTTATATTCTGGTTTATGCATCTGTTATGGTTTCTGATGTTATGGATTATGATTGCACGCACTAGTTATTACTAATAAGACCTTAAGAGTTAGATCAGATATATAATAATCGCATTAATAATAAGAAAATCTAAGAAGCGCTTCATTACTGAGCTTCACGAAGGACAGATTGTTGTGCAGAGTAGCGCGAGTGCGCAGATCGATTCGCGACCCTTCTAGTCCGCGTCAAGACATCCCTAGGGTGCGGAAGCCTAGTTCCAGCACCCTCACATACTACCTCAGGTGAGACTTCAATCCGCGCTCCGCGGATTGTTTCCGAAAGGGCCAGTAGTGTGGGATTTGTTTGGCTAAAACACTTCCAAACCTGGGTCAGGCCCCAATAAGCCAACATCCACACTATTGGACTGTTAAGCTTACACCTCCCTTGGTCATCTGCCAATTTTTCTATCCACTCGTATAGTTCAATAAGGAAGGTGCAAAAGAAAATTTCATGTATTTCTGTGTACAAATATCTGTCCAACCACTGTTCTTTTGTCAGGTGTGGATTCATATTTTCCTACGTCATGAATTCGTGGATCTTTCTATCCAACCACTTCTCAATTTCCTTCTAGGTCGAATTCCAGTACATCACACATCTCTTTATGTAGATTCTGGTCCCGGAAACGAAACCATTTGTTGGCTTAGGAGGTCCCAACCCAGGTTCAGAGTTAGTTGCACCAAACAAATCCCTACACTACTGGCCCTTTTAGCATCAATCCATGGTGCGCGGACTGAAGTATCACCCGAAGTAGTATGGGGGGGTGTTGGAACCAAGTTTCCACACCCATATATCAGTGTGATGTCCTTCTACGACCAAGATCTGCCTTTGCGTAGATCTTTAAGCGCTTATGGCTTATCGTCATAACTTCCTTTAATTGGCCTCTAGACCTCCGTGAAGGTCTACGACTGGCTTTTGCTGACCATGAACAGGTGAGTTAGCTACTTACGTGCACTATAGTTCACTCTTAGATCATTATTTACTTGAATCTACCTAAGTGTTCAATAACTTTAACAGAAAGTGTTATGATCTTCGCATAATCACTTAACATTAATTGTGTTCAGTTAGTTATACATATCAAGTAAAGTCACGCATCAATACATCATTATTTCATAAAGACATCATTCATCATAGTGTTAGAGCCTAGATTTGCCTCAGGCTGAAAAGGCAAGGTTCTAGGTCCACATCAAACCACGCTCAACCTCGTAGCTAGCCCTACGAGGACAGGAGAGGGATCTCTCTGGGTCAATCTCAGTAAAAGATAATCAAATGGGGCTTGAGATGACTGAAATGCAAACTAATTTTAGTCTAGGTATGAAGTGCAAGGATTTGATTTGATTTTTGGGGGTTTTTGTTGGAAAAAAGGGAAAGGCAAATTTTGGGTCCGAGGATGAGGCCAAATTTTTGCAGAGTTCGGGTTGGGGCAAGGTAGGCAGTAGTTTTGATGCTTTATATAAAATGAATGGATGGAAAAGGCTGCTGAGGAGCTGAAGAGGCCAAGAGGCTGCAAGAATCCTCTCCAAACAGATGAAAACATATAAAACAAAACAAATTTTAAGGCAGAGCACAACAAGCTAATGAATTCTACCTTTTGTCACTCATTTGTTTAATTTCAGAAGCAAAAAGAAGGGAAATGGCATACATGAAACATCAATGAATTTACAATTGCATGAAGAAAAACACCACCAAAACATAGAGCCACAAGGATCCCAATAAGTGCTGCAAAATCCTGGTCTTTCCTTTGCCAAAAATGCAAAAATCAGATGTACAATGGAGTGCCAAGCAATCCCAAGTGTCCAACCATGCTAATGATTGAAAGATAACAAGATATAGGCACCTAACTCCTTCCCATGCCTCTAGGGGTCGAGCTCATCATTCTAGGAGTTTTTTTCAAACATATCTAAACAAGGAACTGAAAAATAGGTAAAGAAACAACTTGCTTCTATATGCTAGGAAACTGATTCATTCACTCACATGTCACCTTTTGGTGAATGAATCTACTAAAACAAGTAAAAATGTGCCAAAATTACATCATGGTAATCACATTACATCATGGAAGATCAAGAGTAACATCAAAAAGTAAAACCAGTCAAAACTGGGTGAATTTCTGAGCTGAAGAGCGAAAATGAGGCCAAATTTCTCTATGCGCCACGCCCAAATTCTCTATGCGGCATGCCACTTTGGAGCTGATTTTGAGGCACTTCCCAAAGTCCAAATGGAGCTCATGATAGCTCGTTGAAAAGCCCTGCTTGTCTAATTTCCAACTCAAGTGGAATTTCTAGATTTGGTGTCCATTTACCCCTCCAAATGTCCAATCTCCCAAGACTGCTTCCTGTGTGTCAAAATAGGGGCAGTGAGGTCATTTTTTGAGTGTTTTTTGACCTTTTAAGGGCTCAAAACCTGTCCAAATTTCTTGGCCATAGGTAGGAAAACATAATTTATCATGAAAAATCCAGAAATGCAAAGTTTTTTGGATTTGGAGCCCTCTAGCGAAAGTGAGCGCCACGTGGCGCGACGCATAGGGAGGAAAACCCTGTTTTTTTTTGCTCCAAATTTCTTGAAATTTGGGCTGGACCTTCTTCATCAAGAGTTATGATGGGCCAAGGATGCATCAGCCAATATCCAGAGTCGATCATGCTCTTTTTACCTCTTTTTCCTTTTTTATGCATTCCTTAGTTTTGCCTTTAAATTTCTTATTCGTGCCTTGCAAACCTTGTTTCGTGCCATGTAGTGGAAAGCCATGTGTCTCAGCAATGATTTGTCTCTATTGGCCTTGTCCAGTAGTCTCTCTAAGAGAATGTTGACTCTCTGGAGCCAAGACTCCCGATCATCATTAATCTCTTGCTCCAATGAAGTGAATTCAATCCTCCTCCTTTGGGCACTTTGGAGGTTTTGCCTAATGTTCCGTAACTCCATCACCACCTGCTGATCCTCAAGCTGCTTGTTCCTCTGCTCCAAATACTGTATATTCCACTGGGCTCTATCCAAGTTGGTGGAGAAGGCATCTATGTCCACCTACTGCTCCTAAATGATCTCTCTAAGTTTTGCACTCGGTGGACCCATGTCAGTATCATCTCCCTCACTGAGGATGAAATCAATCTCTCACTCACCTAATGGTCCTTCCTCCTACAGAGGCCTCTTGCCTCAGTCCTGAACCTATTGTGCTGATGGAGGAAGCGAGGCCCCTTCCACCCCGGGTGGAGATAACACTCACTTTGCTACTGCAAATAACTGTCTAGCGCCCTTCTGATAAGTAATGAATACTGGCATAGTAGCAGTGTGAGTCTCATGACCTTCATGCTGATAAGAAGGTCCACCTGTCTCATGTCCAGCCTCTAAAGATCCTTGTGAAGCTCTGAAAAACTCACGTGAGATGAAGTCATCCCAAGTGATGCCCTGTAATCCAAGCTAATGAACAACCACAATCTTGATGAGAGCAAAATGATAAACACTGATAAGATGCTACTGAGGGGTCTTGTGCTGCACAAGGGTGGTCATCCTTTCTATGTTTCGACATATGAAATAAAGAATGTTCATCATCCATACCCGAGTGAAATGCATCAGCAGCCTAATGTGATAAGCATACAAGCGGGAGAACCGTCCCTCAGAGTTGAAATACTTCATGATGAGTTTCATTAAAGGAGCATACTCATCCTTGAGAAACCGAAAAGGAAACACTCTCTTAAGCTGCCTCAGAAAACCAGGTTTGATGTATGGTTCATAGTGTTGTTGGTCAATCGTCTGTCTCTTATTCCATGGTTCTCCAATGTTTGGTATGCCGGTTGCTAATGAAATGGAATCTAGTGTTAGTGTGAAAGTGACACCAGCTAAAGTGGCCTGATCACCATGCAAATGCAGTACAAACAGACGAGCCAACTCATGATGAAATTGAACATTAGAAACCTTCTCACAAAACTCATAACATGACTGATGCTGGAAACAAGAGATGGCAAGAGGGCAGGCCTGTAATTCAGTAAGGGTGGTTGGTTCCTCTCTGATATGTCTGCCACCTCTATGAGGCCTCCTGGGTGCATGTCCCTCCGTGGGTGAGTCACTTTGGGTCTCCACTTCATAATCATATGAATGATCGAATGACATAACTGTTGTAAACAAATTGCCCTGGAGAAATAGATGTTGATGTATGAAAACTATGTTGTACTGCCTTTTGGTGATGTGCTTGACCTCTGCTACCAAGGGAACAAACAGTGAAATGAGGGGCTGCAAAGGGAGGGGAAAATAGTGAGGGATTAGGGACTGTTGGGATAGATTTAGTTAGGGGAATATGGGATGGTTTGAGAGTTTATGTATAGGATTAGGGTTTAGGATTTCACATTAGGAAAATTGGGAAAGGGAACTTGGGATAGGGGATGAATGAATTTAATGTGTACTGGAACTTAGGGAATAATGAAAACAAGGGACAAGTGAGATGAGGGAGTGAATTTGGTGACAAAACAGGGAATTGAAACCCTAGCAGCAATTTTCCTTAAGGTATTTTAAAAGGTAGGGTTTGATGTTTTTTGTTTTAACCATTACCATCCATCAACCACCATACCCTAGCACAAACTTGGACGAAACACAAAGATGGAGGCTCTACCTAGCAGATCCGTGCAAGTTATTGGCAATTTGCAGCAATCGTTAGCAGTTTTGGGCCTTTAGCTGTGTGCGCCGCGCAGCATGCCCAATGTGCCGCGCCTCCCCAGTGCGTTGTGCCTGTGTAAAATAACACTGTGTATTCACGCCCAGTGCGTCGCACCTCACCAGTGCGCCGCACTGGCCGATTTTTGCCCAAATTCACCCAATTTCTCACTTGCCTATCAAATTTTCTCTATCTTACTTCTGTTTTGCAAATGAGCTTATCACCTGAAGACATTGCTTATAAGCCAAGAGATTTTGAAATTTTAGCTCATGAAACCCACTTTCCTAATGTTTTTGCTTTGGCACTTTCACTTTCTAATACAAACTCTATTTTCGTTGTTTCCTTTGATTTTTGACTTAAATGATGAACCTCTTGGAAATTTTTTGTAGGGACGATGGCACTGGATTTCGGTAAAGGATGACCAGGGTTGCATCTGAAATATCCAAGAACTGAAAAATTTTGAAATTTACATGGCAATATATTACAAAAGACGAAATGTCGAATTTTCTTCAAAACAGAGTTCTAAAGAAAAGTCATAGTCCAGCAATATGACGATGAAATTTTTAAACTAAAAACTTGTTTAGAACCTCCTTCTGGCCTGCTGGCGTTATTGGACATTTTAAAAACTGAATTCACTAAACCCTAGACCTAATGGAGACCAAATATTGACTGAAAATGATTTTGATGGACCTTGATGAAAAGACCTAAGCCAGCAGGTACAAGACATGAGGGAGGAATGAGTGACAAGGCCCTTCCGTCAGATTATGACATGCCCCTAATGGAATGTAGATGAATGAACTGTATGAGACACCTAAAAATGAAATGCAGTAAGAGAAATGATCTCTGACAGAGGAAAGTAAAGACAGACTCTAACATTGGCTCTAATGAGGATGGTAGCTCCTTGGAGGTGCCAAGAACTACAGATTTCTGGGAGAGTAGGCAGTGCCTTCGTCCATTGGGCTATGGAGTCTATTATTTCGTGAAATCCACACAAGAATCTTGTTTCATTTATTGACTAAAACTTGATTCAAACTGACTCAATTTTGAAACTAAAATGACTGAAAAAACTGACTCAATGCAAAAAGAAATGACTCATGACTGACTTAACTAAAACAAGAACTTACAAAGCTTGTTTAATGGCAACAGTCCATCAAGATTTGAGGCTTTCAAATCATGATGACAACCAACTGCCTGTTGATGGAATATGTACAATCATGTGTAGTGTGCCTTCCAATGTAACCAATTAAGCAGATGGCTCCTTGATTGATTCTCCTGATCAGATCTTCTGGTCAACAATAAATACTGGTAACTGGGCATCCAAAAACATAATTGACCATGATCTCCTTCATCACTGAATACTGCGATAATCACCTTCACTGCTGACTGCAATAGATTTGCCATTGGATCCTGAAAAACATGAAGATTTACCTCCTTCTGAACAAACAAGGTGTCTTTTTCTTTTGATTCTGATCTTCCTTCATAATGTACTTCAGTAAAAGTATGTTCCTGGTCCTCAAATAATTCTGAATGAGTAGATGAGCAGATCTCCTATTTGAAAAACATTTCAAAACATGAGCCATATGAAGAAGAATCTGAAAGGCAATGCTAAATGTTCTGGTCTTCTGTAATCTGAATATTATATTGATCATCTTCATATGATATAACAGCCAGATTGTCATGTTTCTCATTACATTCATCAATCATAAGAAAAGAAACTTCAGATGATTCTTGATACTCAGATATGACATTTCTATCATCTACCAATGATTCATCCAAGGAAAATTTTTCACTTACTTGAGCGAAGATCTCGTCTTGTTTTTCATAGAGGGAATGAACTATCTCGTGAAGATCTAGTTCCAGTGGGATGAGAGAATTTAGGTCTGTAACTCTGTTTTCTTCATTTGAGGCAGCCTCAACAATGCAGCTCTCTTTTATGAGATCCAGAACAACATGTTTTTCCTCATCACAATCTATCTCTCGATCTGATTTATCATCATCATTATTTGAGATTGGAACATCAATTTCCTGCGTATCATCTTTTATTTCAACCAAATCTGAAATAAAACTTCTTCTCTCATCATTTTCAGCAATATGGAAATCTTCAACCTGCTAATCTTGATAAGTATCCTCTAAGATTTCTGTATGCTGCTGAAACAAATTTTCATACAATGCTTCCATGATTTCTCTGTCCATCAATTCATTATCTCCGTAAAAATTCTCAAGATCTTCAATGAAACTACTAAAGTGTTCACAACAATTCTGCACTAATATTAGGGATGGACAAGATTCTTTATACTTTTCAAAGAATATTGTATGAAAATCCTTTAGACAATAAATAGAAGCAGGTGGCAAACTTTCATACCAAGATCGGGCTTCATCTTCCAGAGTAGCCATAAACATTTTCATCAAACAGTCTTTAGGAAAATTGATCTTTAATTTATGCACATGAATGTGAAATTTCACCAGATGAAGAGTAGCGTCATTACCTTCCACATTTCTGAACATAGGAAAATTCTGAAGCCAATCCACCTTAGGCATTTTATTTGGAAAACCTGGGATGTGATCTCGGCTCATGGGAGCGTATCTTCTTGCAACTTGTTCCATCTTGAAAATCTTAAAGCTACTGATCTTCCTGCAGTGGAGTCACCAGGTGAATGATTGATTTCTAGATTTTTCAGTGAATGGAGTCGCCAGGTGAATGATTTCAGCCTTGCGGTGTCTGATCGTTGTCCACCATCAACCATCAGATCTAACTTGATACATGTACTGGGGCAATTTACAAGTCAAGTGTCACGATTACAAGCTAGACCGGAGATTGACTGAAGCAGCGTTTGTCTACTTCCGCTAATGCAAAGAAAAAGCATTTCAAAGGCTACCTAGCATAACTTCAAGCTCTGTTTGTAGCTTATAAAACAAATGACATCAACAATAAAACCATTTTCTTTCCCAGTATGGTCGCCACTATGTTAGAGCCTAGATTTGCCTCAGGCTAAAAAGGCAAGGTTCTAGGTCCACATCAAACCACGCTCAACCTCGTAGCTAGCCCTACGAGGACAGGAGAGGGTTCTCTCTGGGTCAATCTCAGCAAAAGATAATCAAATGGGGCTTGAGATGATTGAAATACAAACTAATTTTAGGCTAGGTATGAAGTGCAAGGATTTGATTTGATTTTTGGGGGTTTTTGTTGGAAAAAAGGGAAAGGCAAATTTTGGGTCTGGGGATGAGGCCAAATTTTTGCAGAGTTACAGTGGGAGCAAGGTAGGCAGTATTTTGATGCTTTAGATAAAATGAATGGATGGAAAATACCACTGAGGAGCTGAAGAGGGAAAGAGGCTACAAGAATCCTCTCTAAATAGATGAAAACATATAAAACTAAACAAATTTTAAGGCAGAGCACAGCAAGCTAATGAATTCTACCTTTTGTCACTCATTTGTTTAACTTCAGAAGAAAAGAGAAGGGAAATGGCATACATGAAACATCAATGAACTTACAATTGCATGAAGAAAAACACCACCAAAACACAGAGCCACAAGGATCCCAACAAGTGCTGCAAAATCCTGGTCTTTCCTTTGCCAAAAATGGAGAAATCAAATGTACAATAGAGTGCCAAGCAATCCCAAGTGTCCAACCATGCTAATGATTGAAATATCACAAGATATAGGCAAGAATAACTCCTTCCCATGCCTCTAGGGTTCGAGCTCATCATTCTAGGAGCTGTTTTCAACCATATCTAAACAAGGAACTGAAAAATAGGTAAAGAAACAACTGCCTCTATATGCTAGGAAACTGATTCATTCACTCACATTTCACATTTTGGTGAATGAATCTACTAAAACAAGTAAAAATGTGCCAAAATTATATCATGGTCATCAAATTACATCATGGAAGATCAAGAGTAACATCAAAAAGTAAAACTAGTCAAAACTGGGCGAATTTCTAAGCTGAAGAGTGAAAATGAGGCCAAATTTCTCAATGCACCACACCCAAATTCTCTATGCGTCGCGCCACTTTGGAGCTTATTTTGAGGCACTTCCCGAAGTCCAAATTGAGCTCATGATAGCTCGTTGGAAAGCCCTGCCTATCTACTTTCCAACCCAAGTGGAATTTCTGGATTTGGTGTCCATTTGCCCCTCCAAATGTCCAATCTCCCAAGACTGCTTCTTGTGTGTCAAAATAGGGGTAGTGAGGTCATTGTTTGAGTGTTTTTTGACCTTTTGAGGGCTCAAAACCTGCCCAAATTTCTTGGCCATAGGTAGGAAAACATAATTTATCATGAAAAATCTAGAAATGCAAAGTTTTTTGGATTTGGAGCCCTCTAGCGAAAGCGAGCGCCACATGGCGAGGCGCATAGGGAGGAAAACCCTGTTTTTTCGTGCAAAAAATTTTCAAAATGAAAAATTTGCTCCAAATTTCTTGAAATTTGGGCTGGACCTTCTTCATCAAGAGCTATGATGGGCCAAGGATGCCTCAGCCAATATCTAGAATCGATCATGCTCTTTTTGCCTCTTTTGCCTTTTTGATGCCTTCCTTAGTTTTGCCTTTAAATTTCTTATTCGTGCCTTGCAAACCTTGTTCCGCGCCATGTAGTGGAAAGCCATGTGTCTCAGCAATGCTTTGTCCCTATCGGCCTTGTCCAGCAGTCTCTCTAAGTGGATGTTGACTCTCTCGAGCCAAGACTCCCGATCATCATTAATCTCTTGCTCCAATGAAGTGAATTCAATCCTCCTCCTTTGGGCACTTTGGCGGTTTTGCCGAATGTTCCGTAACTCCATCACCACCTGCTGATCCTCAAGCTGCTTGTTCCTCTACTCCAAATACTGTATAGTCCATTGGGATCTATCCAAGTTGGTGGACATGGCATCAATGTCCACCTGCTGCTCTTGAATGATCTCTCTAAGTTTTGCACTCGGTGGGCCCATGTCAGTATCATCTCCCTCAATGAGGATGAAATCAATCTCTCGCTCACCTGATGGTCCTTCCTCCTGTAGAGGCCTCTTGCCTCGGTCCTGAACCTACTGTGTTGATGGAGTAAGCGAGGCCCCTTCCACCCTAAGTGGAGATAACACTCGCTTTGCTGCTGCAAATAACTATCTAGCGCCCTTCTGATAAGTAATGAATACTGGCATAGTAGCAGTGTGAGTCTCATGACCTTCATGCTGATAAGAAGGTCCACCTGTCTCATGTCCAGCCTTTGAAGATCCCTGTGAAGCTCTGAAAAACTCACGTGAGATGAAGTCATCCCAAGTGATGCCTTGTAATCCAAGCTAATGAACAACCACATTCTTGATGAGAGCAAAATGATAAACATTGTTAAGCTGCTGTTGAGGGGTCTTGTGTTGCACAAGGGTGGTCATCCTTTCTATGTTTCAGCATATGAAATAAGGAATTTTCATCATCCATACCTAAGTGAAATGCATCAGCAACCTGATGTGATAAGCATACAAGCGGGAGAACCGTCCCTCACAGCTAAAATACTTCATGATGAGTTTCATTAAAGGAGCATACTCATCCTTGAGAAACCGAAAAGGAAACACTCTCTTAAGCTGCCTCAGAAAACCAGGTTTGATGTATGGTTCATAGTGTTGCTGGTCAATCTTCTGTCTCTTATTCCATGGTTCTCCAATGTTTGGTATGTTGGTTGCTAATGAAATGGAATCTGTTGTTAGTGTGAAAGTGACACCAGCTAAAGTGGTCTGATCACCATGTAAATGCAGTACAAACAGACGAGCCAACTCATGATGAAATTGAACATTAGCAACCTTCTCACAAAACTCATAACATGACTGATGCTGAAAACAAGAGATGGCAAGAGGGCAGGCCTGTAATTCAGTAAGGGTGGTTGGTTCTTCCCTAATATGTCTACCACCTCTATGAGGCCTCCTGGGTGCATGTCCCTCCGTGGGTGAGTCACTTTGGGTATCCACTTCATAATCATATGAATGATCAGATGACATAACTGTTGGTAAACAAATTTCCCTGGAGAAATAGATGTTGATGTATGAAACTGTGTTGGACTGCCTTTTGGTGATGTGCTTGACCTCTGCTACCAAGGGAACAAACAGTGAAATGAGGGGCTGTAAAGGGAGGGGAAAATAGTGAGGGATTAGGGACTGTTGGGATATATTTAGTTAGGCGAATATAGGATGGTTTGAGAGTTTATGTATAGGATTAGGGTTTAGTATTTCACATTAGGAAAATTGGGAAAGGGAACTTGGGATAGGGGATGAATGAATTTAATGTGTAGTGGAACTTAGGGAATAATGAAAATAAGGGACAAGTGAGATGAGGGAGTGAATTTGGTGACAAAACAGGTAATTGAAACCCTAGCAGCAATTTTCCTTGAGGTATTTTAAAAGGTATGGTTTGATGTTTCTTTTTTTAACCATTACCATCCATCAACCACCATACCCTAGCACAAAATTGGACGAAACACAAAGATGGAGGCTCTACCTAGCAGATCTGAGCGAGTTATTGGCAATTTGGAGTAATCATTGGCAATTTCGGGCCTTTAGCTGTGTGCGCCGCATAGCACGCCCAATGCGTCGTGCCTCCCCAATGCACCGCTCCTGTGTAAAATAACACTGCGTATTCACACCCAGTGCACCGCACCTCCTGCTCAGTGCGCCGCGCCGACCGATTTTCGCCCAAATTCACCCAATTTCTCACTTGCCCATCAAATTTGCTCTATCTTACTTCTTTTTTGCAAATGAGCTTATCACATGAAGACATTGCTTATAAACCAAGAGATTTTGAAATTTTATCTCATGAAACCACTTTCTTAATGTTTTTGCTTTGGCACTTTCACTTTCTAATACAAACTTTGTTTTCGTTGTTTCCTTTGATTTTTGACTTAAATGATGAACCTCTTGGCAATTTTTTGCAGGGATGATGGCATTGGATTTCGGCAAAGGATGACCAAGGCTGCATCTGAAATATCCAAGAACTAAAAATTTTGAAATTTACATGGCAATATATTACAAAAGACGAAATGTCGAATTTTCTTCAAAAGAGAGTTTTGAAGAAAAGTCATAGTCCAGCAATATGACAATGAAATTTTTAAAATAAAAACTTGTTTAGAACCTCCTTCTGGTCTGCTGGCATTATTGGACATTTTAAAGACTGAATTCACTAAAACCTAGACCTAATGGAGACCAAATATTGACTGAAAATGATTTTGATGGACCTTGATCAAAAGACCTAAGCCAGCAGGTACAAGACATGAGGGGGGAATGAGTGACAAGGCTCTTCCATCAGATTATGACATGCCCCTAATGGAATGCAGATGAATGAACTGTATGAGACACCTAAAAATTAAATGCAATAAGAGAAATGATCTCTGACGGAGGGATGTAAAGACCGACTCTAACACACAACATATATCGCAATCATACATAACATAAGTAAAGAGCTAGAACACAGGAATTTCTGCGATAATCTTCTTTATCGATCTTCAATATAGGTTTACAGACTCAATATTCCCCTGGGCACTCAGTTTCAGGGGTTCGCGCACTCAGTTGCGGACACTACTCTAGGCCTCTTCACACTCAGTTGCAGAGCCTTTTCCCCTCTAAGACTACTTCTCTGCGCTATACTCCTTTGCTCATACCCATAGACAAGCTTCCATTACTTGCCTTAGACTCTTTAAGACACACCTATCTATAAAATCCCATGGTCTGCGGACCATTGGTAGATCTTCAAAAACTGACTCAAGCTTACATAAAGGAGGGTAAAACCCTTTTTAACTCTTAACTAGCTACGGGCTCTGCGACCACAATTTGTGGAGACTTTACATCTTTTTACATCAAAACTTGGGATTTTGCCCCAAAAATTGGGCTTTTGCCCCAAAACTAATCCCAGGGGACCCCATCCAAACACTTTCATGGGGATTTTGTCCTTTACATTTAATCCCTTTTTCTAGGATAATTAGGCCTGACATTCTTTCAATATGTTAAAGCCTCCCTTTAACTTAGTTCCTTTAATTAGTCCTCTTTACTTTCATAGGTATTTTATCCTTTACATTTTCGTGCTTTGTATAGGGTGATTAGATCCAAAATTATTTCAATAAGTTAAAGCCTCCCCTTACCTTCGTGTCTTTATTTAGTCCTCCTAACTTTCATAGGGATTTTATCCTTTACATTTATGCCCCATCCTTTGTTTTTATTGGAATGTTAGCTTAAGATGGGCTTGATCGATAAAATCACATCATCTATTACATGAGTAAGAACCTATTTTCGTATCTCTTGTCCTATTTCCATGAAGAGAAATTTGGGCTTGGAAGTTGATTTCTCCATTCAAAAACTATGCACTACATTTTGTGTGTGAAACAGAGGTAGTCACAAATTATAACCCCAATTCCATTCTATTGAGCAGATGAGAATGGAAAGTACTCCCTTTAGATTTCCATCCTCAACGACTTTGACTTGGAGTTTGTCACACCCAAATGCAAGAAAGCCTTAGCCCTTGCTAATTTCAATTTTAACCTCCCAATTAATGCATCTCACCCCAATTATTGATGATTTTTTCAACAAACACTTGTTAACTATATCCATGAAAAACCCATGGTATGGTTACATTTAAGCTATTTATGAACCAAATTTTTTTATCCTTATTTGTCCCATCACCGTTAATGGAGTATTCACCATGGTATGGTGACAAACATTTATTGAATATATCCACAGACAACACGAGGTGACCTAGGACAACCCATCGAAGCCGCAAGCAAAGAGCAACACCACGAAGACAAAGAAGGATGCAATAAGGTGTTGTGAGTTCCATAAGAGCCCCACGCACAACACAAATGAGTGTTGATCCAAACAGTCATTCGTGGTCAAGAGAAAGGCTTAAGAGTCATATGCATGTTTTGACTCTGAGTTAGAACCTGATAAGGGGAATGAAAAAGGGAATTAGATTATTGATGTCGAGCCTAATGCCATCGTTGCCACCACCAAGGTCTACAATATTGATCTTGAAAATCCAGAGGAGGGGGAGTGTCTCTTCCACTCAAAAATGTGGGTGATGGTTTTTCCGTTACAGTTCATTATTGACAGCAACAGCCAAAAGAACCTCATTTCAACAGATGTCGTGAAGTGGTTTGGCCTATCGACCACACCACACTCGCAGTCATATAACATCAAGTGGCTTAACCAAGGATGATATATTTGTGTAAGCCAACAGTGTTGCCTTCCCTATAGCAACAAGCCCTTCACGGATGAGGTATTGTGTGGAGTTTCTCCTCTTGCAGTTTGTGATATATTATTAGGCCAACCATACATGTGGAAGTGTCATGTTGTAGGCATCGCATTGTTATTATTGATTTGGGAAAGAATTTATATAAGATACCGAAGGTATCCCAACCTATTGCCATCTCTTTGATATCTACTAAGAAATGCACTAATATCATTTTCAAACTGGGAAATTTGTCTTCTGTCTGATTCGCTCTCAAAGTAAGGGGAAGATCGTGGCAATATCCATGTCCCCAAGGAAGGGTTCCTCCACGGAGCAAAATCAGGTAGATAAGGTCGTGGAAGGATATAGGGACATCTTCTCCTTAGCCACGGGGTTACCTTTGCATTGTCAAGTCAAGCATTCAATCGATCTAACTCCCAGAACACCTCTTCTCAATGGGTTGATAGAACATCACTCCATTCTGGAAAATCAAGAGATCAAGTGGCGGATCTAGGAGTTGCTACAAAAAGTGCACATTTGACCAAGGTCCTCACCTTGTGGAAGCTTGATTATACTTGTACAGAAGAAGGATGGGACCTGGAGGCTCTACATTGATTAGCGGGCACTAAATAAGATCATTGTAAGGAACATGTATCCAATCCCACAGGTTGATGACCTTCTGGACCAGCTCTAGGGGACCACATATTTCAGCAAGATCGATTAGAAGTCTAGTTATCACCAGGTTCCAATAGAGCCCACAGATGTATGGAAGACCACCTTCAAATGCAAGGAATACCTTTTTGAATGGCTTGTTATGCCCTTTTGGTTGAAAAATTCCCCTGCCACTTTTATGAGGTTAATGGATGACATCTTGCGCCCCTTCACCAAATCGTTCATGGTTGTTTATTTGGATGACATCCTCATCTTCAGCAAGAGTTGCGAGGAGCACTTGCAACACATTCGGTAGGTCCTTCAAACCATGCGACAGCACGAAATGTGTGCCAAATTGGAGAAATGCACTTTTGGCATGATGTAGGTCTAATATCTAGGTTACATCATAGATGAGAAAGCAATGCATGTGGATCCAACTAAGATCTAAGTCATTCGGGATTGGTCATCCTCGACCACTTTAACAGATTTTCACAACATTTTTAGCCTTGCAAATTTGTATTGAATATTCATGTTGGGATTCTCCCATAACACTTGGCTTTTAAGTCAGAATACCAAGGGTGGAGTGAAATCAAAGCTTTTCTGGTATGAGTTGTTGGGAAAAATACTTCGGGGGGGGGTGTGAATCAATATTTAAAAAACTCACAATAATAATTTTTCTTTTCTGAAATGTATATGTGACTTTATTAAACCCAACTAGCGTATATATGCGACTGTTGTAACAGAAAATAGCATATTCCAAGTAAACTTTGTAAAACGGCTAATTATTTATCTGTTAAACCTTGAACCAGAATGTAAGAGATTTGTCAGGCATTTGATAAGTAGTAAATAGGTGCAATAAGAACAGAATTGTTACACAGTAATTTGTCACTGTCCTCACCCCAGTCTTCCTACTGTGTCATGTGTCCAAATCATTCATGTTCATGCTCTCTGATGTTGCCAAATGACCCACTTTTCCGAAGATTTCTGCATCATCGCGTCTGTTTTCCAAATAAACGCGCTGATTGGCGCTCCAAAATAGACCATATTCGCTGCCATCGCGGAAGTACACGTGATTCCCGTGATGGTCAAATTTCATGCGCCAGCACAACTGTTTCTCATATTTTCTCGCGATGACATGACTATCTCCGTTATGCAATAGCGATGTCAGCGCGGCAGACAAGTTATGTGCCCGCGATGATCCAGTTTGGGTGAGTTTGTTCTAACAGTCGGCCTTCCAGATGACTCCAGACCTAGTTTTTGGCCTTGTTTATGTCGCCCACCATTCTCTGGCGTGGTTGTTCCGTCATTTGTGCTACCCTCCTTGGAGATAAGCTCATCCTCCCACCATTCATGGAGACTCCTTCTCCTATTTAATCTCTCACATTGCTATGAGCTGCTAGTTTTAGTTTGGGCATTCTTAGTCTTTGGAGTGTTCATGATAGTTTTGTGAGCTTGTTAGATAGTTGGTGTGACAAGTGTGGGATTGTTTGAGAGCTTGAGGAAGGTTGTGAAGTGCTTTTATCTTGTGTGAAACTTGTGAGTAAGAGAGACTTGTATTGGGAGATCCATCTCTAAGGGTGAATGTTTGAGGAACATACTGGCTAGACCCTCCGGAGAAGGCTTGTGACGTCAATACCTGGGTTGTAAGCTTACTCTTTTTGATATTTAATGCAATCAATGATGTTTTCCTATGTCTTGTATGCAAAGTACTAGATATCTCATGATTTCTTGACTTTATGAGTAAATAGTTCTTTGTTGTATCTGGTTACGTGCTTTGTTGTATTTCCTTGCTTTGTTTTAGGTTGATCACTCATTGGGAGAAGGAAGCGGAACCTGGAGCAGCGCAACGGAACTCCATCGACCACCGGTTGAGGTAGGCCTCAAACTTGAACTATTTAAGGAAAATTATTGTTGATTTGTCCTTGTTTGTGACTAGACCCACTCTAGGGCTAGAGGGGTTGCCTCTATCCGTAGAGGGAACACTTTCCTGCTTCACAAATTGGCGACTCCACTGAGGAGCTGGCCTTTGTTATTTTCTTGTTCACTCTTGCCTTGAGTTTTTGTTTTGGTCTCTTTTCAAGTTTTTGGGGATTAGTTGTATGTTTCTGGGTTTCCTAGCCTGGTCTAGGAAATGCTTTATTTGTTTAAATATTGACTGTTTTAGTTTGGGAGTCTTTGGCTCACCTGTGGCTGTTTTTTAACATCATCATGCTTTTTAATTTAACAGTCGCACTGTCATCGCGTCACCCTTTTTGTAATTTCCTGTCCATCGCGTTATTACACCTAACAGTCGCAACGGTTCTATAAATCGGACCATCGCGGAAAAGGAGTGTACTTCCGCGCTGACATCGGTTTGTTGCTGCGTGTCGTTCTTTATCAGCGCTTTGTTGCTGTGTATTGCCCGCGCTGATTGCTGTAGAATTGAATTTTTTCAATTCTGCCTCCTGAATCCATCAGTCCTACTAGTCCCTGTTGTTCTCACTTGGTTGATGATTTGTTTTTCACTGTCTAAAGGTTGAGGCACTCTCTTGTGAGCTTTGTTGGAAGAATCTTACCTTTTTTGCTTTGTGACCTAGTTTTATTGTTTCAAATCCTTTGGATCAGTTTTGCTTGGTTGCTTGTTTGCAAAGATTCATTTGCTGCTTGCGGTTGGTTTGATTGAGCCTTCCCCTTTGCTTACTTTTGGTTGATTGTTTAGTGATTGTTATTGGACCAATCTTGGCATTGTTTTGATTTCTCTTCACTACCCGGACATAGATTACAATTGTTTGGATCAATTGTTTTTCCACATTTGTTTGTTGCTTATTGGTTTCTTTAGATTAAAGGCATCAAAAACAAAAAATTTCATTTCATTTAGCATGCGAAAGTGAAAGTAAATTTGCATTTCAAGTTGCATATTGAAAATTGAATGATTAGATCTCTCATTAGTAGTATCCATGCATTTTAAGAATTGATGTCTGCTTGCATTGAGTGACTGTTTGTTGCTTTGGTTTTCTTGGTTTGGGAATGATCTCTCTACCCTCCCATAGGTAGGTGTTCATCGAAGGAAAAGGATATTTCATTCATTTTAGCTGCATCCTAGGCTTTGGTATATACATATGGTAAGGCCTGAAAACTGAAACATAATCCAAGATCAACTTTAAAATGAACTGAATAAATCTAACAACGCATTGGAACGTAATGCACACATTTAGAGGTCTAGGCTAGAGATGTGCTCCAGCGTTGTTAAACCTAGTCACTTTTGTTTCCACTCAAGGTTGGGTGATTCCTCCTTCTCTGACTCAATAGTGGTCTAGTACGGATTTGTGCTCCCACGTACCGTCGAGTATATGGGGATACCCCACTAGGTTATCATCCTTTATCCATAGGAAGCTGTGTCCTCTGCCTTACAAGCCGTAACGCACCGAACACAGCATTCGGGAAGATTGACTGCCGTATGGAAAGTCCTTGGTTTTCATATGACTGCCAAGGTGTATATGCAGTTTTACGGATTTGTTTGGTAAACCTTTTTGCCTAGTTCTCCAGAGTAGTCACTTTCGTTCCTTTTCGAACTCCCTAATAGAAAAGGTCCATCTGAGCACTTGTCACTTCAGTCTCATTAAATATTCGAAGGTGACTAGAGTCATCTTTTGTCCTTTTCTCGACTCTTTAAAAATGAAAAGGTCAAGTTTTGTTCATGTGTCTTAAAATTTATTCAGCCACGATTCACATTTACCCTGTTAGATCTTGTTTGTGTTAGCTTGAGTAGGGTTCTTTCTCGTTCTTGATGGCAACATTCCCCGAGTCTATCGGCCAAGGTTTTCCCCCAGATGGAAACCCTGGTCCGTTTCCTTCATTTGGAAATGTCGGTGCTCCGTATATGGCAACATTGTCGTTGCCTGGGTTAACCATCGGTTTGCCCATATGGTTGTTTTCAACCTCGGTGGTCCCGAGTGTCATGACTCTTGTTCCACCGTCTCCTTCGTCCGAACCAAGACATGTTGATTCCAAGGTTGAGCCTACGCCTTCTTCCCTGTTTCTTCCTCCTCCTCTCCTCCTTCGCATGGTGAAAGTTTCACATCTAGTAACCAGGAGACTAAGAAGAAGAAGAAGAAGACGAAGAAGAAGGAGAAGTCCGATAAACGTGAGGCCACCTGTGCATCCCAAGTCGAACCACCTTCTGCTCCTCTGCGGAAGGTTAAGTTTCCTTGTAAATTATGCAAGGGTGACCATCTTCTTCGTGATTGTCTTGGCATTCCAAGGATCCTAGAAGTATGGTCTCATGATTCGGTTCGTCCCTCATCGTCCTCTGAAGCTCAAGGCGATGCTATCCTAGCAACCGACAATAGTAAGAAGGACGGGAAGATTCAATTCCCCTGTAGGCTATGTGCAGGCATCCATCCCTTCACCTTTGTCCGCTCATGGATAAAGCTTCTGCCGTTTTCGACAATCTTACAGCTTCTTCTCCCCAACTGCCTGTTGGTTATCAACGGCTTTCTTCAAACCCTCCCTCCATTGACAAAGAGACTGACATATATTCTTCTCTTTTCCACCCTCCTTCTTTCGAGTCTGGTTGTGCTAAGCCTGTTCCAAACCAACCATTGGTCGGAGAAAGTGTCGACTTGGGTTCACCACCTATTGATCACTCTGTCTCGGAAGAGCATCATGCTCATGTTCTTCTCATTTCATCAGATTCTCCAGCATCCGAAAACGACTCTCCTATCTCAACTGTTTCCGAGAGTCCTTTTTCAGTTCCTGGGGGCAAGGGGGCAATCATACGATTCCCCCACCAAGTAGTTTGGCCGTCACCTTCGACTGGAGTCATTTGACTACTTTCCGTCTTTCATCCTATGTGCCTTTCGAGATTACAATACACGCCTATGATAAGGCAGTACCTAGCACTGTACTGGATGAAGGTGCATCTGTCAGTCTTATGCCCTCCACTACTTGGCAAGCTTTGGGTTCCCCACAGCTTGTGCCAGTCACACAAAGTCTGTTGGCATTCGACGGAGAACCCTGTCAACCTGTAGGGATCCTCCCAAAGTTGCCTGTTACTTTGGGGGGCAAAACTGTATATGTAGACGTCATGGTTGCCCAAGGTGCGAATTTTAGTTTTCTCCTTGGCCATGACTATGTTTATGCTATGGGGGCCCTCGTCTCTTCACTTTTCCGTGTGGCTTGTTTTCCACACGATGGAAGAATGGTGACCATCTATCAATTATCGTTCGTGCATCCCCCGGTGCCTCCTGCATAGCCATCACCCCCTATTGGTTCTTGCTTGCCAACAGTGCCTTCCTTGCCATAGGTCAATTATGTGGCTACCCGTTCCATTTCCGCCTCTCCTGACGACCATGCAGCTGATCTAGTACAAGATGTACTGGGGGCATTGGAACCCGACCTGTCATTGGTGCATCCTGACATGGTTTCCTCCTAGAGTGCATTTCTTCCATCCCGTGAAGACCTCTTGGGAGCCACGTTCTTTGATGGCCCATGAACAGGGTTACGAGCATAGTTCCCGATCTTGTGTCAAGCTCGTTAAAAAATGAAACAAGGGTTACGAGCATAGTTCTCGATCTTGTGTCAAGCTCGTTAAAAAATGAAACAAGGGTTACGAGCATAGTTCTTGATCTTGTGTCAAGCTCGTTAAAATATGAAACAAGGGTGCCAAGGATAGTTTGTTCCTATCTCAACCTCGTTAAAAAAATGAAACAAGGAGTCCTGAGGATAGTTTTGATCTTGTGTCAACCTCGTTAAAAAATGAAACAAGGTGTCATGAGCATAGTTCCTGATCTTGTGTCAAGCTCGTTAAAAAATGAAACAAGGGTTATGAGGATGGTTCTTTTGTTGTGTCAACCTCATTAAAAAATGAAACACTCTCCCTCTCCAAATCAATTCTTTACTTAAGATCTCGTAAAATCCAAGTCGAGTCTTTCCAAAATCTCACAAGTGAACCTTCATTCCATCCACTTCGTTGAATGAAATGAAGCTTGGGGGGCATGCACCTCGATTTGCGTCATTATGCTAGGGGCATGCAAACTTATAACAAGCATAGTTTTTCGTTTCAAGCTTGTGTAAACATGAAACCGAATCCAAGCAAGTTCTCCATGGTTCAAGCTTGTGTAAAAATGAACCCATACCTAATTTACACCTCGTGATTTCCATTTATCTGCTAAATTTTTCTAGATGAGCCTTGGTTGTTTCATTCCATCGCCACCATCTCTTTGGCCAATCATATGCTTTCACTTGGTTGTTTTCCCTTTTCCTGAGGAACCGCAGCGATGAGTGGTTTTATTAGCCAGCCTCTTTACCATTACATGTTTTGAGCAGTTCCACCATTACCGGAACCATTTGCTACTCTTTATACCACTCGTTCCTCTAGGATGAGTCACCTTTAAGATCTTTTCTGACTCGTAAAAGATGAAAAGATTGCCGAGTATTTTTCCCCTTTTTGACTCGTTAAAGAAAATAAAAATGGAGGTCTACTTTAACCTCTTTTCTGACCGTTTAAAGACGAAAATATTGTCGAGTTTTCCCTCTTGACTCGTTAAAAGAAATAAGAGGCGGTTGACTTTAAGCTCTTTTTCGACCGTGTAAACACAAAAGATTGTCGAGCCTTTGTCGTTTCATGCTCATTATTGGTTGCGAAACGACGTGCTTCTGACCGCTTTTCTACTTTTTCAGGTCGAAGTTACTACTTACGAAAAGTACTCCTCGATCGTAATGGTTGGGTGGTTCTTTCGAGTATCATTTTATACTTTTTTCGGGCTCGAGAGACACAAATCTACGAAATAGGACCCCCCTGGAGTTTTCATTTCCGTGTCTTTTTCAAACTCCCTAAACATGAAAAAGACTTTGAGTTTTACCTATGTCGGACTCGTTAAACCTTGACGACATTGGACTCATCACCATGACAAGGCTCGATCTTCTCCTTCCTAGGGCTCGTTAAAATATTACTAGGTTGGACTCAACAACGGGTTTATCATTGATTGTCTATGGCAGCTAGTCACTCTTGAACACCGACACTTTTGCTTCTTGTCGGGTTGGGACATCCATACGTCATCATTTGGCCTTCCGCGGGTTGGGTTATTGTTCTAGCCTCATTCCATTCGATTCATGATGTCTCCTTCGAGCCTCTGATCCATTTATGCCTAAATGCTGCCACACCCCCCTCCGGAGTCGTGTCGCTGATATGTTCAAGAGTATAATCCTTCTGTAGTTTACACCCTCGCCTTCTTCTCTGGTACTCTATTTCGCCATCTACCACTTGTTCCTTATCTCGTGTTGTTGACGGGGGAAACATTATGGCCCTCCTGTCGACATCAGCTCATTATCTAGGAGATTGATCTAGAGATCCCCTTTGGTACCTTAGAGCTTGCATGCCTCAATGGAAAGTTCTTCGCACCTGACGGTCGAATTTCATCATTGGTCGTCGATCAGGTGATTCCACGAGTGTTTGACTTCAGCTCCTTTTTCACACTTCGTGGATTGTGCTGGACAGTACCTTGAGAGCCATTGGCATTATTGGTGGTTTCTCTCGCGCTTGTTAATGGTTTTCATCATTGACTGGTAATCAAGCGATTTTCTATCATGCTCGACCTCAACACATCATTCGCATGTTAGGATTTGTACTATGATCGGATGGGTTCAAGACCCCGAACTCAGCTTACACATGTTCGTGCTACGTGGATTGGTTTTATGATTACATGACTCATTGATGGATGGCTACGACCATACCTTTATTATCATCATGGTCTCATTAGCTGGGTGGCTGCGTCCATACCACAGACCTATTTCGTATGTATTTTTGATGGCTGCGCCCATGCCTAGACTACATATACTTCATTATCAGAGATATCAATTGTATTTGCGTGTAGGTTCTTCCGGATGGTGTTCCAGTTCAGTCAGTTTCGTAAAGCATTTCATCCCTCCCACTCTCTCAGGCTTCATACTTTAGGGGCCATCTGTTACACAGTAATTTGTCACTGTCCTCACCCCAGTCTTCCTACTGTGTCATGTGTCCAAATCATTCATGTTCATGCTCTCTGATGTTTCCAAATGACCCACTTTTCCAAAGGTTTCTGCATCATCGCGTCTGTTTTCCAAATAAACGCGCTGATTGGCGCTCCAAAACAGACCATATGCACTACCATTGTGGAAGTACATGTGATTCCCGTGATGGTCAAATTTCATGCGCCAGCGCAACTGTTTCTCGTATTTTCCCGCAATGACATGACTATCTCCGTTATGCAATAGAAATTTCAGCGCGGCAGACCAGTTATGTGCCCGCGATGATCCAGTTTGGGCGAGTTTTTTCTAACAGTCGGCCTTCCAGATGACTCCAGACCTAGTTGTTGGCCTTGTTTATGTCGCCCTCCTTCCTCTGGCGTGGCTGTTCCGTCATTTGTGCTACCCTCCTTGGAGATAAGCTCATCCTCCCACCATTCATGGAGACTCCTTCTCCTATTTAAGCTCTCACCATTGCTATGAGCTGCTAATTTTAGTTTGGGAATTCTTAGTCTTTGGAGTGTTGCTGATAGTATTGTGAGCTTGTTAGATAGTTGGTGTGACAAGTGTGGTATTGTTTGAGAACTTGAGGAAGGTTGTGAAGTGCTTTTATCTTGTGTGAAACTTGTGAGTGAGAGAGACTTGTATTGGGAGATCCATCTCTAAGGGTGAATGTTTTGAGGAACATGCTGGCTGGACCCTCCGAAGAAGGCTTGTGACATCAAGACCCGGGTTGTAAGCTTACTCTTTTTTATATTTAATGCAATCAATGATGTTTTCCTATGTCTTGTATGCAATGTACTAGATAGCTCATGATTTCTTGACTTTATGAGTAAATAGTTCTTTGTTGTATCCGGTTACGTGCTTTGTTGTATTTCCTTGCTTTATTTCAGGTTGATCACTCATTGGGAGAAGGAAGTGAAAGCTGGAGCAGTGCAACGGAACTCCATTGACCACCGGTTGAGGTAGGCCTCGAACTTGAACTATTTAAGGAAAATTGTTGTTGATTTGTCCTTGTTTGTGACTAGACCCACTCTAGAGCTAGAGGGGTTGCCTCTGTCCGCAGAGGGAACACTTTCCTGCTTCACAAGAATAAAGTATCACACATGAACACCAGGATTTAAGGTGGAAACCTAATGTGGGAGAAAACCACCGTTGTTGCCATATTAGTCTTCAAAACTTATTAACGTAAAACATTGCTTACATTCTTGTACTGGTGTAGACTCATACCAGTATACAAGCACCCACTTGCTAAAGGCTAATACCTTCACTCATTCTCCAGCTACTACTGGAAGGGAGCTCCAACCCCCTGATTTGATCACTGGCTACTACTAACGAGAAGCTTCGACTTCCTCATTGAAGGCTCCAACCCTCAGCAACATCCATGGACCACGTTTCATCAAATTTTCAGACTGGATCCAATATCAACACTTATGCTCAATCATCACTATAAAACAATCATCAATCTCTAACATAAATAATCACTAAAACACAAACAACTAATACATAATCAAAACTTAACCAATCAACAAGAGCAGTCAGATCACTGCAACCAGTACATAGAACTGAACTCAAAATGCAGCATCAACACACAGAATCAACTGCAACCCTGATCATTCATTTGCCAAAATGTATACACTACTTCACTCAAGTAAACCAACGTGCATACGCACATTTCTGGAGAGAAACCCGTGTATAGATATTAATATACTGAAAATTGAAAATTTGACCACTGTAGTTTGTGAAGAGAACACTGAATCACACTTACATCTACTACAACGCTCTGAACCAATCATAAAATTGTCTCTGATATTTAATCACAATCAGCAAGTAATCTTAACCTTCATCAATCAATTAATACCCAAATTCAACTTCATCATTCAATTAGATCTACTTTAGACATTATCACTCAACCAAGATCAATATGAGGACATCATTGATAGACAACAAAGAAACAACAACATTGATTAGGTTGATCAGTCATTTATGAACAAAAAATTGTTACTTTATATACACGACTTTGAAGAAGTGAACCCACGTGTATGCGCGCTTTTCTTGAAACCAACCAGTGTATAGATCTACAAATTTTGACCTAAAATTGTGCAGCTCTTCAGAACTTTAGAAAGACCTAGATCATAATAATCAAAGATAAAAACATGTGTCAGTACTTAGATCCAGTCAATCCTTGAACAATCATTTCAGGTCTCATGATCCTGATCCATCATTGTATTCATCGATGCATAATTATTTTAGATCAATGTGACAATTATGGCCCTTACAATGCAAATATACTTCAGATTGAAGTATTCATCAAAAACTCTTTCACTTGCACACTTAGCCCTTTGATCTTCACTTCTTTATATAGTTTAGCCCTCATCCAATACCATGGGTCAAAACAACATTAGTGTTGGTGGTAATCTTTGATGGGATCAATATTCATTGTCACACTCATTACTATGGGCTAATACCATGGTAAGGACCCTTGTTATTTAGAATACCATGGTACAAAAACTATACGCTACTTTTCTTCATTGAACTCACGTGCATATGCAACTTGGCTTAATAGAACCCGCATATAGTTGAACTTCCAACTTTATCATTCCTCTGAACTAATTCCTCTAAATTTCCATGCATTATGTCACATCTAATTCATTCTGGTATTATGTTGTATTCATTATGTCACCTTTGAACCGACCTATGAATTATGTTATAAGTGAGTTTCTATCAAGGAAAACACATGCATAATAATGTTAACAATCTCCCCTTTTAGACTTGATGGCAACCACTTTGGTGTTTGGTCACCACAACCTGTAAATAAAATCAAGCCAAGCACAAAGCTTTTCAAAATATCAAGCTATTCTCCAAACACCAAGCTACTCTCCCCCTTTGACATCAAGGGCAAAGGGCTTACAAATGTTAAATTAAGAATTCCATATCTAAACTGTTGAATATGTTGAACTACTGAATTGCTCCCCCTGAGCACATGTTGAATTCTTTGATCATGCTCCCCCTTAGTACATGCTGAAATCTCTAACAGATGTAAAATGAAGTATATGACTCTATAATTATGACCTTCCTATCACTAAGGACCTATACTTACATCAATCACCCAACCAAGTGGGATTACATTTAAACACAACCACCCAACTAAGTGGGATTACATATTGGACATGATCTCAAAATTCTATACATGACTGAATATGACAATTATTACATCATAGATCTTTACATGACCTTTACATCAAATGATATGCATGATATTTAAAGACCAAAAGGCCTTAAAAAATATAAATGAGAAAAACATAACTGAATACCATATCAAGATACTATACCCATCATCATCAGACCAAGAGAAATCAAATCATAGCTATCAGAAGCATGTCAGAGGTTGATCTTGAATCGGTCCCACTATTTTTCTATCAGAGAAAAACATACATGAATTTATGTAAAGAAACGTGCATATATACGCCACTATACTTCATGAAACTTGCGTATAGCCAGCAACCTTCTGAATTTTCACCTGTAGACTGACCAAATTGATTTAACAGCAAAGTGAGACAGAGACAACTCCCAGTTTCTGTCTGAGATATTCAAATGCTTCTCTAGGGAGGGGTTTAGTAAATACATCAGCAACTTTTTCTTTGGAGGGAACATACTCCGATTTAACCTTTTGCTCAAGAACTTGTTCTCGTAGAAAGTGATACTTAATAGGAATATTCTTGGTCTTAGAGTGGATAACAAGATTTTTCGAAATACTAATAGCACTTGTATTATCACATAGGATGGAGATGGGTGGAGAACATTTGATTTGTATATCCTGTAACGTTTGCATCATCCAGAGAAGTTGTGTGCAATAAGATGAAACAGCTACATATTCTACTTCCATTGTAGATAAGGCAATGGAACTTTGTTTCTTGCCAAACCAAGATACCAATCGGGGCCCCATGTAAAATGCACCTCCACTAGTGCTTTTCCGGTCATCAACATTTCCAACCCAATTTGCATCTATGTATGCATGAAGGGTAAGATCTGCATCTTTAGGATACCATAGACCAAAATCTTGGGTTCCTTGGAGATATTGGAATATCTCTTTACTACCTGAAGATGTGATGCCTTTGGATATGCTTGGAAATGTCCAACAATCCCAATTGCATGCATGATGTCTGCTCTAGTACCTGTTATATAAAGTAGACTGCCAATCATAGATAGGTACTCTGGTTGGTTTACTGCAGGATAATCATCATTAGAACTGACCCTACATCCTATCATCATGGTACAAGCAGGTTTGCATTCTTCCATCCCATACTTCTTCAGAATTTTCTTGACATATTTTGTTTGTGAGAGAAAGATGCCATATTTTGCTTGTTGCACTCGTAGATCAAGAAAATAGGTTAATTCCCCAAGTAAAGACATTTCAAATTCTTGTTGTATAATAGACCCAAAGTTTTGACTCATAGATTCTTCTTTACTGCCAAAAATGATATCATCAACATAAACCACAATAATTAGCAGTTTATCACCCTCAATTTTTGTGTACAAGTTGTTGTTTGCATATCCTTTTGTGAAACCTTGTTTTTGAAGATATTTGTCAAGATGATAATACAATGCCCGTGGAGATTTTTTTAGCCCATATAAAGACTTTTTGAGTTGCATACAAGGTTCTCATCATTCCCCAAAATGAATCCTTTTGGTTGTTTAATATATACTTCTTCTTCTAGATCTCCAGTAAGGAAGGCAGATTTTACATCCATTTGATAAACTTTGAAGTTTCAAAAACTTGAAAATGCAAGAAACATTCTTATGGCTTCAAGTTTGGCTACTGGTGAAAATGTTTCTTCAAAGTCTATACCTTTTTGTTGAGCATAACCTTTACAAACAAGTCTAGCTTTGTTCCTAATGACTTCTCCATTTTCATTCAACTTATTTTTCAATATCAATTTTGTCCCTATAACATGTTTATCATGAGGCCTTGGAACCAATTCCCAAGTATCATTCTTTTCAATTTGATCAAGTTCTTCATTCATGGCCTTAACCCAAAATTCATCTTTACTAGCTTGATTTACATTTTGTGGTTCAATGGTCTATAATAAATCTAAATAACTAGAAGTTCCTAAAAGAGTTCTTCTTGTTTGTACACCAGATTGCTTTTCTCCTAGAATTTGATTTTCTGGACGATTCTTTTAAACATACCTGGATGGAGCCTTTTCTTTGTCTGATGTATCTTCTTATGTTGCTTCATTAGTTTCTTCTTCTAAATCATTATGACTTGATGTGGGAAAGCATTCATCATCGTCATCCTCTTTTGTTGATGTTACATGTTTGGGCCCTATCAATCACAACATCAATGCATTCAACAAATTTCTGAAGTCTCTCATTGTAACATTTGTATCCTTTACTTCTAGATGAGTAACCAATAAATATTCATTCATCTGCTCTAGCTTCAAACTTACCAAGTTTCTCATCATTATTTTTTATGAAACATTTTCTTCCAAAACTCTAAAATGCTTTAAAGTGGGAGGCTTACCATACCAAAATTCATAGGGAGTTTTATCACTATTTACACGAACATGAGCCTTGTTGAGAATATTTACTGCAGTATGCACAGCTTCACCCCAGAAGGTATCAAGAATTCCAGACTCATCAAGAATAACACGAGCCATTTGTTGAACAGTTCTATTCATTCTTTCTGCCACACCATTTTGTTGAGGAGTTTTAGCTACAAAAAATTGTTTTTTTTATGCCATGTTGTTCACAGAAATCAAAGAATTCATATGATATGTACTCTCCTCCTCGATCAGATCTGAGACATTTCATTTTTAGATCTACTTCATTTTCAACTAATGCCTTTAAGACTTTAAATTTATCAAATGCTTCATCTTTGTGTTTCAAAAGACCGATCCAACACATTCTAGAAAAGTCATCAATGAATAATATATAGTATTGTTCTCCACGAGGTGACTTTTTCCTTACTAGTCCACACAAATCAGTATGTATAAGTTCAAGAGGCTTACTTGTTGATCCTTCTTTGGAATTGAATTGAACTCGGGCTTTCTTACCGAATTGGCATGACTTACATATGGTACTTTATAGTATGGTGATGTATGGTAGATCATGAACAGCTTTGAGCCTACTTTATTTTCTTATTTGAGAGAAGCTTGGATGTCCCAACCTTCTATGCCATAACCAGTTTTCTTTTGCCTTGCCTAGGTAACATTGTTCTTAGACACCTTTCAATATATATAGATTTCTCAGGGTTATTGTTCCTTTTGTTATGGTCTTTCATGCATCAAGTTCACGAACCACACATTCTTATGATTGGAATACCACCTCATTTCCTTGATCACACATTTGTCTAACACTAAACAAGTAATGCTTTAATCCAACAACATACATAGCATTACCAGATTTAACTTTTTCTTTTAGAAAAACAAAACCTTTACCCTTAATGACAGCAGGTGAGTCATTTCCAAGAGTGACATTCTTTTCTTTCTCTACAGCATTGTATGAAATAAGTTTATCTTTATCACCTGTCATGTGTTTTGAGCATACACTATCAATGTACCATTGATTTTCTTGTCCTTATGCAAACAATGTGATGCCACAACTTTCAGATTATACCTCCTTCCTTTTCCATACCTTGGAATTTGTTGATAATTTATCATTTTGAGATGTTAGTTTTAATTTTCTCTTGCATTCAAATTCTTCATGACCAAAGTTATTGCAAACTGAGCATTCAATTTCATTTATAAAAGGTGAGAAGATATTATAGGAGTTCCTATTGACTCCTGTCTCATTCCTTTGTTTTATTGCTTCTCTAGTCATGATAGTTTTGTATGCAACACATTGAGTAGCCTTATGACCAAAATTATGACATGAGAAACATTGTCCATTAAAGAAGAAATTTTTGTGACCATAGAATCTTCTGGTGTTGTTTACCTTTTGACTGGAGCTTTTGTTGTTGTTCATCCTTGGATTGGAGTGAACATGATTTACTTGTGGAATGCCTTTATTCTTTTGTTGAGGACTGTAGTTTTGTTGGCTGGGTTTTGTTGCATTAGTGAAGCTTTGCTGACTAATTTTTGTTGTATTACCAAAGCTTTTCTTACATGTTTTTGTTACATTTAGATAGCTTCTAGTGGTGGCTGAAGACTTTTCTGGTTGAGATGCTTCTCCAGAGTATCCAGGACCCATCTTCATAAGAGGAGAGTGTTGTAACTTGATAATTTCATCTAAGGTTTCAAATCCTTTAAAAAATCTAAGGTTCAAAGTTTTTATTTTCTCAAGTTCCTTTCTTAGACTTACTACTTCACATTCTAACTTCTCATTATGATTTTCTTTTTCTATTATTTGATGCTTCAAAGTATCTATGGCTACTTTGTTTTCTTCCAAGAAAATTTTGAGTTGAGTAATTTCTTCAAAGAAATCCTTTTCTTCTAATGCATCCACAAATTTATCATTAGACTTATTAGTATTTTTCTCAAAAGCCATGAGTAATTTAAGATCTTGATCAGATTCACCTTCTTCAATATTTGACAAGCCATCACTATCTTCATGAGTATAATAACTTTTTCTATTGTCAAACTATCTCCTATTAATTTTTGCAAAATCTTTCCCTTTGTCATGGTTGTCTTTATGAGGACATTTAGCAGCATAATGACCAACTCTGCGACAAGCAAAATGTTTGAAGGGAAGCTTACCTCTAAACCTTCCGGTGCCTAGTTTAAGTTTCTTTACAAAGTTCACTTCATCTTCTTCTAATATGTATCCTAATTCCTTGCATTCCTCCTTTTCTTTTCCCTTTGAAGATTATTTAAATGCGACTACTCTAACTTCTGAGGGACCTCCTTTCCTCATTTCAAAAACAGTCAAGATCCCATGAAGTTGAACAATAGTAAGAGTCTGTAGATCCTACTTCTCTTCAATGGCAAACACTTTTGACTCGAATTTAGGAGTTAGAGATCTTAAGATTTTCTCTACTAAAGTAGTGTCCTTTATTTCTTCACCCAAATTTTTCATGCGATTTACAATCTCATCTATATGAAGAAAGAAACTGGCAATACTTTCATTATGCATTCTTAGAGTCTCATATTGAATTACGAGAGTTTGGAGTTTAGCACTTTTTACCTTAGTATCGCCTTCATAGCTTTAAATGATTTTGTCCCATATTTCTTTTCTTATGTTTAGCTGCATAACTTTAACAAACTTTGATTCTATCAGACTTCCTAATAAAGCATTGACATCTTTGGCGTTAGTTTCATACGTCTTCTTTTCTTATGCATCTGTGGTATCTGCAACTGGATATTGGTAACCTCCTTCCATAATTGTCCAAACATCTACTCCAAGAGACTGAAGATAGGATTTGGTTCTTGTCTTCCAATATATAAAATTATTTCTGTTGAAAAGTGGTGTTCTGATGAATGTCGATCCTTCTTGATTGCTCATCTTGTGGGATCTTCCTTCAAGTGATTAGGCTTCTTTTGAAGGACCTGCTCTGATACCAATTATTGGGAAAAATACTGGGGGGTGGGGGGTGAATCAATATTTAAAATACTCACAATAATAATTAGTCTTTTCTGAAATGTATACACAACTTGACTGGACCCAACTAGCGTATATACGCGACTGTTGTAACATAAACTACCGTATTCCAAGTAAACTTTGTAAAACAACTAATTCTTTATCCGTTAAACTTTGAACCAGAATGTAAGGGATTTATCATGCATTTGATAAGCAATAAACATGTGCAGTAAGAACAGAATAAAGTATCGCACATAAAACATACATAAACACCAGGATTTAAGGTGGAAACCCAATATGGGAGAAAACCACCGTTGTTGTCATCTCAGTCTTCAAAACTTATTAATATCAAAAATTGCTTACATTCTTGTACTAGTGCAAACTCATACCAGTATGCAGGCACCCACCTACTGAAGGCTACAACCTTCACTCATTCTCCAGCTGCTACTGGAAGGGAGCTCCAACCCCCTGATCTGATCACCAGCTACTACTGGCAAGAAGCTTCGACTTCCTCATTGAAGGCTCCAACCCTTAGCAACATCCATCGACCACGTTCATCAAATTTTTAGACTGGATCCAATATTAACACTATGCTCAGTCATCATTGTAAAACAATCATCAATCTTTAACACAACCAATTATTGAAATTCAAACAACTGATACATAATCAAAACTTAACCAATCAACTGGAGCAGTCAGATCACTATATCCAATACACAGAACTGAACTCAGAATGTTGCATCAACACATAAAATCAACTGCAACCCTGATCATTCATTTTCCAAAATGTATACGCTACTTCAATTAAGGCAACCCGTGTGCATACGCGCTTTTCTGGAGAGAAACCTGCGTACAAATTGTAATATATTGAAAACAGAAAATTTGACCACTGCAGTTTCTGAAGAGAACACTAAATCACACTCAGATCTACTGCAACACTTTGAACCAATCATAGAACTGTCTCTAATATTTAATCACAATCAACAAGTAATCTTAACCTTCATTAATCAATTAATACCCAAATTCAACTTCATCACTCAATCAGATCTACTTCAAACATTATCACTCAACCCAGATAAACATGAGGACATCATTGACAGGCAACAGAGAAATATCAACATTGATTAGGTTGATCAGAAATTTATGAACAAAAACTCCTTACTTTATATACGCAACTTTGGATAAGTGAACCCGCATGTATACGTGCTTTTCCTGAAACCAACCAGCGTATAGATCTGCAAATTTGGACCTAAAATTGTGCAGCTCTTAAAGACTTTAGAAGGACCCAGATCATAATAATCAAAGATAAAAACATGCATTAGTACTTAGATCTAGTCAATCCTTGAACAGATCATATGATGAATAGTCATTTCAGGTCTCATGATCCTAATCCATCATTGTATTCATCGGTGCATAATTATTTCAGATCAACGTGACAACTATGGCCCTTACAATACAAATATACTTCAGTTTGAAGTATTCATAAAAAACTCTTTCACTTGCACACTCAGCCCTTTGATCTTCACTTCTTTATATAGTTTAGCCCTCATCCAATACCATGGATCAAAACAACATTAGTGTTGATGGTAATCTTTGACGAGATCAATATTCGTTGTCATGCTAATTACTATCGGCCAATACCATGGTAAGGACCCCTTGTATTTAGAATACCATTGTACAAAAACCATATGTTGATTTTCCTCACTGAACTCACGTGCATATGTGACTTGGCTTAACAAAACTCGCATATAGTTCTTGAACTTCCAACTTTATCATTCCTCTTAATTGATTCCTTTGAATTGTCATGCATTATGTCACCTTTGTCACCTATGAATTGACCAGTGAATTCTGTTATAAGTGAGTTGTCATCAAGGACAACACATGCATCGTAATGCCAACATGAGTCCCAACAGAAGGTGTTCATTGAACTAAAGCACTGCCTCTACTCTGCACATGCACTTACATTGCCATAGTTGCAGCAGCCATTTGAAATTGAGACAGGCACCTCCAACTATGTTATTGGTGTATTCCTCATCCAGCATGGGCATCCAGTGGCTTATCATAATGACAAATTCGATAAAATTCAGAAGTACCCCATCACTCTTATGAGACTAAAAACCGCGATGGTCTCCTGTTGTATTATACTCAACCCATGATGGCATCACTTTGTTTACTTGTATACCCATGATGATCCCAAAGAGGATGAGAAGCTTCATGGTCTAGAAGCTTCTAGAGCGGCGAGCTAGAGGTTGTTCGGCGTAGATGAGGTCGAGTTCTACGAACTTGTTCTCTTGGTCTTATCCCTATGAGCTACCTCCTTGAGATGAGGGCCTACTCCTATCTTTGGAGAGATCCTGACTCCCTTCCCCTGCCTATACATTCATCCTCTCCCATTCCCAAATGGTTGGTCTATGTCTATTTGCACCCTTATGCTAAGATTGTGCATATATGCTACTCATTTGGCTTGGAGAAGGAGTGCTTGGAGAGTTTAGCTTGGACTTGGACATTCATTCAAGGAGAGCCTATCAACATCAAGGCTTGGTTGTATGCTTCCCCTTCTTTTCTATTAATATACAACTGCTGATTCATTTTCCATTGATGTGTATGCTTATGTATCATCTATCTTAGCATTCCTTGATCAGTTAAGTAGGTTGCTTTTGAATATGTTATTGGTATTTGCATGTGTTACACAGCATTTTGTCACTGTCCTTGTACTCCTTGTTCCTTGATCCTGGAGGACCTCTATAGTGAACCCTGCATGCTTTGCCTTCATGAATAAACTCCCATTGTGTCCCTCTTCATGAGCAGATAAATTCCCTTTTGCACCATTTCCCCTGAAACTTATGTTTTGCCAGTTTACAAGACCAGCGTTGATGGCCTTTATCTTCTCCACGCTGATGTGGAGAGATTAACACTACTCCTCGTGCCGACTGGAGTGACTGAGTTGTGTTTTAGTCGCATCAGTCCTGTTATGGAAAGTTTTTTAAATTAGAGTCGAAGCTTCCAGCTCTAGAAGCTCCGTAACGGATGTCTAGTAAATGGTTTGGCCGGATGGGGTCGAGGATGACAGTTTGGGCTCTTTTCCCCTGTAATGATGGAACTACCTCAAGGGAGAAGTCCTTCTCCCATGAGAAGAGGATTCATCTCCCATCCACATTTCCTATATAAACCTCCCTTCTTCCCAAGCATAAGCTAGTGTGAGTGTTATAGTTGTAGAGTTTTGGTTGAGTGTTGATGTTATTTTGGTTTGGAGTAGACAAGCAAGCTATTACTAGTTGTATCTATCTAGTTGTGTGAGGGAGAAGTGTGTTTTGGTTTGGAGTGAAGCCTAAAGGGAAGAGCTTTAAAACTATTGTTGTTTGAAGCCATCGTGGAATGCTAGCAGAAGTGTGTGGGAACCTGGTCTTGTCAGAGGAAGACTGCAACGTCAAGACGAATGGTTGTAATCTCTCTTTGATATTAATATATGCAACTATCGATTGATTTCCTACATGTTTTGTAATATTACATATTCATGGCTTAATGTTTCTTGACTTGTTAAGTAGGTTGAATTGCAATTTGTCTATTATTATGTTTGTTGTCTGTTGTTGTTTACTTGTTTCAGGAGCTTGAAGAAGGAAGCGAGAGATAGTTGGAGCGAGCAAGCGAGGATATCATCAAACAAGATAAGCGGACAAGAGGTAGGCCCTCTTAATTGATTCTAACCTAAGGAAATCTTCCATAGAATGTATATGTTGTGGCTAGACCCATTATCGGGCTAGAGGAATTTGTTCGTGTCCGCACTTATAATTTTACTTCACCACAAATTGGTGACTCCGCTGGGGAACCCAATCCTTTTGTTTGTCTTGGATTTCATGATTTCGTGAGAACTTTTCTAGTTTCACGTTTTCCCTTTGGTTCTGTTTCTTTTCTCCTATTTACTGGTCTAAGTCTAAAATTCATAGTAGTAGATATGGTCCATGTTTTCAAAAAAAAAATTCCTTAGCTACCTCGATCAACGCGCTTAATCTGCTAACAGTCGCGCCGACCAGTGCGAGTTGCTGAGAAACAGTCACGTTGACCAACCTCTGGTGCTTGTTGTGAGTTAGGTAGTCACGTCGATGCCTATAAGTGAATATTAGGGCTTGACCCCAATCTTGGCCAATGTGTTCTGCTCTTGTGGTTTTGACCCCATAAGCTTTTTGGACCGTTTTCTCCCTTATTAGAAAGCTACTTTTCATTTGGTTTTGTTTTCTTGTTGGCTTCTCATATTTATGTTTGATTGATTGAGTCATTGAGTGGCCAGTGACACTAGGGCATATAGTTGGTCATCCATTTAGCGGTTTGAGAACTCACTAAGTTAGGTTGTAGGTATGTTTACTCTTTGCATTTTGTTTTGGTCTGTTTTATGACTTTGACCTCTTTTTACACAGGTTTGAAAAAGTCTCATTTACTTGCCTGAATTTTCCTTTTCCAACATAGATTACATTGTTGGTCTTGTGTTCGGTAAAGTCGGTGTTTCATTGACCTGAAAGAACTTCTCTTTTCATGTTTTCATCTGCTTGAAGACCTTATTGTCTCGAGAACTTTTACACTGAAATATTGTATGCAAAAATATTGTTTCATTCTTTCATGAAAAAGTATGAAATTCTAGCTTGTTGCATCATTATGTTATGATAATTTGCATCTTTTTAAAGACTAGAATTGCATCGGCATTTGAAAAAGGAAGACAATTTTTGTTTTTGTAAGGACTAATAAATAAGTTCTCGTTAGGAAATTAGGAATTGGAATGCATTTTTCATTAGTTTATTTTTTGAAAAAGTAAAGTAGTGAAAGATCATTTCGTCTTTAGTTGCTTAATTGTTTGCATTTGATTGAGTAGTTTCTACCCTCTCTAGTGTAATCATTTCATCAAATTGAAAGGGTCTTGTCTCATTTAGTTGCATTTGAAGGTTTTTCGAGTAGCATCTCTAAGACCTGAAATCTGAAATTTAACTCAAGATCAACTGTAAAATGAATTCAATTAACCTAAGGCGCATTTTACATTAACGATCATATCTAGAAGGTCTAGGCTAGAGACGTGTTCCAGCGTCTTTAAACCTAGCAGTTGTCGTTAGCTTCGACATTAGATAGTGCTAGTACGGATTTGTGCTCCCCATACCATCGAGTATATAACGGGAGACCCCACTAGGCTGCAATCCTTTTATCCTTAGGAAGCTGAGTCGGTCACCTTGCAAACGTGATACACCAAACACAGCATTCAGGGAGATTGCCTACTCGTACTTCTTGGTTCGCCGGGAGGTATTCTACAGTTCATGGTTGCCTGGTAATCCCTTTTACCTAGATCATCCAGAGCAATCATTTTATCTTTTTGACTCATTAAATTTAAAATATCATCCGAGCACTTGTCCTTTCAAGCTTGTTTCCAATAGAAAGCGATAGAGTCATCTTTGTTTCTTTCTCGACTCTTAAAAAATGAAAGAGTATTAGTCTTTTATGCGTCTTAATAATTGATTGCCCATGATCCAGAACATCTTGTTAGTCTTTTGACCAAATCATGAGTCCCCTTAAAAGGACATTTTAAAGCCTTGAAGTTATTTGTTTCATCGACTAAGGCAAGGTCATTATGGCTGAACCATCTGGTTCACCCAATTCCTCTTCCTCTCCTCCGTCTGAAAGATTTTCTGAGGAGTCGTTTCCTGAGTTACTAGAGTCACTCAAGGACTGAAATGTTGAACTCGCAATTGTTTTGAGTTTTCAACCATTATCATCTCGTCCTCCGCCTACTTTCGATACAAGTTCATTTGTTGATCTTGGCCCGGAATCTCTGGACAGTCCCGTTCAAACTGCAGAGAACTCATCGACCACTGACAGTCAGCTTAGACTAGTTATCTATCCTCCGAACCCTTTGTTTGATGTTGTTGAGATATCACCGTAGTGTCCTTGCAGTCCGTACGACCAACCAGGTGTTCCTTTGGAACTATCCCCCAATACAAGTTCGTCCATTCGTCGTCGTTTTTTTTCAAACATGGAACCCGAAGGGGATGCTCCAGTCACTTCTCCGGATGAGTCTGAAGTTTCTACTCCACACGCTGTTGATCTGGAAGAATCGCAATTGCAGTTTCCTCCCGAGGGTTTCCCTTTTTCGGAAGGTATTCCTGCCAGTTTTCCACCCAATTATGTGTCTTTGGGGCACTTGGTTTCAGGCACACCTAGTGCCTCATCACTTTACCATAAACCTGTATGGGCGTCAGGAATCAATCCTACGTCAGGTCCATTCATCACAAACACGACTTCTCAACAGGTTGTTACTTCAATCCCATTGCAACCCACCATTATGAATACTCTTGTGTCATCGATCCCAGTTACACGTCAAACACAACCGACAATTTCAAAGATTGTCTCTGTCAGTTCCTACGTCCCACTAGTCAGTGGCCAGATTTTGCAACCGCCTGGGGGGCAGAATCTGAATGTTTCTATGGTGTCAGGTGCCACTAATGCGAGTGGCTCACAAGCTCACATGCTTAGTATAAACCAGCGTTCTTCTAGTATTATTTATAACCTAACTGATCCTACTAGATCAAGCAATGTCCAGTACCAACAGGTTCAGAATCCCGTTGGTCCATTTCGATCGAGCAACATTCAATATCAACAGCCCTATGGGGCTCAGGTCCGATACAAAAATCCTTATGTTCCATATGGTTCTCAAGGATTGGTTAATCAACCTTACACCCTCCAATCTGGGCAGTACATCCAGCCTGGCTACGGCCAGATTCAGTTTGATAATTTCCTGGGCACTGTTCAAGTACCCTTGCAACAGCAAGGACATCCTCTACAAAAACAAGGGCAGCCTTTTTTATCTCAAGGGCAACCTTTGTTGCAGCAAGGGCTCTCTGCGCAACAGCAAGGGAAAATTATCCCGTTGCAAGGTCACCTGCAACAACCGCAAGGTCAATCCCTACAATAGTTGTAGCAAGCCGTGCAGCAGCAGATGCAATATGCCTTGCACACCTCTAAACACATACCCTCGCAGGGCCAACCTCTACAACCCTAGGGAAAAGTTTTGCAACCGCAAGGTTGACCCTTGCAGCAGAAAAACCAACCAAGGCAACAGCAACCCTTGTATACATACCAACAAGGTTAACCCTTACAGGGGCAGGGTTAAGGTCAAGTCCTGCAACAGCAAGCCCAAAATCCTCATGACCTAGGTCAACATGTTCAGAATCCTATCGGCCAAGGGCACCAGGTACAAAATCCCTACACCCAAGGGCAACAAGTGTATCAACCTTATGCCCAAGGATTGCAGGTCCAAAATCCTCTTGTTCAGGGACAACAGGTTCATCAGTCATATGTTCAAGGACAACAAGTCCCATATCCATATGTCCAAGGTCAACAGGCTCAATAGCCTTTTAACCCATACGTTGCTTATCAACAACCTATGCCTGGACAATTTCAAGGTATTCAAGGTCAAAATTCTCCCCATGGTCAAGGTAATCCGCAATGGGGGCAGCCTCGGATGCCATATGGCCAAAATCCCCCACTGTGGGGCCAAAATCATTACCAACAAGGATGGGTTCCTCCCTATGGACCCACTTATCAACGTCCCATGCCTTTTAACACTCAACTACCCTTCTTGGCTACACTTGATTTGCCAGACGTATCGCGCCTTATGAATGAACTGATCCTGCATTCACTGTACTGACCTCCAGTGTCGTCCAAGATACTAAGTGATTGCCCAAAGTTTGATGGAAAAGCTAAAGAAGATCCTTAAGCCCATGTGATGACATACCACCTCTGGTGCTCGTCAAACTCGTACGTGGACAATTCCATTTGTCTTCGTCTTTTCCAACGAACCCTCACGGGTGCTACAGAAAAATGGTACATCGAGCTACCTCGAAGTAATTACCATGACTTTAAATCTTTAGCCATGGCTTTCCTCACGCATTTTCAGTTGCCGGTTTACTATGAAATTGGCACCTGTTTGCTCACATAGATTAAGCAAGATACTACGACACACATCTCTGATCACATCCATAAATGGAGATGTAGACGTCACCTGATCAAATTCAAGATTGTTTATCAGTTGCTCACTAAATGGTTTACCAAATCATTCGTAGCCCCAATTACTCGCAATATAGCTATGGGTGGATGTGTTACTGAAGAGCAGGCCATCGCTTGTGCCCAGTACTTGGATCTAGTTTACTCTTAGTCTGGCACTTTATACGAGTTATTACCTAATGCTCTGCGGCGATCATCCAATCCCGGAGCATCAAAGTCACCAGTTGTTCCTCCTGTTGATGGAGTTATTGGTTTTGTATCCCAGACCCCTGCTAAAACTTCTTCCAAACAGAATTCGTTCTCGAATATTGCTCCTAATAGTTCATCTCAAAATCCACTTAGCCCTAGTAAAACCTTAGAGGTCCACGTTGTCCAGTCTACCACAGCAGACAAATCCTCGAAAGGAAAAAAGGCAAAGGCAAAGCTAAAGTCGATGCGCCAAAACAGGGTCCTCACAAATTCACTGCTAGCAAATCTTCGCAACGGAAACCTAAGATCCCTACCTCATTTGCAAGGAGGATCACTACACTAAGGATTGTCCTTGACGATCCAAAGTTAGTCACCTGCTCAAAGGGACCCCTGTTGTCCTCAAAGAGCCATTTCCATCTCAGTAGACCCAAATGGTAGAGCAACCTCAATCTACTTCCTCTAGATCTCAAGTGTTCATGATGAGCATGCCCATTAATGTGGCTACCCGATCAAAAGACTATCAAACTCCAGCTCCGGCAACTGGGAAAGAGAAAGAAGTTGCACCTTCTTCTTCTACCCCGAGTTCTGGCCCTCTGCAAATTGAGCGCCCTAACCCTAATTACGCTACGCGCCCACACTCTCGAGGTGTGCTGCGGAAATCCTCGTACAATCCCAACGCCCGAGCTACTCAGCACTTCAATATTGTTGAGGATTTGGCTTAGGCGCCGTCAGCCATGTCGTCTCTTGAGGAACTCCAAAGCAGCCCATCGCAGTAGAAATCCTTGTTGTCAGCTATCAGGGGCATCGATCCCACCGATTCCAATTTGATATGTTTTGATCTAGAGAACCATTTTCCATGACCCCCTCATCAGATTGCCTTTCTTATTTAAGTAATCATCGATGAGAAGACCATCCACCACACTAGCATTGATGAAGGTGCTTCCACCTACATCATGTCAACTGTATGTTGGAAGGCTATTGGTTCCCCTGCACTGAACCAGTCTCTAAACACTTTGGAAGCTTTCGATGGGCGCAATTTGCGACCATTCGGTATCTTACCTAACCTTGCCATCACCCTGGAAGGCAAGACAGTGCAAGTCAAAGTAGAAATTGTCGACGCCAAGCTCAATTACAATCTTCTACTTAGCCGAAGTTGGACTCATGCCGTGGCCTCCTCCTTGTTTCGCGTGATTCGTTTTCCCCATCAAGGGAAAATTGTCACCGTCGATCAGTTGTCTTTCTTTGCCTCTTCCTCCTCGGATGGAAATGTTTCATATGTCAAGTACTCTAGCGCTCCCTATGAGAGTGTGGGGGAAGGTCTCTTCAAATATTCTTCCTTAATGGGAATTTTTCCAATCCCACCTCCTCATGTTGCCTCTGTCAACATGATCTCGGCCAAATCTGATCCCTCGGTCATACCTGCACCAGATCTTGTTGATACTTGGGGCGAGGTTATGCCACTTAGTCCCGTCGAAGTCAATTACATGGAAATTATTTCGACTTTGAACTCTGCAACCTTTGATTCTCATATGTCAAATACCTCTCTCGATGTGTACTCTCAATCCCCCTAGCTTGGCACTTTGGAATCATCTAATCCCTTAGCCACAACCTTCCTCGTTGATGAAGGTGTCATGGAAATCATGTCTCTCAAGGAACCACCATGGATTGATCCTCATCATCGCTCCTCGTTCCTGCCTCGCACAGTGGTCATGTCTACCACTTTCGAAGAGTCCTCTTCTCCATTTGCGCCACCGACTGTTACCCATGAAGTATGGTCGGAAGGAAATTTGAGTAATATTACCCAAACGATGTCGATTGACATTTCTATCAAACCCAATATCGTTGAACATGTTCATATGGGGTATCTTGTTCTACAAATGAGATCAAGACATATACTCGTCTATTTCAGGAATTCTGTGATGTGTTTGCATGGTCTTATGAAGAAATGCCTGGCATTGATCCTAGCATTGTGGTGCACGAAATACCAACGTATCCGCACGCGAAGCCCATTCGCCAATGGCTTCGCCCGGTGCACCCTAAGAAGGCTGATGCCATTAAGGGTGAAGTTGAAAATATTTTCAAGGCTGGGTTCATCTATCCCATCCCCCTTCTAGACTAGGTGTCCAATATTGTCTCGGTGACTAAAAAACAAGACAGTGATATCATCGTGTATCTCCAAATGTCCACGTTTCAGTCTGCGTTGACCAAGGATGATCGTCGAAGGATTCGGCATCATTCTCAACCCTATTGTCTTATTGGTGATACTTTATACCGTGTCGGTGTCGATTCAGTTCTTCGTCGATGCCTTACAATCAAGGAAGCTAAAAGAGCTCTCAATGATTACCACTCCCGGGCATGTGGTGGTCATATGTCTGGTTACGCTACAGCTCAAAAAATCCTTCGCGTTGGTTATTTCTGGTCGTCTATCTTCAAGGACTGCATTCTTGTTGTCCATAAGTGCCATGAATGCCAAAATTTACCAAGGCAAGATGCGCGCCCCTCCCGCTCACCTACACCCCATCATTACTATTGGTCCCTTTGCCAAATGGGGCATCAATTATATGACATTTAACCCTCGTTCAGCTGGGGGGCATAGCTATATTATCTTCGTTGTGGATTATTTCACCAAATGGGCCGAAGTGATGCCTACATATTCTGTAGATGGTAAGATGATGGCTCAATTCCTTTTTAACCATGTTATTTCCAGGTTCGGCATACCCCAAGCCATTGTCACATACCATGGCTCCCATTTCATAGATTACATGATGGTTGAGCTAACATCTGCATTGGGCTTGCACCACGATGGCTCGACCCCATATTACCCTCAGGCCAACGGCCAAGTTGAAGCCGTGAACAAAGTTTTGGTCACAATGCTTCAGCATACTATTGGGATGCACAAGTCAAATTGGCATCTCATGCTCTTTTCAGCTCTATGGGCCTACCGAACCTCAACCAAAGACGCAACTAGTTTCACACCATTCCAGCTGGTCTATGGATTGGAAGAAACATTGTCCGTCGAATAAGAGATTCCTTCACTCAAGTTAGTTGTTGAACTCCTCCCTGAAACATCACCTCAAGAGGAACACCTCTTATATTTAGAACGACTGGATGAGACTTGTTGTCTCGCTGCCTTAGTCATCGAAGCACAAAAGAAATGGGTCAAATCCCATTTTGATCAGTCGGTCTCCCCTCGCACATTCTCTGAGGGTGATTTGGTCTTATTATACGACCAAGCTAACGATAAGCTGGGGGAAGGAAAGTTCGAACCTATGTGGCATGGGCCCTATATCATGAAATGCATTTTGCAGAAAGGAGCCTATCAGCTTATTGATTATGAAGGAAATCCTCTTGATAAGCCCCGAAGCGGGCTTTACCTCAAAAACTACTATGCTTAGGTCATCTTGCATGGTTACTTATGTACATTAGTGTGTGATTAAATTTTGTACAACATGGTTTTGTGTGATAGTTTTCAAATAGCTTTCCTGTTTACTATGTTTTTCTTGCTTTGCAAATGTCTACGACTCCTTGTGTTGGTTTTGCTGATGGTGCTTATCGTAGTACCAGGAATCGATCATCTGTGGCATGGGCTATCTATGACCCTAACAGTGAGTTGATTGATCTTCAAGGTATTTGCCTAGGTCGCACAACCAACAACATTGTTGAATACAGTGCAGTCATCGAATTGTTGTCAAAAGCCATCGCTGTGGGCATAAGAGAATTGGTTGTCAATCTGGATTCACAGCTTGTCATCCTTCAACTCAACGGGCAATATTCCATCAAGAACCCTCAAATATTGAGAATGTATCTCCGTATGCATCTATTGGAAAGACATTTTGATATTACATATCATCATATTCCTAGACGCATGAATACATTGACATATGCATTAGTTAATTACGTGTTGAATAGACATTTACGAAACATGTAAAAGATAAGACAAACCATTTGTACCATAATAGTCAGGAAAATACAACATATATATATATATATATATATATATATATATATATGGTGAGAATGTTCGGTACATCAGAACCCCAAAAATAATATGTGTTTAAAATAACATCAGTAGCTCACAGGCCTCATACATCCATGGCACGTAGGCCTCAAAAAATATGTAAGTGTTGGACCTAGGATATAATCAGCATGGTGGTCATGGTAGCAACACGACTCAGCAATCGGTGTCTCTGATCTGAGACTCCCACTATGTGTCTCTGGTACCAACGGAGCATGTCTCCTATCCGAGCATACTCTGGGATACCATGAGTTAACCCCTCAAACTTCCTCGTGATCTCCTCCTCGTTGTCGCTCCCTTCCTAATAAGGGGCGACAGCATCAATAGGGCAGGGGACACACCTAGCTATCGGGGACATCCCAGCTGACCGCTCCGGTCCAACATCTGCATAAACAAGAGAAATGTTATAAGCACATATATACCAAAAAACAATTAAAAAATCTCAAAATTAAAAATTTATTTTTTTTTTACCTTCGTCATCAAAGTCCTCTCCATTTGGTAAGGGCATATCTAGATCTCAATGGAAATCAGTGTCGCTGTATGGCCAGTCCTCCATGACAATCTTCTATCATCATAGCCATGAAAAGAATGCAGGTTGGTATGACATATGCTGACCCCCAGTGACCCTAGGCATTAAACGACTCCAACATGCCATTTGCAGATCACGTGGCATAGGAGGATCTACCTCAATCAGCTGATACTGGAACAGTGGTACTCGTTCCAGGAAGAAGGTCACAAGTACAGATCCAAAGCCAAATTGCTTCAAATTCCCCGCCTTGGCCTTGGATAAATAGCGCTTGATGTTCATCTTCATGGCCTCTGCCCAATTGAAGATCATAGGAGTTGTGAAGTCAATAGCATAAAGTAACTTCGACTTGTTAGTTTCATGTTCTACCTGGGACCCCACCACTCTGTGTCAACAAAAGCACCCTCAGTGTTAAATCCCACAAACTAGAAATATCTATCTTCCCACTCTTGGATTTTAGGGCCTTAGGGCAATGTTCGGAAAGCAGGGAATATATGCTTGCCCCAATCGGATGTGACCCATACAAGTTCACTGGCTCACCTCTGCGAGACAATCCAGTGATGAAGTAAATATCTGAAGTTTTCAACTCCATCTCCTGGTCGCCAATGACAAAAATCTCCTAATTAATGTCCCAAAGGCTTATCAGGTATCGAAGCAACTCGGGCTGGGCCCGCATCCCTGGTGCAAGGAAGAATTTGAGGAGCCCGCAAGCCCTCAAAGACTCCAGGCAACTTGGGTCATTCATTGCCTGGGTTTCAACATCTTCATGTTCCCGTTCCTTCCAATCCACCATTTTCGGCGATTCTCTCCTACAAAAGCCATTAATTTGAGTTGATAATCATCATTGGCACATTAAATTCAAATCTAAATGGTCAGTTTTTGAGAACATAGGGTTTTTCCCTATCCACAACACCAACGCGCCTATTTTAAAAATAGTTGCGTCGATCGGCGCGGATGGCTTTGCTAATCACCCTTGGTTGGCACGATTCCGTGCCCAGAAATCGCGCCGATCGAGGGCGAAAAATATTTTCAAAAACCTCCCTAAAAATCCAAAAAAATGGCTAAAAGCAGGAATAAATAGCATGGAAATGGAGCTCAGGGCTTTGACTGTTACCTGGAACTAACAGCTCGTCGATTGACTTCCCAGATCTCCCGTAATCTACTCCGAAACAATTAGGGCAAAAGTGGGTAAAAAGTCTTCACAGCAAAGGTAAAATGGTAAATGGTAAAAATATATTTACTTTTCCCCTTTTTATTCATTTTTTCATGAAAATATCAAGTTTTGTAAATATTTTGACCTATTTTTGCCTCAAGGACTTGATAATACACTTTACCTTACTTGTGCAGCAACAGGTGATGGATTTTCGACGATGATGATGTGTCACGTTTCAGCGCTTTTCTCGACTTGTTAAACTCATATGAAAAGATTGTCAAGTATTTTTTTTTTTTTGACTCGTTAAAGAGAATAATAATGGGGGGTCCGCTTTCAGCTCTTTTCCGACCCTTTAAAAACGAAAAGATAGCCGAGCCCTTGTCATTTTGAACTCATTAATGGATGTGAAACGTCATGCGCCCAGTATAAGTTTACCCCTTTTCTGGGCTGGGAGGCACTATTTACAAGAAGGTACTCCTTGACTGAAATGGTCAAGAGGTTCTCTCAAGTATTGTTTTCTACCTTTTCGGGCTCGAGAGACACAAATGTACGAAAAGGGACCATATGGAGTTTTCTTTTACGTGTCTTTTTCAAACACTCTAAACATGAAAAAGATATAGAGTTACACCTTTGTCAGACTCGTTAAACTATTAAATGGCATTAGATTCATCACCATGGCGAACATGAGCTTCTCCTTCATAAGGCTCGTTAAACTCACTAGGTCGGATTCATCCGAAGTATGAACTTATAGTGAAAGCATATGCTATCCCCTTCAAGCTTGCGATTAAAAAATAATTGGGGTACCTACCAGAAATGGTGGCGGAAAATTTGGAAATCTATCAGTCATGTCGGTAGTTCACTCTTGAACATGACACTCTTTGCTTCATGTCGGGTTGGGACATCCTCCTTTGTATAGTTTACCTTCCTGGGTTTGGGCCATTCATTTTTGCCTTCCATTTGATCTCTGCCAAGTCATCATGACCACCAATCCCATAGATCCAAAAGTTGCCAAACTTCCAGTTGTGCCACCGATATGTTCAAGGGTTGTCCTTCTACAGTTACACTTACCTCTGTTTCTATGTATCATCCGAAATCATTTTGCATCCTCTCGGCTTGCGTCGATGATGTGGGATTCATTATGGCCCTCCTTCGACATGGTCGCTTTCCATCGACTTTAGCTCATTATCCGAAAATTTGACCGAGAGACTTCCTTCCAGTACCTTAGAGCTTGCATGCCCTAATGGCAAATTCTTCACACTCGACAACAATTTCACATCATTGGCTTTCGATCGAGTGATTTCACGAGTGTTCAACTTCAGTTCCTCTATTCACATTCCATGGATTGTGTTGATAGTACCTTGAGGACCATTGTCATTATTGGTGGTTTCTCTAGCGCTTGTTAACAATTTACATCATTGACTAGTAATCAAGCGACTTTCTAGCATGTTCGACGTCGACACATATATTCGCATGCTAGGATCTATACTTTGATCGGGTCGTGTTGGAGCGCAAGATCCTAGACTCAGATCACAAAAGTCCAAGTTGCGAAGTGGTGTGACATGGTTTTGATGATATGCATGTCTCTTTCAGATGGCTGGTTATGACCAAACCACGAGTTATCATATGTGATCCTTCTCATTATTGGATGGTTGCGACCATACCTTGGTTTCGTTATGATCCTCTTTGACGGATGGCTGTGTCCATACCTGGATACATGATCATTCTCTGGATGGCTGTGTCCATGCCACAATTCATGTATCATTTGACAAAGATCTCAGTTTATGTATATTTATATGTACTTGCTTGCAGGTTTTCCGATAGCAGACTAGTTCCCTGCACTGATTTATAAAGCATGTCATCCCTCACTCCAGTTCGACCTTCACGCTTTAGGGGGAATCTATTACACAACATTTTTTCACTATCCCTGTACTCCTTGTTCCTTGATCCTCGAGGACCTCTACAGTGAACCCCGCATGCTTTTCCTTCATAGAGAAAATCCCGTTGTGTCCCTCTTCATGAGCAGATAAATTCCCTTTTGCACCATTTCCCCTGAAACTTCTGTTTTGCCCAGTTTACAAGACCGACATTGATGGCCTTTATCTTCCCCACACCGATGTGTAGATATTAGCACTACTCCTCGCACCGATCAGAGCGACTAAGGTGTGTTTCAATCACGTCGGTCCTGTTATGGAAAGTTTTTTAAATTAGAGACGAAGCTTCCAGCTCTAGAAGCTCCATAACGGAAGTCTGGTAAATGGTTTGTTCGGATGGGGTCAAGGATGAAAGTTTGGGCTCCTTTCCCTTGTAATGATGGAACTACCTCAAGGGATAAGTCCTTCTCCCATGAGAAGAGGATCCATCTCCCATCCATATTTCCTATATAAACCTCCCTTCTTCCCAAGCACAAGCTAGTGTGAGTGTTATAGTTGCAGAGTTTTGGTTGAGTGTTGATGCTATTTTGGTTTGGAGTAGACAAGCAAGCTATTACTAGTTGTAGCTATCTAGTTGTGTGAGGGAGAAGTGTGTTTTGGTTTGGAGTGAAGCCTAAAGGGAAGAGCTTTAAAACTATTGTTGTTTGAAGCCATCATGGAATGTTAGCAGAAGTGTGTGGGAACCTGGTCTTGTCAGAGGAAGACTGCAACATCAAGACGAATGGTTGTAATCTCTATTTGATATTAATATATGCAACTATCAATTGATTTCCTACATGTTTTCTAATATTACATATTCATGGCTTAATGTCTCTTGACTTGTTAAGTAGGTTGAATTGCAATTTATCTATTATTATGTTTGTTGTCTGTTGTTTTTTACTTGTTTCAGGAGCTTGAAGAAGGAAGCGAGAGATAGCTAGAGCGAGCAAGTGAGGACATCATCAAACAGGATAAGTGACCAAGAGGTAGGCCCTCTTGATTGATTCTAACCTAAGGAAATCTTCCACAGAATGTATCTGTTGTGGCTAGACCCATTATCGGGCTAGAGGAATTCGTTCGTGTTCGCACTTATAATTTTACTTCACCACAACATGCCTTGTTGTATCTTGATCTCTTGTGTAGGTGCATAAACATTGATTCAAGGTCTTCAATAAAGGAGATCGAGATAGCATCATAACGAGGTAAGTCGTCTTCTTCGTCTCTATTTTAAATTGTAACTCAGGAAAGTGTTTGGTAGATTGTCACTTAGGTTTCTAGACCCACTCATTGGGCTAGAGGGATCGTCTCTATCTGCAGAGAGGATTTACCTAGACAAAAAAAATGGTGACTCCACTGGGGAAGCTATGATCCTTTCCATTCAATCCTTCATCCTGCTTTTTGTTGAGTTTGACCAACCATCCATTTTCAGGCTCGTTTGTTTGTCTGTAACTTTTTTCACTTACTGCTGATTGCTTGAAGGTTCTTAGTTTTTGTTGATGTTGAATATTTTTTGGTTTTATCTCATCTTTCTCGACCATCATGGTTTTATTCCTGACATTCATGATGACGTCGTGGATGTTTTAATTACAGTCACAATTATTGTTGTTTTGCCTATAACAGGTGCGATGATCCTATAGGTTAAAGAAAATTAGGATTTTTCTTCTTGATTTCAGTATTTTTCCTTCTAGCAGTGGTTTTTCAGTGTGATTATAGTGTCATTGTCATCGTTGACATGTTTTTCTTACTGCAATTTCCTCTTGTTTTGATTTAAGTGTGTTTGAAGCTTGATTGCTTTCTAGGGTTTCTAGGTCACCTTTCATTCACTTATTGATCTGTTCTTTAAAGATCAGTTACCCTTGGTCAAAGGGTCTTTTTGCGTCTGGACATCTTCTAAAAATCACATTTGGTTCTTTGGTATAAAGATGTTTTCATTAGTGCCGAATCAAGTAGATGTTTTGAAAGTCACTTTAGTTCCGTTAGCAAGCAATAGATTACAAAATTGTTTGTTTTTTATTGAATCGAAAGGAAGTGCTTATTGTTATCCTTGTGTTTCAGAAAGTGAAAGTGTATATTGTTGAAGTATTTTCGAAATAGTTCTTGTATTCAAATCGAAAAGTGAAAGAGATTTTCATGATTAATGAATTGTTTGCATTTTATTTTTCTCTTTTGCACTAGTTTGCATTGATTGCATTAAAGTGAAAGGAATATCATTATTGCATCTTTAGTGAAAAGAAAAATATTTTCATTTCTATGGCATTGCATTTGTTAGTAGAATGAAATATTAGATTTCATTTTTACTTATTGCATTAAAAAAAAAATTATTGATACCTTTTGGATTGTTTGATGCATTGATTGGTTGTTTCTCTTCCTTTGTTAGAATAGCTTTCGTCGAATGAAAAGTTTCATTTTCATCATTTAGTTTCATTTTAGGAACAGGTGACATCATTGAGCCCTCAAAACTTAAACTTAATTCAAAGATAAACTTAAAATTTACCTCAATTAACCTAAGGAGAATTTGAAACATTAACGCTCATACTTAGTGGTCTAGGCTAGAGACGTGTTCCGACGTCTATAAAACTTAGCAGTTGTCATTCGCAATACTCTTGAATTAGACAACGCTAGCACAGACTTGTGCTCCCCATACCGTTGAGTATATAAAGGGATACCCTCATAGGTTGCAAACCTTTATCCATAGGAAACTGAGTCTACCACCCCATAAACGTGATACATCGAAAACAAAATTCAGGGAGATTGCTTGCACGTACATCAAGTCCTTAGTAAATTTATTTGTTAAGGTGTATATTGCAGTTCACAGTTACTTGGTAATCCTTTTTGCCTAGAGTATCATGAGTAGTCATTTTGATATTTTCTGACTCCATAAATTTGAAAAGATCATCGAGCACTTCTCCTTTCAAGCTCGCTAAACCAACGAGAGAGACTAGAGTCACATTTTCGTCCTTAAAACATGAAAAGGCAAAGTTTTTGTTTAAAATTATAAAAATAACTGCCCACAATAACATGTTGAACCCATGCAGTTTCTTCTTGGCCCAATATTGAGTAAATCCTTGTAAATTTTATTTTTAATCAGCCCTTAATGAATCTCCTCTCCTTTTTCTACTCTTGAGAGAAAGTCATCATGGCTAAACCATTGAGTTCACCCCAAAGTTCCCCTTCATTGTCTGATACTGAAGGGTCTTCACAAAAATTTCATCCGAAACTTCCTTATTCACTTGAAGCTCAAGGTTTTCAACCCATTTTTTCTCATCCACCACCTTTGGATTCCTTGTCACCTCAAGAATCTGATCCAGAAACCCTTGAGAGTCAACAGAGGTTTGTCTTATATCCATCGAATCCACTATTTGATCCTATTGTGATATCTCCTCAGCGTCTTTACAGCCCTTACGATCAACCTGGTGTTCCTTTGGAGTTGTCTCCTCATACATCTCAGATTCCTCCTCGCCAATTGTTTCCACCCATGGATTCAAAAGGTGAGATCCCAACCTCTTCTCCGGGTCATTCAAAAGTTTCCACTACTCATACTCCTCATGTCGATGATGAACAAGTGTATGAATTTACTCCAGAAGGCTTTCCTTTTAAAGGAAGAGTCTTGCCTCGCACACTTCCTGAAACCAATGGGCCTATGTTGCCACCTGGTTACACAACCCTAGCCCAGTTAGTTTCAAGAACTCCTAGTGCTTCATATTTGTATCAAAATCCTATTTGGTCTTCAAATGTCATGCCTACTATTGGTCCGTTCATTCCAAACGCAACCTCTCAAATTTCTGCACAAACTGATGTTACGTCAGTTCCTGTTCAACCTACAACCCCATTGCAACCTGTACTGTCGTTTCAATCATCTATTTTGGTACAACTGACTATTTCAGGTCAGGTTTCAGTTAGTTCTTCCACCCCTCCACCGAGTGGATAGAATGTGCCACTGCCTGGGAGGCAAAATCTGAACATTCCCCTTGTGTCAGGTGAAACCTATGTGAGTGGATTACAATCGCACATGGTTGGGGTTAATCGACCTACTTCTGGTAGTATTCTTAACCCTATTGGTCCATCTGAGTCGGGTAATATCCAATATCATCAACCTTATATGCCTCGAGTTCCCCTCCAACAGGCTTATATCACATATGGTTCACAAGCCCTGGTCAATCCATCTTACATTCCACAAGCAGGTGCTTATGTCCAGCCTGGTCAATCCACTATTCCTGGTCGATAGACCAAATTAAATTCGGAAATTACCAATACCCAAAGGGTATATCCCAAGAAACTGTCCAACAACCCTTGCAGCAGCAATGGAAACCATTACAACAGTAAAGGAAACCTTTTCAAAAGTAGGGGAAACCTTTGCAGCAATCTCAGCAGCCTTTGCAACAGAAAACTCAGTTTGTTCAGTAGCCTTCTCAACCTTAGTATCCGCAAGGCCAGCCTTCACAGCAGCAAGGTCAACCTTAAATTACAAAAACAAAGTCAACCTTTGCATAAGCAAGGTCAACCTCTACAGCAGCAAGCTCAATATGTATATCAACATGGTCAGCATTTGCAAACACAAGGTCAACCCCTACAACAGCACCGTCAATCTCTTCAGGTCTAGGATCAATAGGTCCAACAGCCTTACAACCCATATGCCACATATAATTCTTATCAACGGCCTGTGGTAGATCAATATCAAACCTACCCTGGAAAAAATCCACCTTATGGTCAAGGTACCTTTCAGTGGGGGCAAAATCAAGTTCCCTATGGTAAAAATCCTTCGATGTGGGGGAAGAATACTTACCAGCAAGGTTGGAACCTACAATTTGGGCCTCCTCAAATGCCCTAGATGCCATTCAATCTGCAATTTCCATTTTTGGCTATGGAACTACCTAATGTATCGAGGCTCACAAATGATCCTATTCTTCATTCGCCTTACTGGCCTCTGGTTTCAACTAAAATTCCAAGCGATTTCCCTAAATTCGAAGGAAAACCTAAAGAGGACCTGCAAGCCCATGTGATGACTTATCACTTATGGTGCTCTTCAAATTCTTATGTTGACGATTCTATCCGTCTTCGCCTCTTTCACAAAACCTTAATAGGTGATGCCACAAAATGGTATGTCGAGTTACCTCGAGGTACGTATGATGACTTTAACTCTTTAACTATGGCTTTCCTCACCCACTTCTAGTTGCCAGTTCATTATGAACCTGGCACTCATTTGCTAACATCTCTTAATCAGGATACTATTACACAAATTTTTGATCATATCCATGAATGGAGACATAGGCGTCACCTCATCAAATTCAAGATTCCTGATGAGTTGTTGACCGAATGATTCACAAAATCATTCGTAAACAAGATTGCTAAGGATATAGGAATGGGTGGTTGTGTTAACGAGGACCAAGCTATTGCTCATGCCCAGTATATATACTTAGTCTATTCCCAATCCCGCACGTTATATGAGATGTTTCCTAATGCTCCAAGGCCATCTTCGGATCCGGCAACTTCAAAGTCTCCTGATGTGTTGGGTTTTGTTATATTCTTTCCATGACTAGCCCACGTAGTTAACCGGGGGGTTAGAGGGTGGGTGGAGCCCCCCCTTCGTTGCGTTGATTGCACAGCGAGGGGGTCACAGAGGGGCAGCAGCCCCCCTTTTGTTGCATTGATTGCACATCGGGGGAGTTACAGGGGGGGCAGCAGCCCCCCCTGTCTGGGGGGTTTGAGGGGGGCAGGTAGCTCCCCTCTACTAGGTCCGGGACAGTGCCCCTAGGGAAATTTTTTAGACCCTATATTAGGTTGGGCGGACCTACCTATGGTTTTGTGCATGGTTTTCGTACATGGTTTTGAACGCAATGGTTTTCGGTCCATGGTTTTAGATGCGATGGTTTTCGGTCCATGGTATTGGATGCTTCTCCATGTATAAATATGTATTGTAACATTGAAAGGATTATAATGAAAAAAATCAAGCTGGTAGTCCCCGTTTTGGATCCAAGGGAAAATCTCTATGTATATGTGTTTTATGTGTTATGCCCTCGCAATGTTTATTTTCTATGTTTTAGAATTTGTATGCAGGTAATTTTTGTATGGGGTTAAAACCTACATTTGGTATCAAAGTTGTTTTGGCTTCAAGGGGATGCCTTTGTTGCTGAGGGGTTTCGCTCAGGCCTGTGGTAGAACCTGTTCAGTGGGAGAATTGTTGGATCGATTCTGGTGGTGAAAGAAGATGGCGAGTAGTGGAAAGATAGAGATCGAGAAATTTAATGGTCGGAGTTTTGAGTTATGGAAACTCAAGATGGAGGATCTGTTGGTGGATAAAGATCAGTGGATCTCAGTAGATCCAGGTACTAAACCAACGAGAGTGTCCTTGAAGAATGGAAGAAGTTGGATCGGAAGGAAAAGAACACAATATGATTGTGTGTCTCAGATTCAGTATTGTTGAATGTATCACAGAAGCTACGATGAAGGCTTTGTGGGACAAGTTAGGGACTTTGTACTACTCTAGGTCTCTGGTGAATAAACTGTTCCTACGGAAAAAGTTGTATAACCTGAGGATGAAAGATGGAGACTCGGTGACAGAGCATCTGAATGCATTTAATACTGTGGTAACTCAGTTATTATCTGTTGATATTAAAATTTCATATGAAGATAAGTGCATCAGTTTGTTGTGTTCTCTACCAGATTCGTGGGATAGTCTGGTTATTGCAATAGGTAGCAATGCAACTGCCTTGTAGTTTGATGAAATAGTTTCATACTTACTGACGGAGGAGATGAGACAGAAAAATACGGAGAGCCAGAATGGTGATGCCTTGTCTATATGAGGATGGTCCCAGAAGAAACAAAAATAAGTCATCGAGTGGGAGATCTAAATCTCCAGGAAAACCTGTAAAGACGGTGTGCTGGAAATGCGAAAAGGAAGGGCACTACAAAAGGGACTATAAATCTAAAGCTCCTGACAAAGGAAAGAGATCTGATGATGCTAGTTCTGCGGAGGAGAAAACCAGCTCAGATGAAGGTGGGGATGTGTACTTCGCCTCTTCAAGTACACATGTAGATCATGAGGCATGGTTGATTGACTCAAGTGCATCCTTTCAATTCACTCCCCATAGAGAGTGGTTCTGCGAGTATGAGAAATATTATGGTGGTGATGTCTTCTTGGGGGATGACAGGAAGGCTAGAATCGTTGGTCACGGAAAAGTAAAGTTGAAGTTGCAAGGTGGAAGGGTTAGAACACTTCCAGGTGTTCTGCATATTCCTGCATTGGCTAGAAATCTGATTTCTGTAAGCAAGCTGGATGATGCAGGTGTAAAAACAGTGTTCGAGAAGGATACCTGCAAGATGGTTTGGGGAGCACTGGTATTGATACGAGGAATTCGGATTGGACCTTTGTACAAGCTGCAAGGTATGATTGATGTTGATGGGTGCAACAGTTCTATCGTTCCTAAAAGTGGAGCCGAAAATCTAGTGGTGTTTGGAGAGAATATCATGTTGTGGCATCAAAGGCTTGGACATATTGGAGAGAAGGGCCTTCGAATACTTCATGGTAAAGGTATGGTAGAAGGTATGAGTAATAGCTCTCTGGATTTTGATTTTTGTGAAAATTGTGTATATGGGAAGCAGATTCAGGTGAGTTTCCCCTCTGATGGTAAGAGGGTGAAACAAATATTAGAACTTGTGCACAGTGATGTGTTTGTACCTGTGAAGGTTCCATCACTGGGTAAGTCTGTGTACTATGTATCATTTATAGATGACTTCTCAAGGAATACATGGATATGTTTGCTTAAGAAGAAATCTGAAGTCTTTGACAGGTTTAAAGAATTTAAGGCTCTGGTGAAAAACTAGACAAAGAAGAAGATAAAGGTGTTGAGGTCAGACAATGGTGGAGAGTTTTGCAGCAAGGAATTTGAAGAATTCTGTAAGAAGTGTTGTATAGCACGATAGAATACTACTCCATACACACCTGAGCAAAATGGAGTTGCAAAAAGAATGAACAAGACATTGATGGAAAGGGCAAGAAGCATGTTCAGTGGTGCTGGGTTAGGACAGGAATTCTGGGCAGAGGCAGTGGAGACAGCATGTTACCTGGTCAACAGATCACCTTCATCAGTGTTGGAGGATAAGACTCCACAAGAGGTATGGACTGGTAAGAAACCCTCTCTTTCACATCTGAGGGTATTTGGATGTGATGAATATGTACATGTTCCAAAGGAGAAAAGAACCAAGTTGGATAGTAAATCTGAAAAGTGCATCTTTATTGGGTATTAGGATGGTTTAAAGGGTTATAAGCTTTGGAACCCAGTAACAAGGAAGGTTGTGTACAGCTAAGATGTGGTGTTTAGAGAGGTGAAAGATGTTATTAAACATGAAGTCCAACCAAAGGAACCTGACAAGATAGAATTTGAGCTTAAGGAGGAAGAATCAAACTCTACAACAGAAGAGGAATCAGAAGATGAAGAGCGATAAACTATGGGTGTGGGAAGATTAGTTCGAGAAAGAAGGCAGCCAAAAAGGTATAGTCCATCTGCTTTCTGTTCAAATTTTGCTTTATCTATTACTGATGATGATCCAATAACTGTGAAGGAAGCAGTAGATTCAGAGGATGGCAAACTCTGGAAAGAGGCCATGGTTGATGAAATGGAATCTTTGCACAACAATGAGGCATGGGATCTAGTGGAGTTGTTGGCTGGAAGGAAACCTATTGGTAGCAAATGGGTGTTCAAGAAGAAGACAAATGCAGAAGGAAAGTTGGAGAAATACAAAGCTTGGTTGGTAGCAAAAGGTTATTCCCAGGTGCCGGGAATTGATTTTGGTGATATTTTTTCTCCTGTTGCCAAGGTAGCTTCTATTAGATTACTTTTATCTGTTGTTGCTGCTTTTGATTTTGAGGTAGAACAGATGGATGTGAAGACAACATTTCTTCACGGGGATCTGGAAGAGGAGATCTACATGAAGCAACCTGAAGGCTTTGTGGTGAAGGGTAAGAAAGCACTGGTATGCAAGTTAAAGAAGTCTTTGTATGGATTAAAACAGTCACCAAGGATGTGGTATCAAATTTTGATACATTTATACAAGGACTTGGCTTCACCAGAAGCAAAGCAGATCATTGTTTGTATTTTAAATTAATTGGTGACCATGTTATTTATCTGGTCTTGTATGTGGATGATATGTTTTTGGTTGGAAATGACAAAGAAATTATCTAGGATTTGAAGACCCAATTGTCCTCCAAATTCGACATGTAATATCTTGGTGCTGCAAACTATATTTTGGGCATGGAAATTAAAAGAGATTGGGCAAAGAGGAAGCTCTAGTTAAACCAGAGGAAGTATGTCGAGACAATACTAAAAAGATTTAATATGCAGGATAGTAAACCGGTGAAGGTTCCTATTCCTGTAGGTGTGAAGTTATCTATTGAATATTGTCCCAAGACACAAGAAGAGGAAAAGGACATGTCCCGTGTTCCATATGCAAGTGCAGTCGGTAACCTGATTTATGCAATGGTCTGTACTAGACCAGACATTTCACATGCAGTAGGAGTATTGAGCAGGTTTATGTCAAAACCAGGAAAGGAGCATTGGACAACAATGAAGCGGGTTTTCAGGTATTTGCGTGGCACTAGCAATTATGGTTTGTGCTACCAAGGAAGACCAGGATTGGACAGAGTGTTAGATATTCGTGGCTTTGTTGATGTAGACTAGGCTGGAGATCTGGATTAGAGAATATCTACAAGTGGGTATGTGTTTAACCTATTTGGAGGTGCAGTTAGTTGGATGAGTAAGAAACAATCTATAGTGGCACTATCAACTACAGACGCAGAATACATGGTAGGCACTCATGCAAGCAAGGAAGCAATTTGGCTGCAAAGATTGTGTTCAAGTATGGGGTTAGTACAGGGAGCTATAAGGATAGACTGTGACAGCCAAAGTGCAATTTTCTTGGAAAAGAACCCTGCTTATCATTCAAAGACAAAACACATTGATGTTCAGTATCACTTTGTGAGGGATATGATAGAAGACAAAAAGGTGTTGCTGGTAAAGATGGACACTTTGAAGAATACTGCAGATGCATTGACAAAATCTGTGAGCTCTGAGAAGTTCTCTTGGTGTAGAGAAACAATAGGTGTAGGGTTGGATAAATGACTAAGCTCTCCTGTGGCCCCCTATGGAAAGAAAACAACAAGTGGGAGAATGTTGGGTTGTGTTATATTCTTTCCACGATTAGCCTATGTAGTTAAATGAGGGGTTAGAGGGGGGGCAAAGCCCCCCCTATTTGCAGGGGTTTGAGGGGGGTGGGTAGCCCCCCTCTACGGGGTCCGAGGCAGCGCCCTGGGGAAAAAAAAATGACCCTATATTAGGTTGGGCGGATCTACCTATGGTTTTGTGCATGGTTTTCACACATGGAACGTGATGGATTTCGGTCCATGGTTTTGCATGTGATGGTTTTCATTCCATGGTATTGGATACTTCAGCATGTATAAATATGTATTGTAACAATGAAAGGAACATAATGAAAAAAATCAAGCTGGTAGTCCCGGTTTTGGGATCCAGTGGAAAATCTCTGTGTATATGTGTTTTATGTGTTATGCTCTCGCATTATTTATTTTCTGTGTTTTAGAATTCATATGCAGGTAATTTTTGTACGGGGTTAAAACCTACATGATGTTATAATTGGATTAGTTTCCTAAACCTCTACTAAGACTTCTTCAAAGCAAAAGTCTGTTTTAGATACTGGTTCCAACCATCCTTCAAAAAATTTGTCAAATCTTGGTAAAACCTCTGAGGTACATGATGTTTAGTCTACCGTAGCAGATAAGGCCTCCAAAGGTAAGAAAAAGGGTAAAGGTAAAGCCAAAACTGATACCCAGAACTTCATCCACCCAAATCATCTGCTAATGATGCTTCCAAGCGAAAGCTGAAATATCCTTGCCTCATCTGTGAGGAAGATCATTATACCAAGGATTGTCCCCGACGTGCTGAAACTAACCATTTATTGAAAGGGACTCTTACTATTTTGAAAGAACCATTTCCATCTCAGCAGACACAGTTGGTAGACCAACCACAATCCTCTACCTCCTTTGGTTCCCAAGTTTTCATGATTCAAGTTTCCTCGCCTATTTTGATCGCCACTTGAAAAAAGGATTATCAAACCCCTCAAAAGCAGACAATGGAGAAATAATTCATTGATATACCTTCTACTTCCACTCCATCTAGTTCTGGTCCACTCCACATTGAGCGTCCTAACAATGAATCCATAATCCAACCACCTCCCAAAGGTGTACTTCGGAAATTATCTTATAATCTGAATGCTAGAGCTGCACAGTATTATAATATTGTTGAATATTTAGCTCAAGCAACCTCGGCGATGTCTTCTTTGGAGGTTCTCCAAACATGTCCAACACAGCGGAAATCGTTGTTGTTTTCTATAGGTGCCATTGATACTGTCGATTCGAGTTTAATTCCCTTTTATCTTGAAAACCATGTTCCTCATCTTCCTCATCAAATTGCTTTTCTGATTCAAGTTATCATTAAAGGAAAGACGATCCATCAAATTGCTATTAATGAAGGTGCTTCCACTTGCATCATGTTTGTTTCGTGTTGGAAGGCCACTAGCTCTCCTCCTCTCAATCAATCCCCTAACACTTTGGAGGCCTTTGATGGCAGAGGCTCCCATCCATATGGTATTCTCCCAAATTTGCCTATCACATTGGAAGAAAGGACCGTTGAGCTAGAAGTGGAAGTTGTATATGCGAATCTCAATTACAACCTTCTTCTCGGTGAAGTTGGACCCACGTTATGTTTTGTGTGGTTTCTTATTTATTCTAGGTGCTTTGTTTTCCTCATGAAGGAAAAATTGTCAACGTCAACCAACTATCCTTTTTCTCTTTTGGTGTATCGAACGACAATGTCTCGTATGTGGGAAATACCGAAATTCATTATGAGAGTGTGGGGGCAGGTCTTTTTAAATATTCTACTTTAATGGGTACTTTTTCTCTCCCACCTCCGCATATCACTTTGATCAATATGATATATGTTTCTACATATCCTTGGATTATTCCTACTCCAAATAAAATTGATTCATTTGGTGATTCTATGTCGTTAAATCCATTAGAAGAAGCTTATCAAGAAATTGTCTTGGCTTCAACAGCTGATTTGGAAAGTCATGTTGTTTTCAATATGAACTCGGGTACTTATGTGCCATCTCCTTGGATTGGTTCATGGGATTCTCTAGATCCTTTGAATGATACATTCCCCACCAACGAGAGTATCATTGAGGTTATGTCTTTGGATGAAATGCCTTGGAATGATCTCCATCATCATTCTTCATTTCTTCCCGCCCTCAGTGAGATGCCTTCGTGTCTTTAAGTGTTTGTTTCTCATAGCCCAATGCATTCACTTCAAACACATGTTTTGGTGCACGAAGTCCTGTCTGAGGGTAATATGGGAAACATTACTGCAACCATGCCTCTTGACATTTCCATTAAACCTGGAATTGTTGAGAACGTTCATATTAGGGTTTCCTATTCTCCCGATGAGATTAGGGTTTACACTGAACTTTTCAAAGAATTTCGAGATGTATTCGCATGGTCATACGAGGAAATGCTTGGTATTGATCCAGCAATTGTGGTGCATGAAATACCTACCTATCCTGGTGCAAAGCCTGTTCGCCAACGACTTCGTCTCGTGCATCCTCGGAAGGTTGTTGCTATTAAGGCAGAAGTTGAGAAACTTTTAAAAGTTGGGTTTATTTATCCAATCCCATTGACATATTGGGTGTCTAACATTGTCCCTATTGCTAAAAAGTAGGGCACGATCTGCGTTTGTGTTGACTACCGCGACGTTAATCGTGCATGTCCAAAAGACAACTATCCCACTTTGTTTATTGATTAGATCATCGACGAATGTGATGAGAGTGAGATTTTCACGTTTGTGGATGGATTTTCTGGTTACAACAAATCAACATCTCACACGTTGATCATCATAAGATGGCCTTTATCTGTCCTTGGGGCATTTTTTCCTATATGAAGATTCCTTTCGGTTTAAAAAACGTTGGCGCTACCTTCCAGAGAGCAATGCCTTATGTGTTTCATTATATTCGACACATTGTTCAACCTTACCTTGATAACTTACCAGCCCATTCTGCTAAGTGTCATGACCATCCAGACCACTTAAGATCCATCTTTTTGCGATGTCGACACTATAACATCCATCTCAATCCGCACAAGTGCATTTTTAGCGTTGAATCTAGTCGAATCTTGGGTTTTGTTGTGTCCCATGAAGGTATTCGAATAGATCCTTTAAAATTTCAGGCTATTTTAAACTTACCCCCTCCTACCTCATTTCTTTAATTGCAAACCCTGCAAGGAAAGGCTAACTTTCTTTGTCGATTCATTCCTAACTACGCTAAACTCGCCAAGGGTTTTACTCACTTGCTTAAAAATGGGATCCCTTTCATTTGGGATAAATTTTCCCAGAACTCCTTCGATGCTTTGAAAAACATGCTTATCAGTGCTCCTTTACTGCATCCCCCTTATTATAGACAAAATTATTTCCTATACTTGGCTGCAACTAACAATACCATTGCTATGGTGTTGGTTCAGGATGAAAACGATGGCAACGAACATGTGGTTTATTATTTAAGCCAAAATATCCTTGACACTGAGTCTCGATATGCCCATGTCGAGAAACTTGCCTTGGCAACAGTCCATGTTGTCCAAATATTTCGTCATTATATCCTTTTACAGAAAACCACGGTGATTTCCAATTGCAACCCCATGACCTATATTTTGACTCATCAATTACTTGGGGGCAAATACTCCAAATGGATTGTTATCCTACAGGAGTTTGATTTGGAGTTTACTGCCACCAAATCAAAGAAATCACTTGTTTTTGCCGAGTTGATATGTGCCCTTCCATCTGCAAGCACTTCTACTGATTTTACTAAGAAAATTCCTGATGAAACTTTGTTTCTCATCAGCACTCTTGACCCGTGGTATGGAGATATTATCGTTTATCTTCAAACCCAAACCTTCCGATCTGAGTTGTCTCGATCCGACCGATGTCGCATCCAGCATCAATCCCAACCCTATCAGATTCTTGGTGATACATTGTACCGAGTTAGTGTTGACTTTGTTCTTCACATATGTGTGACACTTGAAGAGGTTGAATGGGTCTTGAATGAATGCCACTCTGGGGCATGTGGTGGTCATTTGTTTGGCTATGCCACTGCTCAGAAAATCCTTCACGACATTTATTTATGGCCTTCCATCTTTAAAGATTGTATTCTGGCTATTCATAAATGTCATGAATGTCAGATTTTTAACCGCAAGAAGTGCACCTCGCCAGCACCCTTACACCCAATAGTTATTGTTGGCCTATTTGCTAAATGGGGCATAGACTTCATGAGATGTAACTCTCGTTCGGCCAGGCGGCATGGCTATATTATCATCGTCGTCGACTACTTCACTAAATGGGTCGAGGCGATGCCCACATATAATGTTGACAATATCATTGTTACTCATTTCCTCTTCAACCACATCATAGTGTGTTTTGGCATTCCTCAAGCCATTTTAACTAACCATGGATAAAATTTTCATCACTACATGATGGCATAGCTGACCGCTCAGTTGGGCCTTCGTCGTGATAGCTCAACTCCTTACTATCCATAGGCTAATGGCCAAGTCGAAGCAATTAATAAAGTTCTGATTACTATGCTTCAATGCACCATTGGGAAGCACAAAAAGGACTGGAATCTGATGTTATTCTCAACTCTCTAGGTTTATAGGACCTCCTCTAAGACGGACACTAGATTCACTCCATTCTAGCTGGTTTATGGTTTAGAGGCAACTCTCTCGATTGAATGTAAAATCCCTTCGCTCAAATTAGCGTCGAACTTCTTCCTAATACCTTGCCTAAAGAGGAGTGGTTACTGTACCTTGAGAGGCTTGACGAGACCTATCACGTTGCTGCAATGCTAATTGAAGCCCAAAAGAAACGTGTCAAAACTCGTTTTGATCAAATTGTTTCTCCTCGCACTTTTTCTAAAGGCGACCTAGTCCTTCTTTATGATCAGGTTAACGATAAGTTAGGCGCTAGAAAGTTTGAACCTATGTGGCATGGGCCATATTTTGTCAAACGTGTCTTGCAAAAAGGTGCCTATGAGCTAGTTGATTACGAAGGAAATGCATTGTCATAGCCCCGAAAATGGGTTGTATTTGAAGAAGTATTATGCGTGAAATCCGTGTAATTACTTTTTGTACATTAGTCTGTGAATTCATTGGTGTGCACCTTTTTATTTTTGGTGTGTTTGTTTGCTTTGCAGATGTGTGTTTTTCTGCTTACCTTGTGTTCCACTCAGTTTGTAGATGTCGTCAAGTCATTATGTTGGTTTTTTTATGGTGCTTATCGTAGCACACGAAATTTGTCTTCTGCAACTCGGGCACTTTTTGACCCTGATGGCGAGTTGGTTGACTTACAAGGTATAATATGCCTCGGTTGAACAACTAACAATATTGTTGAATACAGTGCAGTCATTGAACTATTGCCAGAAGCAGTTGCTCTTGGCATTAGAAAACCAACCACATCATCATGATACATGAACACATAAGTAGAAAATAAAACATGCATATTTATATCTATATATATATATCATGTCTATCAAAGTGTTTACATCAAAATCTCAAAACATAAAGTGTTCTGAGACACTTGGATTTTAAAGCCTACAAAATGTGTAAAATCTACTAGAAAGGCTATTAGCTTGCACGATGCTCATGGTAGCATGAGACTACTATGATCACTCAACCTAACAGCCGACACAGTCTCGCTGACACTCCTACGGTGTGCCTCTGCCATCGCAGTGGCACCTCATATATAATAGTATACTCTTGTATCCCCCAAGTAATCATGTCCAGGTTGCGCTCCATCTCTACCAAAGGGTCCGCCCCTTCCTCATAATCAGCACCTAATATCTTATGGGTTTCTTGCCGTGATATTGGTGACATACTAGGTGGTCTTTTTGGTCCAACATCTGCACATTTATCACAAGTTAAATCTCAGTTACACTTTTACAAAAAAATCATAAAACTAAAAAAAATCCAAAAACAAGTTTTACCTACGTTGGTCCATTGTTCTCCCAGTGGCAGAGGTAGATCCAGATCCCATCTGAAACCCATGTCGGCATAAGCATAATCATCCACAACAAGTAATCGACGACGTAGCCAACCAAAAAAATGTGGAGGGAAATGCATCTATTGGCCCCCTCCTCCTCAAGGCATGAGCTCACTCCACCACACTAGCCTCGGATCCTGGGGGCAGGATTTGGTACCTCTACAAACTGGTTCCAAAACAAGGGCACCTGCTCTAGGAAGAAAGTAACCAGTATTGAACCAAAACCAAACTGTTTCAGGTTCCCTCATTTACCCTTGGTTAGTTGTCTCTTCATATTTTCCAATAGTCCTCCACACCAGTTGAATATTGTGGGAGTCAGAAATTCTACTGCATATCAGAATTGTGACTGTGAGGCTTCATTGAGAGCTTGCATGCCAGATACACGAGCTACGGTGAACAAGATAGTTCTCAGGGAAAGATTAGTGATTGTTGCTATCTTCACTTTCCCGCCTATGGTCATCTCTGAACCTGGGCAATGTCTCCTAACTAGACTACTAGTACTCTCACCTCCTAGACGAGATCCAAAGAGTTGGACTCTCTCTCCCCTCCTAGACAATCCGGTGATGAAATAAATGTTTGTTTCTTCCAGTACTAGCTCCTGGTATTTGATTATCAAGATCTCCTTATCAACATCCCATAAGCTGATCAAATAAAGCAGCGTCTCAATTTGACCTCTCAATCTTGTAGTTCTGAAGAACTTAAGCAATCCACAGTTCCTCAGAGCATTTATGCATTCAGGATCTTGGGTTGCGTGATGGTATTTTGCCTCATGGCCCCGTTCTAGCACCATGGTGGTAGAAATCTCCTGCAAAACATCATTAAACATAAGTTAGAAACTTTTTCATGGATCAAAACTGAGAAATTTTTCTTTAAAGATGGTTTTTTCTTCAAAAAATTCTGCCCTAGAACCATCGCGCCTATTTCTATTAATAGAGCAATGCCATCGTAAGGGCCTTTTGGCTCGGGCGTGATCATCGTGGGTCCGATGAGTAAAGCCTCGATGATCGCTCGCGCGGTTTAACAACAAAAATCATCCTATTAACAAGCAAAAACTTAATGAAAAGGTATAAAAATACAATGAATTGCAAGAGTATAGGCAGAGCTATTAATTGCTGAAGACGGTTCGAGGAATGATGCACTGGATATCCCGCACTGGTCGTTTGAAAATTGAGAAAAATAGAGCACAAATGCACACTCAAAACTAACTTTGGTGAAATGGTAAAAATATTTTTACTTATGGCTTATTTATGATTTTTTAGTTCATTTTTGTCAATATTTTATTATTATTTCTTGATATCAGTGATGGGTGAATTTCCTAGTGTAGTTATAGGTACTTTCTAGTGAACATGTGATTATTATTGACTGATTCAAATCGATTTTTGGTTTTATCTCTTTTTCAGACTCGTTAAAAACAAACGAAAAAGGAACTTCCCTCGAGTCATATTTAATCTCTTTTTTGACTCTCAAAAAATGAAAAGATTGTCGAGTATTTGTCATTTCAAACTCGTTAAATTAAATGAATTGACATCATTCCAGTATACGTTTACCCCTTTTTCGAGCTGAGATTGACTATTTATGAAAAAGGTACACCTTGGAAGACATGGTCAAGAGGTTCTCTTGAATATTATTTTCTACTTTTCGAGTTTGAGGGACAAATTACAAAAAGGGACATGATGGAGTTTTCTTTTTTCGTCTCTTTTTCAAACTCTCTAAATGTGAAAAAGATAATGAGTTATTCTTATGTCGAACTCATTAAAATTTTACGATAAAGACTCGTCACCATGATGAGACAGAGTTTCTCCTTCCTAGGACTTGTAAAACTTACTAGGATGGATTCATTCGAAGAATGGACTTACATGACAAGCATATGATATCCCCTTCAAGCTTGTGATAAAAATAATTGGGGTACTCGCTAGAAATAGTGGAGAAAAATGAAAATGAATCATCCTTTGTATAGGCAGCATGTCGCTCTTGAACATGACATTCCTTTGTTTTCGTTTCGGGTTTGGGATATTCTTACTCTGTCACTTGTCCTCCCGGGTTTGGGTGATCCGTTTTTGCCTCTCATCTGACTATTCCATTTTGTCATCAGGACCTTTAGTCCTATGTTGAGTCAAATGCTACCACACTCCGGAGTCATGTCGCCAGTGTTAAAGAGAAGTCCTATCTGTAGTTATTTACCTATACATTGTCTGACCCCTTGTTACAGTCTTAGATCTTACTCATTTTATTTTGCTGTATTCCTCATTTCGTGTCGATGATGGGGGATTTATCATGGCCCTCCTTCGATGGATCATTTCCTGTCGACTTCAGCTCATTATCTGGGAAGATGACTTAGAAACTCCCTTTCAGTACCTTAGCGCTTGAATGCCTTAATGGCAAGTTCTTCGCATCTGACGATAAGTTTTCATCATTGACCTTCGATGGGGCGATTCCACGAGTTTTTGACTTCAACTTCATTGTCGTACCTTTAGATCCATTGTCATTATTGGTGGTTTCTCTCGTGCCTGTTAACGGTCCACATCATTGGTTGGTAATCAGGTGGTTTTCTAGCATGTTCGACTTCGACACGTTCATTCGCATGTTAGAATTCGTGCTTGGATCGGGTTGGGATAGAGCGCAAGACCCTGAGTCTTATCTGATATGACTCACGTTGCATGGATTTATATGGTATTCATGATTGTACACATGTTTTTGTTATATGGATGGTTGTGACCATAACGTGGGACTTTACATTTATGATGATCCTTCTATATCGAATGGTTATGTCCATACCTTGGATCTTAGATTTACAGATGGTCCTTCTCATTTGGATGGTTGCCCCCATGCCATGGATCCTTTCATATAGTCCTTATCATTCAGATGGATGCGTCCATACCATGGATTCATGTTTTAATATCATATATGTATATGTATATGCGTCCTTGATTTGCAGGTCTCCTGATAGTGTTTGTAGTCATCCTTGCAAAAGCCCGTAAATCATCTCAGCCATCACTCCCTGTTCTGCCTTCATGCTTTAGGGGGCAGCTGTTACACAATATTTTGTCACACCTCTTGCATTTCCCCGTGACATACCCCAAAGTGCCCAAAACATGACCATTATGCAGTGTACTCATTCATATATGCAGCTCAGATCCTTCCTAAGACATTGATTGGAAAATCCCTTGGGCTTACCCTGAAGGAAATAGCTATAAAACCCTAATTTGAGAATCATTGCTCTTATGAGACTAAAAATTGCGATGGTCGCCTATTTTATTATACTCGACCAACGATGGCATCACTCTGTTTACTTGTATACAAGCAATGATCCCAAAAAGTCAATTTTCCCAAAGAGGGTGAGAAGCTTCGTGATCTAGAAGCTTCTAGAGCAGCGAGTTAGAGGTTGTTCAGCATAGATGAGGTCGAATTCTCTCAACTTGGCCTCTTGGTATTATCCCTATGAGCTACCTCCTTGAGATGAGGGCCTACTCCTATCTTTGTGTTGGACTGTGTTATATTCTTTCCATGACTAGAAGCCCTAGTTAACCGGGGGGTTAGAGGGGGGGGCAAAAATTTTGGACCCTATATTAGGTGGGCGAAGCTACCTATGGTTTTGTGCATGGTTTTCACACATGGTTTTGGGCGCGATGGTTTTCGGTCCATGGTATTGGATGCTTCGGCATAAATATATATGTATTGTAACATTGAAAGGAACATAATGAAAAATCAAGCTGGTAGTCCCGGTTTTGGTATCCAGGGGAAAATCTCTATGTATATGTGTTATGCTCTCACATTGTTTATTTTTTGTTATTATAATTCGCATGCAGGTGATTTTTGTATGGGGTTAAAACCTACATTTGGTATCGGAGTTGTTTTGGCTTCAAGGGGACGCCTTTGTTGGTGAGGGGTTTCACTCGGGCCTGTGGTAGACCCTGTTCAGTGGGAGATATGCGGGATTGATTCTGGTGGGGAAAGAAGATGGCGAGCAGTGGAAAGATAGAGATCAAGAAATTTAATGGTCAGAGTTTTGAGTTGTGGAAACTCAAGATGGAGGATCTGTTGGTGGATAAATATCAGTGGATTGTGGTAGATCCGGGTACTAAACCAACGGGAGTGTCTGATGAAGAATGGAAGAATTTGGATTAGAGGGAAAAGAGCATAATACGATTGTGTGTCTTAGATTCAGTATTATTTAATGTATTAGGGGAAGCTACGGCAAAGGCTTTTTGGGTCAAGTTAGGGACTTTGTACCAATCTACGTCTCTGGTGAATAAACTATTCCTACGGAAAAATATGTATAACCTGAGGATGAAAGATGGAGACTCAGTGACAAAGCATCTGAATGCATTTAATACTGTGGTAAGTTAGTTATTCTCTATTGATATTAAAATTTTAGATGAAGATAAGTGCAACGGTTTGTTGTGTTCTCTACCAGATTCATGGGATAGTATGGTTATTGCAATAGGTAGCAATGCAACTGCCTTGCAGTTTGATGAAATAGTCTCATCCTTGCTGATCGAGGAGATGAGAAGGAAAAAATATGGAGAGCCAGAATAGTGATGCCTTGCCTATATGAGGACGTTCCCAGAATAGAAACAAAAATAAGTCATCGAGTGGGAGATCTAAATCTCCAGGAAAAATCTGTAAAGGTGGTGTGCTGGAAATGCAGAAAGGAAGGGCACTACAAAAGGGATTGTAAATCTAAAGCTCCTGACAAAGGAAAGGGATCTAATGATGCTCCTTCTACAAAGGCCAAAACCACCTCAGATAAAGGTGGGGATGTTTACTTAGCTTCTTCAAGGACACATGTAGATCATGAGGCATGGTTGATTGACTCAGGTGCATCCTTTCACTTCACTCCCCATAGAGAGTGGTTCTGCGAGTATGAGAAATATGATGGTGGTGATTTCTTCTTCGGGGATAACAGGAAGGCTAGAATTGTTGGTCGCGGAAAAGTAAAGTTGAAGTTGCAAGGTGGAAGGATTAGAACACTTCCGGGTGTTTTTCATATTCCTGCATTAGCCAAAAATCTGATTTATGTAAGCAAGTTGGATGATGAAAGTGTAAAAACAGTGTTTGAGAAAGATACCTGCAAGATTGTTTAGGGAGCACTGGTATTGATGCAGGGACTTCGGATTGGAACTCTGTACAAGCTGCAAGGTAGTACTGTTATTGATGGGTGCAACAGTTCTGTGGTTCCTGAGAATGGAGCAGAAAATCTAGTGGTCTTTATAGAAGAGACCATGCTATGGCATTAAAGGCTTGGAAATATTGGAGAGAAGGGCCTTCGAATACTTCATGGTAAGGAATGGTAGAAGGTATGACTAATAGATCTCTAGATTTTGATTTCTGTGAAAATTGTGTATATGGGAAGCAGAATCGAGTGAGTTTCCCCTCTGGGGGTAAGAGGGCGAAACAGATATTAGATCTTGTGCAAAGTGATGCATTTGGACCTGTGAAGGTTCCATCACTGGGTAAGTCTATGTACTATGTATCATTTATAGATGACTTCTCAAGGAATACATGGATATATTTCCTCAAGAAGAAATCTGAAATCTTTGACAGGTTTAAAGAATTTAAGGCTCTGGTGGAAAACTAGACAGAGAAGAAGATAAAGGTGCTGAGGACAGATAACGGTGGAGAGTTTTGCAAGAAGGAATTTGAAGAATTCTGTAAGAAGTGTGGTATAGCATGACAGAATATTGTTCCATACACACCTGAGAAAAATGGAGTTGCAGAAAGAATGAACAAGACGTTGCTGGAAAGGGAAAGAAGCATGCTCAGTGGTGTCGGGTTAGGACAAGAATTTTGGGGAGAGGCGGTGGATATAGCATGTTACCTGGTCAACAGATCACCTTCATCAGCGTTGGAGGATAAGACTCCACAAGAGGTATGGATTGGTAAGAAACCCTCTCTTTCACATTTGAAGGTATTTGGATGTGATGCATATGTACATGTTCCAAAGGAGAAAAGAACAAAGTTGGATAGTAAATCTGAAAAGTGCATCTTTATTGGGTATAAGGATGGTTTAAAGGGTTATAAGCTTTGGAACCTAGTAACAAGGAAGGTTGTGTACAGCCAAGATGTGGTGTTCATAGAGGTGAAAGATGTTATTAAACATGAAGTGATATCAAAGGAACCTGAGAAGATAGAGTTTGAGCTAAAGGAGGAAGAATCAGACTCTACAACAGAAGAGGAATCAAAAGATGAAGAGCCACAAACTCTGGTTGTGAGAAGATCAGTTCGAGAAAGAAGGCAACCAGAAAGGTATAGCCCATCTGCTTTCTGTTAAAATTTTGCTTTATCTATTACTGATGATGATCCTAGAACTGTGAAGGAAACAGCAGATTCAAAGGATGGAAAACTCTGGAAAGAGGCCATGGTTGATGAAATGGCATCTTTGCAAAAAAAATTGGGCATGGGATCTGGTGTAGTTTCTGGATGGAAGGAAACCCATTGGCAGCAAATGGGTGTTCAATAAGAAGATGAATGCAGAAGGAAAGGTGGAGAAATACAAATCTCGGTTGGTAGCAAAAGGTTATTCCCAGGTGCCGGGAATTGATTTTGGTGATATTTTTTCTCATGTTGCCAAGGTAGCTTCTATTAGATTATTTTTATCTGTTGTTGCTACTTTTTATTTTGAGGTAGAATAGATGGATGTGAAGACAACATTTCTTCACGGGGACCTGGAAGAGGAGATCTACATGAAGCAACTTGAAGGCTTTGTGGTGAATGGTAAGAAAGAACTGGTATGCAAGTTAAAGAAGTCTCTGTATGGGCTAAATTTTAAATTAATTGGTGACCGTGTTATTTATGTGGTCTTGTATGTGGATGATATGTTGCTGGTTGGAAATGACAAAGAAATTATACAAGATTTGAAGACCCAATTGTCCTCCAAATTCAACATGAAAGATCTTGGTGTTGCAAACTATATTTTGGGCATGGAAATTAAGAGATCGGGCAAAGAGGAAGCTCTAGTTAAACCAGAGGAAGTATGTCGTGTAGAAATTATCATTGTAGATTAACCTGATAATGCAATATAACTAAAGCAAAATACTTTAATCTACTTCTACAATCAAACTTGCAGAAGCTTAATATATTTGAGCAAGATCAAGTAGAACACATATAAACAAAAGCATAATCAATGCACATGAAACACAGAAGAATACTCTGGGGAAAGCCTCAACTAAAAACCCCTCTATCTGTATTATCATACAAGGTGGAAATATCTCAGAATTACACAAAGCCTTAGCTCCCACTGCTAACCAGCTCTCAGTACAATCCTCCTGGATGCTCACAGGCAAACAAGGCTTCTCACAAACCTTCTCCTCTACCCCCCAAGCCTCCTATTTCCTTAAGCTGTTTCTCCTGGGTGATCCTACTGTTACCAAATGTAACACTGATCTCACACCCTGTAAAACTGCACAATCCTCAAGGAACCTTCTCCTCTGCATGGATGAGTTTCCTTTATAGGAAAACTCATGCAACTATACATTGTCCCTGTCTTTAATCTCAACTGGGTCTTTCTCTGAATAGACATGCATGAGTTACTGATGAGAGAATCTTCAGTTATCTGGAGTACACTAGTTTGATGCATGCATGCATTAACTGACTGAACTCACAATTAGTTCCTCAAACTATTTGGAATTGATTTAACTAGACATAACTCAGTTAACTGAGCTAACTAATTACAACTCAAATATAACTCAATCTTATCTCCTCAATTAAGGGATAATCTCTTTAATTTAAGGGATAACTATTGCATGACTTCACAAAGACTTCTAACTTGAATTTCTCCAACTAATTAATCCATAATGAATTAATTAATTATTTTTCAAGCAGCTAGTGAGACTAAATTCGAATTTTAATTCTCAATTTTAATTCAAGGACAAATTAAAATTGGAATATACTGAATTCTATTTTTATCATTTCTTGTTGCTATTTTTAACACTCCCTCTCAACAAGAAAGGAATTCAACTCAATTATGATCCTAAACCTTTGGAATGTTCTGCTTGCAACACTTCTCTCTAGTGTTGTTGCTCCAGCAATCTCCAAAAAAAAACATCCAACCTGAATCAGAATGATGCCTCTGTCATCAAAGTCTCTGACTACTATTGCCTCTGTCGACTAAAAACTCTGCGCTTCTGCTCACTCAGCTTTTCTACACTATTGTCAATCCTTCTCTATGCTCTTCAGTATCTGACTGCTCTAGCCTCTATCACTTTGATCTCTGACTGCATCAATCTCATTGATTCCTCCTGCTAATATGTACTTTGGGCTCCCGTAGAAAGGTATGATCCATGAGATAAAACCTCTCAATGGACCCTGCCCAATTTCAGCCTTCTTGAGACTATCACTTCACATCGCTCCACCTCACACATGGAGGTATGGTTGCATGTGATCCCTCTGCTGACTTGGCTCGAAATTTCCCCCTACTGGAGGTCTCTTCATGATTGGATGCCTCCACTCGGTCTCCTCGTAGAATCTCTAATTGTGGCTCCTCCACAATTGTCTAAGACTTCTTCTGGGACTACATGTTAAGAGGTAATTTACTCTCCCTCTCACCACCAAGTCTCTAACATTTGCCTTGCTCCTCAAGGCTTTTCATGCATCTTGAACCTCAAGAGCATACAGGTTCTTGACTCGTGAACCAATTTGTTTCACCTGTCTCGTGGTGATGTGTCTAGGGAAAACCTTTCCCTTACTGAAGACAACATCGTAGCCTTTGTTCTCCAACATCACAATCAATACCAAATTCTTCTTCAGTACAGGCACATACTTCACATCTGTCAAGGTGATAGGAGCTCCATGCTCCCTCTGAAAAGCAATCGTGCCGACTCTTGAAACACTATACCTTTTGTCGTCACCCATCTCTATGTGCATCTTGAGGTCTTTCTCCTCCAAGGCACTGAATAAAATTCTATCACTGGTCATGTGGAATGAGGCTCCACTATCAAGAAACCAACCACAACCCATCATCGATGACACCATGCATGTAATGAGGGTCAAGTCCATCTCGAACTGAGAGGCTAATGCCTCACCTTCAGATCCTTCCGAGGATACTTTCTTGGACTTCTTCAATGGGCAATTAGTTGCATAATGACCCATCTCGTGACAATTAAAGCATCTCACTTTAGACTTGTCAACCTTCTTCCCTCCATGAGAAGAATTAGATTTGGAATGGGACGCCTTCTCCTTCCCTTTCCTTGCCTTAATTTCTACGGCCATATTTTTTTCATCATACTTGGATGAAGAACCATCTCGTGTGCTCCTCCTGATCTCCTCCTGCATGAGATCCGACCACAGTCGTTTCCAATCCGGTAGTTTCTCCCTTCCATTCACAGAGTCCTGGTAGCTATTCCAGCTCTTTGGAAGGCCAAGGAGAGCGAGGCTCACCATATCATCATCGGCAGTAGTTATTCCCACACTGCTAAGCTCATCTTTGCAAGTGGTGAGCTTATTCAGATATGTGGAAATGGCATCATCGTTCTCCATCTTGATTCTTCGAAGCTTGTCCTTGAGCGCCAATTTCCTCTGGTCGCTATTGTTCTGGTAGAGGTCCTTCAATGTATTCCACATTGAATATGGAGTATCCTTCCCATGCAGACTCAAAACAATATGGTCTCGAACTCCCTTAAGGATGATCCGTCTCACCCTCGCCACACACTTCTTCCATTCAGCCAACTCTTGTGCATTAGTTGAACCTGGCTTTGGGACTTCTTGATCAATGAAATCCTTCAAGCCGTTGTCTTCTAATATAGCCTCCATGCGATCTTTCCATGCTATGTAATTCGAGCTACCATCCAAGGCATACTCGAGTCTCAAGCCATAGAACGCCATTGACCAACCTTGAAGTATGAGATGAATTCGATTTGCACCTGCAACCCCGAACTTCAAACTTTGAATTCTCTTCTCTGTATGTTGTTCACTACTTCGATGAACTTGGCTCCGATACCATGTAGAAATTCTCACTGTAGATAAACCTGATAATGCAATATAACTAAAGCAAAAGACTTTAATCTACTTCTACAATCAAAGTTGCGGAACCTTAATAGATTTGAGTAAGATCAATCTGAACACATATAACCAGAAGCAGAATCAATGTACATGAAACACAAAAAATATACTTTGGGGAAAGCCTCAGCTAAAAACCCCGCTATATGCATTATCATACAAGGTGGAAATATCTCATAATTACACAAAGCCTTAGCTCCCACTGCTAACCAGCTCTCAATACAATCCTCCTGGATGCTCACAGGCAAACAAGGCTTCTCACAAACCTTCTCCTCTACCCTCCAAGCCTCCTATTTCCTTGTGTTGTTTCTCCTGGGTGATCCTACTGCTACCAAGTGTAACACTGATCTCTCACACCGATCTCACACCCTGTAAAACTGCGCAATCCTCAAGGTACCTTCTCCTCTGCATGGATGAGTTTCCTTTATAGGAAAACTCATGCAACTAATAGTACATTATCCCTATATTTAATCTCAACTGGGTCTTTCTCTGAATAGACATGCATGAGTTACTGATGAGAGAATATTCAGTTATCTCGAGTACACTAGTTTGATACATGCATGCATTAACTTACTGAACTCACAATTAGTTCCTCAAACTGTTTGGAACTGATTTAACTGGACATAACTCAGTTAACTGATCTAACTAATTACAACTCAATCTTATCTCCTTAATTAAGGGATAATCTCCTTAATTTAAGGGATAACTGTTGCATGACTTCACAAAGACTTCTAACTTGAATTTCTCCAAATAATTAATCCATAATGAATTAATTAATTATTTTTCAAGCAGCGAGTGAGACTAAATTTGAATTTTAATTCTTAATATTAAGTCAAGGACAAATTAAAATTGAAATATACTAGATTCTATTTTTATCATTTCTTGTTGCTATTTTTAACATGTTGAGAAAATACTACAGAGGTTTAATATGCAGGATAGTAAACTAGTGAAGGTTCCTATTCCTATAGGTGTAAAGTTATCTGCTGAATAGTGTCCCAAGACATAAGAAGAGGAAGAGGACATGTCCCGTGTTCCATATGCAAGTGAAATTGGTAGCCTGATGTATGTGATGATTTGTACTAGACCAGACATTGCACATGCAGTGGGAGTATTGAGCAAGTTTTCTTTAATACCAGGGAAGGAGCATTGGACAGCAGTGAAGCGGTTTTCAAGTATTTGCATGGAAATAGTGATTATGGTTTGTGCTACCAAGGAAGACCAGGATTGGAGAGAGTTTTGGATATTCATGGCTTTGTTGATGCATACTAGGCTGGAGATCTAGATCAGAGAAGATCTACAAGTGGGTATGTGTTTAACCTATTTGGAGGTGTAGTGAGTTGGATGAGTAAGAAATAATATGCAGTGGCACTATCAACTATAGAGGCAGAATACATGGCAACCACTCATGCAAGCAAGGAAGCAGTTTGGTTGCAGAGATTGTGTTCAAGTATGGGGTTAGTACAGAGAGCTATAAGGATAGACTATGACAGCCAAAGTGCAATTTTCTTGGCAAAGAACCCTGCTTATCATTCAAAGACAAAGCACATTGATGTTCAGTATCACTTTGTAAGGGATATGATAGAAGACAAAAAGTTGTTGTTGGTAAAGGTGGACACTTTGAAGAATACTACAGATGCATTGACAAAATCTGTGAGCTCTGAGAATTTCTCTTGGTGTAGAGAAACAATGGGCTTTGCAAGGCTGGATAAATGACTATGCTCTCTTGTGACCCCCTGTGGAAAGAAAACAACAAGTGGGAGAATGTTGGGTTGTGTTATATTCTTTCCACGACTAGAAGCCCTAGTTAATTGGGGGGTGGAGCCCCCCTTTCATTGTGTAGATTGCACAGCAGGGGGGTTACAGGGGGTTTGAGGGGGGAGGGTAGTTTCCCTCTACGGGGTCTGGGGCAGCACCCCGTAGAATTTTTTTTGGACCCTATATTAGGTGGGAAAACCTACCTATGGTTTTGTGCATGGTTTTCACACATGGTTTTGGACACGATGGTTTTCGGTCCATGGTATTGGATGCTTTGGAATGTATATATATGTATTGTAGCATTGAAAGGAACATAATGAAAAATCAAGGTGGTAGTCCCGGTTTTGGGATCCAGGGGAAAATCTCTGTGTATATGTGTTTTATGTGTTATGCTCTCACATTATTTATTTTCTGTTCTTAGAATTCGTATGCAGGTAGTTTCTGTACGGGGTTAAAACCTACACTTTGGAGAGATCCTAACTCCCTTTCCCTGCTTATATATTCATCCTCTCCCATTCTCAAATGGTTGTTCTATGTCTATTTGCACCCTTATGCTAAGATTGTGCCTATATGCTACTCATTTGGCTTGGAGAAGGAGTGCTTGGAGAGTTTAGCTTGGACTTGGACATTCATTCAAGGAGAACCTATCAACATCAAAGCTTGGTTGTATGCTTCCCCTTCTTTTCTATTAATATACAACTGTTGGTTCATTTTCCATTTATTTGTATGCTTATGTATCATCTATATTAACATTCCTTGATCAGTTAAGTAGGTTTCTTTTGAATATGTTATTGGTATTTGCATGCCTTGTTGTATTTTGATCTCTTGTGCAGGTGCATAAACGTTGTGAGTAGCAGAAATGAGCCTGTGACACAAGTGATTCAAGGTCTTCAACAAAGGATATCGAGATAGCATCAGAATGAGGTAGGCCATCTTCTTCATCTCTCTTTTCAATTGTAACTAAGGAAAGCGTCTGGTAGATTCTCACTTAGGTTGCTAGACCCACTCATTGGGCTAGAGGGATCGTCTCTGTCCGCAGTGAGGATTTACCTAGACAACACTCTGCGTACTCCCAACCAACCCTGGGAATCCATCTCCATGGACTATTTGTCTAGCCTCCCTTCTACCAAGCATAGTATTGACTATGGATTTGTGATTATGGACAAATTTTCTAAGATGGCTATATTAGCAGCCTGAAAAAAGAGTATCACAGTAGAGGACACCACCAAATTCTTCTTTGAACAAGTGTGGGTAAATTTTGGGATTCTAGAGACCATTATATCAGATTGGGATAACAAGTTCTTAAGTACATTCTGGTCAATCCTTTAGACACTATTGGACACCAAACTCACCAAGTCAACTACATTCCATCCCGAGATTGTTGGCCAGACAAATGGCGTCAACAAGATGATAGTGGACATACTACACATATACAACCCCAAGCATCCACAAACCTGGGATGAGAGCCTTCAATGTGTGTAGCACAACTATAACATATCTCTCCATAGCTTGATTGGTCACAGCCCCTTTCAAGTGGGTATGGGATTTCAGCAAATGTGTCTGATTAATGTTTTCATGCCTCATGCGACTACACAGACAAAATGTTAGGCCCCTATACTACTAGTGTAACCCCTTATTGTTATTAGTACAACCCCCTTATTATATTGATGTACCCATGTAGTGCCCATATTGTTACTATTGTGCCCCATAGAAGCCCACTATTGTTATTATTGTGCCCTTACATTATTATTGGTATGTCGACTCTGATTATGTTATGACCCCTTAGACTCCTATATATAGAAAGGAGGTCTTTTCATTTGTATCATCCAAGAATTGTTCATTTATGTAATGTAAAGGAGGTTTCCCCCTCGAAGAGGCTGAATTCTAAGGCGTTGATCTATCTTTTCTATCTTTTTGTGAGTTGGTTTCATAACATTTGGTATCAGAGCTTTGGATTCTAGGGTTTCGTTGCTCCAAATAGGTCATCATGGCATTTTCGCTATAACTTTTTTTCTGCGATGTTTCAAAAGCGAAAAAAAAAACTCATTTGAGAAGAAATCGCACTGAACCTCAGGTCTGAATTTCAAAGCTTTTCCCGCTATATTTACCGAGATATGATCTGAGGAAGTTGGTCTTTTTGCTGACTCCTGAATTACATTCCAAACATGTGACCTGGGGAAAATCGTCATAACTTTCTCTCTGAGCACTGGATTGAAATTTCGTAAGAAGTTGCAAAAAGAGAACAGGTTGTAGTTTCTTGTGTATATTTTTCAGATCCAAAGGTCAAAATAGTGACACGTGTCATGTCGCACAATTTCACTCTACTGAACTAGTCTATAATCAGGTCACCGTGGGAGATTTGGCATAACTCTTCCTTGGAGAATCCAATTTGGATCAGATTGGTGGAATTGGAAAGAGGACACAGAGCACTACTAAAAGTCACGATTTTAGAACTGGAAGATCCGAAATTACAGAGTTACAGTCGTTTCAAGATCGAGCTCCTAAAATCAAGAAAAAGCGAGATGAGGAAGTTTGATGGCAAGGATTCGGTAAATTGGATACTATAGATGGAGAAATATTTTGATCTATATGGTGTACCACTATTACAAAAGGTATGTATTGCATCTTTATATTTAGAACCGGATCAATTTTTATGGTATAAAGGGCTTTGTTGTCGTAAACCGCTTGTTACATGGTCAATTTTCACGGAGGAAATGATAGCACATTATCAGGATACAAAGAGAATTAACACCTTGTTTAGCCAATTGATAAATCTCAAACAAAAGTGTTCAATGGAAGAACACATTGAGGACTTTCAAAAATTGAATATAAGGGTAAATGATATTCCAGAGAAGCAAAGGATTGATGTCTTCATATGTACTTTAAAGGATAACATTCAACATGAGCTTCATCTTTGGGAACCTGATTCATTGGAGAAGGCATTCAAGTGGGCAAGAAAAATTGAAAGAAAAATCATGGAAAGAAGGAATCCAACCACTCACGACTATAATTATGGAAGTTTTTCTTCTCCTAGCCTTCCACAACCTACAAGGGTGACACCACAACAATTGGAAGAAAAAAGGGAAAAAGGGCTTTGTTACAATTGTGATAACAAATGCACTAAAGGTCATAAGTGTGTTGAGAAGAAATTATTTTACATAGATTATGAAGAGGAGGAAGAAAAGGATCAACAAACATCAAAAGAAGAGTATATACACCAGGAACCAACCCCAGAGAAAGAATAAATGAATCCGACCATATCTTGTAAAGCATTGGCAAGAATTACCACTCCTCAAACTCTCAAGATAGAAGGACATATCAAGAAGAAAAAGGTTCAAGAAGTGAAATATCACATTGAGAAAGAAGAAATGAATCCAACCATATCTTGTAATGCATTGGCCGGAATTACCAGTGCTAAAATTATCAAGATAGAAGGACATATCAAGAAGAAAAATGTTCAAGAAGTGAAAGATCACATCGAGCATCAAGAAATGAATCCGACCATATCTTGTAAAGCATTGGAAGAAATTACCACTCCTCAAACCCTAAAGCTAGAAGGACATATCAAGAAGAAAAAAGTTCAAGCAGTGAAAGATCACATCGAGCATCAACAACAAGTTCTCCAACTTTTAAAGGATAATGCCACTTTGGTGCAGAATCGAATGAAACAACTGGTAGATCAACATCGCAGTGAAAAATGTTTTGATGTAGGTGATTGGGTATTTTTACGGCTACATCTCAAGCAAGCTATTTATGAGAAGGAAATGTTGGCAATACTACATGCACTTAAGAAATGGAGACCTTACCCAATGGGAAGACACTTCAAGGTAAAAATGGATCATGATAGTCTTAAATACTTTTTAGAACAAATATTATCTATAGAAGAACAAAAAAATGGGTCACAAATATATTGGGTTATGAGTTTGACATCATATATAGAAAAGGGAAGAAAAATTTTGTTACAGATGCACTTTCAAGAAAGGATGAGGATGTGGAAGCATTGTTTTGTGCTATTTCTATTATCCAACCAGATTGGATAAACGAAGCAAGGGATGAACGGAAGAAGGACGAAGAAGTGTGGCCACTCATTCAAAAGTTACAGAAGATCCCAATTCAAACAATATTGCCAGAAAAGAGGAAGGAAAAGTCATATTGGAACCTGGAACAGTCACAGAAACAAGAACCCGATAGCTACGAAATCAATCAATTTCAAAGTATCTCATCAAGTGGAAGAACTTACCCGCTGAAGATTCCACATGGTAGGACAAGAATATTCTACAGAAGCATCAAGAACAACTCAAGCGTTGAGGACAACACTTTTTGAAGGAGAGGGGCATGTTAGGCCCCTACACTACTAGTGTAACCCTTTATTGTTATTAGTACAACCCCCTTATTATATTGATGTACCCATGTAGTTCCCATATTGTTACTATTGTGCCCCATAGAAACCCACTATTGTTATTATTGTGCCCTTACATTATTATTGTTATGTCGGCTCTGATTATATTATGACACCTTAGACTTCTATATATAGAAAGGAGGTATTTTCATTTGTATAATCCAAGAATTGTTCATTTATGTAATGTAAAGGAGGTTTCCCCCTCGAAGAGGCTGAATTCTAAGGCGTTGATCTATCTTTTCTATCTCTTTGTGAGCTGGTTTCATAACACAAAATCCACACATGTACAGTCTAAGGTTGATAAAGCAACGAAGTTTATTGAATGCATCCAGTACATCTGCCAGCAAGTTCATGATATCTTAGAGAATTCCAATTCCAAGTAAAAGCAGCGACATAATCAACATCAGGTATCGCACAAGATTCAGGTGGGTGAAAAAGTTTGGTTGCATTTTCAGAAAGAACTCCTTACCGGAGTCTATCGAAAGCTCAGGCCACTCTGATATGGGCCTTAAACAATCACCAAGGTTATGGGATACAATGCTTTTGAGCTCAACATTACCCCATTCCTTGGCCTGCACCGACTGTTCAATGTGGACAAACCATACTTTCCACCATTACTGGACACATCAGACATTGCTGAACAGCTCACACCAATAGAACTAAACCCAGACAACATGGAACATGCCATAACTAATTGGATCATGAACATGCATATCAGGAAAACTCTCTAACAACAGATCCAACTATATCGAGTTGTCGAAGCTGACCAACTCCCGCACCAAGGCAAGTATCTAACCAAGTACCAACTTCAGCAGAATTTTCCCCATCTCATGGAGGCACTCAATGCAATGGGGACCATGGCTTCCTAAGGGGGGAGGACTAATCCAAGAAAATATTGGTGGCCACCCACCTATTCTACTTGGACCCCTACCATTATTTCTTTTAGTTTCCTAAATTGTAGCACAATTTACTATTTTTGGCAGTTTTTCAAGTCGTGAACTTCTGAAGTCGTTTTGGGGCCCTAAATGACATTTTTTTGGAAAATGGAAAAACCCATAGTGTATGGTAGGGGTTTGAAATTAAAGTTGTAGTCCTCGGATAGATATTTCTAACGAGGTATCGTACACATCAAATGAAGATCATATGCCGAAGTTATGACTTTGGGTAGTTGATGTACCAATTTACCCCAAAGGGGCCCACAAACATTTGGCGCTTCATCTCCTAGGGTTAGGCTTTTTAATGTTTATGGTTTTCCATTGTTTCTCAATAATAAACGGCCTTCAAGCTTCATTGTAACACATTTCGTAAGGCATGTAGCCGCCACATCTCTTATCAGAGATAAGCTACCATCACCTAAGCTAGTATATTTCCATTCTGCATGTAAACAGTTCTCAGTATTTTGTTATCAAAGAAATGAAGTTCAATTTTCGATGTAGCTCTGAGTTTCTATTTAAAACTGCATTTCATTTCATTCTTGCATAAATTTGGATCAGTGGTATCAGAGCGGTCTTCTCTTTCTTTACTTTTATGTACATGTCCTCAATGAAGTCGAGGTATAAGGAGTTAGGGCTCGAACTGGTTGAACCTTTGCAAGATCGAACTCGCCGACCTTGATGGCCTCGCGTGGTAGAAGAAAAGAAATCTGAGGGAATGGGAGATCCTTTCAAAATATTGCTTGAATAAGCCCTCAAGTGACCAAGGAACGTGATGATGGACAACTTTTCCCAGATATTTCAACGGATGCCCACAGGCTATGCATCTTCATCCAGCAGCCACTCTGGAGGCGGCACTCCCTTTAACGTACAAGTCAAATTTGACAGTCCCATATTTGAAGGCCAGATATATGCAGATGTTGTAGATAAATGGTTAAATATGTTGGAAGGATATTTTTCGATTCATGATTTTTCCAATAGGGAAAATATTACTTTTGCACTCCTCAAAGTCGCCCCCACGTCAAGGACTAGTGGAAAACCTACTATGAGCAAAGGGACGAGAGGGAACCCTCACTATTTTCAGCCACACCCACTTGGACTTCTTTCTGAGATGCCATCAAGTAACAGTATTACCTTGTCAGGAGCTATGAAGATAAGTACATAAAGTGGACCACAATGTGGTAGGGAAGGGACCAAGTTGTGTCAGAGTTCACAAATTTTTTTCATACCCTTGGCATGAAGTTGGGTATCAATGGTTTTGACTAGCATCTAGTACTCAAGTACTGCCACTGTCTACATAAATACATGTAGGAAGAGATGGAGTTCCTATACATCTCCTCGCTTAGTGCCTCCTATCAATACCATGTCAATATTGAGCATATATTTAAACAGAAGAAGTGAGATTTTGGATTTGCAAATCTGAAGCAAGGGAAAGATGCCCCCAAACAGTAGAACAAAGTAAAAATCCAAGGCGGGGTGACCCAGGACAACCTATCAAAGCCACAAGAAAAGAGAAACACCACAAAGACAGAGAAGGATATAGGAAAGTGGTGTAAGTTCCATAAGAGCCTCACTCACAACACAATTGAGTGTCGATCCAAGTAGTCACTGGTGGCTGGGATGAAGGCTTCATAGTTAGAGGCATGTTTCGACTCTGAGTTAGAACCTAAGAAGGGAATGACAAAGAGAAGCATATTATTGATGTGGATCCTAGCACCACTGTTGCCATCACTAAGGTCCAAAATATTGAGCCTAAACATACAGAGGAGGGGGAGTGTCTCTTCCACTCATAGATGTGGGTGAAGGGTTCTCTGCTGCAGTTCATTGTCAATAATGGGAACCAAAAGAACCTCATTTTAGTAGAGGATGTGAAGAAGTTGGGCCTACCAACCACACCACACCTAGAGTCGTACACCATCAGGTGGCTTCACCAAGGATGAGATCTCCATGTCACCCAACATTGTCATCTTCCCTACAACGTCAAGCCCTTCACGAATGAGATATTGTGTGATGTTTCTCCTCTTGAAGTTTATCATGTATTATTAGGCCAACCATACTTGTGGAAATTTCATGTTGTGTATGAGTCTAGGCCTTGCACTATTATTATTACTTTGGGCAATAATATACATGATACTGGAGGTAGCCCAACCTATCGCCATATCTTTGATCTCTGCTAAGCAATGCAGTAAGATCATCTCCTAGACTAGGAAATTTGTTTTCTGTCTGATTCACTCTCAAAGTAAGGGGAAGATCATGGCCACATCCATGGACCCCCGAAAGGGTTCCTCCATGCAGCAGAAGTAGGTGGATAAGGTCGTGGAAGAATACAGGGACATCTTCTCCTCACCCGCATGGGTACCCTTGCACTGTCATGTCAAGAATTCGATCAATCTAACTCCTGGAGCACCTCTGCCCAATGGGTCAATATACCGCCACTCCATTTTGGAGAACGAAGAGATTAAGCGGCAGATCTAGGAGTTTTTGTAAAAAGGGCGCATCCATCCAAGTTCCTCACCTTGCGGGAGCCTAATTATACTTGTATAGAAGAAGGATGGGACCTGGAGGCTCTGCATTGATTATTAGGCACTAAACAAAATCATTGTCAGGAATAGGTATCCAATCCCATGGATTGATGACCTTCTAGACCAGCTCAAGGGGGCTAGTTATTTCAGCAAGATCGATCTTAAGTTTTCATATCACCCGGTTTCAATAGAGCCCACAAATGTATGGAAACTTTCTTTAAAATCCAAGGAAGGCCTTTTTGAATGGTTGGTCATGCTCTTCGGGTTGACAAATGCCCCTCCTACTTTTAAGAGGTTGATGGATGACATATTGCACCCCTTCACCAACTTGTTCATGGTTGTTTATCTAGATGACATCCTCATCTTCAACAAGATTTGGGAGTATCACTTGCAACACATTCGGTAGGTCCTTCAAACCTTGCAGCAACACAAACTATATGCCAACTTGGAGAAATGCACCTTTTGCATGAGTCAGGTCTAGTATCCGAGTTACATCATAGGTGAGCAAGGAATTCATGTGGATTTGGCCAAGATCCAAGTCATTCAAGATTGGTTAGCCCCAACCACTCAAACAAAGCTTTGCAACTTTTTGGGCCTTGCAAATTTTTATCGGAGGTTCATGTTGGGATTATCCCATATCACTTGGCCTTTGAGTCATATTACAAATGGTGAAGCAAAAGCAAAGTTTTCCTTATCTGAGTCCCAACAGAAGGTGTTCGTTGAACTAAAGCACCACCTATGCTCTGCACCTGTACTCACATTGTCAGACTTGCAACGGCCATTTGAAATTGAGACAGATGCCTCTGACTATGTTATTGGTGCAGTCCTCACCAAGAATGGGCACCCAATGGCCTATCATAGTGAGACACTTTCCAATAAAATTCGGGAGTACCCAACCTATGATAAAGATATGTATTCTATCGTGATTCTATCGTGCATGCTTTCCAACAATGGAAACATTACATTCTGGGGAAGGAGACGGTCATCCACACCGATCACCAACCTCTTCAGTTTATACGAACACAAGGGAAGTTGCAAAATGATCGCCATCAAAAGTGGTCTACATATCGGCAACAATTCCACTTGAACATTAAATACAAAAAGGGTAGCACCAATCATGTTGCAGATTGCCTCAGACAGCCCCCAGTTTCAGCGTTGATTACTATTCTCAACTCTTGTGGCCATGAGAACTCTAGATGGCCGCAACTGTACAAAAATGATCTAGAGTTTACCACCACATACTATATGCTAGTGTATGGCAAGCAAGTTCCCTATTTCCACCCCCATGATGCATTATTATGTTATTTGGGCAACCTTTGTGTTCCTTCGAGTGAGCGTGCCGAGATGATTTGGGAGGCGCACTATAGTCAGGTTGCAAGACAATGGAGAAAATTGTTTTTGTACTCCATAATTACTTTTATTGGCCAAGACTACAACAGGATGTTAGAAAATATATTAGATCCTGCACTACCTACACCATCGCCAAGCCAGTCATCAAGAAGCAAGACCTGTACACTCCGCTATGGACTATCTATCTAGCCTCCCTTCTACTAAGCATGGTAATAAATGTGGATTTATGGTCGTGGACAAATTTTTTAAGATGGCTTTATTGGTGGCGTACAAGAAGAGTATCACAACAGAGGACACTGCCAAAATCTTCTTGGAATGAGTATGGGTAAATTTTGGGATCTTGAAAACCATTATATCAGATCGAGATAGCAAGTTCTTGAGTAAATTCTGGTCGAGCCTTTAGACATTATTGGACACCAAGTCAACTGCATTCCATTCCCATACTGATGGCCAAACAAAAGTTGTCAATGGGATGATAGTGCACATACTGCACATGTACAACTTTAATCATCCATGAACCTAGGATGAGAGCCTTCCCTATGTGCAACACAACTATAACAAAGCTCTCTATAGCTCGACTTGTCGCAATCCCTTTTAAGCGGGTCTGGGATTTCAACCATTGTGTTTTATTGATGTTGCCATGCCTCATGCGACTACATACACAAAATCCACACATGTACAATCTGAGGATGATAAAGTAACCAGGTTTATTGAATTCATCCAACACATTTGCCAGTAGTTTCATGACATCTTAGAGAAGTCTAATGCCAAGTAAAAGCAACGACATGATCAACATTAGGTACCCCACAAGTTTCTAGTGGGCGACAAAGTTTGGTTGCATTTGCAGAAAGAATGCCTTACTGGAACCCTTCAAAACCTCATACCACTTTGATAAGGGCCTTACACCATCATCAAGGCTATGGGAGATAATTATTTTAAGATCATCATTCCCCCATTCTTTACCCTGCACCCAGTGTTCATTGTGGACCGCCTTCGACCATACTTTCCACCATTAGTAGACACATAAAACATTATAGAACGACTCACACCAACAGAGCTAAACCCAGATTGCATGGAAGAGGCCACAAATGATCAAATCATGGAAATTCATATAAAGAACACTCACCAGCAGAAGATCCAATTGTATCGAGATGTCAAAGCTAGCCAACTCCTGCACTAAGGCAAGTGGCTCATGAGGGACCAAGTTCAACAAAAGTTTCCCCATCTCATGGAGGCATTCGACACAATGGGGACCATTGCTTCCTAAGGGGGGATTACTGATCCAAGTGGATATTGGTGGCCACCCACCTATTCCACTTGGGCCCCCACCATTATTTATTTCCATTTCCTTAATTGTAGCACAAGTTACTATTTTTGGCAGTTTTTCGAGTCTTGAACTTCTAGAGTCGTTTTGAGGCCCTAAACGACACTTTTTTGGAAAACAGGCAAATAAATAACCTATAGTATAAATTTGTAGTAGAAATTTTTATTCCTCGAGTATATATTTCTAATGAGGTATCGTACACATCAAATGGAGATTGTATGCGAAAATTATGACCCTAGGAAGTTGATGTACCAATTTACCCCAATGAGGCCCATAGAATTTTTGTGCTTCATCTCCTAGGGTTAGGTTTTTGTATGTTTAGGGTTTTCCATTGCTTATCAATAATAAATAGGCCTTCAAGCCTCATTTTAACAAAGTTCAAAAGGAATCTAGCCGCCACATCTCTTCTCAGAGATAAGCTAACATCGACTAAGCTAGTTTATTTCCATTCTGCATGTAAACAATTTTCAGTATTTTGTTATCAATGAATTAAAGTTCAGTTTTCGTTGTAGCTCTATGTTTCTATTTAAATCTATATTTCATTTCGTTCTTCCATAAATATGGATCAGGCACACTAGTGGAGTGACATATGGCAAGTGGAAATGGCCCTTTTGGGTGGCCAAGTGGGTTGAATATGTGTGACATGTGGCACCACTCAGAGGATGCGATGTGGCATGATGACATCATTATGACATAAGCATGGAATCGAATAATGACCTAGAATTATTCGTGATTGGTGCCAAGGGGTTGGTTTGTAAACATTTTTCATTATTAATGAGTTTTATGGTTCAAACACTTCATATATATGCAACGGTTCCATGCCATGATTTCATGTGTTAAGAGCTTAAGGATAAGGGAGCAACAAAGTGAACTATTGTGAAGTTTATCCCCCTTGACACTTAATTCATTGATCATGGCTCAAGTTTATATGGGAAGGTCACTACTAGACGAGGAGCTCTGTTATGCTCCAGCAATTTAACTCACAATTATAAGATCACAATATCATGTGCTAATTGCTAAAGTTTTAAGGGTGTGGCACAATCAAAATTTGGTGTTCTTTCACCAAATATAAATTATGTGACAATAAAAATAATTATTGTGTAATGGTGATGCAAACTATGAATAACAGGGTTCTATAAATGGTGAGACAATTGATTGAAATCGTTGGTTGTCCTGTTGAAGGTTAGAGGACGAGACATAGTGCCAAATTATGCAATGAGAAATTTAATGTAGAATTGTAGATGATCGCATTTCCCATCAGAAGTGCCTCCTCGAGATATGTAAGTGTAAATGAAGTTCATCCTCGACTTGTGTAAGAGTAAATGAGGTTTATCCTTGAGTTGTGTAAGGAGTAATGAAGTTCATCTTTGAGTTGGGTGAGAATGAATAGTGTTCCTCTTTGAGCCTTATGCAATTGATTAAACAAAATGTTGTTGCGTTGAGTGTGTGTTTTGTGGGAATTCAGTTAGACTGAATTGAAGTGTATGCATTTGTGAAGTGTGACAGTGGACTTCACTGGAGAAAGGAAGGAGGTTGCTGAAGTGGTGAGGAAGGCTGAAAACTGAAGAGGTTGAGTGTGTGACTAAGGTCGAGCCTGGTGTAGGTTGAGTAAGATGAACAATTGGTTCCTATTACATATCTTAAGCTATTGTAAGAGTCTGCAAGGGCCAAGCGAGCCTGAAGGGTGGGGATGTTGAGTTATATTGTGTGATATCAAGCTCAGTGGGAGTTAAAGCACAAAGAGAGAAGCAAGTTTAATATGAACAGAGCACTTGTGGATCTGAATTTGAAAATGAGATGAAAAACTAATCTACAAGATTTTGCAGGTTGGTGCTTGCACATTAGTGAGTCGGTGCTTCTTTCAGGTGCGTGCCTGAGAAACATCTTGGGGGTTGGTGCCTCCTACAAGTAGGCGCTTGCAAATCAGGGAGTTGGCGCTTCCTACTAGTTGGTGCCACAAATAAGGGAGTTGGTGCTTCATGTTCTTTGGTGCCAATAAAAAAAATTGGGGGTTGGTGCTTCCTGTGAGTGGGTACTCACAAAACTTGATATAATCAGAAGTGGTGGCTTAAGATTTACATCATAACAAAACAAGGTTGGTGGTTTTCACCCTTAATAATTTTTTGCATACATCTAGTGTCTCTATGTGCTACATATGTGCGTATGTTTATTATGGTGATGTTGTGTTATTCATATGTTGTTGCATGATGTTGTTTACATGAATGATTGCTAAGTAAATTAAAATGGGAAATTAGCATTTGTTGTTAAAATTGGCCACAACACTGATTCATCCCTCCCTTTTAGTATTAACTTGGTTTCCAACAATTTCAATACCATTTTAGCTCACCCTTGAAATGAACCAATGAAGGACACATAGACAATGGGACCCAAAGGAAGAAAAAAAGGAAAAAGAGAGGTGGCATAAGAATAAACTACATGGGCGCTAACTACCCAAGGAAGGACATCCAAACTCAATTTGTGTCCAATGAGAACTAAACATGTATAAGCATGTACTTCCATTTGTTGGAGAAAGAGCATAAATATGATCCATATACTTATAGACCGCTATAGAATAGAGTTTAAATAAATTTTAATTGATTCAGGGTAGGAGAACAACATACAAAATCTATTCCATAATTTTTCCCAACTTTTCAAATCATTAACTTGCAAGGCATTTTTTATGCCTTCACTGACCTCTTTGGGTGGTAAATTCCTGACAACTATGTGTAACATTGGAAAAAAATTCATTTATGGCTCAAATTAAAGAGCTCATAAATATCTCTCTAACAAGATATTATCCCTACAAAACAAGGTTTGCATGAGAAAGTTATGACTAAAATAGCAAAGGGGGAAATCCATGCATCAATTTACTTTTATGAGGCATAACTCTCTAACCATAACTCAAATTGGGGCACATAAGTAGTCAATAGAAATATATTGGACAATAGAATACAATAATAGAATTAGATTTCAAATCTAGATATACAAAGTCTCGAAAAATTAATAGAAAATTTGTTGTAGTAGAATAGGGGAAAATTGGTTGAAATTGGATAAATTTTTCATAGGCCATAACCCGTAACTTAAATTTGGGCAAAGGAATAGTCGACAAGAATCTATTGAGGGGGAGAATACAACTACCTACCCATAATTCTAATTTGGGTAGCACACTTTCTAAGGAACTCAAGAGAGGGCCTCTGGTGGTTTACAAGAGCAAGTTCAACATGAGAACCAAGAGTACAAATGACGATCAAAGGTCCTGTAGCCATGAATAGGAAGTCAAAGTCATGACTGTTAACATTGATGATGTTGATACAAAGTCAAATGGACATGCAAGGGGCAGGTTAGAGAATATAGACCTAGAGGAGACCCTGAGGAATCTCATAACAAAGGTGCTTACCTATAAGGATGATAATGAAAGGTTGATGAAGGAACAACACCAAATTAGTACTCAGATTTTGAAAAGATTAAATTGTTTAAAAAAGCATATGGATGAGAGACCTAATTGAAGTTAGACAAAGGAACATAGTTCTCAAGTTAAGAAGGAGGATGTTGGAAGTTCAAGCACCAACATCACTCACCAAGATATTCAACCGAGAGGGCTTACATTTCCTCAAAATACGAGAGTATTCCAAGCATATCATTGCCTAAGCAAAAAAGGAGAATATTTTAATTGGATAACTTTCAAGGAGAGCTTAGGAAGATTAAGCCTCCTAATTTGAATGGTAAGCATAATAGGGAGATGAAGCTAAATATTGGTTATTGAAGACAAGGAAGTATCTCCAATTATATAATTACACATCCAAATTGAAGGCTCAAGTTACAATTTATCACTTAAAGGGCAAAGAAAACCCATTGTGGGAACAACTAAAGGAAGTTAAACACTTGGAGGATAAAAATGTCTCATTGAGGTAGTTCAAGAGGTATTCGTAGAGCAAATATTTGTTGGAACACTATTATGAAAGGAAAAATAAAAGAATTATTTGAACTCAAGGCAGGGAGAATAACAATGGAGGAGCATGAAAGGTAATTCATTGAACTACTAAGTTACGTTAGTGTTATGAAGGATGAAAATATCAAAATACAAATATTTTAAAGTGGTTTACAATAATTTTACAGGGAAAAAGTAAATTTGATGAACTCATGACTTTGGATGAAGCTATGAGAAAGGAAAAATGTCTTTATGAACAAAACAAAAATAAGCCATGCTTCCAAAAAGCTTGGGATGATAAGAAGAGGAATAAGGTGGAGCAAAGGAAGAAGGGTTATAAAACTTCACTTTTCATGAGTGGTTCTCATTCAAATCAACAACTCAACCATCCCAAAGTGAATTAGGGAGGTTGATTCCTTGGGAAAAAGGCCAAGATTTTAACACATTAAGTGCAAGGGTGACGATGGAGAACACATTTACATAGACTACTCTCACAAAGGATACAAAATGAGAATTGTGCACCATATTCAAGGAATTGATATAGTGGAAGAAATCGGAAAAAGCATTCCCAAAACTTATGTAACATTAGACAACAAGTAGGTTGATCACCAAGCTCATGTGATCAAGGTTGAAGGTAACAAAATAATCAAGCCATTGCTATTTTTACTGATTATGCATCTGACCATAGTTATTGATCCTAAACTTGGTGAAAGATCTAATTTGAAGAAAACCAAGCCTAGTGTAACTTGGTTGGCTCAACTAATGACCGGGGATAAGAGAAAGATAACTAAATTAGTGGAGGAATGCCAAATTTACATGAATGGTTTGAGTAAAATTTCAAATTTAAATAGTACACCTTTAGTTTCATATGATTGCCTAGTTGGTATGGATTAGTAGGAAAATTTGTCCTAGACTAATATAACAAGGCCTTCGCTTTCCTTCGTGGAGAAGGAAAACAAAGACAAGTGGTGGGGATTAGAAGGCCAGTTTATGTCAAGGAAATATCAACCATGCAATTGAAGAAGAATTTTAGAAAAGGGTGTCAACTTTATGTAGTTCACATGGAAGAGGTGGCCAAGGACAAGGAACGAAGCATTGGAGATCGTTGATTAGTTGAAGAAATTGAAGATGTGTTTGTTTAAATATCAATATTACCACCTAAAAGGAAAATTGCTTTTTCCATATATTTAGTACTTAGGGCTAGTCTAATGTCCAAAACATCATAACGGAGGAATTACAAACACACTTGGAAGAACTCTTGAAGAAGGGGTACATACATCCAAGTCTGTCACCTTGGGGTATGCCGGTGCTTTTTGTTAAAAATAAGATTGCATATGAGGATTGCGTATAAAATTCAGGTGGTTGAACAAGGTAATAATGAAGAACAAGTATCCTTTGTTGGGAGTTGACGTGTTCTCCAACATTGACCCTAAGGTTAGGGTACCATCAAGCGAGAATTAAGAAGGTGGACAACAACACAACAACATTTATAACTTTGCGTGGACATTTATGCAATTGTGGTGTTTTCATTTTGGTTGTCCAATGCACTAGGTGTTTTTATGTGCCTTATGAATGACATTTTCTAGAATTGTTTGGAAAAAATTGCTACTATATTTTTGAATGACATTATAAGCTAATCAAAATTTGAAGAAAAACATGAGGAACATTTGAGGATGGTGTTGCAGGGACTTAGATAGCACCAACTTTAGACAAATTTAAGTAGTTGTTCAGAAATCATATGCATTATTTGGGTCATACAATCTCATAGGAAGGGGTGGACCTAGAGAAAATCTAAGCTATCAAAGAGTGGCTAACACCCAAAAATGTGGCAAAAATAAGATCCTTCATGGGATTAGCAAGCTGCTATATGATATTTATTGAGGGGTTATCGAATTTTATCACTTCTTTGGAAAAGAAGAGTGTGAAATTTGAGTGGTCTCATAAATGTGAAGAGGCATTTCAACATTTAAAAATATTATTAACAAGTGCACCAATATTAAGGATAGATTATCCAAATGAAGAATTTATTATGTGTTGTAACAGCCCTAGGTTAAAGTCCATGTAATAAAAGTTAATAAAGGAAAAATAAGGTCAAGGTCATGGGACACACATTCCAAGTTGAATGTTGGGAAAAAACATCCTAGTGGGTGTCACTTTCGGTTTATTATGGCTAAGGAAATTGGCAAAGTCAAAGAGGCATTAATTGGATTTTTATTTATGAAAATAAAGGAAAATAGGGGAAAAGGGATATGAAAGGTCACATGCTTGCATGAGAAGGAAATTGAATAAAATAGAGGCCTCAAAGATTAAAAAAAAGAAGGCTTCTAAGGATCAGTTCACATCTTTTGTCAATTCAGTTTTGGAGCTCTCTCTCTATTCTCTCATACTATTGCACACTTAGAGCATTCTTGTAGCACTCTAGCATTGGAGAAAGGAAATCAAAGGAAGGACAAGAAGACAAAGGAAAGTAAGGGACAAACAAGGAAAAATTGGATCAAGTAGCTTCAACGGGAATACTTGAAGGTAATAGCTTGCATGTGTGATTTCCTAGCTGGTTTGTGAATGCATGGTACATGCATGTGTGTATTAGGTTCTCTTTCTACCATTGGAATGGGTTTTTCCAGGTGTGACAGTGGTTTCAACCTTGCCTTTCCATTTCCAGATAACCATGGTGCGATGGGGTTATTTTATTCGATTGAGATTTGGATTGTTGGATGGTTTTGGAACCAGGTGAGGTGGTCTCAGGAAAATTCCCATAGAGCATACAAATCCATTGACCAGTTTTGTTGGAATTAAGGTAAATCCTAAGGGTGGACATGGTTTAATCTCTGGGAAGCCCTGGTTGTTCATGTATTGGTTTTGGGCCTAGTAATTCCTTGACCAGTTTTGGCGGGATTGTGGTAAAGTCTGAGGGTGGATGTGGTTTAATCTCCAGGAAGCCCTGGTTGTTTTTGTCTTGAGTCCCACATTCATGCTTGGAATATGGCACAGGGGTGATTGGCTGGAAGAAAGATTTGATTTAGCTCAATCTATGGTCGAGTGGTATGTGGAATTCCCTGACTTAGTTGGCTTTTGCATATGTTAATAAGAGCTCTTTTCCTATTGTATTTCAGGAGTACCTGTACTTGTTTTTATGTGGATTTGATGGTTGTTCTATCATGGTTATTATTCTGGTTATATGATGGTTATAATCATGGCTCCATAATTTGTTCTAGGAATGGCTCTTGACATGTTTGATTAGATGATGAATGGTTATTGAATGCATGAGCTAACAAATATTATTTCAGTTATTATGAGAGAGAATTAGACCTTCTTGATGATTCTCAGATAAGTATTAGACCCCTATGTTCATATATGCATTCATTAACTCTAGATTACATGTTCTCAATATGTTTGACGAAATGACTATCATGGTTAGGCCTGATTAGGTTAAGTATTTGATCAAGTTTTGTAAGAATGGATTTGTCTTAATGTCATTTATCATTCTGGAAAGTCTCAATGAGTTCTAGGTAGTGGTCTGGAGACTAACCTGGAATTTAGACTCAGGATCCGGGACCGCACCTAAACTAGACATTTTAGGTCACATCCACTACCTGGTAGGCTTATGCATGCGGTTGGGAGCCCAGGTCACTGAAAAAACATTTCATCTCAGGTTTTGGGAACTGGGAGTGGTTGTTTGGCTCGTGGGTGTCCTATAGTTCTTGAGGAAGGTCAGTAAGGTTCCAGTTTTTTTATTCCACTTCCTTAACCGTAATTAGGAGGTTGAGTCATGTCATAGTAGTCCTCAGCTCATGTTTATCCCCAAAAGCCATTTAAAGTGGGTAAACGTGGGAGGAGGCATTACAGGGTGGTATTAGAGTGGGTTTTTGTTCTTTTTGGGTAATATCTGATACCACAGAGTGGTATCAGAGAATGGTTCAATACTTGGACTTAATGGGCAAAATGTGTTTGTCATGTATGCATGTCGGTGCCTATGCATTTGTTATGCATGCATTGTCATGGCTATGTTTGTCATGCATGAGGCCATGGTATGCAGTTAGTGTTGTCATGCATAATGTCGATAAATTGATATGATTATGTATATACATGTATCGTGCTAATCTGGACTGATTTTACAAATGAGATAGCCTCCCTTGAACTTCACTAATGAATGTTAATTATGTTTATGTTTGGTTTATCTGACATGGTATGTTTGCAGGAAGAATAGGATCAGAGACAACTAGCAAAATGGTGGACTATAGTTCACGAGACTCCCCTTATAGATCATGTGAACAACCAAGAGAGGAGTACTATCCGAACATAGTAGACACCCTAAGAAGTTTAAAGGCATAAATCTGAAGTTGCAAAGTAGATAATGATAGGATCAATTAGTCATAGGAAATACTTTCAAGGGAATAGGAGAAACAAGTAGAGGTCAATGTAGTTATCCTTCAGAGTTTTCAAATTTACAAATACAGGGATAACCATTGATCAGTTATGGGCAAGAGGACAGGACTAATGGGGCATATGGTAGCAGGCCTCGTGGTGGGCATAGGTCGAACATGGATGACACAATCAGAGATGGTACGTTCTTGGATACACTTGATAGGAGAGGCAGTGGATATGGGTTCTACTCTAGTTCTGGTTCAGACATGTATCGTGGTCATCATCACTGTTATCCTTACAAGAGGAGTGATAGGGGCTATTTGTTGGATGAGTTCAAGAAAGCAAAGCCACCAACATTCGATGGAGAGTTGAAGAAATCAAAGAATGCAGAGGCATGGTTACTAGGTATGAAGAAGTTCTTTGAGTTGCATGATTACATAAAGAACATGAAGGCTAGGATAGATATTTTCAGTCTTAAAGGGAAAGAAGGCATCTAGTGGGAAGATGTGAAGTGTGTTAGATACATCAAGACAGAGGAGTTGAGTTGGCATGAATTCAAGAAACTCTTCAAGAAGAAGTACTTGTCAGAGAGGTACTATTACAGTAAGGCCAAGGAGTTCTATGAGTTGAAGATGGGGTCGATGACAAATGAGGAGTACACGACTAAGTTCCTAGAGTTGTTGAGGTATATTTCATATCTTAAGGATGAGAAAACCAAATTTCAGAGATTTATCAGTGGATTTCCATTAGAATTTGAGGATCGGGTTGATTATGATAAGCCTCAGTTGCTCGAAGAAGTCATTGGGAAGTTGAAGCACTGTTATGAGCAATCAAAGCATAAAACTGAATCTAAGTAGGGTTGGAAAGAGAATGACAAGTCTAAAGGTAAAATGCCACTGAAGTAAACAATGTAGATTTGCCTGTAGATTCACAAGCTCATGTAATCTACTAAAACAAGAGACAAGAATCTACTTCTACTTTCAACCAACAGAAGCCAATAGATCGATGAAAACAATATGAACAAGAAGAAGAAAAATCAATGGCACATAACACAATAAGTTTTTCTGGGGAAAGCCACTGCTCAAAACCCCACCTATTTGTATTGCATTAATCAGAAATATGAGTGAAGATACAAATCTTGTTCTCACTAGAACAATTCCACACAAGTATGCTCAACTCTCTGCCTCACAAGCCTACTCTTAGCCAACACTTAGCCAATTTCCACTGCCTGCCAAGCCCCTATTTCCTTGCACAATTCCTAGGTTGAATAGCCCATATTAATGGGAATCCAGTGCTTCCAAAACTGCACAATCCAATCTAGGTCCTCTTCTTGATTGCATGCATGATCTATACAACTTAGTAAATCATACAATTGATAGTACATTGTCCCTGCACTCTAGTCTCAACTGGATCTTTCTCAGAACTGACATGCATGAGTTTCCGATGAGAGAATATTCAGTTAACTGGAGTAGCACCTGTGGATGCACCAGTGCACTAACTGACTGCTAATCCTCTACTAGTTCAACAAACAATTAGAACTAGTTTAATTGTCTATAACTCAGTAAATTGAGTTATCTAATTACAACTCAATCTAAACTCATACTGGACCCCTAAAATTTAGGGACAGCACTTACATGACTTCCAAAAGACTTCCAACTCGAAATTCCTAAGCTAATTAAACTTAATTAACTATTTACAAGTTGCTATGAGAATATAATTCTATTTAAATTCTTAATTTAAATTCAAGGACAAATTTAAAATGGAATTTGTTGTTGCCATTTCTCAACACTCCCTCTCAACAAGAAAGGGATTATCTGCTACCTCGATCCTATCTCTGTGAAACTTGAATTTACATCTTGACAATGCCTTTTTCAAAATGTCAACATCTTGCTCCTCCGTGGGAATGTACTCTAACAACATGATTTGCCTCAATACACAATCCCGTAGATGATGATATTGGATATCAATGTGCTTGGACCTATCATGAAAAACTGGATTTTTAGAGGTTTGATACCAACTCTGATTATCACAATAAATCACTGTCGGATCCATCTGCTGACCAAACAGACCAACCAGGATATTCCCCATCCAGATGGCCTCACATGCTACCTAACTTGCAGCCATGTACTCTGCCTCTGCCGAACTGAGTGCAACCGATATTTATTTCCTCTTGTACCAAGAAACTGTCGTTGACCTAATACTGAAAATCCCTCCTAATGTGCTTTTCCAGTCGGATGGACTCCCCACCCAATCTGCATCTGTGAAGCCTTGAAGCTTCACTCCCTCTGTCCATTTGTATTGTAATCTGTACTAAGTAGTGCCCCTGAGGTATCTCAATACATGCTTTGTCACCTTCCAATACAACTTGGTATGCCTAAACATCGCTCGACTCAGCTGGTTAACTGCATAGCATAAATTTGGTCATGTGTTCACCAAGTAAATGAGTGAACCCACAAGCTGCCTGTAAACAATAGCTTCCACTGCCTCTCTCCAAGTAGCATCCTCCTTCCTCCAGTTACCAGCTAGAGGAGTCTCCAAAGGCTTGTAGCTTTCCACGTGGAACCTCTTGAGTATCTCATTGGCATACTTTCCTTGAGACGCAAACAACTCCCCATCACCTTGTCATACTTCCATGCCCATAGAGTAATGCATGAGCCCCAAGTCCTTCATCTCAAACTCTCTTGCAAGGTCCTCCTTGCAAGATTTGATCAGTTGATCATCACATGTCAGTATGAGATCATCAACATAAAGTACAATGATCAACAATTTACCTTCCACCACTATGTGGTACAAGTTTGCATCCGCTTCACTCTTCATGGAGCCCAACCCGGTTAAGTAGCTATCTATCCTGGTGTACCAAGTGCAAGGTGCTTGCTTCAGCCCATACAATTCTCTCTTGAGCCGGCACACATGTGACTCATGGTCGAAGGTTTCAAAACCTTCAGGCTGCTCTATGTACACCTCTTACTCAATCGTGCCATTAAGGAAGGTTGTCTCTACATCCATCTGATGTATCTTCCAACCCATCTGTGTTGATAATTCCAATATAGATATGATCGACAAGTACCTTGCAAAAGGAGCAAAGGTATCATCATAGTCAATCCCCTCTACCTGTGAAAAGACATGGCCATAAATCTAGCCTTATGCTTCTACACACTACCATATACAACTTGCTTTACCTTGTAAAGCAAATGGGAGATCACCACAGACTTATCCTCCAGTATCAGGACCACATCCCAAACACTGTTACAAACTATGGAGTCATACTCCTCCACCATGGTAGCAACCCAAATCGGCTATTGCACTGCTTCCTCAAAGGAAGATGGCTCTGTCTCAACACATCCACTCATAAGAGCCATGTATCCAGTGTACCTGTCAAGTGACCTCCTTTGTCTACGTTGTGATGTGGGTGCTCCCACATTCTCTCTAACATCTGACAACAATCTATCCACCTCTTTGGTGCACTTTCTCCCATCTCTAGAAGATTCTCCCTAAGTGGATGTCTCCACTCCTGGATCCTCTACATGTGGTTGTTCCACATCAATTTGAGGCTCATCCTCCTTAGGAGCTAAAATCTCCTCAATTGCATGTAGTTGAAGCTCCCTCTGAAGGGAAACTCGCATGGCCTTCTCCTCATCGAATCTCACATCCCTGTGAACCATTGTCATCATGTTGGTCAACAAGTACACCCGATAGTTGTGAGGTGTATCAGTGTATCCCACAAATATCCCCAACTCTGTTGTCAACTCAATATTCTTTCGTGCATCTTTGGTCACATGGAAATATATTGATGACCCAAAAATCCTGAAGTGACCAACATCTGGCCTCTTACCGGAATAAGCCTCCTCTGGTGTCTTCACCCCAAGTATTCGATGCGGGCTACGATTCTGAACATAAACCGATGTGTTGCATGCCTCAACCCACAAGTGTAATGGGAGACCTTGATCATGAAACATCACCATCGATGCCCCTACCATGCTTCTATTCTTCCTCTCAGCCACCCCATTCTGCTATGGGTTATGGGGTGTTGTCAACTCCCGTTTAATCCCTCCCGCTGCACAGAAGTTCTTAAAATCGTTTGAGACATACTCACCATCGTTATCACTCCATAGAGCTTTGACCTTCTTACCCGACTCTTTATCCACCAATGCTTTAAACTCGCAAATCTTTGTGAAGGTTTGATCCTTTTTCTGCATGAAAAAATATCCAGCATTTTTTAGAAAAGTCATCAACAAAGATAACCTAATACATGTATTTCGCTATGGATGCTATCGAGAATGGTCCGCACAGCTCTGAATGGAATCACTCTAGAATAGCCTCTGCTCGACTGTCTCTATCGTGAAAGGAAGACTTGGTGTATTTACCCAGATTACACCCCTTGCATGTATCAACTTGCTCTAGTGTACCTTTGGGCAAACCGATGGATATCTGCTGCATGATCTTCAAAGCCCCATGATGCAAGTGACCCAATTGCCTTTGCCACAACTCACCAACGTCTCAGCTCTGAACCATCTCTACTTTCATGTTCAAAGAAGAAAAATCCTCTACCTCCAGCTTATAGAGATTCTTCACCCGAATCCCTATCTTCTTCACTTGACCTGTGGCTATGTGTCAAAGGAATGCCTTTCCTTTTGAGAAGATCACATCATAACCTCTATCCTCAAGTATGGCAATGGATTCCAAGTTCTTCTTCAACCCGGGCACATACATAACATTCTTCAAGGTGAGTGGAGCCCCCTGCTCACTCTGAAAAGTAACTGTGCGCAATCCAGTAGCACTATACCTCTCGTTGTCACCCATCTCGATATGCATCTGGAGATCTTTCTCCTCCAAGTCACTGAATAAATCCTTGTTGCTAATCATGTGGAATGAAGCTCCACTGTCTAAGTACCGTACACTTCCCATCATTGATGACACCATGCATGTAATGAGGGAAAAGTCCAATTATAATTGAGAGGCCAAAGCCTCACTTGCTGCTCCTCCTAAGCACTTCTTCTTGGACTTCTTGAGCAGACAATTTGTAGCAAAGTGTCCCAACTCATGACAATGAAAGCATTTCACTTTTTCCATGTCTTTCTTCCTGCCTCCATGACAAGAATTTGATTTGGATTGGGAAGCTTTCCCTTTCCCCTTCTTTGCCTTAACTGCTAAGGCACAATTCTCTTCATCATCAGTCTTCAATGAATATCCATCCTTGGTGTTCCTCCTGATCTCCTCCTGCATCAAATCCGACCAAAATCGTTCCCAATCTGGCACCTTCTCCCAACCATTGATAGAGTCTTGATAACTATGCCAGCTCTTTGGTAGTTACAGAAGAGAAAGACTCACCGTATCATCCTCAACAATCGTGATTCCAACACTAACAAGTTCATCATGACATTGAGTGAACTTGGTCAAGTATTTTGGAATAGTCTCACCTTTCTCCATTTTGATTTTTCGCAGTTTGTCCTTCAGTGCCAATTTCCTTCGGTCATTGTTGTTTTGATACAAGTCCATGAATGCTTTCCACATAGCATACAAAGTTTCCTTGCCATGGGGACTTGAGACAATGTGGTCTCCAACTCCCTCAAGGATTATCCGCGTCGCCTTAACCACACACTTCTTCCATTCGGCCAGATCCTATGCATCTGATGTTGCTGGCTTAGGAGTGTCTTGATCAACAAATTCCTTCAAGCCATTATCCTGCAACACAAGCTCCATTTTTTCCTTCTAGGCTATATAATTTTAGCTGCCTTCCAAGGCATACGCGAGTCGCAAACCGTAGAACGCCATTTGTCGATCCTGAAGTATGTATTGCAAATTTGAATTTCACCTGTAACCCAAAACTCAAAACTTCAAAATCTCCTCTAGTATACTATCTTCAACTCTAATACCATGTAGATTTTCCTGTAGATTTACAAACTCATGTAATCTACTAAAACAAGAGACAAGAATCTACTTATACTTTCAACCAGCGGAAGCCAATATATCAATGAAAACAATATGAGCAAGAAGAAGACAAATTAATGGCACATAACACAATAAGTTTTCTGGAGAAAGCCACTACTCAAAACCCTGCCTATATGTATTTCATTAATCAGAAATATGAGTGAATATACAAAGCTTGTTCTCACTATAACAATTTCGCACAAGTATGCTCAACTATCTACCTCATAAACCTGCTCTTAGCCAATTTCCACTACCTGCCAAGGCCCTATTTCCTTGCACAATACCTAGGTTGAATAACCCATATTAATGGGAATCCAATGCTTCCAAAACTAACACAATCCAGTCTAGGTCCTCTTCCTGATTGCATGCATGATCTATACAACTCAGTAAACCATACAACTTATAGTAAATTGTTCCTGCACTCTAGTCTCAATTGGGTCTTTCTTAGAACTGACATGCATGAGTTTTCGACGAGAGAATATTCAGTTAACTGGAGTAGCACCTGTGGATGCACCAATGCACTAACTGATTATTAATCCTCTACTAGTTCAACAAACAATTAGAACTAGTTTAACTATTTATAACTCAGTAAAATGAGTTATCTAATTACATCTGAATCTAAACTCATACTGGACCCCTAAAATTTGGGTAGAACACTTACATGACTTCCAAAATACTTCCAACTCGAAATTCCAAAGCTAATTAAGCCAATAAAACTTAATTAACTATTTACAAGTTGTTATCAAAATATAATTATATTTTAATTATCAGTTTAAATTCAATGACAAATTTAAACTGAAATTTCTTGTTGCCATTTCTCAACAAACAATACCTCAAGATGTATCTGACAAAGATAATATTGCTCCTTACAAGAAGTTTAGTGCAGTAGAGAAGGGACATGGACCTTAGCCTAGAGAGCAGCAAATAGAGGTGATGGTAGGGGACCGTTGAAGTAATGGATATGTGGCAAGAATAATATCAAGAAGGATTGTCCGTGGTATCAAGGTGGTAGGCCTCAGATCTACAGTGCTCGGGAGGCACACACAATTGGGGATGTTGGACAAAGAATTCTTCGGATCTATGCAACATTTGATAACAAGCAGGCAAATCACCAAACATCTATTGTTGAGATAGAAGGTAAGCTCTATGATCTAGTTGTTTCTACTTTGATTGACCCTAGATCTCATTATAGTTATGTTAATCCTGATAAGGTGGATAAGTGTGGTTTGAGAAAAGAAGTGCAAGTAGAGTCTTGGTTGGTACAGTTGGATACAAGTACTAACAAAAGAGTTCATCATTTGGTAAGAGATTGTGAATTTGAGTTGAATGGCATGCCTACATCAACGCATCTTAATGTGCTTCCTTTGGGTTCATACAGTATGCTTATGGGTATGGATTAGCTGTATCTTCACAAGAATAAGGTGGATTGTTATGAGAAGGCTATATAGTGTTTGGATGATGATGGAGAGAAGAGAATCTTGCAGGTAAGAAGAAGCCTACATGAGTGAGAATGGTTACAACTATGTAGGCGAAGTGCAGTTGCGGGAAAGGGCGTGTATTATTTGTAGTGCATGTTTCCAGTGATAAAGGTAAAGGATGTTGAAGTCTTGAATAGGTACCCGGTTTTGCAGTAGTTTCAGGATGTATTCCCAACAGAGATTTCAAAGTTGCCTCCCCACAAGGAAGTGGACTTTTCTATTGAGTTGGTACCAGGAGCAACACCAACATCAAAGGCACCTTACAGGATGAGCACGCCATAGTTAGTTGAATTGAAGTTGCAATTGAAGGGAATGTTTGACAAGGGATACATCAGGGAAAGTGTGTTGACTTGGTGTGAACCAATATTTTTCATGAAGAAGAAGGAGGGTACTCTTAGGTTATGCATTGATTACAAACAATTGAACAAAGTGAAGATCAAGAATAGGTACCCGTTGTCGAGGATCAATGACCTCTTTGATCAGCTAACGGGAGCAGCAATGTTCTTGAAGATTGATCTAATATCAGGATACCATCAGGTATGCATCAAAGAAGAGGACATCTACAAGACTGCTTTCTAGACCAGGTATGGGATTTATGAGTTGGTTGTAGTTACTTTTGGTTTGACTAATGCTCCAGCTACTTTTGTGTGTTTGATGAATAGTGTGTTGCATCCTTATTTGGACAAGTTTGTGATTGTATTCATTTATGACATATTGATATATTCTAAGAATGAGGAAGAGCATGTTGAGCACTTAGCAAAAATATTGAGATTTCTAAGAGGGCATTAGTTGTATGCCAAGCTTAGTAAGTGTAGTTTCTTTCAGATAGAGGTACATTTCTTGGGACATGTTGCCTCCAATGAAGGCATAGCAATGGACCCAGAAAATATCAGAGCTATCATGGAATTGGCAACTGCTAGAAATGTGGATGAGGTCAAATCATTCATGGGGTTAGTAGGTTATAACAAGCGGTTTATCAAAAACTTTTCACATATTTCCTATCTTATTACATCATTTCAAAGGAAAGGAAAGAAATTTGAATGGACAGAAGAATGTGCAACTAGTTTTGAATAGTTGAAACATTTGCTTACAAATTCTCTAGTTCTAAAGATTGCAAATCCAAATATAGAGTTCGTGGTGTGTACAGATGCTTGCAAGACGGGACTTTATGAAGTCATGATACAGGAGGGACAGGTGGTATGTTATGAGTCAAGGAAATTGAATGAGCACGAGTAGAATTATGTGACTCATGATCTTGATTTGGCAGTGATCATTCATGCATTGAAGATTTGGAGGCACTATCTTCTTGGCAGGAGGTTTGTGTTGACGAGTGATCACAGTGGGTTAAGATACTTGGTTGAGATACTTGTTTGACCAACCTAATATAAATGTTAGGCAAGATAGATGGTTGTACATGCACAGTGAGTTTGACTTCAAGATTAGGTGCATTAAGGGTAAAGAGAACATGGTTGTTGATGCTCTTAGTAGAAGAGTGCACATGAACCACATAGTAGATATAAGCTCATATAGGGTAGATTTATAGGATCAGATCTTACAAGCAGGACAACAGGAATACAGAGCTTAGGCACAAGTTACAAAAGTATGGTATAGGTGATTAGGATGTGGATTGTCATCTCATGGCAAATCGTTTGGTCAAATTTAGGGACAAGATCTGTGTGTCGAACAACAGTGAACTCAAGAAGCTTATCTTAAGGGAATTTCATGTTAATCCATCTTCAAGTCATTCGAGATATCAAAAGACATTTAAAACTATGAAGTTCTACTATTGGCTGAATCTGAAGAAAGACGTAGTTGAGTTTGTCACAAGGTTCTTGGATTGTCAACAGGTAAAAGTAGAGTGCAAGCATTCAGGTTGTTTATTACAGTCGATTCTGATTCCAGGAGGGAAATGGGATGTCATTTCCATGGACTTTATCATAGGTTTGTTGATAACATCTAGATAGAATGATTCCATCATGGTTGTAGTTGACAAGTTGACTAAGGTAGCTCACTTCGTTCCAGTCAAATCTACTTAATCAACTATCAAGGTAGCATAGGTCTTCAGTAGGGAGATAATGAGGCTGCATGGTATTCCTAAGAATATTGTGTCAGACAAAGATGCCTAGTTCACTTCTAGATTTTGGAAGAAATTATTTGCATGTTTCGGTACAAAGTTGGCCTTCAATAAAACTTATCATCCGCAAATAGATGGACAGACAGAGAGGGTCAACATGATTATGGAGGATATGCTAAAGATGTATGTTATGCACCAACAGAGGAGGTGGGAGGAGTATCTTCCATTGGTTGATTTTTCTTACAACAATGGATATCATGGGTCACTGAGGATGAGTCCATTTGAGGCACTTTATGGGTGGAGTTGTAATACTCCCATTAGTTGGAGTGATCCAATGAACAAGGTACTAATAGGATGAGACATAATGGCAGAGATGGAACAGGAAAGGAAAGTTATCAAGAAGAATCTAAAGGCATCACATGATAGACAAAAGAGTTATGCAGATTAACATAGGGTGTTTAAGGAGTTTTAGGTTGGGGAGCATGTGTGTTTATGTGTTAAGCCCAAGAAGAGTGCCTTGAGGATTGGCTCATGTGCCAAGTTGGCACCTCCGTATTACGGGCCTTTCAAGATTTTTGAGAGGATTGGACCAGTGGCCTACAGACTTACATTGCCTTCGATAATGAAATTTCTTGATGTTTTCCATGTTTCATTGCTTAAAAGATATGTGAAGGATGATAATTATGTGATTGATTGGTCTATATTGCAAGTGGAGCCAGAGGAGAATTCCAACTAGAACCTCAGTGCATTTTGAAGTGGAAATAGCTCATGCTCTGGAACCGAGCAATCGAGCAAGTTAAAGTGTACTGGAAGCACTTTGGGCCCAATGAAGCTACATGGGAGATGGTCGATCAGATGGGGGCTATGTATCGTTCATTGTTTTCCAGTTAAGGCAAAGGTGTTTTGGTATATGTACATATTTATGTAGGTTGTTATTGTAAACACTGAAACGAGTTGTGTTATAAAGCTCCAATAAGTGGTATGGTTGTCATGTTGGTTTTTCTTTTCAGCAGGTTGTTCATTAAATACTACATTGAGCTAATTTATAAAGCTCCATGGGCAGTATGTTTTCATTTTCAGTGGTCTTGCTTGTTATAGGTGTCATAGAACATCGAGGACAATGTTCCCCTAAGGGGGGGGGGGGGGGGGTTGTAACAACCCCAGGTTAAAGTTCATGTAATAAAAGTGAATAAATGAAAAATAAGACCAAGGTCATGGGACACATATTTCAAGCTGAATATTGGGAAAAAAAATCCCAACGAGTGTCACTTTCGGTTTATTATGGCTAAGGAAATCGGCAAAGGAAAAGAGGAATTAATTGGCACTTTATTTATGAAAATAAAGGAAAATAGGAGAAAATGGAGATGAAAGGTCACAGGCTTGAATGAGAAGGAAATTGAAGGAAAATAGAGGCCTCAATAATAAAAGGCTTTTGAGGATCAATTCACATATTTTTTCAGTTCATTTTTGGAGCTCTCTCTCTCTATTCTCTCATACTATTTCACACTTAGAGCATTCTTGGAACACTCTAGCATTGGAGAAAGGAAAGCAGATTAAGGACAAGAAGGCAAAGGAAAGTAAGGGGTAAAGAAGGAAAATTTGGATCAAGTAGGTTCAACAATAATACTTGTAGGTAACGGGTTGCATGTGTGATCTCCTAGTTGGTTTGTGAAGGCATGGTACATGCATGTGTATATTAGGTTCTCTTACTATTATTGGCATGGGTTTTGCCAGATGTGACAGTGGTTTCAACCTTGCCTTTCCATTTCCAGATAGCCATGGTGTGATGGGGTTCTTTTATTTGGTTGAGCTTTGGATTTTGGATGGTTTTGGAACTGGGTGAGGTGGTCTCAGGAAAATTCCCATAGGGCCTAGGAATCCCTTGACTAGTTTTGGTGGGATTATAATAAATCCCGAGGGTGGAGATAGGAAAATTCCTCAAGGTATTGGTGAAGAAATTTTGAGGCATCCAAGCTTGTTTTGGGCCTAGTAATCCCTTGACCGGTTTTGGCGGGATTGTGGTAAATCTTGAGGGTGGAGGTGGTTTAATATTTGGGAAGCCCTGGTTGTTCATGTATTTGTTTTGGGCCTAGTAATCCCTTGACCAGTTTTAGCGGGATTGCGGTAAATCCTGAGCTTGGAGGTAGTTTAATCTATGGGAAGCCTTGGTTGTTTTTGTCTTGAGTCCCATATTCCTAATTGGAATATGGCATGGGGGTGATTGGTTGGAAGAAAGATTTGGTTCAACTCAATATATGGTCAGGTGGTACGTGGAAGTCCCTGATTTGGTTGACTTTTGCATATGTTCATAAGAGCTCTTTTCCTCCTGTATTGCATGAGTACTTATACTTGTTATTATGTGGATTTGATGGTTGTTCTATGATGGCTATTATTCTAGTTATAAGCATGGTTCCATAACATGTTCTAGATATGGCTCTTGACATGTTTGATTAGTTGATGAATGGTTATTGAATGCATGAGCTAAAAAATTGCAACTATTATGAGAGGGCATTAGACCTTCTTGATGATTCTCAAATAAGTATCAGACCCATATGTTCATATATGCATTCATGACCTGTAGATTACATGTTCTCAATATGTTTGATGAAATGACTGTCATGGTTAGGCATGGTTAGGTCAAGTCTTTGATCAAGTTTTTCATGAATGTTATAGATCTGACCTGAAAATATATGAGAATACAAATATACCCAGAAATAATAAGATAGAAATAGATAGAAATGCTTCTCTATTGATCAAAACCCGTAAGGTAGGGCAACACCATACATTCACTCCTTAAGGAAGGAAAACACTCCACAAGCCATATGCCTGTTCATACAATAATCCTTGACACCTCTCAATGTAGAGTCTCTAGCCTCTATATAGGCCTCATACATACAATAACATGGGTCATTACCATGGTTCCCTCAATACAATATATCTAATACCATGGGTCCATTACATTATTACTAACTACTTGTGGTCCCTTACATGATACAGGTTAACCACCTTATTTATTACTATGGCCCATCCCATTATTACATTATTCTCTTGGCTACCTCCCTTTGTACCCCATATTATCCCCCTATGTATATGACATTCCACCCCCCTTAGCATGTTTCATCCCCAAAACATGGGAAGAACACAAATAATAAGATCTACTCAAAAGAGTAGTCCACTGGTACCATGCACGTGCATCTAGCCATCCAAGAGAAAGGTGAACCCTCAATCTTGTTGGTGCCTCGCTCGCTTGAGATGGAAGTTGATTGTGGTAGCTCTTCTGTGTTGATGTGTAGTAAGTGGATCTTCGATCCTCTCTATCTGTCATGCGAGGGTTGTTTTCCTTGTGGCTAATTGGTTGCCATCTTGTTGGTTGTTGTCTTGCGGGGTGATGTGGGTGATGATATGTTGAAGTTTTAACCCACGATGTATTTTCTTTAATTCACCCCTTACTAGAGCCTGACTGTTATCTGGTGCATGTTGTGGTGCCTACTGTGGTGTCTTATCTTCCAATATTACTTCAACCACTGAGCCCTCATTTGATGTATCAGCACCTGTATCCTTTTCTGCTTCAGCCTCTGTTTGTGTTTGATTGTCGATCATCAATGGTTCATCATCTGATATGTCAGTCCCTAGAACATCTTTTGCTTCAGCCTTCGTGGACTCTTGTTTATTGATGGAAATATCCTGTAATGTAATTTTCTTCTTTTTATACCAGAGCTTCAGGAATTTCTTCTGCACGTTAATATTTATAGTACCCACCGATTCCATCCACGGGTATCCCAAAACAACATCTTCATTAGCCATATCTGAAGCATAAAAATCAGAATGCAATATATACTTGTCCATAAAAATCTTCAAATATTTATAAACTTGCACCTGCTCATCATTAACCTGTGTGTGCTCCATGTGGTTCGCTGGCACTTGTAATTTTTTTGCCAAGTTGACATTTATGAGATTTTGCTTGCAACTCGGATTTATAGACACAATGATTTTCTCCTTCTGAATCAATCCATGAACCTGCAATAAGGATATACCAGTAGAAAATAACCCCTTACGTGTCTCATTCTCCTTTGTTCTAGCACGAGACCATTTGTCTAAAAGGACTCTTTCAAATTCTACATCTAAAAGTTTTGTCAACTGCTTGTTGTCAAGTGAGAAATACCATCTGTAAGCCTCATCTTTGAAACCAAGCTACACTAAATCCTTCCATTTTTTTGCCCATACTGACTTTTTTTGTTTTATGAATTCTTCAATAGTAGGGCCATTATCTTTTCCTGTAAAACATAGAGCCGCCATGAAGAGGGTTTTGAAAAAAAATTCATTTACTTGGCGAAAATTTGAAATTGTCACAATTTAGTCAATATTGCTCAGAATCCCTATTATGACTTGTTTTTGGAAATGGAACAATCATTCTGCATCTGCCCATGTAATAGATATCCTGATCCAGGCATTGGAATTTCATATCTGCGCTGCAACTCTCCCGCCGTCACCAAAAATTCTAAAAAAAGAGTTGATTTTAAATCAGCGATATCTCCCTCATTCGGACTCCGATTCGACTGATTTTTTATTTTATTTTTTTGTATTTTTGTATTTATTTTTTATTATTATTATTATTATTATTATTTAAGTCGGGTATTTTTTCACAAAGAATCCAGATATGCAATTAGATTTTGTAGATTTTTCCCCAAAATGTACAAATTTGTGCCGCAAAATCGTTGCCCCGAAAAAATGTCTCCAACACCACTGATTTTTAGATCAGTGATATCTCCTTCATCCGAACTCTGATTCGGCCGATTTTTTTGTTGTTGAAATCAGGTATTTTTTCACAAAGAATCCAGATCTACAATTATATTTTGCATATTTTTCCCTAAAATGTATAGATCTTATCTGCAAACTCGCCGCCCTAAAAAGTTCCTGCAAAAAATAAAAAATAAAAAAATTCTCCACTTTTGCCCAAGAAAGTGCTCTGATACCACTTGTTATAGATCTGACCTGAAAATATATGAGAATACAAATATACCCATAAATAATAAGATAGAAATAGATAGAAATGCTTCTCTATTGATCAAAACCCTTAAGGTAGGGCAACACCATACATTCACTCCTTAAGGAAGGAGAACACTCGACAAGCCATATGCCTGTTCATACAATAATCCTTGACACCTTTCAATGTGGAGTCTCTAGCCTCTATATAGGCCTCATACATACAATACCATGGGTCATTACCATGGTTCCCTCATACCATCTATCTAATACCATGGGCCCATTACATTATTACTAACTACTTGTGGTCCCTTACATGATACAAGTTAACCACCTTATTTATTACTATGGCCCATCCCATTATTACATTATTCCCTTGGGTACCTCCCTCTGTACCCCATATTATCCCCCCTAGGTATATAACAATGAATGGCTTTGTCTTGATATCATTTATTATTTTTAAAGTCTCACTAAATTATGGGCAGTGGTCTGGAGGTTGACCTAGAATTTAGGCTCAAAACCGCACCCTTTGAACTGGACATTTTAGGTCACACCCGCTACTTAGTAGGCTTATGCATGTGGTTGGAGGCCCTCAATCGCATGGAGGCCTTGTCATGTATGCGGTTAGGAGCCCAGGTCATTGAAAAAACATTCCAGCTCAGGGTTTGGGCACTGGGAGTGGTTTTTTAGCTCTTGGATGTCCTGTAGCTCCCATGGAAGGCCAGTAAGGTTCTAGTTTTTCGATTTCACTTCCTTAACTATACTTAGGAGGTTGAGTCATGACATAGTATCCCTCAACTTATGTTTAGCCCGACAGACCAGTGAAAGTGGGTGAATGTGGGAGGAGGCGTTACATGTGCACTGATGCATGCAAGGGCGGGCTTGGAGGAGTCCTTATGTAAAATGGGGATGTAATATGTTGCGAACCAGGGAAGTTGGAGCATGAAAGGAATTATGCCACTCATGATTTGGAGTTGGTAGCCATCATTCATGTCTTGAAAATGTGGAGGCATTATCTTATGGGAAAAATATTCAAATTGAGAACAGACCACGGTGGTCTGAAGCATTTGTTTAGATAATCAACTTTGAATGTTAGATAAATTAGATGGATGGAATTTCTATCTAATTTTGAAATCAAACATATAAAACACAAGGAGAATAAGGTGGTTGATGCACTAAATAAAAGGGTGCATACAATGCATGCTATAGCCATAAGTATATGCAATTTTGATTCGAAAATTAGAGTTTTAGAGGTTGAAATCTTAGATTAGCAATACATGAAAATAAAAGAAGATCTACAACGAGGTAACTAGTACATGAATTATGAATTGAAGAAAGATGGAATCCTCATGTACAAAGCCAAAATGTATGTGCTAAATTCTCAAAGATTGAAAAAATATAGTGCTAAGTTAGATGCACAAGGTACCTTATGTTAGACACCTTGGGTACGATAATTTTTTTTTTTAACTATAAAAAGTCAGTATTTTTTTTAAAAAGGAAGTAGGTGATTACATAGTTAGGTGTTTGGAATGCCCAAAAGTGAAGGATGAGCATAGACAACTAGCTAAATTGTTATAGCCAATACCCATTCTTGAGTAGGAGTGGGAAATTGTTTTAATAGATTTTATTACAATTTTTTCTAGGATTGAGGCAACATGATTCCATCATGGTAGTGGTGGATAAGCTCACTAAGGCTGCCCACTTTATTCTAGTGTAGTCAACACATAAGGTAGCCAATATTGTTGAAGTATATATGAAGGAAATTGTGAGGTTACAGGGAGTGTCGAAGGAAATTATTCCAGACATAGATCCCGAGTTTACATCAAACTTATGGAAGGGTTTGTTCAATAGATTTGGAGCCAATTTGAACTTGAAAATACCATGTCATCTAGAGTTATATGGATAAATAAAGAGGGTCAATCAAGTGATTGAAGATATTCCAATGATGTATGTGATGGACAAACCATCAAAATACAAAGAGTATTTTCACTTTGTGTAGTTTGCATATAACAAAAAGTGTCAAACATCTTTAAAGATGAGCATATTTGGGTCCTTGTATGATAGGAAATGCAACACACCTATGAGTTGGAACGACCCATTGTATAGGGCCATTGTTGGGCCAAATTTTCTCATGGAAATGGAAGAGCAAGTGGTGAAAATCAAGCATAATGTGAAGCCTTCCTGGGATAGGGAAAAAATTTATGTAGATAAGATCAACACAAACAAGGAATTCAAAGTTGGTGACCATGTTTTCCCGAAAAAAAATACCAAGAAGAATTCATTGAAATTGGGAAGTTGCTCAAAGCTAGCAGTTAGAAGTTGTTTGAGATCCTAGAGAGGATTGGCCCAATTTCATAAAGGATTGCACTGCTAACATGTATGCATATTCATAATGTGTTTCATATTTCATTACTTAGAAAGTATGTATCTAATGTTAATCATGTAATTGTCTGGAATATGATTCAAGTGGAACTTAAGGGAGATTGTCAAGTTCAATTAGTTGAATTTTGAAAGGAAGGCCAAGGTGATTTCAAATCAAGCCATTGCCTTGGTAAAGGTGCAGTGGACCCATTTCAGTCCCAAGGATGCTACATAGGAGCATGAAATTCCATGAGGGATGAGTAACCTCATCTTTTTGCATAATATTGATTATACTTATGTATATAATGTAGTGAGGATAATGCATAAATAAGGGGGAGGGGAATGTACCATCCCAAGGATGACCCCTATATGTATTGTACATAACATGTTTAGGTTGGTGAGCCAGGAAATATTTTGGGGCCTGCGTGTCCATGTGTGTACATGTTTGAGGCCAATGTGCCAAAACTTATATGTTTTGAGGTTGGAAGGCCTGTGTGGTTCTAAGTCAATTAACCTATGTGTTAAATGTTGGAGAGCCTAACTTTGTAAACATGTAATCACATACATATTAATAAAATATGCAATTGTTATAGACCAAGTCAAACAAGAGAGGACGAGGGGCTAGGAATCCACAAGTGGGATACAGGGCTAAGGGATAAGTAATGAGGGGGCTTAAGCCATTATTAAAAATATGCCTATATTGCTTTTATCCCAAGTCCATAAAGTGACTTCATGAGGTGCCATTTGTCAAAATGGGCACATGCACATAAAAAGGGAAAAATTTAGTGTTGTTTCATTCATTTTGTTCATTCCATTTCATGACGGGGATATGATTGGTTAAAAATATACTTGGTGTAGGACAAGGGTGTGACATTATGTTTTTTCTACCATGTTAATCTTGATGGATTTGTGTATAGGGATAGGTTTCCCCAGTGTGAGGCCAATATGGTACTTGGAGACTCATTAAAGTAGTTGGAACTCCTAGAAGCCATAGGGCTTTGAGACATCCATGGCCAACTTGAGTTGGGAACCATGGAAGGGTTGTGGCATGGCCCCATGGACTATGGGTGCACTACCTCAAGTTGTGTAAGTTTATGGAGGATGAGAGACTGTTGGTTGGGGACTGGTGGGTTCAAGTACCTTGACTTGTTTCCTTGTTGGTGCAATTGTGTACCATAGTTGGCTTTAGGTAGCAGGATTTTTCCCAAGTGGAGTCATAGCCCCAACACTTTGGTGACCCACTGTTGAGAGATTACGAGCAACATGGCCTATGGTTGGCAATAACATTTGAAGTCTGCAACTAATTGGCATCATTTCTCAAAGATAAGTGTTATGTTATATCTATCTATTCTTTGTTGTGATAAATTGTAAATTGCATGTTGTTTGTGGATTATATGTGTTTCTACATGTTTAATTATGTTGCAATATTTAAGTATAGGATGAATTGCATAATAATATCCATTAAGCATGCAAAACAATGAAAAATGATGGTGTCATAGGTGTATGTACTAGAATTAAAGGAACATTTTAACAGGCTAGGTTACTGAGATAGTAATATTCATGAGTGGCTGACTAGGGGCATTACATTCTTAAAGGTAGATAACAAATTGGACTCCTCCTACACGCATCAAGAACACTAAAGATGGAGAAGGGCTTCTTAGGGGATGGTTTAACATAGAAAACATGTATACTTGGTGTTGTGTTGGGTTGTGGAATGTAGTGCCATGGCTAAATTAGCTAAAAAGTTGCACACAAATTATGTATTGAATAATTTGGCTAAGCTTAAGAGAAAAGGTTACATGCCTAGATGTATTGACTGTCGAATTTGAATGCGTCTATTTATGTTATGTTATCTAATAATAATAATAATAAGAGTTACTTGCATTTGCTTAACTTATTTCCTCCATCTTGGTGGCCTCATAACATGGCTTGGGGGTGGCATCCCAAAAATATTTCCCACATTTGGGTGGAAGTCTGCTTACCAATTTCCTTAGACCAACTTGTTTAAAGATAAGTGTTCCATCTGTGTAATCAATTAATGTTTATGATTTTAAAAGTTAAGCTATGTTCTAATCATGCAAGAATTTGGAATATAATTCATGAATGGATGATGTTGTATGGTAGATTTGTTGAAATAGTTAGATGAATGTTTATATAAAACTTGAATAACCTTATAGTTGTTTGGCTCGAACTTACATCGTCCAATTGATATTAGGTGTGCATTCAAACTTGAGTGGTGTTGGCCATGTTCACTTTAAAGAATCTTTGTAGGTTAGTGTAGTCGAAGACCATACACCCAATGGGTATTAAGTAAAATCCCACATGCCTATTTATTTTCCCAAAGTTTGAGCCTTTTGCTAATTTTGAAGTGTAAACTTTATTGGTGACTACCTTGGCCTCTAATAATTCAAAATGTTCTTTCAAAGTGGAAGTTGATAGCCCCTTAGTGTATTTTGAAGGGTTTCTTTGAAATATGGTTAGTGGGACATCTTCACGTGATAAACTTTGATTTCTATGCTTCTTCAAAGGATGGTGAGATATCAAGGTAGGTTCAATGGCCTACGAAGCAATTATGTCAAAATTGATCGCATGGCCATCTTTTGAAAGGGATTTGATCTAGGTTATGTCTATCACTGCTCCCTATTAGTGTCCTTTCCAAATCACAATGCCTTAGAGGAGGTCCCACTAGATTAGATTCAAAGAATAACCTCATAGGTGAAACATGGGAACAAAGATACAATTGGGAGCAGTCAATGACCCAGTTTGCCCTACAATTCATATTAATATGCTCTTAACATCAAATGAAAGCACATGATTTTTGAAATGGTTAAATTTCTTATTGATAGATGACCCAAATTCTTTCAAGAAGAATGCTAGATGGGAAACAGCACTAGCAGGAGAAATAGGTGGAGAGTTTTGACATAAAGCTATTTGAAGCCCATCACATGGTTGCTTGGTGGGTTGATTATCACAAAAGGATTTCTCCTAAGAGTTACCCAATTTTAGTGGTTAACATATGGCTTTTACTCAGGGACATGTGCTTACCATAAAGCACATGATCCATGAGATCGATTGAAGAGTGCATGAGAATCCCAACAATACCTGGTACTCATAGACCTATTAGCTATACATTCACAACAACTTGTTGATAACAACTAAGCAAGGTGTTGATCACCACCCTTGCAATTTAGGAGGATAACAATAATAAACATGAAATGCTAGCTAAAATAGAAGCATAGAATCTAACTACTATGCAAACACATCACCATATAGATAATCAAAGAAGGATGCAAAAATAAGAATGCAAGGCACACAATCCTACTCTATCATGCCATAAGAAGAGTTAAATCTAGTCATATAACCAATAAATCCAACAAATTATTATATCGTATCAAGCACCTTACCCCTATGCTTAATCATGAGATAAAACAAGGAAATGTCATAATCAATAATCATTATCTCAAACTAATCACGAGCAAGATCAGAGCTATAAGGGTAGGAGGTGGGAGAAAACAAAGGTTCATCCTTGCTAATGTCCTCAATAGATTGACAAAGGAGCATCAAAACTTTAGAAGGAGACATGAGGTTTCTTAAGCAAAGGGACGAGGAAAGGGGAATGGTAGATGCAAAATATTTTTTTGTTCAAAATCCGAGGCTTGTTGAACCTTTCCTTCCAAATTGAGATCTATGTAACAACTACCAATTGAAAACATTCTTATTTGACATGCATTTCAATATTGAACACGCAAGTCCAAATTGTATCCTTAGGAACAAGTTGAGGATGACATGAAGGAAGAAATGGCTAAAGGACCTTATTATGAAAAATTTGTTGCACTTCATAAATATCAGATTAAAAAAGGTTAACCATAGTTTCTCATCACACTCACAATCCCTTGAATATATATATATATATATATATATATATATATATATATATATATATATATATATATATATATATATATATATATATATATACTGAAAATCAACATCAAAAGGAGGTAAATATGGCTCAAACCAATTTGTAATAAGATCTTCCTTATGGTGATAAAGATTTGGATCACCACATGACAAGTAAGGTAGAAAAATATTGCCATTGTCAATTTCATGCATTGGATCACTATTAGTTTCTTAAATTGGATCCCCATCAAAGTGACAACAACTCATATCCCATTTCAAGGGTTTCAAAAGATATATCATTAAACTCAATAGCCATGGAAGGATAGAGCATACCTCATATTTATGTGACAAGGCATCATATCCATTGGGAACCTCGTCATCATTACTAGGGTCTTCATTTGGACCGTGATCTTCTTCATAGATAAATCCTTTGTTAAAATCACAATTTTCCTTATGATTTTCTTCAACATGTTCTTGGTGATCAAGAAGAATCTCCTCCCCTCGTTCACTACAGTCTTATTCATCACCTCCCTCTTCTACATCTTCAAAAGGGTCTAAAAGGGGTTTCCTTTTAAATGGCCTCAACCAAATCTTGAAGGATATCTTCATAACTTTGAAACATTGGACCCCTAATACTTGAGAAATTTCTCAATAAACACTTTAAGAGAAGGCATGCCTTTTGGTTCACAAGAACACTCCATTCCTTTTGATTTCTTTCAAGAGAGCCAATGAACAACCTCATAAGGGCATCTCCATGAACCATATTGATCTTTGAAGTGTATATGAAGAATCTTACAATGTGATTAATGGTTGAAAAGGGATTGCCTTCAAAATTTGGACCATTAATTATACAATTTGTATCATAACAATTAGGATATATAGGAATATATTTAACACCTAGAGCATGATACATTCCATATAAATCCCAAGGAGCCATTTTATTAAACTTTTCATATCACACAATTGTGGAATTACCTAAGTGATCTTAAATGTCTTAAAAGGTGCTTGCTTCACCCTACAAGCATGGAATCTTTGTAGATCAATGAAGAACTAGGGCTTCGTTCTTCCAGTGGAGTGGATAGATGAGTATATTTATCCTTGACTCCTTAATGAACTAAATCAAGAAAATGAAACTTAGACTTCAAAACATGAGGTGTTGGACTCAACTCCTTGATAATGATGCCAAAAATGTTATTACAAAATCTAGCAGGTCTAGTCCAATGCCTCAATAGGCAACTTGGGTCTTATAGCGACAACAGATCAACCACCACTATCATCTTAGTGGAGTCCTCTCTCCGACTATTTAGTGGTGAAATTAATCCCACGAGGGAGGCTTCCCTACAAAAGATCACCAGAAAGGTATTCAATTAAGGACTACTCAATGGTGAGACAAGGCTTGATATTTTAACGAAGGGTACTGCTAAAACCTTGAAAGGTTGAGGTAAGAGTTTCCTAAAGTTCAAGCATGCTTCCCTAAGACCTTTGCAATTTAGAAGAGAGTTGCTATAAGTTGGGGTTTGCAAGATATGCAGATTTAGGGCACACGATGGCATATAACAACTCTATAAAATAGCTTATAAGTGATAAGATCAATAAAGGATTAATAGGCTATGAAAGAGGCATGCTAGGGTTAAGTAAACAATAACTTTAAAAGTCTGAAAATGCATATGACAACAATAAATACCAAACATCAGCCCTAGTTTAAGGGTTAAAATATGTAATAAATGTTAGATCTTGCCTTTATTATTTATTACATGCAATCCCTTCCAACAGGGCAATAACATATGGACATAATTTTTCGGCAGATTATAAGCAAACCCTAATCATAGTTACCATAAAATTAAGGAAGAAAGAGAAATTTACGATGATCAACACATATTAGACTCATGTCTTTATCTTGTTGGGCAATGGAGCCAAGGAGGGCATGGTCGATGATAGATGACCTTGGATGAAGAGGGTGGAGCAAAGAATTTCCTCTTTTACAAATCCCAATGACTTCTTTGTAGGGAAATTTTAAGGTCAAAGGATGCATGAACCAAGTTCCTTTGATAGATTCTTGGAAGAAATTTTTAACATACCATAAAGAATCAAGATTTTAAGGAAAGACATTGCACTTTTTAATATGGCACACATAGAAACCCTAATTTCAAAGTATGCATATTGGAAGAAAATGGCAATAAACTTACACAATTCCAACAAGAATCACTTCAATCAATCCCGAAAGTTTCTCCATGCAAAAATCTCCCTCCTAAATCAATTTGCTCCACAAAAGGTCACTTGCATCAAGAACAAAGACACGACCTAGTGCTCACTTCTTAGAGAAGAGAAGTGTGATGAATGATGATGATCAATAATGGAAAGTGACTCCCCTATTTTTATATGAGGGTAACCAAGTCACTTTTCCATAATTTTATAAGAAAAAACATAAAAAAAAAAAAAAAAATTGCTTGAAGTGTTCAAATAGGTCTAAGGTCACGAGTCGACATTTAGATAGCTCCAAAATAACCCACATGTGTAGGAATAAAGACTCTCCATCATGACATAATCCTTCAAGATTGATCAATCTCCATCAACTAAGTGATGAAATGGGCCATGAGTGCTCCTTTCTCCAAGAAATCATCAAGGTGCATGGGTACATCTCCAAAAGGCACCTCCTTGACCATGATGCCATCCATAAAAAGGCTTATGTCACCCTCATAGGACATGTAGGGATAATGTGACATCATTTAGGGAAAGCATCGTCATTAAGGAATGGTGTACTAACCCTTCCAAGTCATATCGGTGACATCCATCCTCACATGGGCTTTAGAACAAGGCAACATCCATCAAATAGGGCCAAGGCTAGCCTCAGGGCATCTTAGGTCCACTTGGGCACATCATCAAGGAAGCCAACATTTAATATTTATGGCTTAATGTTTCAACATCTTGAGATGCATTGAGAGGTGTGGAACAATGTGGAATCTACTCAAGGCCCAACATTCATCTCTGGAGGGGAAATGTTGGGGATACAAGGTCACGCCTACTCTTAGAACAAAGAAAAACATCCTTTGGAATGCGTTGGGGGAGTCAAGCCATCCCACAAGTGATCTTTGTTTCATGTGCGATACCACCTGAATAAACCTCTCAAGATCAAGTGAGATCAACATCGTCAAGAACAAAAACTATTAAAGCATCATCATGTACCATATCTAATGCTAGGGGCATAGGAATACTTCACATAAGACTTACCTTAAAATGTCTAACTAGCTTAATATTTGTAAACACGTTACCTCACTTATGTTAGGGATGATTAGGTCAACGACACTATTAGGTGTTTCCAACCCCAAGGGGAGTGACATGTCTCAGTTAGACCCATCAATCCACAGGTGTATGTGATGAGGTGGTCATGGAGTCGGAAGATGCCACAAACACGAGACCAACTAATGGATGTCGAACATTCTAAGTATAAAGATGTAAGGAGGGAGAAATCATGGAAGCATGAGTTACCCCTTTCCCTAGCTTGTTTTATACATCCATATAGTGTGCCTTTTACTTTAATGATTTATCTTTCTTTGTTGCGTAGCTGAGGAGACCGAGCTTGCTTTATTTTTGCAGTAACCCTTAAAGATGTAGTAGTTTATTGTTCATTGGGGTTGGGACATTCAAGGGTTACTTTATTTTAGATAAAGCATTAGATGTTTGAGGCTCTAGGCGATGGCTAATGAGGGGGGTAAAGCTCATGCTAGGATTTTGCCCACATGCTATATGTCTCAACCATCTTTTGTGTTTTGTATTTTCTTTGTATTGTGACTTTATATGCTTTTATCATTCTTTCAATTGCATCAACCTTTGGGGTCAAATTTTTGGGCCCTAACTCAAGGATGTGGATATAGAGTGCCAATCTTAGTTACCAATGACAATCAACCCAAAGAATGGAAATGGAAAATAGAGAATGATGGAATGTAGTAAATATGGATTACCATGGACATGTTATATCAATTAATGTACTCTATTAGTGCCCTTCCTAAACCACAAGCCCTTAATGGAGGTCCCAATGGACTAGACTCAAAGGCTAATCTCCTAAGTGAAACACGGGAACAAAGATACTATCAAGAGCGATCATTCATCTAGTTTGCCTCATGATTCATATTAATATGCCTTTAACAATAAATGAAAACATATGATTACTAAAATGGTTAAAGTATTTGTTAATAAATGATCCATCTTCCTTTAAGAATAATGCTAGATAGGCGGGAGCATTGACCAGAGCAATAGGTGGAGAGTCTTGATATAAAGCTATCTGAAGATCATCATAGTGCTGCTTGGTTGGCTCACTATCACAGGAGGAGAACAATTTTATGCTATAAGTTACCCACTTTTGTGGGTAACAAAGACCATGGAAAATGGAAACAAAACCCTGACTTACATATAAACAAACATTATTGAAACTAAACAAATTTTACTCCTTTATTTTACTTATTTTCTATTATACATTGAGATGTTGCAATAATGTGTGTTGTCTAACTTTAACTTACAACCAATATGTTATGTGGAGTTTTTTTTCCAAAGAAAAAAAATGAAATTTTTATATAATCGATAAAAAGTTACAAGTATATGCAAATGCATTCAGTTTGCTGTATGAGCAAGTCCTACAACTGTTCCAGAGAAGAGTCTACCTTCTCTGTACCAAAACTAGGAAGGAAGAGGCTCTGGACATCTGGGTCAAAAGATTCAGCACCCATTCCAGTTACTTTCTACAATCATCCATATAAACCAAAAATGACCAAGTTCCAGATCGTGTATCTACTCCTGGGTCTCCTCGATGAGGAAAACAACCCACATATGGAAGTTAGATACCGTGGAAAAATGGAAAAAAAGAGCCAACAGTTCGCCAAAAGACAGACTGTACATACATCCGGTTACATCAGTTTTGTATAGCAAATGTAAAAGAAAACATAAAGATAACAACAAAGACTAAACATAGGGAGGCTGATCCGAGACATGGATCTGATCATGGTCTTGTTCAGCTATTTTCCAACTGCCCATAGTTTGCTGCAAACCATCTTTAGAAAGCCTGTCTGTTGATTCATTTCGGTCCCTGTAAATATGGCCAATTAGAAAAACATTAAAAGAACGCTTTAAATTCAAGATTTCTTCTAATAGAGGTCTCAACATGTAATTTTGGCATCTACTTTGACCATTAACCCACTTTACAATATTTAAGGAGTCCCCAAAGATCTGAACTGTGAAGATGTTCCTGTGAATAAGCCAACAAAGAAGAAGTTTTAAAGCGGAAAGTTCAGCAAAATTGTTTGTTCCGCTACCTAGGCCCACTGAAGCTTTTAAAGAATGATTTTCATTTGGGTGTATAATTATCCTTGCTCCTGCTGAGTTGTTCTGAGAGGCTCCATCGAAATAAACCCATGGGGTCCCTGCTTTGATATGTTCTTCTCTGCTCTTTTTTGTATTCCTTGCCTCCTCTGAATCTGGTATATTGGATAGGATAACAGTGCATTGGAGAGCAATAATTTCAGTCAGGGTTTCTTTGTCTATAAAGATACACCTGTTCCTTGCTATCGAAACACCCCAGCAAATGATGGGGGGCAAATTCCGTAGTTTTCCTTCTATATACTGCCTCCACCATTTTTCCCGGGCCACGGATATATTATCTCCATTCCAGCTCAACTGCTTTTGTAAGAGGTTTTGAACCTCTCCCCATATTCTTTTGGCAAAAGGACATTTTATGATCAGGTGGTTGATCGTCTCCGAATCAGCTTTACATAAGGGACATCTCCCCTGTCCTTGCTTGAATTTGGACTGGAGAATATCCCATGAGGGAATTTTCCTTTTTAGAATACACCAGAAGAAAATCCTGGCTTTTTTGGGGCATTTAAGTTTCCATAACTGTTTGACCCACCATTCCGGTTCTTCCCATCCTTTTTTTGTCATTAAAAATTTGTACCTGAACTTTGGAGAGTAAGCCCCAGTTTCCGCATGAGCCCATACCAATCGATCCGGGCTGTCTTTCATTCTTACATTTGATCTGATTAGTTCCTGAATGAAAGCCTTCCACTCGTTCCACTAGTAGGGTCTAAGGTCTAATTCTTCACCAGACTTCCATGCTTGCCACCATATTGTGGACTGGCCGATCTTCTCAACCTGATTCAGATAGAGAATGTCATTTGATTCTAGATGTCTGATCAATCTTGGGGAGAGAGCAAACTGTCCATTGCAGCCAACCCACGGATCTTTCCCTATTCTCAAATTTTCTCCATTTCCAACCTGCCAAGCCAATCCTTGTTCAATAATTTTAAATGCCTCTGTAGTAGCTTTCCATACCACCGAAACATTCCTTCCTTTCTTATTTGGGTTTCTGATCCATTCTTCCAGTGGAACAGGATCTACATATTTCCGCTTTACCACTCTTGTCCACAGGTTTTCTGAGTTGATGAGATTCCACCCAGATTTTGCTGCCAATGATAGACTAAAGTCATACAGATTTTTAATTCCCCATCCTCCCCATTCCTTTGGCCTTGCCACTTTCTCCCATGCAACCCAGGGAAGGACTGAGTCCTCCTTTGAGCCAGACCACAGGAATCTGCTGCATATTCTTCTGATCTTGTGTAGAATCCCTTTAGGAACCCAGGTCAAGGCTGCCAAGAAAACCGGCATGGCTTGCAGGACAGATTTTACTAGAGTCAATCTACCAGCTCTAGATAGCCACTTGAAACTCCAATGTGTGATTTTTGCTTCGATTTTTGCCACCAGCCAATTCCAATCTTGCTTTTTGTATGCATTTGGCTTCAGCCAGAAACCCAAATACTTAAAGGGGTTTTCCATGTTGTTTACATCAAACGGAAAAATAGAGGTGATCAGGCTTTCCTCATGTCCGTTGAAACCTTCCATAATGAGCTGAGATTTTCTAAGATTTACTTGCATCCCTGTGGCCTTCATGAACAAATCAAGAATGTTTTTAAGTTCTTTAATTTCATTCAAACTCCCATTTGTAAATAATAAGATATCGTCTACAAATAGAAGATGAGAAATGAACATGTTTACAGCAACTTCCAAACCTTTTACCAAACCTGCTCTTCTGGCTTCCAGAATCAGTTGACTTAGACCCTCAGCCACTAGAAGAAAGAGCAGAGGCAACAAGGGGCATCCCTGTCTTAGGCCCCTTTGTCCTTTAAAAAAGGATGATGCGGCCCCATTTATTAAAACTGCAAAAATGACACTAGTGATGCATCCCATTACCCAGTTGATGAATTCCAGCTTAAATCCTAAATGAGTTAACATCATCCTCAGATATGTCCAGCTGATCCTGTCATAGGCTTTTGACAAATCTATTTTAATCACAGCTCCTTTCTTGATTGTTTGTCTGATACTGTGAATTGTCTCCTGCGCCACTCCAATAGCTTCATGAATTTGTCGACCATCTAGGAACCCAAACTGTTCATTTGAAATGCATTTTGACAGAAATGGTTTTAATTGGACAGTTATCACTTTTGCAATAATTTTATATATACAGTTGCACAATGATAAGGCATGAAATCTTCAAAGGATTCCGGATCCTCCTTTTTAGGAATAAGTGCTATGAATGTGGAATTGAAAGGGGAATAAATTTCACCTTTCCTCCTCGACTCTTCCACAACCTCAGATACTTCTGCTCCGATCTGTTCAAAGAAATGCTGGAAGAGTTCTATGGTCCACCCATCCGAGCCTGGGCTCTTATCTTTGGCCATTGATTTAATAATGCCTTCCACCTCCTCCTTGGACACTTCTCTAATTAGGTCATCTGCTTCCTCCTCCTCTACATACCTGGGAAAGCATTGAGAAGTTCTGATCACTTCTACTAATGTTGCCCCTCCTTGGTCAGTAAACAAATTCTGAAAGTGATTCCATCCCATGTTGGATAAAGACTCAAAAGAGTTGGCCTCTCTACCCTCATCATCCTTTAGCTTCCAAATCATGTTCGCGTTCTTCCTCCCTCTTACATAGTTATGGAAAAATTTCGTGTTTTCGCCCCCAGCTTTTAGCCAGATCGCCCTGCTCTTCAGCCTCCATTCCTCTTCTCTATCCAACAAGATTTGGTTCCTGTGCTTTTCAAGCAGTAGAATCCTTTCTTTGGACTCCTGTGTTGCATATCCATCCGTCTCAGGGTCTTCCAGCTCCCGTAGCTCTGCATCAATTTTGGTGATTTCCTCATTCTGCTTTTGTTTCCTTACTTTTGCCCATTCCATGGTAGCTTTTTTCAGTCTCTTTAAGTTTTCCATGAAAAGGAAGCCTTTGCTTTCTCTTGAGTTTCTGTCCGGGTGTCTCCAAGTTTCCCTGAAGAGCTTATTGAAGGATTCCTCTTGAAGCCAGGATGCATTAAATTTAAAGGGGGCCGCTGGTTTATGGGGAGGTTTGGAGAGCTCCATAAGAATAGGGAGATGATCTGAGTTCCCTCCCTCGCCCACCCATTGCCTGAACATGGGAATTCTGACTGCCAAATCTTCTCACAAAAGGAACCGGTCTAATCTCTTTGCAATTCTTTCATCCCCTGCTCTTCTATTCCTATAGGTAGGCTTTAGTTTGATAAGGTTTACATCAATCAGGTTGTGGGAGCTTAGGGTGGTCAAGAAAAAAATCAGAGAGTGGGTCTTCTCTGGCTGAAGGACCCAAGCTTCAGCATTCCCCACCGAGAAGTTTAAGTCTCCTCCTATTATCAGGTTATGATTTTTTAACAGAGATTTTGACAGAAGATCGGTCCAAAAGGAAGCCCTTCCCTGGCAGGGCCCATAGATATTTAAAGTCAACAGAGGGTGACCAAATTCTGGGCATTGAAACTCCATCCCTAGCACATGAGCCATTCCCCAGTGGTTAATTAGTTGCATTCTTCTTTCCCTGAAGCCTATGGCCATTCCACCCTAGTGTCCAACAGAGTCAACTGCTATAAAGAACCAGCCTGGGAGAGTAGCTTTAAGGGTCAACTCCACTTCTATACTTCTGCCTAGGGTCTCTTGAAGTAAAAGAACATCTGGGCTATAATGCTTAACTATCTCCTTTAGCGCCAGTTTTTTGGGTTTACTGGCTAAACCCCCGCAGTTCCAGGATAAAAAGATCATTTGATAACATTCTCATGGGGATTTGCTGCTCTAAGCGCCCCAGGGATAGACATTTGTTTGCCGTCTGCCACATCATACTTCGCCTTTACCTGTGCTTTGGACAGGTTTGATTTCCTGCCTCTAGCCTTCCTTTTGAAGGCCTGAGACGAGGATGGGCCTAAGCCACCAACCGGTTCAGGGATTACATGCTTTTTGTCAAGGGATCTTAGATTGTAATGACACGCCGGGGTGGAGGGAGCAGGATCTTTTAATCCAAGAGGGACATCTTCACAGTTCAGGTCAAGTGAGGGTATAGCAGCAGTGATGTTTTCAATATTAAGGTGATCATCATTGTTACAATTATTCATTTGTGAGCCAGAAATCAAGCAAGCATCTTTAAAATCTGAATATAAAGATTGGTTACTTGAGTCTATTTGCATACCCTTTGTGTCTTCGACCGGGATGACTGTTGATTCCTTGATAGGCTCCTTTGATGGATTCTCGGGTCCATGATGGTCCTCATTTGCTTCACCTTCCACCGGCTGGGCTGCTCCGGCCTGTTCCACTCGGGCCTCTTTAAGGTTAAAGTCCGCTTCCATAAAACCCTCCTCTAATGTATCTTCTGTTCCAGGATCCTTTTCCAGCTCCACTGCCGTCTCCCCCTGATCGCCTTTCTTCTGAGTCCTTCTTCTGCGGATGCCCAGCGGACAGTCTCTTGCTAGGTGCCCGTATTCGTGGCATCTATGACATCTAAAGGGTAGATGTTCGTAGTCCAGCGGTTGCTCAAAAACATAGTCTTTGTATTGCAGATTGATGGATTCCGCAAGACCTTCTTTTGGATTTAGGCTGACCAGGATCCGGGCCATAGCTCTGTTGTGAGTATGAAGGAAGGACATGTCTGCCTCCAGAAATGTGCCAAGAAGGTTTCCTATCGACCTGAAGACCGATTCAACCTAGAGAAAAGGGGGTAGACCAGGAGCCCTTACCCAAACAGGAAATTCATCTACCTTCTCCCTTTTCGCATCAAATAAGGGTGTCCATCGTTTGAAAAGGACTGGGCGATTCCCAAAAGCCCAATTCTTCCCTGCAACCCAATCCGCCTCTTCCTTGCTCTCAAATCTCACCATAAACCACCCTTTCACCAAGACTGCTACCTTGAAATTTTTAATCGGTGCCGTCTTCCACTGTTGCTCCGCCCAATGTTTTATGAATTTTCCTGAGTAACTCTTGCCTCTAGCCCTCCCTACCAGAGTGCATTCCGCCACCTCTAGAGCGTCCTCTACCTGTACATCCATACCCAGAACTAAGTTCCCTTCAAACTTCTTCTTCTTTAGGGGTTTCAGTTTTATCATTTTCCCCCCGGTCTTTTCCTGCCCAGAGTCCTCCTCCCTATCTTGTGGCTTTGGGTCACTCTTGGCTACTTCTGCTTGTTGTCCGGGCTCAAAATTATCTAGGGTTTGATTCCCCTTGCCTGGGTTCTTCGATGGGGTTCTACCTCCAATACCTGTAGCATATCCAGAACCCTCTTTCGGCAACCCAGAGGCTGGATCATCGCGTTCAACCCTTTGCTCCGAGGGTTCACCCGTTCCTACAGCAATCACTCCAATTCCCAGGCTGGGCCTGAACGTTCCTTTTGCGGTAATTGGTTTGGTAATTGCCGGCGATCCTCCCCCCTCCGCTACTGCAATATCGGCTTTAAGGCCTCCTCCAACCGATCTCCAGATTCCATGACTCGCTTTGTAGTTTATGATGTCTTCAAGCCCTCCGGATAAAAAGGGAGTATTAAGGAGGGGTTTTTCCTTTCTTTCCTGAACGATGAATGGATTATCTGTCAACTGAAAACCTTTCTCCTGAGGACCTGTAGCTTGACAAACCCTTTCTCCTTGGCTATTCAGCCCGACCAGCTCCAGGCTTTCCTCCAGTAACCCTTTTGCTGCTCTGTTGCTCCATGAACCTTCCAAAGCGAATTCCTCGGATGCATGACTGCCAGCTGACCCAAAAAACTTGTCAATATTTTGGGCATTTACCTCCTTTCCCCAAACCGACAAGATGTCTTCCGGTGCAGGGTCTAGGTCGACTGCCTCTCTAGGTTTCACCATGGTAATTACCCTGAAGTAAACATTTACAGTCAACCGTTAACGGTCTGATTCCTTCCACATATGCTATGTTCAGCCTCGGGTATTCTGGTAATGCTGCCAACACATTCTCCTCAAGGGTTAAGACCATTTGTTTGCTCGGTTAAGTGTTAAGCCTCTTATTAGGGCTAGTCTTATGCACCAATTTTTGAAGACTATGCAGACCTATTGAAGTGTCTTTGTGATAGTATTTTCCTTATGTGGAGTTGTCTATGACTTTTTGGAGTTTCTAATAGATTTCTGATCAGAGTTTGATGAAAAAAATTGTGGTGGAACCTTGATTTGCGTTGTTTAAACTGGTTTTTTGACTACATATAAGGATTCAACAACCTCGAAAACCTCTAGAGCACTTTGATTGTGAAAAATTCACCTGTCAAACTTGTAATTTCAATTGAATCCCTACCAAATTTTAAACAAATTAAATCATGAAATAAACCAAAAAACTTGTCAAAAAAATCTCACTTATTAACAACTTTATATAATCTCCAACTAAAACACGATAAATAAACAACCAAACAACCAATAACAACATTAAGACTATCAACTCTAACGCTCCACCATTTTCCAACCACTTTTTCCTAACATTTGACCCTCGAAAGAATTTAAATACCCAACCTACTTTCCATTAAGCACTAACTAATTCATTACATATAAGACAAATATCACTTGCAATACGTATTGACACCTAACCCTTATTATTCTAAATGCAAACCACTTACAATCAAATATCGTAAAGAGATGACACTTCCATACGTGGAGACAAGGACAAGATATGTCCATATCAGAAGTAAAGGACCATACAACATATATCTATATCAGGCCTAAAATCCATACATTACGGGGCCGTGGCCGTATGCGTTTTATAGATTGATATTGAATCATTTAGAATATGCAACTAATCCATAAATAAATAATATATTAAATAATTTATGATTTTAATTTTTAATATAATGTTAGAATAATAATAATTAATTAAAAAACAATTTATGTAAGAGTGATTTGAACCTTACACCTGTTATCTGCTATGCAAAAGCAAAAGGCCATGAATTAGTCAAACTCTTTCCTAGGGCCGATATGCCCTAAAATCCAAATATAACCATACACCACTACTCAACTAAGAATGGCTTTGGCTCAAAGGTTAGTGGTTAGTTGGGCATTAAATGAAATGATTTCCCGTTTCGCAAATAGATTCACGTGTCGAAGTGATACAGGTAAAGCGAAGATTTCATTTCGAGAGGCCTCTGTGCTGGCGAGAAGTAGTTAGCCATGCTCTTCGCGTTGGCGGGAAGCCATTCGAAGAGTCAAAAAGTTTCAAATTTTCTGTTTCCTCGTTTACCTTAAGCGCTCCGCAGCATTTACAAGTCTACCGAGCTGGAAAAGCTGAAATCGACTGTGGGCGTCAATGGAGTCGAACCATGACCAGTGGCAACAACGGGGAGGAACAGTGCTGCAGACCGCTACTCCAAATGGCCGCATTCGCCGAACTTACATTGCTCCTTCAGGTATAAACAGGCGAAAGTTTTGCTTTTACCCTTTTGTTTTAATTTTTCCTTTGGGTTTGTTTTATAGTTGTTTTATTAGGACTCGAGGGGAGGATGGTCATAGTCATAGTCATGTCATGTCATATTTGTTTGGTTTTTTTGGTATGAGTTCGTTTTTTCTAAACACAAGCAGAGATATATGTATTTTGAGAGATTTGAGTTTTATTTTGAAAGTAAGTTATTAAGTTTGTATTTTGAGAGATTTGATATTTATTTATCAAATAAGTCATGAAATTTAATTGATTTTTTTTTTCTTGGTGAACATTACATCTTTGTATCCATCTACGGCTTTTTATTTACAAGATAAGTCATGCAACTTAACTGATTTTTTCATGAGCCTTGGTCTGCTTGAGAAAAATAAGTAGCTTGCTGGCATCTTTGTATCCATCTCAGGGAACCCTTCCTGTTTTAGATTCGACTATAAAAAAAACTTTCGAGATTTAAGCATAGAATAAGTTAAATGGTTAAAATTTATGATTTTAGTTATTTATTCTTATAAATGTAAGTAAGATTTTATTTTCCTGTTATTTAAAAAGTGTCCTGGAATATATTTGAAAATTTGAAAATATTCAAGTTTTTTATAAATATTTTAGAAAAAGAATTAAAGCAAGTTTTCTTTTTATTTAACTAAATATTTTTATTCCACTATTCTTAATCAATAGGTCTATATCCTTAGAAATTTTGGAAAGGAATTTGATATGATTTTTTTATTTTATTTAGAAGAAGAATATCAATGTAGATGAATTGTTCAGAGGAATTGTTGGGCTAGTTAAAAGTGGTCAGAATCTGGGCAAAAAAATCGAAAAATCTTGCCATAGCAGTGTTTGAATCATGTTTTTGATAGTGAAAATATATTTAGCACCATCAAAAACCTTTGGAGCACCCAAAATCTTAAAATTTAACAAGTATAACTTAGATTTACAAAAATCCCTACCAAAATTTCCATAATTTTCAATACAAAAAACCCGACTATTTAGCCTATTGTTTTCATTTATCTAAATCTTCTTACTTCACTAATCCCAATGGCCGCATTCGCCAAGCTACATTGCTCCTTGTACCTGGACAATATCCAGGGTAGCTGGGATGGAGCGTTATTTGCCTTCCCACCCGAATTCGACCCACGGAATACATGTTGAGCTGCAGTTAATGGAGGCAGCTATTGCAATATCATCCGAGTATTGTATATATTGTAAATATTGTGTTCTGAGGTTAATATAATGCTTTTGAAGAGGGAGTTACCCCATCATTTTATTAAAAAACTACATTGCTCCTTATAATATTAACATCGCAAACCTTGGCTTTTTGTTATCTGTTTAATGGTAGTTTTATTTGGATTTGAGGTGAGAATGATAATGTCCGGATGTTGTTCAAGGAAGAGGAAAAATGGTTCTTTACTTGTGTCTGGTTAATGGGTAGTTTATTTTGTACTTGAGATGGAGATGGCAATGCCCAAGGTGTTCTCTGTTCTGATCCTGCCTTTCTTTAAAGTGAGGTATGAAGGGAAAATGCATTGCGAAAGATCTGAACCTTCAATAAATTTGAAATAAGACGCAAAAAGGTAAAATGCATCGCGAGAGATTTAAAACCCCACAAAAGTTGAAACAGTTCCATTTAAATTTTATTTTACCCGAGGTACAAAGGGAAAATGCACCTTGACAGGTTTAAACCTTCAATAAATTGGAAATGATTTTAGTTTAAATTTGATAGCATGAAGCAAAAAGGAAAATTAAAATTTTGTTTTACGCCAGGCACAAGGGGAAAGTACGAAAATGTACTCGGAGAGATTTGACCCTTCAATAAATTTGAAATGATTTTAGTTTAAATTTCATTTTACTTGAGTTACATAGGAAAAATGCATCTACCTTCAATACACTTTGAAATCATTTCTTTCGGTAAAAATTTGAAACAATTTTCAGTGTTTTTTTGACGGTGAGGCAAAAAGGAAAATTTAATTTTAAGTGAGGCACAAAGGGAAAATACCTAAATGTACTTGGAGAAATTTGACCCTTCAATCAATTTGAAATGATTTTAGTTTAAATTTTATTTTACTTAGAGAAAAAATGTATTTACTTTCAATATATTTGAAATCATTTCCTTAGGTAAAAATTTGAAACAATTTTCAGGTTTTTTTTAGCGAGTCCAAAAGGAAAAATTATTTTACGGGAAGCACAAAGGGAAAACACTGAAATGCACTTGGATAGATTTGATTCTTCAATACATTTAAAATGATTTTAGTTTAAATTTTATTTTGCTAAAGTTACAGAAGAAAAATGCATCTATCTTCAATATATTTGAAACCATTTCCTTATATAGAAATTTGAAACAATTTTCAGCGTTTTTTAAGAGCGAGGCAAAAAGGAAAAATGAATTGCGTCTGGAGAGTTTAAAACTTCAATAAATTTGAAACAATTTCAGTTTAGCTTTTTTTCGTTGTAAACACGGGTGAGACTGCTGTACATCGTTTCCAAACACTAAGTCTCAAAAGATGTCCTCAAAAATTGAAACTGATTAGCATTCGAGACTCGAATCTATTTTCATATTTCGCTAAAATGAGAAACTGTGTCTAACTCAATAGCATTTGAGATTGGACTCTATTTTCATATTGAGCTAAAATGAGGAACTGTGTTTCCCGAGATTTCAACCGGATGGAGTTTGAAACAAAACTGTGGAGATTTGAACTTGGACGGAGTTCCAAACAAAACACACTTGATTATTTGAGCAAACCAATCCGTTTCCCGAGATTTCAACCGGATGGAGTTTGAAACAAAACTGTGGAGATTTGAACTTGGGCGGAGTTCCAAACAAAACACACTTAATTATTTGAGCAAACCAATCCGCTTAAGATGAAGAGCAAATAAAGTAGGCTTTCGAAAATTGAAACTTGGATGGGATTTGAAACAACTCTACTTTACTCCCTAATGACACCCTTTTTGGCATTGGATGGGAGTTGATGGGATTTGAAACAACTCTACTTTACTCGCTAATGACACCCTTTTGGCATTTTCACAGGAGAGAAGTTTCGGAGTTGGAAGGAGTGCATGAGATACTTGGCATCATCAGAGGCGTCCGACACGGGCTCCAAAAAACTGAAGAAAAGCGCCCCCAATCTCTCACGAAAGGAAAAACGCCCCAGAAATGAAGACGCCGATGGCGATGTCGATGATCCAACAAGCACCAGGAAGCTGCCTAAGCGCGCGGCTTCGTGCAGCGATTTCAGAGAGAAAGGTTCCTTGAGACTGAGAAAGGAAGATTGCATCATTGAAGCAAAGAGAGAAAAGACGGTAGATGAAGAGAATGTGGGAATTCTAATGACTGCGAGTGCCCAAGATGGAAATGAAAATCCTCCGCAAAGGCGGATCTTGGATTTCATTCTCCATGATGAGGAAGGCAAGTCCCAGCCAGTCGAAATGCTGGACGTTATTGATATCTACATCTCCGCCTTAATTTTGCCCAAATCTGGAGATTTGGATAAAGAGAAAGGGCTTCGATGCGAGGGGTTTGGGCGTGTTGAGTCATGGTCCATCACAGGGTATGAGGATGGTGTGGCCGCTGTGTGGTTTTCCACAGGGTATGCAGAGTATATGTGTGTGAAGCCTGCTGGATGCTACAAGAAGTTTTTTGATATGTTTTACGAGAAGGCTGCTTTGTGTATCGAGGTCTACAGAGCTTTGTCAAAACCTGATGGGGGCGATCCGGAACTGGGATTTGATGACATGGTGGCTCGAGTGATCAGGTCGATGAATACCAAGAAGGGTAATAATACTGGCCGGTTTTATGGAAGGGACTATGTCGTCTCCAATGGAGAGTTTGTTGCGAATCAGCTGATGGGTTTGGACAAAACCTCATCTGGTACTGATCAGTTTTTCTCTGGATTACCCGCGCTTGTGACCTTGGAAAGCGAGTGCAGGAAGTTGGATATAAGTATTTGTAGAGACGTGGGAAAAGATGGCATTATAAAGATCCAGGAAGGTGGTGGTATTTCGGCACCTGCTTGTTCATCACCCGGAGAAGATGTTGACGAGGATGAGAAATTTGCTCGGTTGCTACAGGAAGAGGAGAACTGGAACGCTATGAAGACCCAGCGAAGAGCCCCCGCTGGGAAGAAGAAATTTTACATAAAAATAAATGAAAACGAGATTGCCAATGATTATCCTTTGCCTGCATTCTACAAGTCTACGGAGGATGAGATGGATGAATATGTTTTCTTTGATGATGATACTCCAATTTTAGCCACTGAAGACCTTCCTCGCAGGATGCTACATGATTGGTCTCTGTACAATTCTGATTCAAGGTTTGTTCCACTTGAGCTTCTACCCATGTTGCCAAATACAGAGGCCGACGTGGAGGTTTTTGGTTCAGGAATTATGACAGAGGATGATGGTAGTGGGTATTGTCTGGACGGTGATTCTGACAGCCATACTTCTAAATCACAATCAGCAGATTCTAATCTGGAAACCCCACAAGGCATTCACATATATCTGAGTGCTGTCAAGGAGTGGATGATTGAATTTGGAGCCTCAATGCTCTTCATATCAATTCGTACTGATGGAGCTTGGTACAGACTAGGGAAACCTTCAAAGCAGTATGCTCCTTGGTACAAACCCATACTAAAAACTGCAAAGCTTGCTATCAATATTATTACTATGTTGAAGAATCAGAGTCGTGTTTCAAAGCTCTCATTTGCAGATGTTATTAGGAAGCTTGCCGTGCAAGATAGAAATGAACCAACATTTATTTCATCAAACTTGGCAGATGTAGAGAGGTATGTTGTAGTCCATGGGCAGATTATTTTGCAGCAATTTGCAGAATATCCTGATGATTTGATTAGAAGAAGTGCATTTGTAATTGGCCTATCTGACAAGATGGAACAAAGGAAACATACCAAATTGTTGCTAACAAAGAAGAAGGTAATAATCAAAGAGAGAAACTTGAATCCAAGGGCATCTCTTAAGTTTGAAGCTTCCCGATTAAAACAAATGCGTGCAACCACTACAAAGCTTATATATCGCATATGGAAAGAGTATTATTCAAGCTCCAACATGGGATCGAATGATTGTGAGGAAAATGATGGGAAAGAGATTGCGGAACAGGAAGATCAAGAACAGAGCGAGGATGAAGAGGAGACTATTTTAGTTTCTGAGAATACATTAAAAACATCTTCTTCAGTTAAAATAGGGAGGGACAGATCATCCACGAAGGAAGCAAAATGGGTTGAGATGTCTTCTGGTAAACTGCCTGCTGGAGAGCCTTTATACAGGAGTGCTTTGGTACATGGAGATACTGTGGCAGTGGGTGGTGTCGTTTTAGTTGATTCAGAGGGCTCGGATGACTTGCCTGCTTTAATCTTTGTGGAGTACATGTTTGAGAAATCTGACGGCACAAAAAGTATCCATGGGAGGCTTCTTGAAAGAGGAGCTCAGACAGTTCTTGGAAATGCAGCGGATGTAAGGGAGGTATTTTTGACAGTACAATGTGTTGATGTTGAATTGAACAGTGTGAAAGGGTCCGTGACCATGGAAATCAGACGACGGCCCTGGGGGTATCAGTACAGAAAAGAAAATGCTGCTGCGGATGAAATTGATAGGGTTCAAGCCAAGGAATTGGAGAAGAAGCAATTGCCCTCCGGATACTTTTGCAAGTCTTTGTATTCACCTGAGAAGGGTGCATTTTTCAGCCTACCCTTTGACACTTTAGGTCTGGGGACTGGGCAATGTCATGCTTGTAAAGTAAGGGAAAATGAGACAAAGAAGGAATTTGAACTGTTTCGAAGTAGGGATGGATTTACTTATAAAGGAGTTGATTACTTTGTTCATGATTTTGTTTATATAGACCCATTGCAGTTACCGTCACTGGGAGAAGAAAAGGAAATTGAAAAATTCAAAGCAGGCAGAAATAAAGGACTTAAAGCCTATGCCGTTTGCCAAATTTTGGAAATCAAACTTGCAAATGGCTTAAAGAAAGCTGACCTGAAGTCTGTAAAGGTTACAGTTAAAAGGTTTTTCAGGCCCGAAGATGTTGGTTTTGAGAAGGCCTACACCGCTGACATAAGGGAGGTATTTGCCAAATTGTATACCCAGCTTTTATTTTATACTGTTTATCATTTGTTCCATGGAAATGTAATAGCTCTATCCTGCACTTGTCTTATATACTCAAGATTTAAAAAACATCATGGTACACAATTTGCAAACAGGTGATGATCCATTTGGATTGATGATTACTGATTGTAACACATTGCCAAAAGAAATTTTAAGAGTAGTTTGGTAGTTGCTTTTGGAATGGCAGCCTTTGTGTTATTTTGTTGAGTACAATTCTGATACCCGGAGGGCCTCAGATGCTTTAAATTGTGATTCAATAAAGCCAAAACGACAGTTCCAATCATTTGTACAGGTATACTACAGTGAGGAAACTGCTACTCTAAGTGTGGGCACAATACATGGAAAATGTGATGTGAGGAGGCAGCACCAATTTTCTGCTGTACCAGGCAATGTTATTTTGGAACATACTTTCTGGTGCAGTTGCATCTTTGATCCCTCAAAGGGTACTGTCAAGCAAGTAAGTAGTTTTATTTCCACCTTTTCTTTTACTATGATATTCAACAAAGAGCAGATTTTCATTGGTACACTTGGGTAGATTTTAACAGTCAAGTCACTGTATGAAGGCTGGTCCTTTATCCTATGAACAAGGAGGTCTCATACACCATGATCTCAAAATTAGATTATTATTATTATTATTATTATTAATTGCATGAAACTTGTTGAGTGTTGCTTGCAGCTGCCTGCAAATGTTAAGCTGAACTCATCAAAAAGCATGGCAGATGCAAAGGGGAAGTCTCATATGGATAGAGAAGATGTGAAGATGAAGGGAAAGGCTGTTATAGAGGAACTTCCTTCAGAAGAAAAAATGGAAAGTTCATGTCAGAATCGCCTTCTGACACTAGACATCTTCGCTGGATGTGGAGGCTTGTCACATGGATTACAGCAATCAGGTACCTATGGTGCCCCTGTTTTTCATGCATGCATTAAGCACACTTAACACTTATAGGTAAAAATACAAAAGAATCCAAAATAGATCAAATCAGCCCAGGCAACTGCAATAAAGGCTGCATATGATTGTTGTTGCAAATGGTTTAAGATTCTCTCGTAAATTTGGCTATAAAGGCTATGTTTTTCCAAAGGAAAATTTGGGGCGGCTACCCTCGGTAAACATGGTCTCGTAAGGTTGACTGCAATGGGCATCATCCCTAGCCAGGGGGCATCATCCCTAGCCAGGGTGTGCAGGTAATCCTAAATCCCATGATGGGAGGACTGAAGTCCCCCCTACATACCAGTGAACCAAAGCGCGTGATCGCTATGTTTTTTTGACATCTAGGAAAATGTGTATCAGCATATCCTTTTGACTTATAGAGGCTGTAAAGGATATATAAGTGAAAATTATATGCTGATATAGATTTTTCTTGGATGTCAAAAAGTGTAGTGATGCATGAGAGTATAATGTGAACTATTTGAATAACTTTAATGTACCCAACAATCTCTCTTTCCATGACTTGATTACAATTCTCATAAATTGCCCCAAACTCCATAAAATGTATATGGTAGATGGGGTCAACAAATTTTGTTTTGTTAAAAATGTAGCTCTCTGCAAATAAACAATTTTTTTTTAATATCCCTTTATGTGAAAACACTTGTCTTACTGAATTTTGGGCCTAAGGCTCTATCAAACCACTAGGGCATTCAGCAGTGTGTGATTTCTTATAACAGGAATAATGCACAAAATAATATAAAAATTGAAAGAATATATGACATCCAACAACTGCCATTTTATTAATCTCAGGGATTACGGTTATTAGCGGGAACCTGGCAACATGATATACAATCAGTGGCCATAATTGAAGGAATTTTGAGTTCGATACTGTTTCAATCTTTAAATTGGACTCTCCCCACACTCTGCTGTTACAGCAACCCTACCTACATTGACAGCTGTCCCCGCGATTGAATTGTGGCAACCTTCCTCCGAAGTGACCCCCGGCCGTTCAACAAATACCATTCTCGTCTCCATACTTAAAATAACCCGGCCCAGGCACTGAAACTCGGTCCTGCAGGAATTATGAGGAATCGACCTCCAGAATATGAGTCTTGGCCTTAAATAACTATAGTGACCAAGCTACGGGGAATTCGGCCTGCAGACTTGATTGAGTCTTGACCAATTCAGGAATTCGACCTTCACTGATCTGAACGCACACTTGATTTCTTGACCCGACCCTTAGGTTAACTGTGTGTTGGGGGACTTTGCAACCCCAATATGATCCTAATCTTGCTAATTTGGTGACCCCTTAATTTGGCCTCCAGTGATGGTTTTCTGGTACCAATTGTGCACTACTACAAATGGGGTTCTTGTCCTCTACTATTTACACGGCTCTTGGCATATAATTGACTTGGCCCCACATCGAAAATCACTGCCATCTGTACTAACTTGATCCTTGCAGCGGCCTACCTTTTCCTGACTCGGTCCCTCCTTGTATCAAATCACAGATCCGCTTTAACTCATCAGAGGGGGCATCCCAATTACCACAAAGACATTCGGACTCAGCTTGGCTCCTGTAAATTGGATTTGGTCTTGGTTTGCTGCCTCGCTCGGACCTACCCATTATACTTGATCCCCCAATACTATTGTTGCTACTTGGAGGTTTGCGAGGTGTTTATTGCTACAGGTTCTCGACTTCTTAAGATTTCATCATTCATGTGGGATGGGGATCTTCTCCTTAATTCGATCCTATGCTGCATACCATCCTGGTGAGATGAAGGCCTGAAGCAAATAACTCAAATTTCCCTGCTCTTGTTCTTCCGTCCACTGTAACATGAGCACACCTGCAAATTAAATCTACAAATTCACCCAGTGAGGAATCCAACTGATTCCTCCTTCAAGGTTACCTTGAAGGTTAGGTTAGCTAGGGTGAAATCTTTCAACACCAAAGACTAGTTATTTTGGTCAACTAGGTTGGGTAATTGATCCACTGAAGAAGATTATGCTCAGGGTTATAACCCCTCAAGCAAGTTCCAAGAGCCAAAGTAAACAGTCCATCCCATATTTTGTCCTGTCCACCAATAATCCCCTGCCTTCCTTTTATTGTGATGACTATCAGAATATCATGGGTATTCCGAAAACCATGGGTTCTGTCTCTTTTAATTAAAGTGACTTTATAAGGTTCACTTTTCATTAATTTAAGTCACTTAATAATCACATTTTAATTTAATTACTCAATATCACCTTAGAGATGACATTAAATAATTAAATTAGTTAACTTTGTCTCCTGTTTTCGGAAAGGATCATTACTAATTTGGTATTCATTAAGCTAAATGCATGCAGTGAGACAAGCATTCATGCATGTAAAAGAGTTTTAAAAGTTTCATGTGTGCAGTCCATTTAATGTATACAGCAATATGTAAAACACTTAAAAGACAGACTAAAATGCATAGCAATCAAGCTCATCCTGTAGCATGAAATAAACTCAGTGAAATAAAGACACTTATCTTTTTGACAAATCCATAACCAACTGCAGATGGGGGATGTTCCACCCAAATGTAGACTTGCTGCGCCAGTTCTCTCAGAAGCAGGTCACTCCCAAATTGGGGCTGTGAATCCACAAGCAAAGTTGGCTCCTAAGGTTGACTACTGCCCTTTCACAGCAAGCTAATTTACACAGCTAATCCAGTCCACCAGCCCCTCAACCTGCACAATTCAAGGAATGGGGTCCCCTTTGCCACACAGTCCCTCATGCGATTCCACTTCCCTACAGGGCTCCAACACAGTTTGGCCAGGAAATCTCTCTGCTGGGGACTCCGAGAATTTACAGCTGCAATAGGAAAAAGTTAAAACTCACAACAACCACTCACTTGCTGCTGGGTGAATTTTCAATAGAAAATCACTCACAGGCCTAACAACCTCCCTCTTCATGCATTTTCCATCTCCAAAAGGCAGTCCTCAATTCTCCCTATGGCTGCCTGCTAACCCCCAGCACTAGCACTCTTTTCATCCCTTTTTGCTAGGTGGAATAATTGTCCCATGCAAGTTTGACTCACATTCTTCAAGGTTGATTGTATTAATTCTCATGCTCTTAATAATAATAACTATGTGGTGTGACTTTTCCAACCAATCTTTCAACATGCATTCAATGATTGGATTTTTGGGATATTCAAAAGGGAAATGGAGGGTACATACCATGTCTCTATTTTTATCTGTCTGCAGCTGGTGATGTATTTTATTTTTATTAGTATTATTTTTTTTAATTTACATCATTTACATATGACATCGTTTGGTCCATAGCTGTACATCGTATTTACAATATACATTGCTAATCTGGTCTCTGGAGATTAAAAACTGGGGTGTTGCAATAAATGTCATTCATAAACAGTTCTAGACTTATGACTATGCAGCTGATATTCTTTTATTGGATTTTGTAGGAGTGAGCTTAACTAAGTGGGCCATTGAGTATGAAGAGCCTGCTGCTGAGGCTTTCAAGCTAAATCATCCAGAAGCCGAGGTTTTCTGTGATAATTGCAATGTTATATTGAGGTAATTATTATTAGAAGTGCTAGTCTCATGCATAATGGTAAATCTAGACTTGCAAACTACTGCTCCATGTACATATGGTGTCTGACTTGATTATTCAAACTAAGAAGCATGTTCACGATTTTATTTTCCTCAATTTATTTAATCAACATAGATCCATCTTAAATCTGGAGCTATCAAGCTTTGTGAGGGATCAAATCTCTTGAGGTGCAAACCTCTTTTAGAGTGCAAAACTTGAAAAAAGTTTTGCACCGAAAGAGATTTCATCCCTCTTTGCACTTGATAGATCTGGGATTAACATGGATCTATGCTTGTTCTTTATATATATATATATATATTTGACAATGTCGAATTCATGTTGAGCATGGAAGGGATTACACATCTCTTTCATATCGAGCAACACACTAATAACATGTTTTTCCCATAATAAATTTTTTTATTTTCATTTACATTATATATATATATTTCGATATTGAAATATTTGACTCAACATGGCCATTGGAATATTTTATTTATTACCCACATTGTCCACATTAAAGTATTTTTGTGTTATTAATATATTTTTAAATGCATGTCCCTTTCATATTGAGAAGTAGAAAAGCATATACCCATGGAATAGATCTCCTCTCTCTCTCTATGTATATGTCAGCTCCATATTAAGCATTGAAGAGATTACAAATCTCCCTCATATGATATTGAAATATTTATTATTTATAACTCACATCGGAATTTTTTTGTTATTAATTTTTTAAAATGCACTCCATATTAAGAATGGACTAAATTACACATCTCTTTGACAAAGGAAAGTGAAAATAGAAGGACATATTTAATTTTGATTACTTTATCTCTCTATATAAAGTCGATATAAAATTATGTTGCTTAATATGGGCATTGACAGGTTTTATGTATAATTGACACTAATATATATATATATATATACCACACAATAAAATGAATTACACATCTCCTTCATATTGGACTGTAGTATTGATATTATTTTTAGATGCCACATGTTAACTCCATATTGAGTAGTGAAGGAATCACACCTCCCTCACACTAAAAAATAAAAAACAATTATTAACAAAATTATAATTTTTTTTACTTTCAATTACTTTGTCTCATCTCTCTATAGAAAGTTGACGAAAAATAAAAGGTAGAAATTGAAGTATTTTATTTATGACTGACATTGAAAGATCTTTTTGTCAATATTATTTTTTAATTTGTAAGCATAAGTATTATTTTATTTTATTATTTTAAAATGTAATGTTATGGGACAAAATCTCCCCCAAACTGAGCTGTAGAGAGCTTGACGCAACTAGATTTTAAACATGACTATTATCTGTCATTCAAATTAATTTTCTTTACCTTGTTTGTTCTCATGGCTCATGCTCTTCTAGTGTTTAATAGTCTATGAATGATGCATGGGTAGGTCCATTATGGAGAAGGGAGGGGATATGGAGGACTGCATTTCTACAACAGAGGCTGCTGAGCTATCTGCAAAGCTGACTGATGAGCAAAGGAAAAACGTACCTATGCCAGGGCAAGTGGATTTTATCAATGGTGGGCCACCTTGTCAGGTAATCAGTTTTCCACTTAACTATTGTTCGAGTAAGTACTAGGAGTACAGTAATGGTGATGTTTAATTTTGCCATAAGCTTCTTCAACGCTAGAATGATGCCTTGTATCCTTTGTGACAGTCTTGTCACTTGTATCCTAGTTCAATCCAGTGTTCTAAAACTTGGTCAATTCACACTCGGACTCAGTTGAATTGACCCCTTGCCAAACTAACTTGCTCTCCAAAATGGTTTGGGTGACCGATTTGGTACTGAATTGGCAGAGTTGTCCACTGACTTGGCCAGTTTGGTGCCAAACTGGTCCAACTTAGTCAAGTTGACCTGTCACTGTGCTGCAACGCACGGATTAATGGAAAAGACTTTTTCTTTTAAATATTAAAGTTAATACCTTATTTCACTCACTTAAAATCCTAAAACCTGTTTATAAATAGACGACTGCCCCCCGCCCCCCGCGCCCCCCACCCCCCCCTCTCTCATTTGAGTATTTGGAGCTGTATTGATCATATTTTGATGCAGATGACAGTGACCTGGGGTGGGTTCATTTGGATGTGGATCCATTAGTAATATGTGACGTAGGTGTAGATCTCGATATGGTAGGCGGTGGCACCACCCAAATGTAGCTGTGCAGCCTGTGCATCTACAAGTAATACTGCTGCAGCTGCAGATGTCCTTGAGGACAAGGAGTTTGAGAACTTAGAGCCAGATGCTTTTGCTGAGGATCTCGTTTCCAGCAGTGGTGATGAGTTTGATGTTTGATCATGTTGATCAGCGATATGCAGTAGGCTAGTAAATCATAGCATGCTGTTTTTTGTTGTCTAGAGGCCATTCAGAGCCATGCTGATTATGTATTTTGTGTAAGATATGTATCACATTCAATGCCATTTTGTATTCACCCTTATATATATATATATATATATATATATAGTTTTTCACTTGGAATGAAAGCACTGGAAGCCCTGGAGTACTTTCCCACATTTTGTGGATGGTAAACTGGGTAACTGTCGTCCCTGATTACGGGGCCTCACCCCAAGGGAATCAAAGAGTTGAATCCGTGATCAGCAACAACTAGCAATAATATCAAAGAACTTCACGTCTGGCTCTAGACCAATTGAGCTAGCCCTTGGAACTACCCTTACATGGTATAAATGGGCAGACTTTGCATATTTTTCCCCCAATGGTTTTGAATCGTTAAAATGTTATTTCATTAAAATTTTAATATTTTATGTTTTTTTTAAAAGTGAACTGAGTTATTAAATTCAAACCTGTCTAGGACATGGTCAAGTCTTATTTGACCCTTGGTCGATTCCAATTCTCAGTCCAGGTTTTAAAACATAACTTAAATTGTGTTTCTTCGGATTGTAGGATATAATTATCAGTTGAATTGACCCGTCATCCTTCTATTTATTTGTTAACGCATATGGCCTTTCATAAGAGTCAACATCAAATAAAACTGTCGTGCTATAGAAATAGTTACTGCATTCCTCAGTTATTTCAATAATCTTTGGAAAATTTGGGTCTGAGACAATGCTTAAATTTTATGTCAGGGTTTTTCTGGAATGAATCGTTTCAATCAGAGAGCATGGAGCAAAGTGCAATGTGAGATGATCTTAGGATTTCTATCATATGCTGATTATTTTCGGCCAAGATTCTTTCTGCTGGAGAATGTCAGGAATTTTGTGTCTTTCAATAAAGGTCAAACATTCCGACTCACTTTGGCATCACTCTTGGAGATGGGCTACCAGGTATTTGCCAATTGAAAGTTATTGTGGCAAAACAAATATATTCTTTTGTCAATGTTATAACTAGCATGGGTTTATCTTAATCTCAGATCTATTTGGTGTGACGGATCCAAAAATCTGAGTTACAAACTTAGAGATTTGGGATTAGGATAAATTTATATATTTTTATTGTTTTATATTATTTTATTAATATTACACATGATAGCACTCAGAGATCTTCCCCACCTAGGCTGTAAGAGCAACTCCCTTTTGGTAAAAAGATAAAACTTTGAGATGTATTTTTATTGGTTGATGGATGATGATTGGCAGGTTCGTTTTGGAGTTCTTCAAGCGGGAAATTATGGTGTTTCACAGTCTCGTAAAAGGGCATTTATTTGGGCAGCTTCTCCTCAAGAATCACTCCCTGACTGGCCGGAGCCCATGCATGTCTTTGGAAGTTCTCAACTAAAGATATCATTGCCTGGAGGTTTTCAGTATGCCGCTGTTAGAGATGCTGCAGGAGGTGCCCCTTTCCGTTCCATTACAGTTAGGGATACCATTGGTGACTTGCCTCCTGTTGGCAATGGTGCGGACAAGCTGGAAATTAAAGTAAGTTTTCACAATTCTATAAGCCTTTACAGTTTGTTACTATTGTGGAGATTTGCATGATTGCTGTGAAACATTTAAACAGTTCTGTTTTCCTGTCAACGGTTAATTGTGTTATTAATGTAGATGATTTATTTCTCTCCTCTTTGTATATCCTGCATTGGTTCAGGCAGATCTGTAGTCATCAAAACCCTTATTTGTTATGAAGCTTATGCAAGTGCACATTTGTCTGCAGTGGTCATGTTCTCTTCTACTAACATATTGCTAGATTTCCCTCCTTCCTATATGGGTGTAAAAATCATATCAAACTTGTGAATGTAGATGGGTCTATAGTGTTTGTAGTTTTTCATATCACATATTGTTATATTGGTCATTTCAAGTATGATTAGTCACGATTTGATAAAATAGAATAGAAGAGAATAGAATAAAATATTTCTTATTCATGTTCTCCCCAAACTGTATGGGAGTTGTGGCACTGAGTAAAAAGTAACGATCTAGTTTGTTTAGTTTTTTTTTGTCATTACCTCAAGGGTGTCTTTACCATTACCTCAAGGGTGTCTTTACCGCCTCTAAGTATATTCTTATTCTTAATACTTGTGTTTTAAAGTTTTAAAACATCTTTAATCTAACCCTATATCTATTTAGAGGGTAAATTCAACATGTTATGTAGACTATTCAAATCTTCAGGCTTGATTGTATAATTCTGGCTTACTCATATACAAGACATTGCAACATCACATACATCTTATCTTAGATGCTCTTTTTGATTTATAATACTACTTATACATTAGGGCTCCTCTATAACCAGCACCATGCCATCATAAAAGTTTGGGGTCTGTCTCACAATCCTTAAAACTTGTCCATTGGAAAATTCAAAGGTAATCTTGTAGTGGCAGAAATTTAAGGCAGTCGTGAAACTGTAGTAGCATAAAACTACTTTATAAGTAGTTAAGGGCAAAATGGCAAGCTGCCTTTTGTACTAACATTTTATATTTAGAACCATTTTTTATTTCACCCTTCCATATTTATTAAATTTCTTTCCAGAGTTTGTGAAACCATCAGACAATTTGGTAAATGAGAGTAGAAGCCTATCATCAATTTCCTAGTTACCTGCCTGGTAGTGAATATACAGTATGGGCTATATTTTCAACTATCAACAGCTAGATCTCTTTTTCAGATTTCAATTTATATAGCTAAAGGTTGATGCTAATGCCAAACCGAGGAATGACTTATTACGGTGGATGCATTGTTAACGAAACTGAAATTATTTGCTTATAATTATTGCAAATTACTGTTTGTACTATCCTAGGGAAATTTTGCTATAGGGTTTCCTTAAGTAACTTAGGGTTTTCAACAAATTCTTTTCCTCTCGTTCAGATGACAGAAAATTCGATAAGTGTGATCCTTTTCAACAATACAATTACATTTAACACAACTCTAACAAAACCAACAATGGCAATACAACCCAGATTCAACAGTTCCAATATAAACTGAATTCAACAGACTTAAACTAAGTTGCACGAAACGGGGAAACGGGTACGAGTTTCCGAAACGGGAAGCGATACGAAACGCGACCTCCCCAAATTTTGGAAACGGGGAAACGCGAATATATATATATATATATATATAGAAAATATTTAAATAAATATATGTGTGTGTGTGTGTGTGTGTGTGTGTGTGTGTGCAATCATAAAGCATAAATGATACATTATAATTTATTACACTTAAACATTAAGATTTAATTTACATCACATTTACTCATGAATGATCACATAATGAAAATAAAAATATCGGAATATCCAAAAGCAACCTTTATTAGATATCCAAATCTCAAAAACAGCCTTTATTTATATTAATATATGAGGCTGCAAGTACAATAAAGACTATAAGGCTGCAAGAGAGAGATCCAAATCAGGATTTTCTGCATCCACATCCCATTCTTTAGAAGGACCACTGTTGTATTGGGAGTCTCCTCCTACATAGTCGAATGACCTTAGTGCTCTTGATTAAATACACGTTTCATACCCTAGTACCCTACATGATTTTGATTATTGGGAGTTTCCCCTGCATAGAGGGCTTGGTTCTCTTGATTAAATAGAAGTTCCATACCCTAGTACATGATAAAATCCAATGGAAACATTGCAACCCCCTCAATCCTGAAATCCTGAAAAACAAATAAGTCTGCTGGATTTTGAGTGAGATCTAAAATTCTACTTTCTCCATATGAAATCCAATGAGGGCGAAACCACTCTCAAACATCCTGAGTCATTTCATGGTAATGTTAAAAATTTAAGTAAAAGGATGAAAATGAAAAATAAAGGAGAATATCACTTTTACTTTAAGAATTTAACATTACCATGAACTGCATGTCAACACTAGGGCAAAAATTCACTTTTATAACTTTAGACACACATCTAGAAAATTAAAAAACAAATTTGAAAAAAAAAAAATTAAAAGAAAACACAATTCAATTGGGAAACGCGGGCTGTACGGCCTGGAAACGCGTTTCCGGCCGTACGGCCACGTTTCCGTTTCGGGAAACGTGGCCGTACAACCGGAAACACGTTTTCAGGCCATACGGTACGCGGAAACGCGTTTCGTTTCGTTTCCCGGGAGGAAACGACCCCTAGGGCCACGTTTCCTGCAACTTAGGACTTAAACTTCTTGTGCAAACAAATCCATATTCCAAGCTACACTGTTCCACAACCTTGGAAATTATACTACTAGAATTATTTAGAGAATACCAGCTAGCTCAGGACTGAAATTTTCTTTTCTCTGTACACGACTTCCTTCAGAAGTTCTTCAAACCCTCTTTTCTGCTCGTTAACTGCCTCAGAAGATCTTGATCGTGCGACAGTCTTGGGTCAGAGCCCTTTCTGGTCTCAGTCAATAATTCTGACTCTGTACAGGAGCCTGAGCTTCTCCCATGACTACAGAACTGTCAGAGCATAAGACCTCAGAGACTCTCTGTCTCAATGTAGTACAAAATGAATGGTTTTGGGGTACTTCAGATCCGCTACAGGTAGTGTTAATCATTCAATGGTCTGGGAGCAGAGAGAATAGGTGATGTCCAACAGAGATTCAATTTGCCTTAAATTAATTTATTTCATGGAGAATTTATACAGAGCTTCGATCTGCTTCAATTCCAGACTTTGTTGATCTAGGAAGATCTGTCAAGCTTCAGGAAGGAGCTTGCTGGTCTTGTCTTGATTTTCAAGCTGCCCCTGAGGATTTGGCATGCTGGCCTCAGAAACTTTGGCTACCTCAGAGCTGTGTCCCATTGCTCGGAAAATTGCGATTTGTTTCAAAGAGACCTCAGAGAAGTTTGTCCTGCCTTTTTCCCTTGATTTTCCACCACAAATTTACTTCCTTCAGTTAGGATACTTTCCTGTTGCCAGAACAAAAAATAGAAAGGATAAAAACAGAATCACTAACTAGGGTGGAATCTTTAGAAGGGAAGGGGTCTTAAAACCCTCAGAGCTCCAGCTCAAGAAAATAGATGATTTGATCCACAATTGATGATGCCTCCTTTGATCTCAATCCTTTTCTATTTATAGATTTTCCATGGGCTCCAAAATGTGAGGGGTTGTGGGTGCATCCCCTAATTTTGGGGTTTTTAAGTCCCAGCTGACCCAATTTTTGCCGGATGTTGCCCCATCATAGGAAAATTTGTGTTTTTACCCCTTTAACAAGACTATAGCCTATGGGGTTGGATAGGCTATTTCTTCCTCCATGAGCCATCAATTTGGAGAGGACATTACACTACTAGACAATATATTGATATCACATTGATGCTTAAGATCTCAGGCAATTTTCTTAGTTACTTTCCCGCTAGTGAATATGTGGTATGGGTGATATTTTCAACTATTAACAGCTAGATCTCTTTTTGAGATTTCGATTATATAGCTAAAGGTTGGTGCTAATGACAAAGTGAAATAGATTATTACTGTGGCTGCATTGTTAATGAAACTGAAAATAATTGTTTATAGTTATTACACATTACTTTTAAACAATATATCGAGATCATATTGATGCTTAAGATCATAGCTGATTCTCTACTATATGGTATGCAACCTCTATAAAGGCCTCTTGAATGCACTACTAATTGCTTATTTTCAAATTTTTGTTCATATGAATGAACTACTATTAGAAAAAGGGTATTTATTATTAACTTGTTGACCATTGTAATTTTGCTGATTGGCAGTATGGAAATGATCCAGCATCCTGGTTTCAGAAGCAGATACGTGGTCAGCAGTCTATCCTTTATGATCATATATCCAAGGAAATGAATGAGTTGAATTATATACGATGCCAGCGTATCCCCAAACATCCAGGTTCTGATTGGCGGGATCTTCCAGAAGAGAAGGTTTGTGAAGTAATTTATTGGCACGGTTCAGTTCAGTTTAGTTTAGAGAAAAATACATTGTGTAGATGGACTTGACAAGGTTGCATATTGTTCATGGGGCACTAAATTTTGATGAAGACATGTTTGTCATTGGATGGACAGGTGAAACTGTCAACAGGGCAACTGGTGGATTTGATACCATGGTGCTTGCCAAACACTGCAGATCGGCATAATCAGTGGAAGGGTCTGTTTGGGAGATTGGACTGGGAAGGGAACTTCCCTACTTCTATTACAGATCCACAGCCCATGGGCAAAGTAGGCATGTGCTTCCATCCTGAACAAGACCGCATTCTTACTGTTCGAGAATGTGCTCGTTCCCAAGTAAGTTTTTTGTTACCATCGTTTTAATTGAAGCTGATGTAATTTAAGATTACCATTATTTACTCTTTTCTATTTTTCTCGTAATTCTAATTGTAATGTTGAGGTTTCTCTCTTTGCAGGGTTTCCCGGACAGCTACAAGTTTTGTGGTACTATTCAGAGCAAGCACCGGCAAATTGGAAATGCTGTGCCTCCACCATTAGCAACAGCTCTTGGAAAGAAATTGAAGGAAGTAGTTGATGCCAAAAGATTGGAGGCTTGAGAAAGATAACCTGTTTGCTATAATACAAATTGAAATCACTAACTGTCAAATTTAGACTGGACATTTATTGAAGGAACTTGTCGATGACACAATAAATCCTTTCTGGAAGTGGAAACCTAGAAGCTTCTTTGTATAAAATTAATATGGACATATTTTAAATGCCATTGATAATTATGGGGCATTTCCTCCTGTTCATCATGCAATTGGTGCATAGAGCAGGCAGAAGTAAGCCAAGTCACTAATCTCTGCAGAGGCCGATCACACTTCCTCAAAGCTTGTAGGTAACCAAAGGTGCATTTGCCTATAAAAGAGCTCAGGGATTTTAAAAGTTAAAACTGGAGTGTCGATCTGGTGCAGACATTAATCTTATGCCGGACTATTATTGTGCCAATCAAAAAATGTGCTTTCTTTTTTTTACAGCATATGCACTGAAACAAAGATTTTTGGTTGACTGTACTTTTCGGTTTGCTCTTGTTCCAAGCTATAATGTTTTGTCTACTGGAAGACATACTCATTTGAGATACCTGGTCAACATCAATGCACTCGCAGACCAGTCAGAGATTAGTAAGATCAGTGCAAGTTTTACAGACATAACTAGCATAGATCCACCTTAACCCTGGATATACTAAGCAGCCAGATGGATAAAGAACCTAAGTGCAAACGGAAATACAAGGAGGGTTTTATATGTTCTTGGTTTTGTTTGACACTGGATTTTCCTTTTCCTTTTTCTTTTTCTCATTTTATTTTATTAGCATTGCGCACAAGATGTGAAACACATGGATATCCTCTACCCAGGTTAAAGAATTCACATTGCTTCTGTTGGAGCAAAAATGATTGTCTTTGAGAATTAGAAAAATGCTTTGTATTGTTTTTGGTTGGTTGATTCATACAAATGCTAATGCATTTTAGCTTGTGAATTGAGATTGATTAGAATTGCATGCCAATAAGCATACTTGGGTAATTGATGTTTTCCTGAGATCCAGTTTGGGCAATGCACAACCAAATACATCATGCGTCTGAATGATGATTTAAGAGGCAAAGGATGGCAAGAAGTGGCATTGCAATCATGATAGAAGTTGTGATTTCAATCACATCAACCATTAGGAATCATCATCTACTGTGAGAGTGAGCTGGGGTTTATATAAGGCATACATATAGGGCTTATCAGAGGTACTTGCATTGGACATTTCTGTTCGTAGTTTCGGTGAAGATCTGTCCAGTGGCACCGATGTTTGTATCCAAAGCTCTGTGGGTGTACTCTTCGCTTGTTTTGTATTTACCTCTCTTCCCTACAGCATTCACTATGGTAATATCAATTTATTCTAGTCCAGTGTAAGAGATCTTTCTATTCTCTCTATCCATTGTTTTTACTTTGTAGGGTGGTTTTGTTTGTCTCAATAGTGTGGGAATTGTATTTGGGAGCATTTGAACATTAGTAAGTGACTTATTTGGGTTTGTTGCCCTTCTGGCATTGTAGACTTACTTTATGGGGATTGCTACTACCACTGTTATGCACTGGAAGACAGGGACTTATGTGTCCTTGTTTCAAGATTAGTGCTCAGCTAGCATTGTTTCCTGTTTCCCTGTGTGAGAGGATGTCATATGCTAAGGACACCATAACAGTGGTTATTCTGCTCTCTTCCTCTATTTTCTTGGAAAGACAAGTTTATAGCTCTTTGTTGGGTAGTAGTCTTTTGTTTAGTATTATCCCACTCCATTCATGGGGAAATTTTCTACCATGAGACCTCACAGTTTGGCTTTCACCTCCCATTCAGTATCCATTGTATAAGATACCTGAGTTGTCCAATGACTCTCCACCCTCAGAGCCTTCATCTTACTATCCTTGTTTGTTACCAGCCTGACACTTTTTTTCAGTGTCAGCGTCCCTTCGAGTAGTCTGTGGCTTCTTTCTTGCAGGCTAGTTTTTGTTCTGCAATCTTTGTGGAGGTCGACGTCAAAATCTTGGTAACATGCTGTTATAGCTGTAACAATCCCCACATTTCCTCTCATGAACTTGTGCCAGGAGAGAATTGAGGGGCCCACTCATTCAAATAAATGCAGGGATCATCTTGTCAAGCCTATCTAGAACTTGTAAGCTATTATCAACCCTTGTAACTTGAGGCTGGCTAGCGGCCGCCTTGGTTCCCGAAATGCCACTGGCTGTACTGTGACATTTTATAATTAAAAAATGTCGTACTGTATGACCAACAATGTTTTGGCCACTACAGGCCAAGTTTCTGTTTTTATTTTTTTATTTTATTTTATTTTATTCATTCTACTTTTCTAGTTGGGTCAAGGGGCCAAGAAGGGCATGGGTCCCTTCTATGGACCAAAAACATGAACTTAACAATTTTTTTCGAAGTTAATTACTTAGTTAACAAATTTAAAAGTTTAAGAAAAGAATTCTTTAGAAAATTAAAAAGTTAGAATTCTCTAGAAACCTTATCAATCTCTTCTTTTCTATAAAAACACTTCATTCACTCATTTCTTAACATTCTTCTGCAAGAGGAGCTTCCTATAGTAGCAACAAACATTTTAGTTGTGTTTTGGAGTATGCAGCAATAATAAGGGCGTGGGCAGCAACTGTTTTGGTGAATGATTTATTTTCTATTTTTGCAACATTCATGGCTTCTAAAAGTTTTGTTTCCAGTGCCCCTAGATCTTCTCAAGCAGCCAGGTAGCAAGAATACTATTGTCTATTGAGGTGTTTTACCAAAGTCAAGCAAATGGGTTCCGGTGGTACATGTGAATGAAGTGCAATTTATGCAAAATTGATAGGACCTTCAAGAGCTCTTACCCAAAAGTGAAGATATACGTTTTGCATGAAAAGATATAGGGTATTGAAGTGTGTGCACATATTAAAAATACAGAGGTGAGGGCTAAATTCAAGAGTGAGCAAGATGATGCTCAAAGGTTGAAGGATCAAAGAAGCAAAATCAGCATGGGTGGCACTAGTAATCCTCACTTGGGTGCTAGCAATGAGCCAAGGATTGTTCATGAAGCAAGAAAGAGGAGGGCACGTAGAAGGAGTTATCCAAGCCATCAAATCCAATTAAAGACAATATATTGTTGAAAATGCTTGATAATCAAGGGAGAGAAGTTAACTCAAGAGTGGCAACTGGCATCTTTGCTTTTGGCATCCCTTTTAATGTGGGTTGATCCCATATTGGCAAGATTTGGTGAGAGCGATTAACACAACCCCTCAAGGTTACAAGGAGCCAAACTATGAAAAACTTAAAACAATTTTGCTAAAGAAAGAGGCAATTTCTTGATGATGTTTTGAAACCAATTCGTAACTCATGGAGTAGCATAGGGATTTCCATTATCTTAGATGGTTGGACTGATACAAGGTGTAGGACATTGATTAATGTCATTGCATCATTACCAAAAGGAGCCATGAACATAAAAGTAGAAGATTGTTTGGGCGAGGGAAATGATAGTAAGTTCATTGCCGAAATTTTAATTAATGCCACTGAACAAGGCCATATAATCCACATGTTTGCAAAGCTGCATGCTTAATTGTTGAGAGTAGATACAATCACATATTTTGGATTCCTTGCATTCTCCACAATCTTAATTTGATTTTAGAAGAGATTGAGGAAAAAACAAAATGGATTAAGGAGGTGATAGGGCAGGATAGGGAGTTTTCTAAATTTGTCACCAACCACCACCAATCTCAAACAATATATGTAGAGTACTCCAAATTGGAGTTGCTCAAAGGTGCTGGAATAAGGTATGCCTCAACCTTCATCATGTTGCGTTGTCTTGTTAAACTTAAAACTGTGTTAATGAGTATGGTGGTGACTTCAACATTGATTGAGTGGAGATAAGCAAATTTAGAGAAGGGAAGTATGGTGAGGAGGGTGTTGATTGATGAAGATTGGTGGAACGAGTTTGATTTCTTGCTCAAGTTCACATTACCCGCATTTGATCTTCTCTGAGATGTAGATGTAGAAAACCTTTCCGGGGAGAGGTTTATGATGGTACGGATACCATGGTTGAGAAAATTGTGGAGATTATTACCCAAGAGGCACTCACTCTTCCTTTTGTGGATTTTGATTTTGCTGAGCAAGTGGGGTTCATTATCATTACGAAGTGGAATGGCTTCAACCCTCCATTGCACACTTAGGCACATGCTCTAAATCCAAAATTTTATGATGAAGAATTCATTGCTCAAGGCGATGGGAAGAGAAAGGCCCCACGCAAGGACAAGGAGGTGGCCAATGGAGTGAAGAAAACCTTTGTAAGGAAGTGAAATATCACATCGAGCATCAAGAAATGAATTCGACCATATCTTGTAATGCATTGGCAAGAATTACCACTCGTCAAACTCTCAAGATAGAATGACATATCAAGAAGAAAAATGTTCAAGCAATGAAAGATCACATCGAGCATCAACAAGAAGTTTTCCACCTTTTAAAGGATAACTCCACTTTGGTGCAGAATCGAATGAAACAACAAGTAGATCAACATCGCAGTGAAAGAAGTTTTGATATAAGCAATTGGGTATTTTTACGAATACAACCATACAAATAAATGTTCCTCAAGCAAGCTAAGAAGGATAATAAATTATCACCAAAGTACTATGGTTTTTATAAAATGCTGCAAAAAATTGGTACTATGGCATTCAAATTGGAGCTTCTTGCATCTTCTGGAGTGCCCCCAGTTTTCCATGTTTCATGCTTAAAGAAGGTTATAGGGGACAAGCTCCCAGTTCAAACAATATTATTGGAACTTGACGAGGAAGGAAAAATCATATTGGAACCTTAAGAAGTCACGGAAACAAAAACCTAACAACTACGAAATCGATCAGTTTCCAAGTATCTAATCAAGTGGAAGAACTTACCCGCTGAAGATTCCACATGGGAGGACGAGAATTTTATACAAAAGCATCCAGAACTACTGAAGCGTTGAGGGCAACACTTTTTGGAGGGGCATGTTAGGTCCCTATACTACTAGTGTAACCAATTATTGTTATTAGTGCAACCTCTTTATTATATTGTTGTGCCCATGCAGTCCCCATATTGCTATTATTGTGCCCCATAGAAGCCCACTATTGTTATTGTTGTGCCCTTACATTATTATTGTTATGTTGGCTTTGATTATATTATGACCCCTTAGACTCCTATATATAGAAATGAGGTCTTGTCATTTGTATTATCCAAGAATTGTTCATTTGTGTAATGTAAATGAGGTTTTGTGAGCTAGTTTTTTAGGCAAATATTTTAAATCCAAAAATTTGTGATGAAGAATTCATTGCTCAAGGCAATGGGAAGAGGAAGGCCCCACGTAAGGATAAGGAGGTGGCCAATGGAGTGAAGAAAACCTTTGTAAGGGAGGAAGTTTCCTATTTTGTTGCTAGATTATAGGATTTTATAGACACATCAGCGTTGGAGGAAAGGAGGACCATGAGCTTGTTTAAGTTGTGGACTTGTCACGGGGCAAATGGTGTTTATTTGTAAAGTTTCGCCACTCGTATTTTGTCACAAGTGACAAATTCTTCATCAGTAAAACATAATTGAAGCACTTATAGTTTCATTCATTTTGTGAAGCGCAACGAGTTGGGGATCACAAAAAGTTGAGGATCTTGTATATGTCCATTCAACTTATGCTTTGTGTCTCATAGGGGTGAAGAATATACATGTGGACCCCCTAAAGATTGGGTGTGGAAGCAAAATGTCTAAACTTAAAGTTCTTTCTTTCTGCTCTTGATATTAGTGCCAGTGGTGATGCAAGTAGAATTGCAAGGGGAAGTACTAGAAGAGTTTCTTCTTCTGCTGAGCAAGCATCATGTTCTATTTTTGTTGATGAGGATGAAGGTTTTTATGATTAATGATATGCTAATGTAGCCGATAATTGTTTTTAGATCATGTTTTATTTCAGTTTTAATACATATAGCCTCATGTATAAAGGATGATTTTGGAACTTTTGACATAAAACCTCATTTATAAAGGCTAGTTTTGGATTTTTGCATCATGTAATCATCTACGAGAGTTAATATAGACTTGATTTTCCTTTTAAAATGTCATTTATGTGTTTCGTTTTTTCTTTTTTTTGCAAGATAATGTGTTATACATATATTCAAAACCAATTGGCTTGGATTAGAAATCGGTCAAATTGGTTGGTTCATTAGCTGAAGGGGGTGAACTTGTTGAAAAATCGGGTTAGGTTGATTCACGGGCTAGGGTTTTCCATTAACCGAACATACACTAGTTGGTTCCGTCATAAATTGGTTGATTTCATCATAAACCAGCGTAGCCACAAATCCCACATGAGTTGTTTTTTGGATTTTTTTGAGTGGTTTTGAGGGAAACTAGGGATTATTTCCCTCCAAAAATAGCCCCTCTGAGCCTTTAAAGGGATGCCTCCCCTCTCATTTGCCTCACACATCTCAACCCTAACAATCCTTTTACTTGAATTTGACTTGGGATGTTTGAGAGTGGTTTCGACTTCATTGTATTCCATATGGAGAAACTAAATTTTTAGATATCACTCAAAATTCAACAGACTTGATGGTTTTCATGATTTCAAGATTTAGGGATTGCAATGTTTCCAATTGATTCTATCATGTGTGAGGTATGAGATTGGCATTTGATTAAGGACACAAAGCCCTTTAAGTACCTTGATGTTGGTGGTATTGATTGTTGAACTTCATTCATGTTGGTGGTATTGCTTGTTGAACTCCTCTACCATGGCCTTAACAAAAATGTATCCTTCACTTAAAGGAAAGTAATTGATCAGGGATGCAAAACTTTTTCTACTCTATTATAAGGTTGTGGAGATGAACTCTTTACTCAACCCTGTTAATTTTCCACTGTTTTATGTTGTTACAATCACTTTAGCCCAAATTTTTTTCTTTAATTAGCAATTTTTCAACACAATTTATTCTTCTAATTAGCAAGAGCTATTGTAGATAGAACAATAAATGCAATAGACAATAGACAATCAAAATCACTACAAGAGACACAAGGATTTGGTCAAAGACCAAAGAAAAAACCACAATGGAGAAAATCCTTTTAAATTCTTTTTCTTATTAGATTGTCATAAAATGTTCAACAAAGAGAGAGTATAATGTTTCAATTCATCAATCGCAAGGCTATCCAATGAAACCAACCAATCAAAATTCAAGAGATGAGCCCAATAGACAGATCTGATTCAAATCAGAGTTTCCAAGCTTGCGGTCAATGGTCAAAGTCCGTGGTTAATTGTCAAAAGTATCTTAGGTCACAGTCGCACGGAGCTACTGACCATGCAAGTTGTTGTAGCGCTCTAGCGGCAGGGAGCACCTTATCATGCGAGTGGCTACAATTGAGAATTCCCCATTCCAACCTTGCTATTAAGATCAAAATCTCTTCTTCACACGTGCGAGCTTGGACCCTATAATTTCGGAAATGTATGAACCAATTTCGCGAACCAACCTCAGACTTGTGTGAGACAAAACAAAGAAGAGAGAGAAGAAGATACTTGTTGATGATGTTCAAATGAGTCACTTGACTTGTATTTATATGCTTCCATGGGTGTCCAATTTCTCTTTAAAGCTGACTTGTAATTTTGTGCACATGTGGGTTCTCTCCTTAAAAATACATTTTATTTTAACCAAATTAAATTCTTCCAAGGGCTCAGAGGGGTCTTTTTTGATGAGAATTACTGTTCAAAGGAGGGAATTTGCCTCTGAGCTGCTAAATTAACAAAACCAAAATCATTGGTTAGGCATGTTAAACTTTTTCAATTTCTACCATATTACAAGGTTGAGCAATCAAAGTCTAAAGACTTTGAGCTAGATGATGTTCATGTAGCTCTTGTTGATGATCCCATTTCTTGTAGTGCTAAATCAATGATGAGTTTCATGAGTGATCATGTTGATAAGTGATTTGTAGTTTTGATGTCTAGTTTCGCTGCTACTACTACTACTATTATTGAGGTTGCAGAGGAGTCTGAGGAGTCCTTAGACTCTGAGGCAGATGATGTTTATGTAGTTCATGTTGATGATCCAATGTCTAGTAGTGGTGATGAGTTTGATCATGATGAGGGGTGATCTTTTTGATCATATATAGACTTGTTGTAGGCCAGTGGCCCATAGTTTGTAGCATTGTTTTTGGACTCTAGAGGTAATTTAGAACTTCATTAATTATGTATTTTATCGCTGATATGTATTGCACTCAGTGCCATTTTGATATATTCATTTTTTCATGGTATATAGATGAGAAAACTTTGTATATTTTGTCTCTATTGGTTTGGATTCATGGTTTTAAATCTTAATTTTTTTTTCATTACAAATTAATTATTTAATGTATTTTTTTTGAAGACTAGTTTGTTGAGATTTAACTACTCTGGTTTTTCCGGTTTCGGTTCGAAAACCAATTTGATAGGTGAACTGGTCCGGTCACTAGTTCTGGTTTTTTATACTATGATATATATATATATATATGTGTGTGTGTGTGTGTGTGTGTGTGTGTGTGATGTTTCAATTGATGCTTCCTTTTTCTGCGGGCTGTGCTTCGAGCCGTACTTGTTTCAACAATTTCTAGATATTTCGATATTTCGTGCAACTTAGGGAGGAAGACTTATGAGCTTAGCTCATCTTTGGTGGTCAGTCTAGAAGCACAAGGTGACCTTTCACACTTTAACCTACTGAGCCAAATCTTAGTGAGAGGTTTCTTTATGACTTTTCAAGCAATTTGATCCTTTCTAAACTTGTGTAGTGCCCTTTTGGGCCTCTAGCGAGCGTTATAACACTCCCTTAAGCCTTTGTGCAGTGCTACATCCTTTGTTTTTGCTTCATAACTAAACTCTCCTCCCTTTGTTGACCTCTATAGTGCTCCTTTGAGCCTCTTATCAGCATTATAATGCCTTGTTCCCTGCCAGTGCAATAATGCACTCTCAAGTTCAACCGTCCAACATGATTTTCAAGCCTTGCTTCTTCTTGTTTGACCCTCCATAGTGCATCATTTTCTAGCTAGGATACACTATAATGCCCAAATAACACACTCTCAAGTTCAGCCCTACAACATGATTTTCAAACCTCGCTTCTTCATTTTTGTCCCTCCATAGTGCATCATTAGCTGGCTAGGCTATGCTATAATGCCCAAATAACCCTCAACATAGCACTATAGTGGCCTTTTCTTTCTCCTGAATCCATCTTCTAGCTTCCTTACCTCCCTGTGGTGCAACCTTAAGCCCCTTCATAGCACTATATCACATCATTAGACCTCTTCCAAGCACTACATTGCCTCGAGTTTTAAGTTAGAGTTAGAAGTCACTCTTCCAAACCTCTTTCTCTTTAAAGATGTTTTCTCCCAGGTCTTCCTTGGGTAACACATGAATTTATCGGGAGAAAAATGGGCAAGATAGAACAAGGTCACTGGAATAATTGATGCACAAAAGCTCAAAACCTCTTTTTCCCTAACTCAATAACCCCCCAGTTTTTGTCCCCTTAGCTTCCTACAGTTTGTTTGGTCAAAACTTGCCTTCTTAACATTAAAGCCCAATGCATGAACATAGGAAAAACCAAACCTTTGAGTTTCTTGCATACAACATTTTAAACTCATTTGCACAATGGGTGCCTTCTATTTCTCTGCTTCTACAGAAGAACCACACATGTTTGAGAGGCAAACATGCTCAATTTTAGTGGTTGACTCCCCAGACAAAGTAGAACCTGATAACTTAGCTACATAGGAGTTCTTGGATATGCATAGTCAAAAACATATAAATTGTTTCAAAGAAAGGATTTGCCCCTAGATGAATAGGCTCAAATATATATAGACATGACAATAGATATAATTGTAAAGAGGAACCTTGAGCTCACTGAGCCTCATACATGTTTTTTGATAAACAACCTTGAACAAACTCAAAGACCTAACGAATGGTCAGGCCAAGAAATAAGTAAAGAATTAGAGGACATGTTTCATATGAAATAGTAGTCTTTTAATGTCTCCATTGATAATCTCATCGAGGACAATTGAAGCAACAACTTGTGGACCTTGCCAAGCAACAAAAATGTTGAACCATACTTGATCTTACTATAGAGGAATGACTTAGTCACTTCCTAGGCCATATCAGAATGTCATATCATCATCAAGAGTCTACTATTCAACAGAGTCAAGATGATTACATCATACTATGAAGGCCAAGTGGTACATATTTAGGGCATTGAGAAACTCCCCATTAAGGGCTCAATCAAATTGGGCAACAAACATAAATCTAAAGAGGAATTATGAGCTCACTAATCTTCATACATGTTTCCTGATAGATAACCTTGAACAAGCCTAGAAACCCAAGGAAAGGTTAAGCCAAGAAAATAGCAAATATTTAGAGGTGCTAGTGCATATGAAATAGTAGTCATTTAATATCTCCATCGACAAGCTAACTAAGGACAATTGAAGCAACATCATGTGGACTTGCCAAGAAATAAACAATGTTGAATCCATACTTGATCTTGTTATATAGGAATGACCTAGTCACTTCCCAGGCCACATCAGAATGCCATATCATCATTAAGAGCCTACTATTCAACAAAGGCATGGTGATTACATCATACTATGAAGATTAGGTGGCACATATTTAGAACATTGAGAAACTCCCTATTAAAGGCGAAGTCAAAGTGGGCAAGTGTCAGACTTATTTTGAGAATCCTAAATATTTACTTATACGATATTTTTAAATTATAGGAAACTGAAGAGTTGTAACTACCCTTGAGAAGTTCAACAGTCTCAAGAAGCAGTTATTTGTCAAGCCTATAAATAATGTAGAACTCTATGTAAGTAGGGGGCATACTTTTGGATCCTTTTTGAAATCCCTGTAGACGAGAGGTTGGAAGCTCGTATCTTTGTATTGGAAGCTGGTAACTCTGTATTTCTTTGGCCAGTTAATATAAAAAAATCTTGAAGGCCGCCACTGACTAACTATTTGTTTCTAACTATTCTTAAGCAATTAATTTATGTATGTATCTATGAGATGTATTACTACTAGTTCATGGATTAATCCGTGAATTGGTTTGTAATTTCGTGCTTGTGGTTTTAGTTTGGTTGCTTTTTATATTGAGTACTTATTGGTTTAGAATTTGACTATTCTGTATTTTGCTCTTATAAGTTAAATGTACAATTGTATCTAAGATATCAACTAACAATTCTTTCCACTGTACATTTGTGCTGTTTTTTCACTTATTGCTTCCATTTTCTTATCTATATTTCCCTTTAGAAAGGTTAGAATAATTGCATTCCTGCGTTCAGAATAGCTGCTAGTTCAATAGGTGCACCTCATTGCTGTGACGATCACACATATCATAGTACTCATACACAACCGAACATGGTTACATGGACATAATTAGGATAGGTCTTTTATTCCAAACTGTGAGAGGTCTAGTTGGGACCTCATATCAGAGACAACCCCTTGATTTTTGATAGGTCCTTGTCAACATATGGATACTAATGCCAATCATCATCGTGAATTTATCCCGAGCATATCTTCCATGGGTCCAATATTTGAGGTGTCACTGTTAAAGGGATGTTGAAGTAGCCACTGAAGCATCACTCTTAGAAGATATTAACTTCAACTTCCTTATAGATGATCTTTCACATTTTGATATTCTACCATTGATCTATCTGCAAGCAGATGTGCTCCTTTGGGTGTTGAACAATTGGAGCTTAATCCACAACTTAGTCAATGCAGATTGATCTCTCGAGATGTGTGCTCAAGTTATCCACAATCTACTTGATTTTCTTCGGAATAGGAGGACTCCCTATGATAAGAAATCCAGTAGGCTTTGACTTTCACGCTACCACTGGTGCCTCTCCCCCCTACTAGAAAACATTGGTGCGCCCTATTTTCTCTTCTGTCTTGGGTTGTTCATCCTCCTTGGTCATGTAGGTTTCAAGGCTCTATTTCTCTCTCGTTGACCCTAGACTCCCTTACTAGAAATAATATAGAATAAGGCACTACCCTCAAAGGCTAAACAAACTGAAGATTGCTGGTCCATGGATGGGGGAGTTGATCTGTCTCACAACGAAGCAGAGGCAGAGGTTCGAGGGCACCATTTAATTTCCTCCTATCCCTTGGCCTTCAAATATTTTGACAAAGCCCCTGGCAAAGGGGATGCTTGAGATGCTGAGGGAGAAGCTTGGCGTGGAGTATTAGTCTATATGTAGTTCAAAGAGTGTTTTACTCTCATTGTTAGAGGGACACATCAATGGAAGCGAGTTTGGGCTTGTGGAGCAAGCATTAAGTTGAAAGTCTAGCCGGTTCTTGGGTGATATGATCCTTCGAGTATTGAACAATTGGAACTCACTCAACAACTTAGTCAATGCAAATTGGTCTCTCCCCTTTGAAATTGAAACAACCAAGCCTTGATAGCATGCATGCTCAGACTACCTTTATTCCATAGCATCTCAAAAGCGTTAGTATACTGTTCCAGTAGAATCTGCATATGCGAATGGATATGGAAGCCAACCTTTCACAAGATATGGGAGGATTGTTCTAGGTATATATTTTATTTCTTATTTTATAACAACAACTGACCATCACTGCACCGGCAGATGGGTAAGGTGGAGAAATTAAAATTGTTTCATAGTCACAATTCCAGTTTTCAAGTGTCAGTATGGCATCTTCAAACAGATCTCTTCTCATCCAAATAACAACTTAGGTGGACATGGGAAGGATTTTGGTGGAGGTATTTTGAGCTTGAATGATGATGAGGTTCTTGATGCCGATTGTAACACCCTTCTCCTACATCTACCCAAGCAACCAACCAACCTGGGTAAACATGCAACAAGAGGGCACTATGATATGATTCGACCTCCTAAGTCACGTTAAGGAAGTGGAACCAACAAAAACACACCATACAAACATTAATCATAAGCTACACGACCCTCAAGAACCAATCTAATACTTTAGACAACTTGCCTTTGGGTCCCATTGAACTTTTGGACAACTTAAGCCTTAGTTGCTCCCATGTTATAGGCATGAGGGTGACCAAAAAGCTAAAGTCTCTCTCACAGGCTTGCTTGCCAGTGACCAGAGACCAAATTTGTTAGCGCTATGCCAGCGACTCAGGGATTTGGGCCACTTTTTCATGCCCAAACCCCAGGTCACTGCCCAGAATTGAACCACCTCTTCAAATTAGTAAAATAACACGGAAATGACAGTACTAAAGCAAATACTTGTTTAAGACCTTGACTGGACCCCTACTAGCCATGACATGCATTTTGTCAAACATATCGTGAATATTTAATCTACAGGTGTTCTGAGCATAGGGGTCTCATACTTAGCTGATAATCGCTAAGAACCATTGATGCTTCAACACATTAACTGCAATTCCATCCATTAGTTCATAGATACATTGATCATTCAATTACAAGTAAAGATAGAATGAAAGCCACACATAGATATTGTCATAAAACACATACATAACCAACATAATAGCAACAAAAAGTTCTCATGAAAGTATAGTCATATAGACCACATATAATCCATCAAAATGCTCATAGAAATACAAGGATAAATAACATTTCATTAATGATGCAAAATCCAAACTCGGAATGAGACTTCCACATTCCACCTGACCGTAAAATGGCTGAGCCAAATTTCTCTTCAACAATTCACTCTCGTGCCATATTCCAATAATGAATGTAGGATCTCATAGAACACATCAATCAAAACTCATCCAAGGCTTCCACAGGCCTTCCATCTCAACCCATCAAGCAGTGATTCAACCTCACAACCGGACATCACAAAATCATCATCATATTGGTCTCCATTCAAGCCTTCCAGGGATTCCAGAGTGTTTGTTCCAACCAAGGCTTCTAGGACTAGTAACTCAACCCACCACTGCCATCGAGCTTCCAGAGCGTTTGTCCAACCAGGGCTCCAGGGACTAAAACATGAGAACCAACCAAAAACAAATAATGAAAGTAAACCCACAATCACCATAGATATCTAGGAAATGGCAAGGCTAGACAATCCACTGTCAATCCAGGCAATCCTCCATGCCGATGACATATCATGACCAAGAATCCACATGCACATGGCATGCACGCTAAACTAGTGAATAAAACATACATGCAACTCGGTACCTGCAAGAAAATATGATGTAGCTGCTGATCCCGATGCCCTCTTGCACTTTCCTGCTCTTCCTTTGCCTTCTTGCTCCAAGAATCCAAGTATGCCACACCCACCAAGAGTGCTCCAAGAAAACTCTAAGTCTCCAAGAGTATGAGAGAGCTCCAAAATTGAATTGACAAAAGGTTTGCAAAATCTTGTCAACTGATCTTCAGAAGCCTTTTTATGAATGAGGCCTATAATTTCTTCATTTTCCATTATTTTCTTTCATTTTCTTCTTCACATTCAATCTGTGACCTTTCACCTCCTTTTTCTCTTAATTTCCATTATTTTCATAGATAAATGTGCCAAAATGCCATTTTTCCTTTCCAAAGCTTTAGCGATTTCCTTTGCGAATTTCTTTAGCCATAACCAATCACAAGTGATCCCCATCACTACGATTTTTCTCAACATTCAACTTGGAATAAGTGTCCCATCATTCGTGGTTATTATTTTTCCTTTATTTACTTTTATTACATGGAATTTTCACAAGGGCTATTACAGAACTCCCCCCCTTGGGGGAACAATGTCCTCGGTGTTCAACAACACCTATAACCACAAAACCGTTGTAGCAAAATATATACCGCCGATGGAGATTTATAACTTAGCTCGATGCAATATTTACAATGATCACCCCGCTGGAAAGCAAACCAACGTAGCTCTTATTGGAGTTCTATAACATAGCTCATGGTGGTATTTACATCCATATACATATGTACATAAACCAACATCATCAAAACATATACCACAACATATACCAAAATCACACCAAAACACCAAGCCAAAACTGCTTTGCCTCAACCGGAAAGCAATGAAGGATACATAGCCCGCATCTGATCCACCACCTCCCATGTTTTTTCATCAGGCTCAAAGTGCTTCCACTGCACCTTAAATTGCTCGATTGCTCAGTTCTGGAGCATGAACACCTTTTTATACAATATACACTGAGGCTTCGACTAGAATTCTCCATCTGGTTCCACCTGCAATACAGACCAATCAATCACATGATCAACATATTTAACATACTTCTTAAGCAATGACATATGGAAAACATCATGGAATTTCACTGTCAGAGGCAGTGCAAATCGATAGACTACTGGCCTAATCCTCTCAATGATACCGAAGGGTCCACAAAATTGTGGTGCCAACTTGGCATGTGATCCAATCCGCAAGGAGATCTTCTTTCATTTGATGCACAAGTACACCTATTCCCCAATCTGGAACTCCTTGAACAACCTATTCTGATCTACATAACTTTTCTGTCTATCCTACGCTGCCTTTAGATTTTTCTTTATAACCTGCATTTCTTGTTCCATGTCTGCCAACATATCTAGTCCAATCAATACCATGTTAACCGTATCACTCCAACTAATGGGAGTGTTACAACTCCATCCATACAATGCCTCAAAAGGACTCATTCTCAAATATTCCTGATACCCATTGTTGTATGCAAACTCTACCAATGGAAGGTACTCTTCCCACTTTCGTTGCTAATGCATCACATACATCCTCGACATGTATTCCAATATACTATTGGCCCTCTTTGTCTGCGGATGATAAGTCGTACTGAAAGCCGACTCTGTGCCCAAACCTGAAAATAACTCCTTTCAAAACTTGGAAGTGAAGTTCACATCCTTTTCTGGCACAATCTTCTTCAATACAACATGCAATCTCACCACATCTAAAATGAATACCTGTGTTACATCGTAGCTGAGAATGTAGACTTTACTGGAATGAAATGTGCAACTTTCATCACCCTGTCCATAATAACTATAATGGAATCATGTTGTCTTACTTTCTTTGACAAACTTGTAATGAAGTCCATGGAAATGACTTCCCATTTCCACTCTGGGATCACGATCAAATATAGCAGTCCACCTGGATGCTTACATTCTGCCTTCACACGCTGACAATCAAGACACTTAGCCACGAACTCTGCTACATCCCTCTTCAAATTTGGCCAATAGTAAAATCTCTTCACTGTTGTCAGTGTCTTCTGATAACTTGGGTGATTTGAATAAGGTTTCGCATGAAACTCCCTCAAGATCACCTTCTTGAGCTCACTGTTATCCAATACATATATTCTGTCTTGGAACCTGACCAATCCATCTACTGTAAGACAATAATCCACATGCTGTGCTCCTGCACCTGTACCACTATCTGTACCATCACATGTACCTATACCAGTACTTTGTTGTAACCTATGCACAATATCCATATATCTCACATTTCGCTGACCTGCCCACAAGATCCTATTTTGTAAATCTGTCCCATAGGAGCTCATAACTGCTAAGAAATTTACCTGTATTTGTCTGCTAAGAACATATGCTACTATGTTCTTTTTATCTTTGATATACTTGATCTCAAAATCAAACTCACTGATCGTAGCCAACCACTGAGCCTGCCTAGAATTCAGATTCGGTTGGTCAAATAGATATCGCAAACCACTATGATCACTCATAAATGTGAACCTTTTGCCTAGAAGATATTTTCTCCACATCTTCAATGCATGTATAATCGTTGCCAACTCAAGATCATGGGTGAGATAGTTATGCTCATGCTCATTCAACTTCCGTGATTCATAGCATACGACCTGTCCATTTCGCATAAGGACTCCACCAAGTTCTCTCTTGCAAGCATCTGTGCATATTAAAAACTCTGTATCGATCTGAAATTTTTAACATTGGTGTATCAACAACTGCTTGAGCTGCTCAAAACTAGCCTCACACTCCTCTGTCCATTCAAACTTCTTACCTTTCCTCTGCAATGATGTGATAGGATAAGAAATCTGTGAGAAGTTCCTGATGAACCTCTTGTAGTAACCTTCTAAACCCATGAAGGATTTCGTATCATCCACATTCTTAGGTGCTATCCACTCCATGATGGCTCTTATCTTTTATAGATCCACTGCAATGTCTTCCTTGGAGACAACATGCCTCAAGTAGTGTATTTCAGCCTAAAAGAAACTACACTTGTTGAACTTAGCATACAACCAATGCTCTCTCAACAACCTCAACGCTGTTGCTAAATGTTCGGCATGCTCTTCCTCATTTTTAGAATATACCAATATATCATTAATAAAAACAATAACAAACTTATCCAAATATGGACGCAACACACTATTCATCAAGAAAATAAATGTAGCTGGAGCATTAGTTAAGACAAATGGAACAACAACAAACGCATAATACCCATACCTTCTCCTGAATGAGGTCTTGTAAATGTCATTCTCTTTGATGTGTACCTGATGATATCCAGATCTCAAGTCGATCTTAGAGAAAAAGTGTTGCTCCCTTAAGCTTATCTAACAAGCCATTAATCCTTGATAATGGATACATGTTTTTGATGGTCACTTTGTTTAACTGCCTGTAATTGATGCATAGTTTGAGAGTACCATCTCTCTTCTTCACGAACGATACCAGTGATTAGGTGCTCAAGTTTATGCTCAAAAATTAAAGTGTCAGAATCTTGTTAAACTTAGTTTCAGATCGAGGAGCTCGTCATTCTGAATCTAACAGTGCGAACGACACTCAAATACGAGCTCGTATGTAGAAGTTAGAGCAAGTCAAAGTCAAAGTTTGACTTGTTTACATGATAGGATTGGATGACATGGAAAATCCTTTTAGCAAATGAGGAGGTGTCAAGTGGCAGGCTTCCATTGGCCCCTGCATATCGCAAATTGCAGTCACAAGTAGAAAGGTGTTTGAAATCGGCCCTGGTGCAGACAGGTTGCGATGCAATCTAATCACAATCACATATTGCAGATGGACAAGTATTACAGAATTGACCCTCCGGTCAAGCTCAGCCGCGATGCGATTTATTGCATATCGCAATCGCAGAAAAGGGCCGTGTTTGAGATGGTTCCAGCAGCAATCATCGATTTACGATTTGCGATGGACTTCTCGGACGCGATATTTTATATATTCCAGTGAATACTCCCGTTGGGTCCGCGATATTGCTATCACAACATCATCGCCGTGTTAACAAGACCTTCAACCCGCCAAACTTTGTTGATTGTGATTTGTGATACGGCCGACAAAATATAGCCCGCCACGCGATGAAATATTCGCTCAATTAGCAGATTTTGGAGTGAATTTGTGGGATTATGTCGGTTTTGGAGCAATTTGTGGAACAAATAGTGGGAAAACTAGGATAAGGCATAACTTCCTAAGTTCTGATCCAAATTGGATGCAAAAAGAGACTAGATAGCCATTTTTGAGCATTTTGAACTCACTGAGATAGGTTTTAGAGGCATTTGAGTATTGTAAACACATTTTTGTTGTAATTTTGAGAATAATAGAGAGGCCCAAGCATTGGAAGCTCGACCAAGGAGACATAGCTCCAGAGGGGTGAACTCATCAAATCTCTGTGTTGTGTATTGTATTTTGATGTTTTTTGCTGTTATTTCGCTACTATTTAGCATATGTTTTATGTTAAATTGTTTATAACATTTATATAAGAAACTCTCATGAGAATCAATTAATTAAGCAAACATGGTGAATCCTTAAGCACTTTATAAGAAAATGATAAGCATATTGGGTTTTATTCTGAATGGGAAATTAGCACATCATTACTAATCTACACCATTTCAGATCAAGTTGGTATCAAAGTACTGGTTTTGCTTTGTGAAAGAAGGATTTAATTGTTTGCAAGTTTATGTCATGTTAACAAGGTTAAAACTCAAAAGAGGAGAAGGGAAGCTGGTTGAAATCCCTATAGTTGGCTCAAGGGGAAGAAGAGCAAGGTTGCAAAAGTCCTCTACACCTGTACACCCTCAAGTTGCAGAAGTTGCAGTTGAGTCTTCAGAGACCATGTCTCATGAAGGAGAACCTATCATGACAGAAGATGAGAAGACCTTCAGAAAGACTTTTTTTTTATATGATAGAGATGGTGAAAGTCCTCTATGAAGAGAGGAATAACAGATTGCAATGAGAAATTTGCAAACCTCCCAAAGGAGAAGGCTCTTCAGGATGAAATAATGGAAAATGAGGTAATGGGAATGGAGACAAGCCTCCACCCTCTCCACCATCTTCTTCATCTTCTACTTCACAAGCATCTTCACACTCTCCCATTAAAACAACCCTTACTCATACTCGTCATCATTCTACAAAAGGAACTGGTAAATCACCTTTTCTAAATCTTGATGTTAAAGTCGGGTTGCCTATGTACAATGGATAAGTTAATGCAGAAAATATGGATAACTAGATTTTTCAGTTGGAGGTGTATTGTAGAATTCAGAACCTTTAAGAGGATGATATCAAAATTCAAACGACTTCATTGAGAATGGAGGGTGCAACACTTATTTGGTGGGAAGCAAGGACACAAGACGAGATCAAAAAACATGGTAAGATCTCTATTACTTGGTTTGATCTCATTGCTGCTATAAAAAGAAAATTCCACCCTTTAGCCCATATGCAAAAAGATATCATGAATTCGAAAATTTTCAAAGAGTTAAAAGGTCAAAATATGCAAGAGTATACTCAAGAGTTTAGGAGAAGAGCTCTTATTCTAGGAGTAGACTTGTAGTCACAAGATACTTTGCTTGAATTATATAGTATGTTTGCATAGCTATCTTCGACACACCATTCTTATGTTTAATCCCTTGAATCTTGATGAGCTTTGTGTTCAAGCTACACACCTTGAAGCACGAGGGAAAAATGTACAAGAAGAAGGTAAGAAGAAGCCATTTCAGAGTGGTGAAAAAGGAAAGAAATTTAAAGGAAAGTAAAAGAAAAATGATTTTGTTAAGAAAGATGGGGAGAAACCTGTGTGCAAGAATTGTTCCAAAGAGGGCCATGATGAAGCGCATTGCTGGAAGCTTCATCCTAAATTACGACTGAAGAAATTTAACAATAAAGGGAAACAGAAGACCAACGTCGATGTACACCAAGACTTGGGGTTTTGACTCAGGTGATGAAACCAAGATCGTAGCCACAGTCACTAAAGGAAAAGCCGTGGAAAAATCAAGCAAAGAGGAAGTCATGGCAAGCACCAACGCAACAAATAACTCCAACAACGTTTCAAATGAGGAAAACAGAATTGCGCTATTTCACATATGAGTTATTTCCAAACAGACCAAGATTGATACGCTGTTTGATAATGGATCCCAGGAAAATTTAATTTCTACAAATTTGGTCAAGAAATTGAATCTGGAAACCATGCATCATCATAAACCGTATCCGTTGGATTGGATAACCAAGGATGCCAATCTTCAGGTCACATGAAAATGCATTTTCAGGTTTGCAATTACTGCCAATTTTGTTGGTGAAGTCAAATTAGACGTAGTGCCGCTCGATGTTTCTGGAATTGTGTTGGGAAGCCCGTATCTGTATGACATGAAAGACATTTTCCATAGATTTGAGAAAAAATATCATTTTTTCAAGGACGAAGTGGAGTATACTGTGAGAGCACATCGTAGGAAGCTTAATTTGTCTTTGGCAAGCGCAGGGCAAATGAAGCGACTTGTCAATTCTAGCAAGAGTCTTGTGCTATGACGTGAAGTTGAACGCTGAATTGGTTGATGTGGTCAATCAATATGGGGACATGTTTCGAGAACCAAAGGGATTTCCACCAAAAAGGGGATTTCAGCACGACATTTAGCTACAACAAGACTATCCACTCCCAAACATCGGTATGTATTGAATGTCAATTCTAGAAATTTTAGAAATTAAGAAACAAGTCCAGGAATTGTTAGAAAAAGGTGTAATCCATCCCTCTACTTCGCCATGTGGTTCACTAATTGTTTTGATACCCAAGAAATATGGAACCTGGCACATGTGTGTAGATTATCAAGCTTTGAATAAAATTGCCATAAAGAATCGATACCCACTGCCCAAAATAGATGATTTGCTAGATCAATTGAAGAATGAAAAATATTTCACTAAATTAGACTTGAGAAGTGGATATCATCAAATTAGATAGCTGAGGAGGATATTTGGAAGACTATTTTTAAAACTAAACAGGGATTGTTTGAGTGGCTGGTTATGGCTTTTGATCTTTGCAACGCTCCATCTACATTCATGAGAGTTATGAATGATGTTTTAAGATCCTTTCTTAATTAGTTTTTAATTGTCTATTTAGATGATACTTTGATATTCAACAAATCACGAGAAGAACATGTCAAGCATGTGAGGAAAGTGTTGGATGTCTTGAGAAAAGAACAATTATTTATGAAGATGTCTAAATGTGAATTCGGGAAAACTTCCTTAGTGTATTTGGGCCACATAGTTGGAGGAGGTGAGCTGAAGATTGACCCCTCTAAAGTTTCGGTCATTGTTAATTGGCCAATACCCAAATCAGTCACATAAGTTGTTATCACTTAGAACTAAAAACTCTATGCATATAGATGTTTGTCTTAGTTCAATGACAAAGGTCTGTATCAAGTTGATTTCGTTTTATATTTCTTACTTGGGATTTGGAGTTTTAAAAAGTTTATGATTCAAACTATACTCGAATCCTATTGGTTCTCCTCCACCATCATTGTTTTATAAGCCATGTCTTGTCTTATCCTAGTCACCGAGTCTTTTAGTGATTTCGCAGCGTAATCCTATTGGCCAGTTTCGCAGCGCAATTATGGTTTAACAATTTCGCAGCGCGTTATGATTAGGCCGTTTCGCAGCGCATCATTAGAATTTTAAACTAACCGCGCTGTAAAATCGGGGATTCGTGCATTTCGCAGCGAATCTTTCCCAAAATGTCAAGTCTGTTGATGAGTCACCAATTGTGTCCTCTCATGTCAGTTTGTGTACCTCTCGTATCATGTTTGAGCGCTCATTAATCACTACTCCACCAATAGATCTGTTGAAATGCACAGAAATATCATTCCCAATGGATTTTACCGTGCATGGACCTTTATAATAATCGTAAGTGCTGCATGAGTGTCAAGTCTGTCTGATGATGTATTTGAAATTTCAAGCGAGGCTGTTTTCAAGTGAGGCTGTTTTCAAGCGAGCCTGATTACAAGCGAGGCCGAGTTAAAAAAGAATTGAACCGCCATTTCAACTGAAGCTGTTGGTCATTGTGTGTGTGAAGATTTCAAAGAGAAAAATGGAGAGAAAAGAACACAGATCCGGTAAATGCCAGAGGACTGAACCTGAAGGTCTAGACATAGCATTGAGGGATGAAGGCGTGAAGAAAACATTCAAAGATGCCGGGTGCTGGAACTTTTGTAAAAAGCTGCAAGGAGGACATGCACAGGTAACCAAAGAATTTGCGCTAAACTTCACTGGTTTAAATTCAAAAATAGCTATGTTGGAAGTTCAAGTGTCTCCAGAAGCAATATCTGCTATAACAGAGATCCCAAGAGGACGGCAAGAATGGTTTAAGAATTTTAAGTTTGATATGAATCCATGTAAGGAGTTTTTAAAAGAGGCATATGTGAATGAAGACCTAACAAAAGCAGTGCCCAGAAACTATGTTAAGGAGCATTATGCCCTTCTTCTCACCTGCATTCAAAAATACTTGACCTGTGAAGGAAGATACAATAAGGTCTATTCTTATCATTTCAAACTGCTCTTGCATTTCACTGGGAAAGTTTCCATAGACATTCCTTTTTACTTATTTCGCAGTTTGAGTAAAATGTGTGATAAGGTGCAGCTGAGGAAAGAGGACTGTGAAACCTCCTTATTTCATCATGGTTTGATTAAGTTGCTAGTTTTAGATGGCCTCCAGAAGATAGGCAGAGACTGGAATTCGTTCATTTTCATGGCTGGATTCCAAAGCAAAACTGGTCTTACTCCACAACCAGTTAAAGAACAACCAGTCAGAGAACTCACAATAGTTGAGCTCCAAAAAGAGGCCAGAGCTAAAAAACAAACCAAGTCACAGCTAAGAGAACCAGTGAAGCCACTGATCATTAAAGAACAACCTCAGCAATCAACAAAAGAAAAAGCTCAGGATAAGAAGATTGTACCTGAAACAAGCAGATCTGAAGCAGTCTCAAGGGTAAGGACAAGGAGCCAAATAAATAAAGAAAAAGGTAAAGAAATAGCTGTTGAAGAGAGCCCAGTGTCTAAGGCAAGCCTGAATGATTTATTACAGGCCATTGAGTTTGAGCAAATTGAACCTGTGCATATTGATTTGACACAGTCATCACCAGAAAGTACCAAGAAGTCTAAGGCCTCAAAAAGGCTGAAGTTCGATGAACCAGGTGAAGAATTCATTTTCAAACCTAGAATACCTATTACAAGGAAGCAAGTAAAGGAAGCTCTGCCCAGAACAGAGGAGGCCGAGAAATTGCCCAGAACAGAGGAAGCCGAGAAATTTAAGCAAAAAGACACAAGCATAACAGTCATCATATCTCAAGGAGGTAATATTATAGCTATAAGGAACCAGTTAGAAGCAGCTAAACATGAGATTGGTAAGGTGAAGAATGCCACTAGGGATTCTGCAGTCAGGTATGCAAATTATCGTAAGGCTGTATGGAAAGAAAGTGAAACCCTAGAAAACCAGTTGGATTCAGTAGTTGATGTTTACACATGGACAGTACCAGCAATCAAAGAGGCCAAATTCGTCAGAAAGATAAATATGCACCTAAGAGCTGAGAATAAAGCTATGAAGAAGAAAATCAAAGACCTGAAGGCACAGCTAGACCAGTTAGCTGCTAAATGAAGTTTCTTTTCAAAGAAAGGTTTGTTCCAAATTTTGTCAAATTTTGCTTAGTTTTATTGTTTTGAGGACATGTAGATCCCTGCTATATATATCAAAGGTCAAAGGGAGTTTTGGCAATCAAATGTCTGGGCGGTAAATATCTCAGGACAAAGGCAAGCTGTTTAAACAATTCAGCAGTTTCGTAGCGCGCTACGAAACTGCTGTAGGTGATGGTTTTAACGCAGACAAATAGTTTGGTAATATGGGCGGGAATTTTCAAAAGGAAACACCTAAAGGATATGTAAGAAACCAAATGAAGCTATCAAAGCCGTTCAGATCAAGACAGGTGTACCTTTAAAGAGGTGGAATATTTTGACTCAAGTTTAAAGTTTCTGTTATAAAGCCACTTTATCACTGTTTATGGGGTATTAAATGAATTGCATACAAGGAATTTTGGTCTGCACACTTGTCCATCGATGAAGCCTCCAACACATCAGGAACATGGTAGTGTTCTATATTTTTGGGATATTAAAGGGCTAGAAGACATGCTGCTGTATATTCGAACAAGTTGTGGAAAACTGGAACCGAAAAGCAAGGGATATCTCCTAACACCACTGAAACAGTTAAAGGGGCCAGCATCCAAGGTCAACATGGAGCATTGATTACCCATCTCAGCCATCTCAGCCAAACTGAAAGAAGACCAGGTGTCAAAGAACGAGGAGGAATCATTATACATGGAAGATAGAGTTAGAGTCATAGTCAAATTAGAACTCTTTAAAACTCCAGTTAAGTACTTTATTGTATTTAAGAGTTAGTTGAATAACAGATAGGTGTCATCAAAAGCAGTTATCGAATTCCCCTCATGCTGGAGGAGGAATCTCGAATTAGGTAGAATAAGAATTCTATATATAGCTAAGACAATGATGTAATGAGGGTTGGATATTTGATAAAATAGAGTACTGTTTTGGCTTATGTAGAAAGACAGAGTTCAGTAATATAATAAAACTGCGTTTCTTCTCAGGATTCATAAAGTGTTTTTATGTTCAAGATGTATGGTTTTGCTTATCCCTGATCTATTTTACAGTTGCATAAATGTGTAATCACTCAGAATTCACTTATGCTGCTATGATTTCTTGTACACATTCATGAACTGTGGTTTTATAAGAGTTGTGTTTTGAACATTTAAATGCCACATGCCCTGACTTCTATGTAAAGGCTGTATCATTATTTGCTGAAGTTTTATTGACTCCATAGGCCCAATGGAAACTTGTGTAATGTTTGTCCAACCATCATATTTGTCACTGTTATTTCACAAGAGTTAGCCCTCTTAATTTTTAATCAAAATCAATAACCTTTTGAGAGAGCCCTCTCAGGTTAAGGAGGCTAAACCTTAGTCAAAAGATTGGTTTGAAACAGTTACTTGAAGTCTTCCTGGTTAGCAGCCTTCCAGGGTCTGATTTTGAGATAACATTTTGGTGCGTCTGCCGGGAGCCTGAAGATTACTCATTCCCGAAATTATGAAGCTGAACTTCTGAAGGTAGCAGGAGCTCAGGGGATTTTCGAGGCTGCATTCTACCTTGGTGACTCCATTTAATCTTAAAGTTTAAAATGTGGCTTCGAGAGGAAGATATACAAGGAGTAATCCTGACCCAGATCCACCTTCTCCTGTGGATAACCCAAACATCATCTCAAGGAGCAGGCAAAGATTTTCTGATATACCAGGTACTTCATCTCTATCAAAATCTTTGTTCCCTGAATTTTCTAGAAGTCCTGAAGATAAGATTGTAGATGATAAAATTCATGAGGTATTGTTGAGGTCTGAGAACGAAGAAGAGCTTATTGGAATCATCTTGGATTTACAAAAAAGAGGCATTGATACTTCATCTTTAGTGTCACAAAAGGATAAAGAAGAGTTTTGGGAGGTTGTTACTTCAGAATTGCTATTAGAGGAAGAGGACTTGAATCAGCTCAAAGAGCTTGACCCTTTTGAAGTTTTGCTCAAATCTAAAACTGGTTTACCTCTCCCAAATTGGAGTTCTTTTGTCAGTGGTTTACAAAGTCCAAATAGCCCTTTTCGTACCCATACTTTATCTTCTGCCTCTGCTAGTCCAAATAGTTCTCAGACAACATCTCATACTAGTTCTGGTTCCACTGGTCATACAATACCTGTTATCACTGCTCCTCCATTCACTATGGCTATACCTGCTAGGTATGCCCCTCTAGCTCTTCCTGCTGTTTTGCATGATCTTCCTAGTAAATATGCTGCCAGAATTCCAACATGGGGAGGAGATGAAGATATTACAGCCGAGGAACATGTGGATAGGTTCAATGATTTTGTTGACAGGGAAGAGGTGGATGATGAAGATGTAAAATTAAGACTGTTTGCTCAAACTTTCATTGGGGAAGTCAGAAAATGGTTTAAAGCCCTTGGAGCTGGTAGCATTCGTAGTTGGGCTGAATTTGAAGATAGCTTTCTGAGGAAATGGGGAAACAGAACCAACCCTGTTCAAGCCCTCACCGAATACAATAATCTAAGAAGAGCTCCAGATGAAACTGTCCAAAACTTTTCCAAGAGGTTTAATAAAACATATAATTCTATTCCAGCACATTTGAAACCTCCTGGAGCTTTGGCACAGTTGAGATATGCTGAGTCATTTGATTCAGATTTCTCTCTTTTACTCAGGGAAAGAGAGTCTGCCACTCTTGCTGACATGCAAAATGATGCAATTAAGGTAGAAGTGAATATGCTTGCTGCTAAGAAATCAAAGATGGCAAAGACAAAGATAAAGGAAGAAGAGAAGCCTTCCACCTCTGCTCAAGAAGACAAGTTTGAAACAATGATGAAAACCATGGAGAAATTGATGGACCGATTAGCTCTTGGGAATACTTCTGCTCCTCAAGCACAACAAGAACCTCAATTCAGGAACCCTCAATTCAGAAGGCCTCAGAATCAGCAAAGGCCAAGAGACAACAGAAATCAGCAGGCAGATCCTCCAGTGAGACCTCCTTTCCAACAAAACTTGGTGGATGAAGAAGAAGAACCTGAAGTCCCTGAGGAATCTATCCATTGCTTTGATGAAGAAGATTCAGGAATTTTCTTAACTAAGGAGGAACATGATGAGTCTAGCATGATAAAATCAGAAGAAGAGCCTTCAGATTTCTTAAAGGGTTATCAGCATGCTATATTTGAGATACAGAAGCAGTACAATCTTAGGAATAGAGATGTTCCTATCACAGCAAACAAGGCACAGCCCAAGAAGAATATCTCAAAGGTAGTTGAGGATAAGAAGGAAAAATCAAAGGTGGTTGAAGGTAAAGGTGATTCCCCTCTTGATAAAAAGGATATTCAAACTCCTTCTCCTTCTAAAGAAATTGAAAAGTCTACTTCTGTTTTTAACATTGAGAATGAGATTGCAAAAATTAAAATATCAGTTCCTTTCAATGAAATTCTCAAGGTAGACAAATACAGAAGCAAGATTGTTGAAATGCTTAATTCTCCACCAGGAGTGGCTGATATCCTAAATGTACAAGAGGATAGTCCGATTATCTGTTTAGGACCAAGAATTGAGGATGAACAAAATGATGAGTTTCCCCCCTTTTACTTAAGCATTAATATTCATGATATGACTTTACATAATGCTATGTTGGATTCAGGGGCATCACATAATCTCATGCCTAAGGTAATTATGGAAAGACTGGGGTTATAAGTAACCAGACCATACAAGGACTTATTTTCCTTTGATTCAAAGAGAGTTCATTGCATTGGTTTAATAAAGGATGTTGTTGTGGCACTCACACAAATCCCAGCAAAAACAACTGTCATGGACATTGTTGTTGCAGATATTCCACCTAAGTTTGGGATGCTCCTTTCAAGGTCATGGGCAGCAAAAATTAAGGGTACCATGCAAATGGATCTAACATATGCTACCATCCCAGTGTTTGGTGAACAAAGGAGGTTGTATCGTGAAACAAGGATGGCCTACATGGTAAGCAGCAAAGACAAGCCTCAGAATTTTCCTATTTACTCATGTGATACCGGTCTTGGATCAACTATCATTTTCAATGAATCAGTTGGAAAAGAATCACTAGATGAACATGCAGAAAATCAGTGTCAAGAAGGACAGCAAAGAGATGAAAGAGACATCATGGGCTGCTGGTCATTATATTTTGATGGAGCAGCAGGAAAAGAAGGGGCAGGAGCTGGCATTTGGATCACTAGTCCAACTGAAGAAAGTAAGTTTCTCTCATATAAATTAAACTTTGATTGTACCAACAATATGGCTAAGTACGAGTCTCTAGTTTTAGGTTTGGAAGCCTTGATAAAGTTGAAAGCAAAAAACATTGCTGTTTGTGGAGATTCCGAATTGATCATTAAACAAGTACAAGGTACATATCAAACAAAGGATGCAAGGATGAGAGCATGCAGAAATTTAGTGTTGGAACTGTTGGAAAAATTTCAATCCTATTCCTTCAGCATCAAAACTAGAGATCAAAATTCTATTGCAGATTCTCTTGCTGTTTCAGCTAGTCTCTTTATTATTCCCAAGCACTCTTCTGAAAGCTATGAAGTGGAGGTTCGCCATAGACCAGTCATACCAGATAATATCATAAATTGGCAAGTCTTTGAGGATGATCAGCAGGTAAGGAATTTCATTGAATTAAAAGAAGAGTTTGAGCACAATCAAATAGATCAGCAGAATATGTTAACAGAGTCAAGGGGAAGTTCTGAAGTTTTACAGCTACAAAACAACTTAATCCCTAAAGGCCTCATTCCCCTTGAAAAATTATTTGATCAAAATGATGTATTCAAAGCACCAAGGCTGCAAGCTAATGAAGAGGAAATAGAAAACTGTAATTTAGGTGACTCAGTTGTGCCTAAAATAGTCAAGATTTCAAAGTTCCTTTCAGCTGATATGAAGACCAAATATATTGAAATGATGAAAAAGTTCATTGATGTTTTTGCATGGAGCTATGCTGATTTGAAACAATATGATTCTTCAATCATACAACACACCATCCCTATTAAGTAGAATGAGAAACCTTTTAAGCAGAAGCTAAGAAGGATTAATCCTCTTCTAATGCCACTAATTGAAAAAGAAGTGAAAAAGCTTTTTGATGCCAAAATTATTGTTCCAATCAGATTCTCAAATTGGCTTGCTAACTTGGTACTAGTCAGAAAAAAGAATGGGGAGATCAGAATTTGTATAGATTTCAGGAACTTAAACAAAGCTTCATTGAAAGATAACTACCTTCTCCCCAAAATGGATTTCATTCTGCAAAACATTGTTGGTTCACAAAGGATGTCTATGCTTGATGGCTTCTCAGGGTACAATCAGATCCTTGTTCACCCAGATGATCAGGAGAAAACAGCTTTCACTACACCATGGGGAACATTTATGTATGCAAAAATGCCCTTTGGCCTCATGAATGCAGGAGCAACCTTCCAGAGAGCAATGGATATTGCTTTTGCTGAAGAGAAGGACAAATCAGTGGTGGTTTATCTTGATGATATCACAGTTTTTTCAAAGAAGGAAGAAGACCACTTAAAGCATCTTGAAAGGGTCCTACTGAAGTGTAGGAGGTTTGGTATTTCTTTAAACCCAACCAAAAGTATTTTTGCTTTAACTTCTGGCAAATTGCTTGGACATATTATTTCTGAAGAAGTAATTAGGATTGATCCTAATAGAGTTAGTGCTATTCAAAAGTTAGATTTACCAAGGAGTAAGAAGGAGATTCAATCCTTTCTTGGAAAAGTTAACTTTGTTAGAAGATTCATTCCTAACTTTGCTGAAGTGGTTAAGAACATAACAAAGATGTTAAAGAAAGGAGCAGATTTTAAATGGACACCTGAAGCAAAGAAATCATTTGAAGAGATTAAGAAAGCACTTACTCAAGCACCAGTCCTCATTAGCTCAGATTTTACCAAGGAATTTCTGATCTTCACATTTGCTTCTGAAGACACAATTGCTGGAGTCTTACTGCAAAAAGGAGGTCAAGGTACTGAACAACCCATTTCCTTCTTTAGCAAGACATTGGCTAATGCTGAATTGAAATATAATATCTTGGAGAAACAGGCTTATGCATTGGTGAAAGCCATTAAGGATTTTAGGATTTATGTTTTGCACTCTCACATTGTTGCATACGTGCCCAATACTGTTATAAAAGACATTCTTACACAAGCTGATCCAGATGGAAAAAGGGGAAAGTGGATAGCAAAGTTGTTGGAGTATGACATTGAGATCAAACCCACCAAGCTGGTAAAGGGTCAAGGCCTAGCCAAATTGTTGACTCAATCAAATCTGGACTGTATTGATATTAATTTAAGCACAGAAATCTCAGAAATTTCTGAAAATGAAGAAGAGTTGGTCCAAATCAATGAGAAATTTTTGATCTCAGAATGGTATAAGGATGTGGCATTTGTCTTGCAGCATAATAGAGCTCCTGATAACCTTTCAAAATCCAAAGCTCAGTTCACCAAGTTGAAATCTCTCAGATATTTTGTATATGACCAAAATCTGTTTTGGAAGGATGCAGGAGGAATATTATTAAATTGTCTCATTGAAGAAGAAGCTGATAAAGTAATTGATGAGTTTCATAAAGGGGATTGTGGAGGTCATCACTATTGGAAAGCCACTGCAAACAAGGTCTTGAGAGCTGGCTATTTTTGGCCAACTATGTTTAGAGATATCTATAGAAAGATAGCCACATGTCATGAATGTCAGCTGTTTGAGGGAAAGAGAAAGCTCATGCCAATGCCTTTGGTTCCCATTTATGTTGAAGCACCTTTCCAGCAGTGGGGATTAGATTTTATAGGGGAAATCCATCCTCCTTCATCAGGGCAACATCGCTGGATTCTCACAGCCACCGACTACTTTACAAAATGGATAGAGGCAATACCCACAAGGCAAGCAAATGATTCTGCGATTATTTCTTTCTTAGAAAATAACATATTATCAAGGTTTGGTTGTCCAATCAAGATCATTACAGATAATGCTCAAGCTTTCAAGTCCAAAAGAATGATTAATTTTTGTCATCAGTATCACATTTCCCTTGGACATTCCACTGCTTATTATCCACAGGGAAACGGATTAGCTGAGTCATCAAACAAGAGTCTTGTGAGAATCATAAAGAAGCTGCTGCAAGAAAATAAAAAAACTTGGCATTTGAAACTGAAATATGCCTTGTGGGCTGACCGGATTTGCACAAAGAGGTCCGTTGGAACATCACCATATGAACTTGTGTATGGAGCAGAGGCTATATTCCCAACATCTCTCGGGGTACCAGTAATGAAGCTGATTCAAGGATTAGAAGAGGAACCAAATGCTATACAGTGAACGATCAATCAGCTAATAGCTTTGTAGGAGAAAAGAAGTGAGGTGTTTGACAGTCACCAACAAAACCAGAACAGGGTCAAGAGAGCATTTGACAAAAATATCAAAGAGGTTACATTTCAGATTCATGATAAGGTCCTGAAATGGGAAGCCAGAATTGAAGAGAAAGGTAAACATGGTAAATTTGAAAATTTGTGGAAAGGGCCATATCAAATTTCTGCTTTCCATGGAAATAACACCTACATTCTGCAGGAGGTTGATGGAACACCATATGCTGGAGGACCTGTTAATGGCAGGTTCCTAAAGCATTACAATTAATTGAATCTCTGCCAAGTGTCTCACAAACATTGTATATAACCGTTTTATGAATCTTTCTTGTTGAAAATAAATGACAAGCTGAACAGAAAGCTTAAGCCCGAGGTGAAGGCCCACAAAGCTAGAAAGGAATGCTTGTCAACTCTGTGCATGTTTTCAGAAATTGAATAAAGCACTGGACCTACGAGTTCTTAGTGTACTACAGGAGCACACTATCCCAAGTGGAGCCACTGTTATCACTTAGAACTAAAAACTCTATGCATATAGATGTTTGTCTTAGTTCAATGACAAAGGTCTGTGTCAAGTTGATTTCGTTTTATATTTCTTACTTAGGATTTGGAGTTTTAAAAAGTTTTTGATTCAAACTATACTCGAATCCTATTGGTTCTCCTCCACCATCATTGTTTTATAAGCCATGTCTTGTCTTATCCTAGTCACCGAGTCTTTTAGTGATTTCGCAGCGTAATCCTATTGGCCAGTTTCGCAGCGCAATTATGGTTTAACAATTTCGCAGCGCGTTATGATTAGGCCGTTTCGCAGCGCATCATTAGAATTTTAAACTAACCGCGCTGTAAAATCGGGGATTCGTGCATTTCGCAGCGAATCTTTCCCAAAATGTCAAGTCTGTTGATGAGTCACCAATTGTGTCCTCTCATGTCAGTTTGTGTACCTCTCGTATCATGTTTGAGCGCTCATTAATCACTACTCCACCAATAGATCTGTTGAAATGCACAGAAATATCATTCCCAATGGATTTTACCGTGCATGGACCTTTATAATAATCGTAAGTGCTGCATGAGTGTCAAGTCTGTCTGATGATGTATTTGAAATTTCAAGCGAGGCTGTTTTCAAGTGAGGCTGTTTTCAAGCGAGCCTGATTACAAGCGAGGCCGAGTTAAAAAAGAATTGAACCGCCATTTCAACTGAAGCTGTTGGTCATTGTGTGTGTGAAGATTTCAAAGAGAAAAATGGAGAGAAAAGAACACAGATCCGGTAAATGCCAGAGGACTGAACCTGAAGGTCTAGACATAGCATTGAGGGATGAAGGCGTGAAGAAAACATTCAAAGATGCCGGGTGCTGGAACTTTTGTAAAAAGCTGCAAGGAGGACATGCGCAGGTAACCAAAGAATTTGCGCTAAACTTCACTGGTTTAAATTCAAAAATAGCTATGTTGGAAGTTCAAGTGTCTCCAGAAGCAATATCTGCTATAACAGAGATCCCAAGAGGACGACAAGAATGGTTTAAGAATTTTAAGTTTGATATGAATCCATGTAAGGAGTTTTTAAAAGAAGCATATGTGAATGAAGACCTAACAAAAGCAGTGCCCAGAAACTATGTTAAGGAGCATTATGCCCTTCTTCTCACCTGCATTCAAAAATACTTGACCTGTGAAGGAAGATACAATAAGGTCTATTCTTATCATTTCAAACTGCTCTTGCATTTCACTGGGAAAGTTTCCATAGACATTCCTTTTTACTTATTTCACAGTTTGAGTAAAATGTGTGATAAGGTGCAGCTGAGGAAAGAGGACTGTGAAACCTCCTTATTTCATCATGGTTTGATTAAGTTGCTAGTTTTAGATGGCCTCCAGAAGATAGGCAGAGACTGGAATTCGTTCATTTTCATGGCTGGATTCCAAAGCAAAACTGGTCTTACTCCACAACCAGTTAAAGAACAACCAGTCAGAGAACTCACAATAGTTGAGCTCCAAAAAGAGGCCAGAGCTAAAAAACAAACCAAGTCACAGCTAAGAGAACCAGTGAAGCCACTGATCATTAAAGAACAACCTCAGCAATCAACAAAAGAAAAAGCTCAGGATAAGAAGACTGTACCTGAAACAAGCAGATCTGAAGCAGTCTCAAGGGTAAGGACAAGGAGCCAAATAAGTAAAGAAAAAGGTAAGGAAATAGCTGTTGAAGAGAGCCCAGTGTCTAAGGCAAGCCTGAATGATTTATTACAGGCCATTGAGTTTGAGCAAATTGAACCAGTGCATATTGATTTGACACAGTCATCACCAGAAAGTACCAAGAAGTCTAAGGCCTCAAAAAGGCTGAAGTTCGATGAGCCAGGTGAAGAATTCATTTTCAAACCTAGAATACCTATTACAAGGAAGCAAGTAAAGGAAGCTCTGCCCAGAACAGAGGAGGCCGAGAAATTGCCCAGAACAGAGGAAGCCGAGAAAATTAAGCAAAAAGACACAAGCAGAACAGTCATCATATCTCAAGGAGGTAATATTATAGCTATAAGGAACCAGTTAGAAGCAGCTAAACATGAGATTGCTAAGGTGAAGAATGCCACTAGGGATTCTGCAGTCAGGTATGCAAATTATCGTAAGGCTGTATGGAAAGAAAGTGAAACCCTAGAAAACCAGTTGGATTCAGTAGTTGATGTTTACACATGGACAGTACCAGCAATCAAAGAGGCCAAATTCGTCAGAAAGATAAATATGCACCTAAGAGCTGAGAATAAAGTTATGAAGAAGAAAATCAAAGACCTGAAGGCACAGCTAGACCAGTTAGCTGCTAAATGAAGTTTCTTTTCAAAGAAAGGTTTGTTCCAAATTTTGTCAAATTTTGCTTAGTTTTATTGTTTTGAGGACATGTAGATCCCTGCTATATATATCAAAGGTCAAAGGGAGTTTTGGCAATCAAATGTCTGGGTGGTAAATATCTCAGGACAAAGGCAAGCTGTTTAAACAATTCAGCAGTTTCGTAGCGCGCTACGAAACTGCTGTAGGTGATGGTTTTAACGCAGACAAACAGTTTGGTAATATGGGCGGGAATTTTCAAAAGGAAACACCTAAAGGATATGTAAGAAACCAAATGAAGCTATCAAAGCCGTTCAGATCAAGACAGGTGTACCTTTAAAGAGGTGGAATATTTTGACTCAAGTTTAAAGTTTCTGTTATAAAGCCACTTTATCACCGTTCATGGGGTATTAAATGAATTGCATACAAGGAATTTTGGCCTGCACACTTGTCCATCGATGAAGCCTCCAACACATCAGGAACATGGTAGTGTTCTATATTTTTGGGATATTAAAGGGCTAGAAGACATGCTGCTGTATATTCGAACAAGTTGTGGAAAACTGGAACCGAAAAGCAAGGGATATCTCCTAACACCACTGAAGCAGTTAAAGGGGTCAGCATCCAAGGTCAACATGGAGCATTGATTACCCATCTCAGCCATCTCAGCCAAACTGAAAGAAGACCAGGTGTCAAAGAACGAGGAGGAATCATTATACATGGAAGATAGAGTTAGAGTCATAGTCAAATTAGAACTCTTTAAAACTCCAGTTAAGTACTTTATTGTATTTAAGAGTTAGTTGAATAGCAGATAGGTGTCATCAAAAGCAGTGATCGAATTCCCCTCATGCTGGAGGAGGAATCTCGAATTAGGTAGAATAAGAATTCTATATATAGCTAAGACAGTGATGTAATGAGGGTTGGATATTTGATAAAACAGAGTACTGTTTTGGCTTATGTAGAAAGACAGAGTTCAGTAATATAATAAAACTGCTTTTCTTCTCAGGATTCATAAAGTGTTTTTATGTTCAAGATGTATGGTTTTGCTTATCCCTGATCTATTTTACAGTTGCATAAATGTGTAATCACTCAGAATTCACTTATGCTGCTCTGATTTCCTGTACACATTCATGAACTGTGGTTTTATAAGAGTTGTGTTTTGAACATTTAAATGCCACATGCCCTGACTTCTATGTAAAGGCTGTATCATTATTTGCTGAAGTTTTATTGACTCCATAGGCCCAATGGAAACTTGTGTAATGTTTGTCCAACCATCATATTTGTCACTGTTATTTCACAAGAGTTAGCCCTCTTAATTTTTAATCAAAATCAATAACCTTTTGAGAGAGCCCTCTCAGGCTAAGGAGGCTAAACCTTAGTCAAAAGATTGGTTTGAAACAGTTACTTGAAGTCTTCCTGGTCAGCAGCCTTCCAGGGTCTGATTTTGAGATAACAGAAGTAAGGATTTTTCTGGGGGAAACGCAACATTGGAGGAAGTTCATTGCCAATTTCTCTTCCATAGCAGCTCCACTACATCCTTTGACTAGAGTGAAGGTTGTCTTCCAGTGGGGAGGAAAACAACAAAAATAATTCGATGATTTAAAACAAAATATTAGTTCAAGCCCAATTTTAGCATTGTCAGATTTGAAACAACCATTTGAAATACAAACATATGCAAGTGACTATGCCATGGGTGCAGTTCTTTTACAACATGGTAAGCCCATTTCATTTCATTCTGAGATTTTTAATGGCGCTGTTATTAATTATCCTACATATGATAAAGAGATTTACGCATTTGTGAAAGTTGTGAAGAAATGGAAGCATTACTTGATGTGAAAAGAAACCATTATTTACAATGATCATCAACCTTTGCAATATTTGCAATCTCAAACAAAATTGCAATAATCAAGGCACTTTCGTTGGATGAGATTCTTATAGAAATTCCACTTGGTAATCAGGTACAAGAAATGTATTTATAACAAAGTTGCTGATATGCTTGCTAGACTAGTTGTTAGTGTAGCCATTTTACTCAAGAATAGTTCTGTTTTGCTCGAAAGATATGTTGAACAATACGTACATGATACTAACTTTTAAGAGGTATATTCAAACTTGAGTCAAGGCCACCAAGTTGAGGAATTAGACTACCATGTACATGATAATTTGTTGTATCATTTGGGAAAACTTTGTGTTGCACAGGGAGAGAGTGTAAATGTCACAAGGGAAGCGCACACTTCTCTTATTACTAGACATTTCGGTGGAAGTAAAACAGTGGCAATTTTTCAGACATATTTTTACTGGCCTCTTATGCTTGAAAGTGTGTCACGCTTTATATGAGGTTGTTCATTGTGTGCAGTGAGTAAGCCTAGTAATAGGAAACTAGGATTGTACACGCCACTTCCAGTGCCTTCATGTCCGTGGGAGAGTGTTCCATGGATTTTGTAGGAGGTCTTCCTTTATCAAGAAAATGTCATGATTATTTGTATGTAGTTGTGGATAGGTTCAACAAGATGTGCATATTAATGCCTTGTAAAAAACAAATTACAACTGAACAAACAACTCAACTTTTCTTTCAAAATGTATGGGTTCATTTTGGATTACCTACTTCTATTGTAAGTGATCGTGATTCCCGATTTGTTGAGAATTTTTGGTCAAGTTTATGGAACTTGATGGAAACCAAGTTGAAGAAAAGTACAACCTTCCATCCACAAACAGATGGTCAAAATGAAGTGGTTAACATGATATTTATTCATTTGCTAAGAGGATATTGCAACAAATATCCTAAGTTGTGGGATGAATGGTTGCATTATATTCAACATGCTTGCAACTGAGCAAAACATTCTTCTACTCTAACTTCGCCTTTTGAGGCATGTCTTGGTTATTTTCCTAAATCACATTTGGATTTAATCTTTGAGAAAGATGTAGCTGTAGATGGACATAGCGAAATAGATAGAACAAAAAAACTCATTAAGAAAATCAAGTTGATTTACCAAACAGTTCAAGAACAATTAGAAAATAGTCAAGGCAAGTATAAGGCAAGGTATGATAAGCATCGTGTGGATCATTAGTTTCAGGTAGGTGATGAAGTTTGGCTCTACATTAGCAAGGAAAGGCATCAAGGTGAAGGTAAAAAGCTGAAACCAATTCGTTATGGTCCATTTAAAATTTTGGAAATGATTGGTAATAATGATTTCAAGCTTGATTTTCCTTCATATATGAAAGTTTATTCCGTTGTTAATGTTGAAAATTTGAGATTGTATGAGCCTCTTTTGATTGAAGATCAAGGAGAAAGTGTACAGATTCCATCAATTGAAAATTTTTCTCCTGAATTTCTTGATGAGCTTCAACAGACACCATACTTGACAGAAGAATGAGGTCATCAAAGAGGGGAAATTTTGATTATCTACGAGTGGGTCTCAAAGGTACAAATCCATAAAAGGCCAAATGGATTGAAGAGGGGAAGGTGAAGGAACAATACCCTCATCTGTTCAATAAATGAATATAATCTTTTGGGGTCCAAAAGGCTTCCAGTGGGGAGGAGTGATAAGGTTCTCAATTTTATGCTAAAAAATCAAAGTGTTAGAATCTTGTTAAACTCAGCTTTAGATCTAAGAGCTAGTCATTCTGAATCCAACAGTGCAAACGACACTCAAACCCGAACTCGTATGCAAAATTTAGAGCAAGTCAAAGTTCAAGTTTGAATTGTCTACATGACAGGATTAGATGACATGGCAAAGCCCTTCGATGAATGAGGACGTACCAAGTGGCAGGCTCCCATTAGCCCCCGCAAATTGTAAATCGCAGTCATAGGCAGAAAGGTGTTTGAAATCGGCCCCAACACAGACAGGTTTCAATGCAATCTAATCGCAATCACATATCACAAATGAACGAGTATTACAGAATCGGCCCCTAGCGAAGCCCGATTGCGATGCGATTTATCACATATTTCAATCGCAGAAAAGGGTTGTGTTTGTGATGTTTCTAGAAGTAATCTCTAAATTGCGATTTGCGATGGACTGCCCGAATGCGATATTTTATATATTCCAGTTAATACTCCCGTCAGGTCCGCGATATTGATATTGCAACATCGCCGCCGTGTTAACAAGACCTCCAGCCTGCCAAACTTTGCCGATTTTGATTTGCTATACGACTAACACGATATAGCCTTCCACGCGGCGAAATATTCACGCAGTTAGCGGATTTTGGAGCGAATTTATGGGATTATGTTGGTTTTGGAGCAATTTTTGGAACAAAAAGTGGGAGAATTAAGAGAAGTAATAAATTTTTCAGTTCTTATCTAAATTGGATGCAAAAAAATGCTATATAGCCATTTTTGGCATTCTGAACTCATTGAGATAGGTTTTAGAGACATTTGAGCATTGTAAACACACTTTTGCTGTAATTTTGAGCATAATAAAGAGGCCTAAGCATTGGAAGCTGAACCAAGGAGACATAGCCTAGGAGGGGTGAACTCCTCATCGAATCTCTGTGTTGTGTGTTGTATTTTGATATTATTTGCTGATATTTGGTTGTTGTTCAGCATATGTTTTATGTTAAATTGTTTATAACATTTATATAAGAAACTCTAATGGCAATCAGTTAATTAAGCAAACATGGTGAATCCTTAAGATCTTTATAAGCAAATGATAAGCATCTTGGGTTTTATTTTGAATGGGGAATTAGCACAACATTACTAATATGCTCCATTTTAGATCAACCGGTGCGCCACAAGGTGATACACTTGGCCTAATGTATCCCTTGTACAAGATTTCCTTCAACTGCAACTTTAACTCAACCAACTTAGGTGTGCTTATCCTATAAGGTGCTTTTGATGTTGGAGCTGCCCCTGGTACTAACCCAATAGAAAAGTCTACATCCCTGTGAGGTGGAAACTCTATAATGTCCTCAAAAAATACAACCTTGAATTGTTGTAAAATTGGGCACCTTCTCAACACATCTGCATCTTCAACTTCCTTACCCTTATCGCTAGAAATGTGTAGTGCAAATAGCTTACATCCTTTCCTACGACTACGCTTTGCTTGCATAGCTGTCACCATCATAATTGATGTAACTTTTTTCTTACCCTGTAAGACTCTTGGTTCTCCATTGTCATCAACACACTCAATGGATTTTTCATAACAATCTACCTTGGTTCTACGAAGATACAATCAATCCATGTCCAACAACATATAGTATGATCCAAATGGTAATATATTCAAATGTGCTGTGGTAGGCATACCATTCAAATCGAATACACAAGCTCTTACCCAATGATGAATTCGATTCTCCGTACTTGTAGCCAACTACACTAACCAAGACTCTGCATGCAATTCCGTACTCAAACCACACTTATCCACCAAGTAAGGACTAACATAGCTATAATTAGATCTAGGGTCAATAAAAATAGAAATAACTTGATCACAAAGCTTACCATCCATCTCAACGATAGATGCCTGATGATATCCCTGTTTGTTATCCAATGCTACATAGATACGCAAAATACCTTGACCAACATCCCCAAAAGTATGTGCCTCTTGCACATTATATATATGAGGTCTAACACCCTAATTCTGCAGACAATCTCTCCCGCGATGATCCTTGCCACAAATCCAACACTCTACAGGCTTCCAGCCTATCTCCTTGTTGTTTTTTCCTGATCGGAATCCCTGTCTTCTATTTGATGCATTTAACTTCTTAGGTGGTGCGAACTTCTCCTTGTTACCTATATCCTGAGGCCTTGCTCTCTTTCTGTCCCATTTTCCTTTGTTCTTTGCATTACCTGTCGAGTCTGGCTTAGTCTCAGTTCTGCGCTTCAATTGTTCATAGCAACGCCTTAGCTTCCGAATGGCTTCTTCCAATGTTCTAAGCTTATCGAACTCAATCCTATCTTTAAATTCAACCGGTAACCCACTAATCAACCTTTGAATCCTGGCCTTTTCCTATGTGAGATAAGGCACACACCTTAGCAATTCCAAGAATCTGCTAGTGTACTCATCATCTGTCATGGAACCCATCTTGAACTCATAAAATTATTTCTCTCTGTCATCAAAGTATCTCTTTGACAAATACTTCTTCTTGAATAGCCGCTCAAACTCACTCCAAGTCAAATCCACCTCATGAATACACTTGACATTCTTCACATATTCCCACCAAATGTATGCTTTACCTTTGAGACTGAATGTAACCACTCTAGCTTTCATGTTCTCTGAATAGTCATGTAATCTGAAGAACTTCTTCATGCAAGAAACCATGCCTCTGCATCCAATGATTTCTTCATATCTTCATCAAATGTTGGTGGCTTTGCTTTCTTAAACCCATTCGAAAAATATCCCCTATCACTTCTCCTGTAAGGATGATAACGATGACAATCATGATGCCTAACTGAATCAGAACTAGAATAATACTTGTGTCTATCCCCTCTCCTATTCAGAGTGTCTAAAAATCTGCCATATTTAATTGTGTCATCTCTATTTGACCTGTGACCACCATGCGACCGACTAACATATGCCCCATCAGTTCTATCCTCCTCATAGCTGATCCGACGTGGTCCCTGTCGCTGCAAATCTGACAAAATATGAAGTATCACTGCATTTACCTCAGCTTGTTTTTCTTGTTCTTGCATGATTATGTCATTACCTACCTTACAACTCCTTATTTCTTCCTTTAAGCTTCTCAGTGTAACTGCTAAATCGGAAGATTTTCCAACACCATACTGCTCTTCGGATTCATAGGGAGAGTCTTTGTAGTCAACCATCTTTCTATCCATTTGATATTTCTTCCTGCAAGGTGTATCATGTCAACTAAACCAAATCAAAATAAACCAACATACTTTAGTATAGATCTAGGAGGATACCTTGCATGCAAGATCAATAAATCAACGTGATACCTGTATAACATAATCATTACAACATATAGAAACATAAAACATAAGCATATGACCATGCAACCATCATTCTAGATAGGGTCCAGTCATCAATGCATGACCTCAACAACAACACACCATGGCCTCATGCATGAAAACCTTCATCATTACTTCACTATACCCTTGACCACATGCAAACATGAACATGAATAAGCGATGCATAACCATCTAGACATATGCGTAAACACGTATGATCAAACATGAATAAACAATACTTGAAATCAAACCTGCAAGAATGATACATGAAACCAAGCATACAAGAATGTAACCAAACATGTAAGAATGTAACCAATAATACTACAACGATACATTTAAGTGACATAAATCGACATGTAACTAGTCATACACTCACAAGGATGCATTCCATAATAACAACCTCAAATTTCACATGAAGACATCACTACAACCATGAATAACATCATGCAAATGCAAAAAGCACATGGAATGCAAGGGTGAGACACACACATGCAACTGACATGTATGTATGAGCAACACATAACACATCTAGTCTAAGGGGTAGCTCTGATACCACTCTGGAACACCCTCCTCCTACATCTACCCAAGCAATCGTCTAGCCGGGGTAAACATGCGACAAGAGACCACTATGATATGATTTGACCTCCTAAGTCATGTTAAGGAAGTGGAACTGACAAGACACACCATACAAACATTAATCATAAGCTACAAGACCCTCAGGAACCAATCCAATACTTTAGATAGCTTGCCTTGGGGTCCCACTAAACTTTTGGACAACTTAAGCCTTAGTCGCTCCCATGCTATAGGCATGAGGGCAACCAAAAACCCAAAGTCGCTCTCACAGGCTTGCTTGCCAGCGACCAGAGACCAAATCTGTTAGTGCTATAGCAACGACTTCGGGATTTGGGCCATTTTTTCAGGTCCAGAGCCCGGGCCATTGCCCAGAATTGAACCATCTCTTAAAATCAGTAAAATAACATGGAAATGACAGTACTAAAGCAAATGCTTGTTCAAGACCTTGACTGGACCCCTACTAGCCATAATAGGCATTTCGTCAAACATATCGTGAATATGTAATTTACAAGTGTTCTAAGAATAGGGGTCTTATACTTAACTGAGAATAATTAAGTGTCAAAATTGGCAAATAGGGCCAAACTCCATGTGGGTCATCTTATTTATGGAAGTTGATATTTTTCTTGGATCCCTCTCATCGAGAGGTGTAGGATTGATCTAAAGATCATCTAATTACGATAAATATTTATGAAGGTGTTGTGACCACCAACAACCCCCCTCTTTCTTTAGTATTAGCAATAACACTAAAGAAGTGGGGACCCTTAGTAAAAAATCCAAAAATTTTATAATTTGTTTTGTATTATACTCCAAAAAAAAAATACATCGCACGGAGAAGAATGAAACATTTCTTTATGAGCACAATAAGAAACCGCGAAGAAGCGGCGCGAAATTCATCACATCGCATACATTAAAAAGCACCCATAAATGAGAATCTTAAGAAATCTCCGATGACCGATATGCGCCATCGCATATCGCAGCTTCGCGTAAACAGCACACGAATAACTTAACAAATTGCAGCGATGCTGCGACGCTGCGATCTGTGATAAATGCGATCTGCGATCTTGCTATGCTGCGATCAGTGCGATCCTGCGATCTGCCCGATTCTGCGATTTGTCCAATTCTGCGATACGAGTCGCAGAAATCTCCCATCACAAATTCTCCTCGGCTCAACATTTAAGAGAAGCTGTCCCTAAACCAAAATTGGGCGCGCGCCTAAAAAAGATTAATGAATGTACGCCAAAGTATTCATGAAGGACAGTTTTGTGTTTTTCGAAGAGTCAGTTCACTGCGGGTGTCATGATTTTATACATTCGTAGAGCTTAAAGCTTTCATGTCAAAATTTATTATCATTACTTTTTTCCTTTGCATGAACTGCAGGAATAAAAAACAGGGAACAACATGAAGCAATGCGCAGGAAACATCTAAGGAAAAAGCGCTAAAGGCGGAAAACGCACCAGAAAGGCCCGGATCAAAGGATGGAGGCAGTTTTTGATGCGCGATTAGAGCTAGGCAGTTTTTGATGCTAATCGCGCATCGCTAAGAAAATTGTTCAGAAAGCAAAGTCCCTAACTTGCTTAGTCATCCACGAATCCGGAAACCAAGATAGCAAAAGAAGAGGCATTTTAAGAGGAATCTGGGTTGTTACCAAGTATATATGCAATGAATTTGCCCAACCAGAAGATGATTCTAAAAAAATATCTTCTAGTTTACTAAAAAGTGGTGCTAGCGCTTTTCATTTCTATTTCCGTAGCTCAAACAAAAGCAGAAGACAGCCAACCGACTCTTCCCAGGCAAATGTTGCGTGCTCGCAACACTAAAGAGCAAGTGCAGAAATAGTTAGAAATTAGATTCAATTTTTAGAAATAAGTTTGCTTAGATAAAGGGCGGTCATTTAAACCATATCCAAAATTTATGTAATTAAGTTATTTAGTTAGCAGTATTTAAACCCTTCTCATGCATTTAGAGAAAGGTCCAGAAATTTGTCAAAAACTTGTCCTCAGAACATGCACTTCTGCACCCTCAGAGGAGGTTTTGATGAATGGATGGATCAAGATTTATTAATGTTTTCTTTTGATATCTGCTACTGATGTTTCACTTCTGTACTCTTAGTAGATATTAGAACAAGTAGAGATAAATCATTGTTGCTTGAAGCTTATGAGTAGGACTTGTCATAAATGGTACTTTTATCTCTTGATCATTTCTGCTTATTTTCTTAAAGTGATATACAGTTTTTCGTTGTTTATATATTATTGCATGAATGTGTGAGTTACCATTTGGCACTTTTGTACGGTGGAGTCATTTATTTATGCTTGATACATGAATAAATTATTATGCGATACGCTGTTCACAACTGTTTTGCCTAACTTTTTATGCAAAGTGGTTCATCTTAATTGATTTCCATTCTTATGATAGCTGAATGATCTTTATTACCAGTTATTGTTTGAAATCTCTTTAGATCGCATAATAGAAGAAATACATCCCGGGTTAACATAGATTAGATGTGCTGTTCTCATTAGATTACAATATCATAGAATTAGATTAAAATAGCTTAGAATAGAACTCTTAGATCAGCATCATCCAACTCTGCACACACACACACCCTTAGATTCGGAAACTGGTCCCATTATCCTCAGTCGGACCCGCTATACCAAATGGATAAGGAGCTGCCAACCAAGGTCCGGACCGGGTGGGTATCCCCCTTGTTGTCGACCCGATTTTCAGGGCTTCAACATATTTGGCGCTAGAAGGAGGGCCTGAACTATGAATGGCACTTAAATCAAAATCTAAATACCATTCTGAGAGTAAATCGCCCTTATCATCTCCCTCGACTTCTCCAGTATATTTAAATCCAGAGTCGAAAGTCGCTTGAGTATCAATCGCTGCTACATAGCTTGATATTTCAGAGCAATCTACCATTAAACCTCCTGGAGTCGAATATCTCATTCACAAACTTCAAGGATTTTCCATTTCTCCTCAGAGGTCTGATAAATCTCAAAGTAGTGTGACTTCACAGTACAATCCTGCTCATCCCCTAACCAGATTGAAAAGTGAAAAATTTGGCATCCAGCCAACTGAGTTGCCTCTTCCCACCAGGAAAAGAGCGAGGAAATCACCACAAGAGTCTGACAGTGAGACTCTTTCATCTACATCGCCCATTTCAACTACCTCACTACGAAGTCAACCACCCACGCCTCCATTCCAAATCATCATCCATCCGTCTACCACAATCCCTCTTCAACCATCCACGATCATAGTATCCTCATCTTCCCAACCACAGAGATCATCTCCTGCAATTTTCTCTACTAATAGCTCAACGATGGCCCAATCTCCATGGAACAACCTTGGGGCAGTCTTGATGCCTGCATCCTTGAGCCCAATACCGGCCCATCCTGAGAAATGGCTGCCTAAATTCAATCCAGAAGCAGGCATGCTAGCAGAAGAACACATAAACAATTTCATGCTTTCTATCAATCTCAACGGAGTTACTAACGAAGATGCTGTTGTTCGACTTTTTCCCTATACACTGCAAGGGACAGCCAGGTCATGGTATTTTTCATTACCCTCCGGGTCTATCACAAGTTGGGATATCTTCCACAATCAATTCCTTATCAAGTTTGGTGATGACAGATCAACAACAACATTAATCAATGACCTATCCAATCTTAAGGCCCAAGCTAAAGAACCTATCAAAGATTTCGATTTACGGTTCAATAAGATTCTCAACAAAATTCCTATTGCCTCCCAACCCAGCGAAGAAGTACGATGTGAATGGTACATTACTGCTTTACCATCAAACATAGCAATCTTCGTGGATAGAGCAAATAAAACAACCTTAGTTGAAAACATGACAGAGGCGATAGCAGTAGAGAAACACGTAATAACCCTGGAAAAGAGATCCGCGATAGAGGAACGAAAGTCTAAAAAAGTCACCTTCAAGGAAGACTCCAAGAAGAAAAAAAAAAAAGACCCTTTCGACTTGGAAGGATTGCAGAAAGTATTAAAGACCATGTCTAATGAGATGATTGACATAAAAAAACAAGTAGCAGAAACTTCTTTAAAAAATCCCTACAGAGCTTTTAAAAGAGGTCCTTCAACGGATGGAAAACCACCCAATGCCATCTCTAATGCTGAAACTGAGGAAGAGGAAGAAGAAGAAAGTGCCACTGAAGGGCAAACCGATGACGAAGAAGTTGTGGAATTACAAGGAATGTGGGATTTCATCCTCCCACAAGAAGAAGATCAAGAAGTATTTCCGGTTAGCACACGAAGCAAAAATCAGCTTGATCCTCCCCAAACTACCCCTAAGAAGAAGGGGGCAAGCCCTACAACAAAAGATAAAGTTGCAACAAAGAAAACAACAACTAAAGCGACTCAATCTAGCCCAGTCCGAGCAGATCAAACAACTCCATCAACAACATTGATAGTGTCGGATGAAATGGAGTACAATATTGTTGATGACATGAAAAAGACTAGGGCTAATATTACCCTTTATGAATTGAGCAAGTTGAAGCATCAACAGAAGATAATGATGAAAGAATTACATGCTGTGCCTATTGTACCTTTGCCTGCCGCTGTACTCTCTCAAGCTTCCCATAACATGGGAAGACCTCCAACTAACGCGATCAATAAGATTGATCCAAATGATATCGCCTTGATTGGAGGAAGATCAAGATCTCACACTCCCCTATTTCTTCTCACTTACGAGATTTTCAACAAAAATGTACACAATTGTTTGGTAGATTCCGGTGCTTCTTCGAATATTTTACCCAGATCAATATGTGCTAAGTTAAATGTTCAACCACAAAAATCTGCAGTGCGTATAGTTCAGCTTGGTCGATCTCAAGTCGAAGTGATTGGTGAAATTAATCAAGTAACCATAAGATTGTCATCTAACCCGAAGGTATGTCAGGTTATTGACATTCTAGTGGCTGATATCCCAGAATTCTATGGCTTAATTCTTAGCAGGGATTGGTCCGAGAAACTCCACGGATACTTTGCAACTGATTGGTTGCACATGTGGTTACCCTACAACGGTAAACCGAATCAGATAAAGGTTGAACGAGAGTTACACCAGAAATACATAGTAACGAAATTAGAGGGAGAAAATGAAGCAGTATCGTATAACAGCAGTATCATAGGCAATTACTCGGTAGATTCTTTTCTCGGCAATTTCAATTCTCACCCATCACCTTACTTAGAAAATTCAGTTTTGTCCCAATTCGAAAATTTTTCCCAAACTGATAGTTCAAAGTGTGTTAATTTTGTAGATGAACCTGTAAATACATCTTTGTTTTGGAAATTATATTTTGATGGCTCTAAATCTAACGAAGGAGCAGGAGCATGATGCATTCTGATTAGTCCAGAAGGAAACAAGACCATGCTTACATGCAGACTTGAATTCAATTGCACAAACAATACAACAGAATATGAGGCCTTGGTGCAAGGCCTATACAAAGCAATCGGGTTAAACGTCAAGTATCTTCAGGTCTTTGGAGACTCTGAGATTATCGTCAAACAGGTACGTAACACTATACATTGCCTATCAGGTCATTTAAAACACTATCAATCTTTAGTACAAGATCTGACTGAGCATTTCATAGCATTTAATATTTCTTCAATCCCGAGACTCCAAAACGTGAGCGCAGACCTTTTAGCTAACGTAGCCTCTAGGCTTATTCCCTCCGAAGATTTTAGTCCAGATAGATTCTCAATAGAATTAATCTTTAGACCATCCATCCCTGACAACATTACAAATTGGAGAGTATTCAATGACGATCCTGATATTGTAAATTTCCTCACTTCTGAAGGATCCTACTCCAATCAGATAATTGACGAAGACCATCATGATCAACAAACACAACAAAATAGCACTAATAATGCTATACCTAAATAGGTGGTTAAGTTAGAAGACTTGTACGATTTGAAAAATTGGTTTAAAAGGTCTACCAATTCAAAGCTCTACAGTTCAACTCTGAACTACGAATTAGTAAACCTAGGGACCGATGATAAACCACAAAACGTTAATCTAGGCATAGGCCTAGCCCCTGAAGAAAAACTGGCGTATATTCGTCTTCTGAAACAATATAAAAATGTTTTTGCCTAGAATTACGATGAGTTGAAGACGTACGACACTTCTATCATTCAACACACTATTCCTATGATTGACAACGAAAAACCTGTCCAACAGAAACTGAGAAAGATCCACCCTAATTTAGAAAATCAGATAAAAACTGAGCTAAATAAGTTATTAAAAGCCAGAATAATTTTCCCCGTCAGACATTCCAAATGGGTCTCCAATATGGTACCCGTTAGGAAGAAAAACGGAGATATTAGAATCTGTATCGATTTTTGGAATCTTAACAAAGCCTGTCAAAAAGACAATTTTCCTCTTCCACCTATGGAACAGATATTACAGGCAGTAGCAGGTTCAGAACTGACGTCTTTCTTGGACGGATTTTCAGGATATAATCAAGTGCTGGTGCATCCCAATGATCATTTGAAAACCACATTCAGAACTAAATGGGGCACATACGCATATCGGAAGATGCCATTTGGTCTGATTAATGCCGGCGCTACATTTCAAAGAGCCATGGACATCGCATTTAAGGGTTTAGTCAATAAATCTGTAGTGATTTATTTGGATTATATAACAGTGTATTCCAAGAAGCGAGCTGACCATCTCAGAGATTTAAAACAAAATTTTCAACGATGTTTAAGGTATGGGATTTCACTTAACCCAAATAAATCTTTTTTCGCATTAAGTGAAGGAAAACTTCTAGGATTCATAGTGTCAAAATCCGGCATTCACATTGATCTTGACAGAATCAAAGAAATCTCTGAAATATCCCTACCTCTTAATAAAAAAGCCATGCAATCTTTCCTTGGTCAAATCAATTTTGTAAAGAGATTTTTCCTAGATTTTTCATGAATTGTGTCTCCTTTGCAAACCATGATTAAAAAGAATTCAACTTTCAAATGGGGTCAAGATGAACATGAAGCATTCAACCTGATCAAACAAGCTATTATTAATGCTCCATCTTTAGCAACCCCGAATTTTTCAGAATCTTTTGTTTTATACACATTTGCCTAAGAGAAATCATATGCTGTGATTCTAACCCAAGCAAATCAAGGAAAAACAGAAGCTCCAATTGCGTTTTTTAGCTCAAATTTACAAGGTGCTGAACTCAATTATTCGGACGTAGAAAAACAGGCCTATGCTGTTTTCAAAGCGGTCAAATATTTCAGACCTTTCTTACTCAAAACCCATATTAAGGTCATAGTACCATTTCCAGTGGTAAGAAATCTTCTAGTACAGAAGGATATGGGCGAGAAAAGAGAAAATTGGATCACTGCTTTACAGGAATACGATCTTGAGATTAAACCAACAAACATTGTAAGAGGTCAAGGCTTCTGCAAAATGTTGGCTGGAGCATCGCAAATCCCGGAAATTTCATCCGAAGAGGTACAAATGTATGAGGTAAGCCTAAACGATGCAGAATCATTGTATGCTGATATCATTTATTATCTTAAGAACGGGTATGCTCCATCACACCTGGATCACACTAAGAAAATAGCTCTGAGATTAAAAGCTAAACAATATCAGCTCATAAATGATATTCTTTTTAGAAAGAATTATGATTCTGTTCTTCTTAAATGTCTTGAAAAAACTGAAGCCGAAAAAGTTTTGCAGGAACTCCACGATGGACCAGCAGGCGGACACTATGCTGGAGATGCTACTGCACATAAAATTTTACGTGCAGGATATTACTGGCCTACGCTGTTCAAAGATTCACACAGTTATGTGAGGAAATGTCAAGTCTGCCAAACAACTGTTGGAAGACAAAAGAAGCCGTCCCTGCCACTGCAACCGGTGAACATCGAGCAACCATTCAGCCAGTGGGGCTTGGACATAATAGGTGAGATCGTTCCTCACTCTTCTAAGCAGCATAGATACATCCTCACGACAACAGATTATTTTACTAAATGGGTAGAGGCAGTTCCTCTCAAGACAACTAATTCTGAAAATATTATCGGATTCATAGATCAATTTATAATCACTAGGTTTGGATTGCCAACGGCTTCAATGTTTTATAATGCATCATACTTTCTTGGAAATGCAATGACTGAGTTTGCACTTAAAAGAGGATTCAAACTAAAATATTCGGCCAACTACTATCCGCAAGGTAATGGGTTAGCTGAGTCAACAAATAAAAACCTAATCAAGATTATTAAAAGAACCGTTGACCAGAACCAAAAGAATTGGCATAGAGCTTTGGTAAATGCTTTATGGGCAGATAGAATAACAAAGAAAGCTTCGATCGACACTTCCCCCTTTAATTTAGTTTATGGGAAAGAAGCGGTCCTTCCAACTCACTTAGTCATTCCCTCTTTGTCTTTAATACAATAAATTGATGAAGTACCTACTTCCTCCATACAACTAAGACAAATGGAAATAATCAAATTAGAAGAGCAACGAGAACAAGCTAAGAGAAACCATGCTCATCATCAAGCGCTAATAAAATCCTCTTTCGATTCAAACAAAATGACCAGAATTTTTTTTCAGATGGGAGATTTAGTTTTAAAATGGGATAAGGCTCATGAAGAAAAGGGCAAACATACAAAATTTCAAAAGATGTGGCTTGGTCCTTTTCAGATTGTTGAAGTCATAGGTCCATCAACGTTTGTCTTATAGGATCTAGCAGGTAGAAGGGATTCTTTGCCTGTTAATGGTCAAATCCTTAAAATATATTTTCCATAGAAGATTATTCTTCTATTTTGTAGAATAGTTTTGCTTTTTTTCTTTTCTTTTTCATAATAAAACCAGTTGTTAATGGTTACTATTGGTATTCGCGAAAAGACACCAATTCTCTTTCAAATTTTGAGCATCTCGCTTGTATAAATAGAAAATTTTTGAAAATCTGATCTTTATTATTGACAGATATAGTTAAAAACTTTAGCCTAGATATGATATTAGTTTCAGCTTCAAAAAATTTGATGAAAGCAAACTTTAGCGAAGGAATTGTTTTATATCAGCAGAATGAAAGGTATCAATAACAAAGTAAAGATCCTCTGTAAAACTGCTGTTTTCAAACTCTACTATTGTCGTCCAGAGTTTTCTTAAGGAAAACAATGATATCCTCCCTGTTAAAGAAAATCGCAGCATTCAGAGGGACAATCCAAGAAACACTATATCTCAAAGAATAAGAGGTCTCATCACGAGCCGGCTTATCATGATCACATATATTATAACTTTGCTGACTTTGCCAAACACTGTCCATAAAAACAGGGCAATGACTCAAGATTATTGAAATCAAAAGACAAGGGGTCTCATCACAAGCCAGCTTGTTCAGCAAAAGTGTAAATCAAGTGAATGACTGTGTCATAATTTGGCTACCAAACCAAGACATTGTTCTTTAAGAATAAAAAAGGAAAAAGTGTCAAAATGGATTTTTCTTTGAGGGTTGTAGATAACCTTAAACATGATAAAGGATCATTGCTGGGTAATAGGTAACCCTGTCGAGGCTATGGACGCCTGCTGGCAGCAGAGGCTCTACCTACGGCAAACGAGCATATTTTAAGGCTAGCACACAGAGGAGACTTTATTTTATCTTTACATGACCAAGTAATGGCTGATGTAGATACAAGGACAAGACTGAGGAAGCAAACAATTAGAATAGAAAGAGGTTGAAACAAAATATCATTGATAGAATAAGGCATAATGTACTCTATCTGTCCATAACAAAGTTTAGATTCATGAAATTTTTTCTGTTTTGGAAGTTTAAAGAATTCAATAGAAAAGCAGAGATAACTGGTTCTTCCAAGTGAATCGCCATTGTTGTGACCACCAACAACCCCCCTCCTTCTTTAGTATTAGCAATAACACTAAAGAAGTGGGGACCCTTAGTAAAAAATCCAAAAATTTTATAATTTTTTTTTGTATTATACTCCTAAAAAAAAATACATCGCATGGAGAAGAATGAAACATTTCTTTATGAGCACAATAAGAAACCGCGAAGAAGCGGCGCGAAATTCATCACATCGCATACATTAAAAAGCGCCCATAAATGAGAATCTTAAGAAATCTCTGATGGCCGATATGCGCCATCGCATATCGCAGCGTCGCATAAATAGCATACGAATAACTTAACAAATTGCAGCGATGCTGCGATGCTGCGACGCTGCGATCTGCGATAAATGCGATTTGCGATCTTGCTATGCTGTGATCTGTGCGATCCTGCGATCTGCCCGATTCTGCGATCTGCCCGATTCTGTGATATGAGTCGCAGAAATCTCCCATCGCAAATTCTCCTTGGCTCAGCATTTAAGAGAAGCTGTCCCTAAACCAAAATTGGGCGCGCGCCTAAAAAAGATTAATGAATGTACGCCAAAGTATTCATGAAGGACAATTTTGTGTTTTTCGAAGAGTCAGTTCACTGTGGGTGTCATGATTTTATACATTCGTAGAGCTTAAAGATTTCATGTCAAAATTTATTATCATTACTCTTTTCCTTTGCATGAACAGCAGGAACAAAAAACAGGGAACAACATGAAGCAATTCACAGGAAACATCTAAGAAAAAGCGCTAAAGGCGGAAAACGCACTAGAAAGGCCCGGATCAAAGGACGGAGGTAGTTTTTGATGCGCGATTAGCGCATAGCACTAATCGCGCATCGCTAAGAAAATTGTTCAGAAAGCAAAGTCCCTAGCTTGCTTAGTCATCCACGAATCCGGAAACCAAGATAGCAAAAGCAGAGGCATTTTAAGAGGAATCTGGGTTGTTACCAAGTATACATGCAGTGAATTCGCCCAACCAGAAGATGATTCTAAAAAAATATCTTCTAGTTTACTAAAATGTGGTGCCAGCGCTTGCCATTTCTATTTCCGTAGCTCAAACAAAAGCAGAAGACAGCCAACCGACTCTTCCCAGACAAATGTTGCGTGCTCGCAGCACTAAGGAGCAAGTGCAGAAATAGTTAGAAATTAGATTCAATTTTTAGAAATAAGTTTGCTTAGATAAAGGGCGGTCATTTAAAACGTATCCGAAATTTATGTAATTAAGTTATTTAGTTAGCAGTATTTAAACCCTTCTCATGCATTTAGAGAAAGGTCCAGAAATTTTTCAAAAACTTGTCCTTAGAACATGCACTTCTGCACCCTCAAAGAAGGTTTTGATGAATGGATGGATCGAGATTTATTAATGTTTGCATTTGATATCTGCTACTGATGTTGCACTTCTGTACTCTTAGTAGATATTAGAACAAGTAGAGATAAATCATTATTGCTTGAAGCTTATGAGTAGGACTTGTCATAAATGGTACTTTTATCTCTTGATCATTTTTGCTTATATTCTTAAAGTGATATACAATTTTTCGTTGTTTATATATTATTGCATGAATGTGTGAGTTACCATTTGGCACTTTTGTACGGTGGAGTCATTTATTTATGCTTGATACATGAATAACTTATTATGCGATATGCTGTTCACAACTATTTTGCCTAACTTTTTATGCAAAGTGGTTCATCTTAATTGATTTCCATTCTTATGATAGCTGAATGATCTTTATTACCAGTTATTGTTTGAAATCTCTTTAGATCGCATAATAGAAGAAATACATCCCGGGTTAGCATAGATTAGAAGTGCTGTTTTCATTAGATTACAATATCATAGAATTAGATTAAAATAGCTTAGATTAGAACTCTTAGATCAGCATCATCCAACTCTGCACACACACACACCCTTAGATTGGGAAATTGGTCCCATTATCCCCAGTCGGACCCGCTATACCAAACGGATAAGGAGCTGCCAACCAAGGTCTGGACCGAGTGGGTATCCCCCTTGTTGTCGACCCGATTTTCGGGGCTTCAACATAAGGCATGAAGTTATTTTGATTATGGACAAATTTTCAAGTCGGCTAGCAACTTATGTAGGCACAGAAGCCCAATAGTAATGTCTATTCAACCTCTACGTTTTAGTATAAATAGAAGAGGACTTGAAGTCATTTGTCACACACACACTCACTCTTATGATCTCACTTCATCCTATTTTGGGTTTGATGAATATGAGAGCTAGAGGGAGTGCCCTAGGGTATACGCTGCCCTAGATAACATGCCCCAGATCTAAATGCGGTCATGGGAGAATAAGCTCTACGTTGCTCAAAAAGCTGGAAAAGTCGGAACTGCCGAAAAAGCTGGATTTTCCTGAAAAGCGGAATTGCCGGAAAAGTCAGAACTGCCGGAAAATCCAGAATTGCCGGAATTGCCGGAAAAGCTCCAGCCAGAAAAGCCGAAAAATACGGGAAAGGCGGAACTGTCGGAAAAGTCGAAACTGCAGGAAAAGCCAGAACTGCCAGAAAAGTTGGAACTACTGGAAAAGCTGGAACTGTCGGAACTGTTGGAAAAGCCAAAACTACCGGAAGCCGGAACTGCCGGAAAAGCCGGAACTGCCAGAAAGCTGGAACTGTCGGAAAAGCCAGAATTGCCGGAAAAGCTGGAAAATCCAGAACTGCCAGAACTGCTAGGAACTACCGGAACAGCTGGAGCATCTGTCTCCAAAGGAGGGTAGCATGCAAGGATAGATAACTAACATTGGGACAGTTGTATGGTACTTAGCAACAAATACACCAAGCATGCAATGTTACAACTAGCATGCAACAAAAAGCATGCTAAGGACAACAATCAAGAAAGGGACAACAAGCAAGCAAGGTGTAACCAACACATAGGTCAAGATGGCAACATAGTGCAGCAATGGCGCATAATGTAGTACAATGATGGGTACAGTCATGAATAATGAAGCGTGATGAGATGCAACATAGTGATGATGGGTTCCACATGGTGCAGTGCGGTGAGGTGCAACATGATGACTAAATGCAACACAACGATAGGTGAAGGAGTCACCTTGGATAATTAGTTGAAGCGACATGTCTTCAACTGATCTCATGTATCATCTTTTTAGAAATGATCTATGCTCTTACTTAGATAAGTCAAAGTGTTGACTTCTGTTGTAAACGTACTATCTCTCTCTCTCTTTCTGCTGAACTATTGAAGAACATATAAGAAGAATTCATCAAGGGTTTCCCCACATTGTGGTTTGTCCCTGATTAGTGCCACATATTGTGTCCTCTTGTCTTGGCTTGTCTTCTGCAATTTATATTTATGTTCTATATGTAGTTTACTTTAATGCTGATGTGATTGCTAATCTCGAAAAGATATTGAGCTAACTGTGAAAATTGAAATAAATTGCTTTAGAATAGAACATACCTAAAATTAACACTAAGAATCATTGATGCTTCAACACATTAACTGCCATTCCATCCATTAGTTCATAGATACATTGATAATTCAATTACGAGTAAAACAATGATGAGAGGCACACATGGATGCTGTCATAAAACACATACATAACCAACATAATAGTAGTAGAAAATACTTATGAAAGTATAGTCATATAGATCACATATAATCCATAAAAACGATCATAGAAATTCAAGGATAAATAACCTTTCATTAATGATGAAAAATCCAAACCTGAAATGAAACTTCCACGTTCCACCCGATCATAGAATGGCTAAGCCAAATCTCTCTTCAACCATTCACCCATGTGACATGTTCCAAGAATGAATGTCGGATCTCATAGAACACATAAATCAAAACTCATCCAGGGCTTCCAGAGGCCATCCGCCTCAACCCATCAAGCAGTGATTCCACCTCACGTTGGACATCACAAAACCATCATCATATTGGTCTCCATTCAAGCCTTCCAGGGCTTCCAGAGCGTTTGTTCCAACCAAGGCTTCCAGGACTAGTAACTCAACCCACAATTTCCATCGATCTTCCAGATCATTTGTCCAACCAAGGCTTCCAGGACTAATAACTCAACCCAAGCTGTTACAGGGCTTCCAGAGAGTTTGGCCAACCAGGCTTCGAGGAACTAAAACTCAACCCAATCTAAGGAAAGATGAGAACCAACCAAAAAAAAATAATGAAAGTGAACCCACAATCACCATGGCTATCTAGGAAATGGAAAGGCTAGGCAATACACTGTCAATCTAGGTAATCCTCCATGCCGATGACAGATCATGACGAAGAATCCACATAAATATGCCATGCATGCTAAACTAGTGAAGAAAACATACATGCAACTCGGTACCTACAAGAAAATATGATGTAGCTGCTGATCCCGATGCCCTCTTGCGCTTTCCTACTCTTCCTTTACCTCCTTGCTCCAAGAATCCAAGTATGCGACACCCACCAAGAGTGCTCCAAGAAAACTCTAAGTCTCCAAGAGTATGAGAGAGAGAGAGAGAATAATGAGGGAGCTCCAAAATTGAACTGACAAAAAGTTTGCAAACGCTTGCCAACTGATCCTCAGAAGCCTTTTTTATAAATGAGACCTCTAATTTCCTCATTTTCCATTATTTTCCTTCATTTTCTTCTTCACATGCAACCCGTGACCTTTCACCTCCTTTTTCTCTTAATTTCCATTATTTTCATAAATAAATGTGCCAAAATGCCATTTTGCCTTTCCAAAGCCTTAGCCATTGCCTTTTCCAATTTCCTTAGCCATAACCAATCACAAGTGATCCCCATCACTAGGATTTTTCCTAACATTCAGCTTGCAATAAGTTTCCCATCATCCATGGTTATTATGTTTCCTTTATTTACTTTTATTACATGGAATTTTCACCAGGGTTGTTACACCGATACTCTACCCTTAACAATTAACCCGAGTATCATCTCCTCCACACTAGTTGCAGGCCATGATGGTACGTACATTTAGTAAAGAACCTAAGTGGCTATGTGACAAATTCAACTTCCACTTGGCAGTGTAACATTTTTTCTTTTTCTATTTTCTAGAAAAATAATATCAGTTGTGATGTGATCCCTATAAAGGATGTGACAGATTCAACTTCCACTTGGCAATGTAACATTTTTTATTTTTCTATTTGCCAGAAAAAGGATACCAGCTGTGATGTGATCCCTATAAAGGATACACAATTCGACGATTTCCGAGTTGTACACCATAACTGCCATGGCGCCATGGTATGGTATTAAGTTAAAGTGGCTATTTAATTGTTTTACATTTTGATTTTTTAGGTCAAAATTTGGCGTTAAATAAATTTTTGGTAAAAGTGTGATTTTTTGTTACTCGAAATGTGTTTTTTGAGTGTATAAATGGATTCAACACCTTGAAAAATTCCCGAGGCACTAAGATTGTGTAGAATAAACAATTCAAACTTGTGATTATAACAATTTTTTGTCGAAAATTGACCAAAAAACATGTTCAGGAAAAGGGCCAAAACCTAAAAGAGTTAGAATATGACTCAAAGTATCGCTGGTGTTATATAATAAAAAAATTGTACAAGTTAAATATAATGGCTATGTGATGAATTCTTTTAAAAATAGTTTGGTTTAGAAATTCAAGTTCCTTGGGAGGATTTACGAAAGAGGTCCATGAAAATGAAAAATTGTAGAAGGTAGATATAGTGCATTGCCATGTAATGAAAATTTTGTAAATCACGGGGTATTAAAGTTTAGTTAGTTTGGGAGGATTTGAAAATAAATGATAATACTAAACAAAAAAAAACAATAGACCAATTTAGAGAAATTGTGTGATGCATATTATTCACAAAATACAGATATAAATACATTGTGTCCCTGTTGGATTCAATTTCCAAGGTCTTTTGGACTCCCCGTGATAGTTCGCATTCCTCACACCAATCCTAACAAATTAGGTGCCCGACATCCCCTCCCTTAATCTGAGGGGGTGTATATGATTCCAAGAAAAGAGTTGAAATACAAAGGTGGATAATGACGAATGGTTGGATGTGCTCTTTGAAATGGTGGTTTAAAGAAGACCACAAACCAAATGAAGTAGTATAAGTCAAAGTATTCTACTGATGCTGGTTTTAGATTGACCACCAAATTTGGAATTTGGCTTGAATCAATACCTTGAACAATTTCGAATCTGTCTAGAAGCTGAAATATTTTGCTAAGTGGAAGTTCTCCTTGATTATGGTTTAAATATGAAAAGTGGCTAGTGGAAACCAAAGTCTTCTATTGTTGGTGGTTTAAGGCATACCATTAACCAAATCATGCTCATGGAACATGAGTCTATGCCTGGCTACAATTGTGACTCTGGCTCTGGTTGCTAGCTCAAGTGGTTTAGGCCATCTCTCAGACTTATTTGATATATCTTCAAAGCTAGTAGCCGAATCTTTGCTCTTGTACGAGCCTTTTGTCTAGAATATCTATCTGAAAGATGAATACATTTTCCACAATTCTCACAGGGGTGAATATTAAAGCATTATTTTTTTCTATGGTCAACTTGATCAAAATGTTGGCATACGTAGATCTCATGTGGAAGAGGAGGAAGAGAAGATGAATTGTTTTACAAAAATCCAACACTTTGAATCTGGATTGATTTAGAGTAGTCTAGAATGTGAAAGGGATTTTCTTTTCATATCTAGGACCAATTCTATGCTTTTTATTAATAATTTCTTCTCAAGGTTTGATGATGGGCTTGGGAAGTGCAGGTTGAACTTTTGCATGTTCATCTGAATTTTCTTTTGAAGTGGCCTCATTGATCTGATCGGGTGCTATTTTTTGATGGGAATCATTCTCAAATAGAGAATTGTTTTGAACAAATTCCAACTCAGAATATTGATTCCTTTTCTGTAGTTCATCTTTTTGTAGCTATGAATCAAGTTGAAGAAGCTCAAACTTTTCTTTTGCATTTTGTAAGCAGATTTGAATATCAATGATATTGGCCTTGTTGATTTTGACTTTGCTATGAATAGTAGAGAGTATTAGTATTCAGTAACTCTAATAATCCATCAAGTCTAGCCATTTTCTCAATCTCAACAAATAAAAGGTGTCAACTTCAATAAAAAATGCACCCTTTTACAATGAAAATTCAACAAATCAAAGATAGAGAGCCATGGGTACAATATTAAAAATGTTGAAGGAGATTAAGAATGGAGGAATGCCAGGGTTTCAAAAGGATTAACATTCCAGTAAAATGGTACTGGAGTAGCACCACTCAAATTGGTTCCACTAATGCAATGCATTGTTAAAAAATATTTCTGCTGGTACTGGAGAAGCACCACTAAAATTGGTTCCACTGATGAAATGCATTGTTAAGAAATATTCTAGCACCACTCAAATTGGTTCCATTGATGCAATGCATTGTTAAGAAATATTTCTGCTCACCTTTGGTGCAGAAGAAAGTATATTCTAAAATTGCATTAACTGAGAAAATAATGAAACTTTTCAAACCCGACACGGAGGCACGGGCGATAGAGCCATCAATGGGTCCAAATTATCTCTTTCTCTTAGCAATCAAATCAGGTTACTTGCATCGCATAAATGAACACAAGGAAAATTATTCCTGAAGTGAACATGAATTTGAAGACAAATGAGTTATGGTGTTCTACAAAAGCATGCAATAAAATGCCTCCAAATATAACTCTGAACTGCCAATTTCAGCCTCCTATATGTTGGTTAGCCTTGAAATAGATAGAACCAGAAAATCTATGACACCTCCTCTCATATCATCATCAACAAAGGGATTTAGAAATATCTTATCAAGACACTCAATGCCCTGACATAAATATCTTTTCACCTGACAAGGTCAAAGTACAAACAAAGACTTCTTATGACTCATCCATTGCAAGCAGATCATAAAGAACCACCACTAGGGGAGGGACGCCATTACTTGTGTCCCCTCCACCTTAGCTACACCCACGTGGATGGCACTCCCGCATGTATGACACCTGCTCGACGTGGACTGCCACGTGTTGTGGTGGGTGTCAGCCCTTCAAAACCCTAATTTCGACCTTTCGCCCGGTTGTTTCTGCCTGTTTGCCGTGATGTGTGCTCTGCTCCGTGAATTTATGTTCAGGTCTGGTGTTTGGGCGAAGCCCTCCACCGATGATGGCGCGGGACGGCTCCATTACCTGTGAGCCTTGTCCGCCATTGCTAAGCTGCTACTGGGCTTGTTTGATTGCACGCATCCATTAACGGAACAAGGTTTCTATTGTTCTTGTTTCATTCCACCTACAATTGTTGTTCATTCTGTACTGCTGAGGGTTTACAAATACCTTGGTGGTTGTTTCATTTGCGCGGCCTGTTGTTTGGGGAGGAGCCAATACCAATTTCTAACCAGTTCGAGGTCAAAGGTAAATTTACAGGGAATTTTCAGATTTTTTTGGTTTTTTTTTCAAAATGCATGTGAATATTTAAGCCATTGGCTAATTTCCAATTTGTTGTAGGTATGGCGAGCTTTGGAGAAGTTCTTGCGAGCTATGGAGAAGGTCTGGACATGGAAGATGCTTGGAAATGGATTCTACGTCTATCCGGTAAGAAAAATCCTACCAGCCATTTCCACTGTGTTTTTCAACACCTCACCTTCCTATTGGAATTTTTGTTATTTTTGCTCTTGGAGTTTTAGGATTTCAAAGGGTTTTGGAGGTTTAGGGTTTTGATGGTTTAGGGTTTTGAATCATTTGTTTGCCATTTGCATCTTAGAAATCATCCAAGTATTTTTTTATGATGTTTAGAGCTTGATTTACTTGGGAATGTATCTTCTCGACATTATATCACCAAGACCACTGGTTTTTTGGCCTAGCCTAAGCATCCTCACTGGTCAGAGCTCTGAAGTTCAACCTGCATTTCTGTCAATTTGTGCTCTGCTTTTCCATGGCCAAAGCCCGACAGTGTTTTAATTTTCTTCTAGAGCCCGTTTTATGTAAGTGGGTTAGGCCTTGTCAGTAACACATATTCCCTTATTTGCAGTCTCATCGACCTTGATAACGCTTCCACTTTGAATGGTTGGCGGATGAATGAATTGGCTATTTTAAATGTTGTGGTTTATTTTCTCTGTGGTACTTGTAGAAAATGTCTATATGCGTCTGTCTGCCCTGACATAATATTAGAGGTCCATTCCCTACATTACTGTCCCATTTCGTGTATTGGTTGCCTCACACACAGTCTACCATTTGTATCTACACACCCCAAAGATTTGTTGAATGATCTCAAATTGCCATCAAAATTCTTAGATTTTGGAGACTTTTTTTTACTGTATTGATGGTGGAACTAGAGGTACAAGACTACATGTTTTCAATCGAGCATTTGCTTATGCCCCTCCTCAACTAGTGATCCTTTTCTTACTTGTACCGATTAATAGCAGAATATTACACTCTTGGTGACTATTTTCTTCAACAACATGTAGAACCTAGTATTTGATAAAGCATGTGTATCTTATAGAACTTGTAAACAGTCTGAATTTATTGAAATTCTCTTCCAGTCTTCCTTTTAAGTAGCACATTGATCATTTACTAGGATATCTTTAAATTACCTATCTATTTCATCCATCGTAGTTGTTCAATCTAGGTTGTGATATGGTCTGAGTCAACCTAGCTTTTGTAATATCGTAGCTCAGCCCAGAGGCTTCCCTTTTTTGGAGATGCAGTCGAAGCACAAATATAAAATATATGATCTGGATTTTTCTGTTGTGGTCCTCGTTCGATTCTCAAGAAATTTAATTAATAGGTAGATTCAAATTGGATCAACAGGCCGATTAAAGAGGTTTATTTGTTTACAAAGGAGGAGGATTTCCAGCTATTCTCATCAACCTCAAAATCACTCACACAAGAGGTGACATCTTAAATCCCAGTGATTGACATGCATTATATGCAGACATTAGCCAAGGGATCTTCCTCCATCCAGTAGCAGCGTATGGTGCATTCATCTTTGTGCGTTCATAATTGTGTTGAATGTGTGGAATGATCTTTTAACTGGCGTGGAGCTCCTGCAAGTGGGTCAAGACTGCGTTGAACTGGTTGTTGTTATTGTGCATATGTGCGAAGCATGTGCTTTGGTCAGTCTTATTGAATACTAGATATATCATTGGCTCTTTATATATTGCATTCTGGTACATGCGTTGTTAGCCCTCCATAAAGTGTGTTGTATAAAATGTGTTGTGATGCGTTGCGAACCTGAAGCTGTCATTCCATAAGAGAACAATGCCATTTTTTTCTGGTGTCTACTATGAGTTTTAAGATATTATCCCATTCAAGTGTCGTTTATATATGCCTTTTGGTTTATATAATAATAGTCTCTCTCTATATTGGTATGAAGATAAAGGTTTAAATGATCTGAAGTCAAGACTGATTATTATTCTACTACCATCCATTTGAAAATTATTATGGTTGATTCATTTTCCAATAATCTACGAGGGAAAGAGGTCATGCCAACATCGAGGCCAAGCAATTATACAAAGAGATTGATAATGTCATTTGAACATAGTCCATTCCTTTAGCTCGGTCCTCGAGACCTGAAGAGTCATACAAGATTGATAACAGTAAGTTACTGAATGTTGCACATTCAAAAGTTGTTTCTCAAAATATTACAGTCTCATTTGATAGTGTAAATAGACCTGCATGCATCAACTTTTGCCCTTGTTTTGTGTTTGAATTATTCTACTCAATAAGATTGATTAACTAGTATTGTATTGAAACATAAGGTGAAGTTGCAACAATTTTTTGAAGTTTTTAAATGGCTAAAATTGAGAATTTATTAGAGTTATTAAGAACTCTAATTATGTCTATTGTTGAAAGCACAATTAAAATCAAGAAGGACACTCTTTCTGATATTCAAATATGTCTGCAAGGTGCACAAGAAACGTTTATTTTTTGTAGCTTGAATCTCAGTTACAACAAGAGGAGCTACAACAGTGTAGTCATCACTCTAAACCTATTTTTGTTTAGAATAATCCACTGTAATAAATAGTTTTTTCAGTGTTATTAATCAATTTTTTATAAACATTTGTGCTTAGCTCGCAAACAAAACTGCTTTACAACCAACCAAGCTGCTGTTGGCTTTTCAATGTAGTGAATGCATAGAACCATAATGTTGTTAGAATTTCAAAGCAATAAAACAACCTAGGTTGTAAGCCAAAATGTTTATGTGACAAGAAAAAGATACAATCCATCCAAAATCCACATCATAATGTGGTTACAACCAAAAACATATGACACCCCTATTCTTTATGGCCCCGAGAATCTTGTAAGATTTCTACATTATAATAGACTATAGATGTTCCTTCTAAAATGGATTTTGGATACAATGTCACACACAGTATGAAATAAAACAACCTAGGTTGTAAGCCAAAATGTTTCTGTGACAAGAAAAAGATACAGTCCATCCAAAATCCACATCATAATGTGGTTACAACCAAAAACATATGACACCCCTATTCTTTATGGCCACGAGAATCTTGAGTGCCAAAACTCCTCGAGTTACCTTCTTGAGCCAAGTAGGTTGGCCTACCTAAAAAGGGTTGATCGCGACCATATGATTGAGTCCAATTTGCAGCTTCCAACCATGGAGGTATTGAGTACCCATACCTCACATTTGCGCTACTGACCCCTGCATTAAATGGAGGTGTGTAATGAGCATACATAGAATTGACACCAACTTTGGTAGGAATAAGGCAAGTGGGTAAACCCTCAGTTTGATAGTGAGGCACTTGAATGTTTATGAGATCTTGGAATAATGGTGTATTATCTACAATGGAGTCCAATGAGTTTGAAATAATCCTAATTTCATCAGCTATGCTTGTATCATTGTCAACCATATTGATCATCCCTTTTTCCTTTTCAAGCATTTGTTGTGCCTTTCTTGATTCCTTTTCCTATCTTGCCATTTGTTTTTGTTGGTCCTTAACTTGCCTTGCTTTATCTCTTTCAATCCTTTCATCTGCTCGCGCTGCAACAATCCTTGCTTCCTTCTTCTCCTTGAATAGATCCTTCTTTTTCTATTTTAATTATTGCATTTCAAATTTTTATTTATTTTTATTTTTTATATATATTATATATATATATATATATATATATATATATATATATATATATATATATTTATTTATATATTATATATATTATTTATTTTTTTATTTATTTTATTTTTTATTTTTTTCAGACTCAACTAACAGGTTTATATAGTCCTTTGAGATGAGTAACTGTGAGCTTCGGCCCAAACAAAGACTACTCGGTGCACCTTGCTTTTTTTTTTCATTGATACTCTCTCTACTGGTAGCTTTAGGAACCGACCAAGTATCTTCTCCACCCCTCCCACTTGCATGTCATTCCTTGGTGCTTCCCTTCCAGTATCTGATGGAATTGATTGAACTATATCATTATCTTCATTTGATGCCTCATTATGTGCTTCATCTTCTTCCATTGATCTATTGTCCACAAAAAAATGAACAATTTCACTGTTCAATTCTGCTGGTTGTGAGGGCATGTTCATTCTTTGTTCATTGGTTGTTGAGACACTATGTGCATTCATATTAATCATTGCTTCTGCTAGCCATGAAGGTGGGGTTACTTGGCTTGGCAATGTTAATTGGTCATTGTCAACTGCATGTTCAACAATGTCATTAACAATATCAACAACACGAGTTTCATGTTCTTGAGTTGGTGGAACGATCTCCATGTTACTGTGAATTTGTTCATGGTTATACTGTGTTTCACATACAATTTCATCATCTTCATCATATAACTGTCCTTGAGAGAGGGAAATCATATTACCAGCTGCAACAACATCATCTTGGTCATCTACTTCTTTCAATTCAACACCTATTTGGGCATTCCCTTCTTCCTGACCATCCACATGAAATGCTTGGCTACAACCAGTATCATGCATAAGAGCATCATAGTTCAGTGGCCAGATTCCTGTCCTCTTAAATCCAGCCTTTATATTTGATGGTGTGAAAGCCCTTTTAAAAGCTTTACTTGCAAGCTCTGCTAGCTCGAACCTTTTCATCTCAACCCCTGGATTCTTTGCCATCCATGCAGCACGCTCCGACTTGAAATAGTTCTTGAAAGGGCCAAACACACTAACATCAAGGGGTTGCGGTCTATGAGTGGTATGAGCGGGCAATATCAACAGGTCGATGCCTAAATTGTTTGCTTCCTCAATTTTTTGTACAACCATGTGGCTCCCATGGCCATCTAATATCAATAAGTGTCTGTTATTAGGCGAGACGCCACTTGGTACAGATGCAACAAAGTGAAAAAGCCAACTTAAAAATAGTTCTTTAGTCATCCATGCATGCACCTGGTTCACCATTCTGTATATAGTTTTTCAGTTGATTTTTACCTTTGAATAGATAAATCCTGGGATTGAAGTACCAATTGCATTGACACAACATAAAATAGTTATCCACTCCCTACTCTTAGGTAAAATCTTTGGCACATTTCGGTTCCCTCTCTTGGCAATTACCCGCATGCCACAATTCCTCCCTGCTTGTAAACCTGTTTCATCACAGTTCCATATATGGTATGTTCCATAAGAATGTTTATCGTAAGCACTAGAAAGTGTGTCATATAACTTTTGCACAATTGCAGGGCGCAAATTTAATGCTCTGTCTCTGTCAAGACCCTTAGCAGTACACAATACAAGTTCTGGATGCCTTTTTTAAACCCAAACCACCATGATTTACCAGGGAACCCATCTTTGAATGGGTTTGGCCTCCCTTGACAGATTTGAGCAACTGTGGATTTGAGTTGTATCAACTCTAGCCCATGTCCCAATTGGGCCATATCTTTACATCACTCAACCACCTCGGCCTCCTCCTCCTCAGTGAGAACTATAAGAGGCCCTCTACGTTTTGTACGAGTCAATGCATTTATCCAATAATGTATTGATGAGGGAGGAATACCATGTTTTTTTGTAGATGCACGAACTGAGTATCCATTAAACTCTATGTCGTCAATTGCAACTAACATTTCTTATTTTGTCCATCCTCTTATAGCACTGATATTTTTAGTTGAACTTGCCCCTTGGACTGTTGTTGACGGTGGTTCTGTGGCTAATGCTGTGTTAACATCAACTTCAGTCGCATGGTCATCCTCAACAATGTTCCTTGGGGCGTTGTTGACATTGACATCACCTGTTCTGTCCTCATCAGACGATGTGCATTGTAGCTGCGCACCCCTTGTCTCTCTCTTGCCACTTCTACTTGTGTGAGCAACATAACTACCTTTTGCCATAGATGCAACAACTTGTAAAATTATTGCATGCATTTAGATAAGAATATTTGTAAATTATGCTTTCATACAAGGCAAAAATACTTCTGCTTTATTACAGGAAATTATCAACATGTATGTTAGTATCCTTGAAAAATCAAATATACAGAATCATTTTGTTGTATGTCTTCAAAATTATCAGTGATTGTTGTTTTGATAACTTGTCTTTACACTTAAAATACCATGACTGTATTGATTGGTTTTGTTATGCATTTCCCAACAGAGCTCTTGTTCGGTTTGACTACTTAAAATATTGTTTTGTTGTTTTCTGTAAGGATGCACTTCTCCAGAAATGGATCTCTGGCTATCAAGGAGTTATCATTGGCCAAACCAAGCATGGTATTTAATTTGACCAAGGCTCCAACTTGAGACCCCCTGAAGCACTCTTGATCACAACTTTGCCACCATAACAAATTTTTTCCTCATGTCACTTACAGTTGAAGTTTCTAGTCATGTAAACATTCATTTCAACTACAACTCTTATTTGCATCTTGTCTACATATATAAGAGAGGCCATGCCTTTTTCTTAAATCAGGAAAGCATATTATCAATTTGTAAAGTTTTGAGTAATTATTGACCTCATATATCAAATTAGATAAAGTGAATAGGAGTAATGAGGGTGCAGTTTGCCACATTTGCAATAGTTTGAGGCTGGTTGTGCCTTCTTTGTGGTCCTTCATTCTGATAGGTTTCCCCTTGTGTACAACAACCTTCCAATAGGGCCCTTCCACTGCTTCTTGTTCATTTGTTTATGTTATTTTCTTCCTTTTACATTGTTTTGTGTACTTTCTGATTATATTTCAAGAATGATCTAAACCCCCTTTTCCTTTTCTCAATTCAACTTTTTCTTCACTTTATTTTGCAGGTCTTGTTTATGCTACCATTAGTCTTGATGATGTTTATTGGTGGCCTCATACAATGTTTTCGGTTCCAACATCAAAAGTTGTATTGCAATAGTTGACCACTAATTAAGCAACTCATCTGATGTTTCTGATATATATTACAGCCAACACAAGGACAATAAATCTATGTTTATCTTCCAATTCGGCCATAGTTTTTGTTTCTTGTTATAAAATTTCACTAAGCTGTTGTTAAAAATGATTCTCAGAAAGAAATTGCCTTGTGAAATTATGGTTAAACAAATTTCAATTGAGTTGATCATCATGTTCCTACATATTTTTGCATGATGTCTTATGATAAGTTGCTATTTTAGCCTTCATGTCACTAGAGAAATGTCCAAGAAACCAAACTTCTGCTGCAATACCTAAGGTGCTACCATTATTGTGTTAAGTGAATGGAGGCTAAGGCTCCTTCACTATGTCCAGTCCTTTTAATTGATAAGATGTATAAAATTTCGTTGTCATGGCAACTTGTGACCATGGTTTACTTCTATTACGAAGACAATAGTTTACTGCTTCAGAAATAAAATGGTATAAGATGATAGTTTACTGCTTCAGAAATAAAGCGGTATAAGATTTGTAGAAATAATTTTAAAACAATGACTTTTCTTGCTGGGCACACCAAGCAAATAAAATCAATACTTTCCTTACACTAAATTGAAATTAAATTACGTCTATAAGTCTGAACATAGAAATAGGTGAATTGTGAAATAGAACTGTAGGCTATGTGTTGATTTTCATGAAACTGAAACTTAAGGTGCTACCATTATTGTGTTAAGTGAATGGAGGCTAAGGCTCCTTCACTATGTCCAGTCCTTTTAATTGATAAGATGTATAAAATTTCATTGTCGTGGAAACTTGTGACCATGGTTTACTTCTATTATGAAGACAATAGTTTACTGCTTCAGAAATAAAACGGTATAAGATGATAGTTTACTGCTTCAGAAATAAAGCAGTATAAGATTTGTAGAAATAATTTTAAAACAACAACTTTTCTTGCCGGGCACACCAAGCAAATAAAATCAATACTTTCCTTACACTAAATTGAAATTAAATTACGTCTATAAGTCTGAACATAGAAATAGGTGAATTGTGAAATAGAACTGTAGGATGTGTGTTGATTTTCATGAAACTGAAACTGCAAGTGAAACTGAATCTGTAAGAACTGAAACTGTAAGAAATTTGATAAATGACAACATAACTGTAAGAAAAATGTGCTATAATTGATATAACTAACATGGATACACTGGGAACTATTTTGTGATGTTTTGTCTTCAAGGTTGCTAAATAGTTTGAAAGCATAACATGCAACTTCAACAATGGTTGAATTTCTTTTATAGTTTTTGGCACTTGAATTTAATTGGTGGTAAGGATGGACATGGATTGCAATGGCTTCATTTTGAATGTATGGTCTGGATTTAATTTGATGTGATCTAATGGTTGAGAATTTGTTATTTGTTGATTCATGTGCTTTGATTTGTTATAACGAGAAATAGAATGAGTTGGGTGTCATTTTATTGAAGTTATTGGGTTGGGTGTCATTTATTAAACAAAGTGGGTTTAAATGTTATTGGGTTGGGTGTCATTTATTGAACATAGGGAGTTTAATTGTTGAACAACATGGCACTTATGGCTGATACATTCACTTTTATTATGTGCAGGGATGGATATTTAATTGGGATACAAAGCTTCAATTTTGATGAGTGGGGGTTGAATTGACTGCTACTTTGTACTTATGGAATAAACCATTTTGGAAGCATTTATGGTTTTATTAGTTGGGTCAATATGGTTTGCACTTTTAAGTATTAAGATACTATTTATGAACAATTGTGGGCCCAGTCAATGTTTTGGGAAATTTTGGACATAAATTAATACTTATTTATACTTAATGTTATTTATCTTTGTTTAAATTTTGGTTGCAAAAGTCTCAATTTCTGGTGGTTTGGTGGGACCAGTACTATATCAATCACTGTCACAACATTAGACATCTCTCCCCTAGTAGCATTGAGTTCTGAAAAATGGATTGGATATAATTGATGGATTGGATATAATTGATGGTGGTAAATGCATATCTATAACTCTCTACTGATATGGCCCATGCCTGATAGCATATAAATAGAAACAATACAATATATGTTCTAAGGAATATCAAATCCGGAATATCAAGCAAAACATGTAGCAAAATCATTGGTTTTATGTACTGCACAGTTAGTGACATATAAAGACAGCACACCGAACTCCATTCAAAACAACATTAAGAAAATGAAAATCCTTGTGTGTTATCCACCCACATTGTGGCACTCTGAGGTCAATCCTTGTAATTTTGGACTCTGCAGTAATGAGTCCGCAGAGTCCAGAGAGCGTGTAGAAGATCCGGTCCTACCAAACATTTGAGGTATTTACATTGATATCACACAATTACTTTTGTGTGAGAGCCTTGTCGCAGGCAACATGAAATGATATCTGTTATTGCATTTTGCACGATAGGACGCAAACTCTTGGAGCCTGGAAAATTAGGTGCAAATTTCACAGGGAATCTCCTCGTTGTTCTAGCGGTTCTTTATGGATCCATCTCGAGATAAGTCTATGATTTTTTTGTTTACTCAACTCTCTACACAATGTCCTTGATTTGCTACCTCTATTCGTCGGAGCACCTGGCGTCAATAATTTAGCCGTGGAAAGGAGCATGTTTCTACAAGAACGATGGTGGGATGGAATTCACAAGTAACGACAGTGATCTTGGAGGTGGAGTTATTCATATTGATATTAGTAAAGTGCACCGATGGACATGTATGAGACCTTTATTTATTTATTTCATTGTTCAGGGAACACACCTTGAATATTGAAGAATGGAAAGGAGCAGAAGAACTCGAGTATGTGAAAAGGAATGGGAAGTCTATATTCCTCATGCCACCAGGAATGATGGGAACATTGCTAGCTCTATGGGATATATTTCCTTTGTTATCAAACTATGGTCGGGGTCAGAGTGTGAACATTGCATTTCCAAAGAAACATATGCAAGCATAATTTGAACACCGTCCTAATAAGCCACGAGTTCCAAACGTTAATTGGTAATTTCTCAGCAATCTCTAAAATCCGTGGGCGCAGGTGAAGGATGGCGTGAAAGAGAGCAAGCATCCGACATGACGGTCACGGAGCACCCAGGTCAAGCATGAAGTGGGTAGAACTATTATTTGTGTTAGGTTGGCAGGAAGCGTTAGGTTCTAGGAGTGCATCGAAATGGAGGGACTTATGGAATTGTAAGCAAAGTGTATGGTGACAAATAGAGAAGGCAAAGTGCTGAAGTACAGAGATGAGAGGGTCTGATATCACTGTTGAACAGATGCAAAAATAATAGACCAATGTAGATAAATCAATCACACATCAATCGTGTGATGCAGATTACTCCCAAAATAAATAAAAATAAATATATAAATTCATTCTGTCTGATCATTGGATTTAACTTCACATTCCTCCACACCAACTTTAATAATAGATTAAATTTCCAACCAATAAATTTGTTTGTTATTAAATTACTGGATTCAACTTCAAATTCCTCCACACTAACCCTAATATATTAAGTTCCAAACAAATAAATTTGTTTGTTATTCAAATCAAGTTAGTATTGTTTTCTAGGACCCAGATAGAAATGGCATATATAAATGAAATATCTCTTGATGTTGTGAAGACATGTGGAAGGAATGAGGTTACTGTAAGAAGAGAAAAATGAGAATAATTGTTGGTGGATATGTATTGCTCTAAACCATAAATAAAAATAATAAATTATTTTAAAGTAGACCATTTTTGAATAGAAGGGAGTGATTTGTTGTATTTTGAAATTAAATTGTGTTGTGTGATTGAAATATAGTTTAAAAATTCATGTAGGTATTGTGTGGGTTATAAGGTTAGTGAGTTGCTATATCCTTGTAATTTAAGGAGTTATAAATATTTTGTAGTCATGTAGTATAATAATAGAAATAATTTACGAATAATATATGAGTATTTATATACAAAGGAGGAAGAGGAGAAAAGTAGTAGTGGAACTAGCAATTTTTTTTTTTATTATACTAGATTCATCACCATTAGTTATATCATATAATCATTTCTATTTATACTTTGGTATTAGTGGTAGATAGTTATTGATGCATTAATTATCTTGGTTAATTGAGTGAACTAACTAGTCAACTTTTCTCTGCAATGGATTGGCATATTACATTTGGTTCACTAATTGGTTTAATTGAGTAGTCGACTAGAGCCTCCAACATCTTCTTCTATTCAAAGTCTTGTCCCTTCCAAAGAAGGGGGGCTTGAAATTACACAAAATTTTAAAATTGAAATCTCCAAAATTTACAACAGTGATACTTAAGATAAATATGCTTGAACACTTACTGTTGATGTTGGCGCTTTTGGTACCTAAGGGTGGATGGTTGGTGTGCTTGGTTGAAAATATTGTAACTAAGGTTTTGATAGGAGTATTTGTGATGCACGTTACTTGATCTATTGTGTCAATTCTTTATGAAGTGAAATTCACAGAATATGGGTTCTTTTTCAAAGTCGGGGCAAATTCACCTTTAGCCAAGTCGGTGACATTTATTGTAGATAGCAATAATTCCTTATGCGATTGATGCAGACAAACATTCTTTTGAATATAGTTACTATTGTTGCCTGCACCCTAAAGCGGGTGTGATTCAAGGTCCATAACTTTACCCTTTGATATCTTTTGCACCATAATGCATGAGGTTGTTTCCTTGTCACCTTTGGTTGGATTGAAACCCATTAGAAAAATTTTGAGGTCTAAAATGGGCCTTCTAATAAATATTATAAAATAATAGTGGGAATAATAAAATAAGATTAGAAAACAACATCAAATTTTAAAGGGAAAAAAGAAAAAACTACTTTTCAAGTCGTATTTTGAACTTATCTCCATACAATTTTACTCAAAGTTTGAGTGGGAGCAATCGTTGGATGAAAAATTTAATTCCTCATCCAAGTAGTACCCATTTCTCATAATTTTGATAGACCCTGCTAGACGGAAAATAAAAAATACTCTAAAAATGTGATTCCAATCACATTTTTCATGTATTTTTTTTATTTCTCCTATAGTAGGGGGTCCATCTAAAGTATGAAATGAGTGTCCCCACTTGAAATTTGAGTAAAACTATAGGGAGATAAGTTGAAAAAATAGTTTTTATTTTTTAATTTTTAATCTTTTTACTTTTTTTACTCCAAAAATGGCGAATCATCCCCCATGGTTGACATCAATGTTTTAAAACTCTGACTCGGGTTTGGAAACGGCTGAGGGTCAGCTCCGATTCCGACTTCGACTCGGTATCGACTCGACCGATTTGATTTCAATGACTCGATCGTTGTAAAAAATACATTTAATATTATTATTATTATTTATTTATTTATGAAAAAATATAATTTTAAAGATTTTCATTCATGTTTCCAAATACAAAGCATTAGAATATAGAGATAAGATAACATATGATCAAAGTAGGCTCATGAATATATCCATTATATAAAAAAGGAACCCAGTGCACTGTCCAATACATACATGATATAGAGATCACAACAAAAACACATAACCAAGGAGGCTCTAAATGGCCTCTACAACAAAAGTAAATTGTAAAACATCACTAGTCACTAGTAATACTGGCTATTTCTAGAGAAGCCAACATTATCTGGCTCAGAATCTGAATCAGAGTCAGATAGGGAAACCCACAACTCCTCCTTCTCATCACCATCTCCAACTGCAACTGTAGAAGTTGTAGCATTAGCAGGCACAACAGCTACACGCTGAGATAGAAGAGATATGCAATTCTATCGTGGTTGAGTAGGGGAAGTGCCCGCAACTGGAGGATTTCAGGCTGTGCTTGGTACAAGTGGATCTGCATTCAACTAAACATTATGTTGAGAAGCAACTTCAACTAATGCCTCTGTATGTAAATCCAAATCAATACCAAAATCCTCGTTAGAATCAAAGTCCGCTGGATGACTCTCCACTACCCAATCTGATGCTGGATCAATATCTTTCAACACAATGGGATCTGTATCAGGTATTTTGTTCAACAATTGGTTGCGTCATAGTCAGAGGTTGTATTGGACATAGACTAGATCATTTAACTATTTTTGTTCCAAAGATTTCTCTTCTTTGAGTGAATCCTTTCAAAGACAGACCATTTGCACTCACACCTAGTAGCACTGCAAGTTTGACTCAAAATACGGATTGCAAACTTTTGCAATTGAGGACAATGGATACCAAAAGCCTCCCACCATTGTGTTGCAAAAAACATATTTGTGTAATGAGTTAGCTCAACAAATTCCAACTTTCAAATTATAAATAATTTAACAAAATAAGAATTTAAAAATTGAAATTGTTTGTTTACTTGGCTCATCTTCTTCCCTTGCAATCCTTACTAGGTTCTTGCCAAAGGTACTTGTGGCTCTACTGAAACAAGTGATCTGTTGGTTTATCTCCAGTTGATCACTCTTCCTAGGGATCATGCGGTCAATTCAGTCAATCAATCCATATCAAACCTCCCCAGTCAAAGCATCTGCCTCCAGAGCTTTATAATGATACCTTGGGTTCAGAAAAACCCAGCTACATGTATAGGGCGAATGGGCCCATACTTAGCCACTCTATCCTTGTATGCTGTCTTTATTTTCTCCTTTTATTGATCCATAGCCTCATAAATAAAACCCATAGCCAATCTTCCCCATCCACCAACCACAACACCTTAACCAGTGGCTTAGCAACCTTCACAATCTCTGCTGCCTTTTTCCAAAATATTTCTTCTTTAATTGTGTTCATTCCATTCATCATTGGAAAACAACCTTTGCAAGTTTCTATGTTGGGAAAGCATAGATTGCAATGTCAAAAAATGAGTTGCAAATCTAGTGATGGCAGGCCTAATAATATCCCTGCCCCCTATATGTTTCCTCATAAGGTTCAAAATCCATGAGTGATTCTAGATGTATTTTTTTATCCTTTTGGCATGCTCTACAGTGTTCTTGACCCAATCTATTTTTCCAATGTACTCAAGCATAAGGTTTATGCAATTTGCAACACATGGGGTCAAAAAGACGGTTTTTTGTTTTTCGTCTAACATTTTACCAACAATAACATAGTTAGAGGCATTATCTGTCATGATTTGAACAACATTAGCCAACCCCACCTCTTCAACAACCTCATCCAAGAGCTGAAACAACAAGTGTGCATATTTCACCCTATCATATGCATCAACTGATTTTAGAAACATGGTTCCATGTGGGCAAAAGATAAGAAATTTTATGATGGTACATTCCTTTGATCAATCCATCCATCTGACATGATGGTGTATCCTATTTTTTCCCATGAGCTTTTGAAATCTTTCAAATATTCATCAATGGAGGAAACTTATTTTCACAAAAGAGATCCCCTTAACTCATGCATAGTAGGGCCTTTGAAGCCCTTTCCAACAACAAATATCACATCAAACATAGGTTCATAATACGGTGAATAAGAAGCATTGAAGGGGATATCAGAATAATACCACCATCTAGCTATGTAATCACATACAATCTATCTCAATTATTTCTTCCAATGGTCATATAAAGTGGGATGCATATGATTCTACTAGCTTGAGGACCATGTGCATCTAATGGAGTGGAGGGTGTGAAATAACTTTTGGTATCACCCTCCTTTTTCATTTTACCCTTACCCTTTTCTTTTATAGACTCCAAAGTGGGAGGAACATAGTGAAAGGGGTTGGATGCATTAGTGCAAGGGATAGATGAAGAGCCCTCATAATCAAAATTGGGGTTGGCAGCCATCATTTGTTGTATACTCCTCTTCCTCCCAATTTCAACCTCTATTTCTTTTTGCCTAGCTTTTTCTTGCTCAAACTTCTCAAAGTTATTTAGCAACTCCTTCCTAATCTCCCCAATTTGTTCTGATGGTGCTTCACATGGAGTAATTTGGCCTCTAATACCAACCAAGTGTTGTTTCAACCTATGAATGCCCCCTCCACCCTCCTTAATTTTTCTATGACAAAATTTGCAATGCATTTGATTATCAATCATTCCAGCATATGACCAAGCAACATATTTCACTCTAGGAGCCATTTTTGGACTTGGAAATGAAAGGAAAAAAATATGAAAATGAAAAAAAAAAAAACATTTCTTCATTATTTATTTCTTTTACAAAAAGACTCTTTTCAATTTCCAGATTTGCACAAAAAAAGCAAAAACTGATTTTAGAAGTGAAGAAAAATACCTCTAGGCACAAACTGCCTCCTCAATGCTGCTCCAATGGCTACCCAAGAAGCTCCTCATTTCTACTCCAATGATTGCCCAAGAATCCTCACTGCTGCTCCAAAAAAAACTCCACAACCCTTCAGAAATTCTCACATAAATGCAATGAGATAGTTGTGAGGAAATGTGAGGGGGTTGGGTATCTTTTATAGGCTTGGGAGAGGTAAATGGACCTCAAAAAAACCTAAAAACCCATTAAAATGCAGCGAGGGGTACGTTTCCCCCCCAAAAAAGTTACGTTGGCCGTGCATGGGTGTCACTGAATGAACCAACCAGTTTAGCTCGAGCTTTCCCGAGCCGACCGATTTATTACCGAATCGACTGAGTTGGTGACCGAATTGGCTGGTTCGGTAACAAATCAGCCACCAGTCTATTTTCTCTATCGAGCCAGATCGATTAGAGGTCTGGCCCAGTCGGCTCGGCCGATTCGGAGCTGGCTCGACTTTTTTTTAAAACACTGGTTGACATAATCATATTGAATACTATTGGTTCTTATAAATTTGATTTTGATTATACATTTTTGTTTTGAGGCCCCTTTTTGACCTTAAAAGTTCTCTAATACCATGATGGGCTGTTGGGTTGTGTTATATTCTTTCCATGTAGTTAATAGGGGGTTTGAGGGGCACCCGTAACCCCACTTTATGGGGTCCGGGGCAGCGCCCTGGAAAATTTTGGTTTTGGACCCTATGTTAGGTTGGGTGGACCCACCTATGGTTTTGTGCATGATTTTTGCACATGTTTTTTGGACGCGATGGTTTTTAGTCCATGGTATTGGATGCGATGGTTTTCGGTCCATGGTATTGGACGCGATGGTTTTCGGTCCATGGTATTGGATGCTTCGGCATGTATAAATATGTATTGTAACATTGAAAGGAACATAATGAAAAATCAAGCTGGTAGTCCCGGTTTTGGGATTTAGGGGAAAATCTCTGTGTATATGTGTTTTATGTGTTATGCTCTCGCATTGTTTATTTTCTGTGTTTTAGAATTCGTATACAGGTAATTTCTGTACGGGGTTAAAACCTACATGGGAATTTTGATTTTTTGTTTTTTCTAATAGAGGAGGGTCCATCCATTTTTCATTGACACTAATCAATTTCTTGAAGTTGAGAAAATTCTCCTTGTCATTATCCTTCAATAATCACCTCTTGTTTGTTGTCCCTGTAGGGTTTCAATCTTGATGCTTGCTAATTATTAAAAATATTTTGTTTTCGTTTCCTACTTGGTGCTTCATTCCTATGAATACTGAGATTGCTTATAGGTTATGTAACATGGTTTCTTGATTCTGTGATTTTTTTTTTTCATTTAGCTACTGGGCTAGGGCTTTGTGATGCTCGAATGAAACTTCTTTTGTACTCTCTGCTTAGAGACTAATAAATTATAATTTGTATGGAGATCTTGTTATGTAGGTGGGTGATACTTATATACTTTTGGAGTCATTGTATTGTTTATTCGTGTGGTCATCATTTCAATGGAATGCTTCATTTATGACATGTAGTGAGTGTGGTTCATGTGGTTGATGTTGGTTTCCCATGTAGTTCGTTGTCTCATGGCCGACGGGTTTAGTTTTCCTTTCAAGGTTTATTTTTGTTGACTCTTCTGGTGTTTGTTGACTTTGCTTGGATCAAAGGCAAGTTTTCCTTTAAGTTATTTCCACGTAAATGTGAGGATATTTTTTAAGTATTCAAATAACATGCCTATGTATGGTATTATAGATGACTATTTTGGTTTGAAACATCATACATATCGAATGAAGGTGAATATTCAATAAAAAATCATGTAATTTACTATTAAAACTGGAATTTGTTTTGGAGAATATCACACACACACACACACACACACACACACACACACACACATATATATATATATTTTTTCTTCAGAAAATGTCGAAAAAATAGCCAATTAGTGAAATTTTGCCCCCAAAAAATTCCTTGGTACATGTGTCTCTTCTTGCCTTTTCAATCTTGTACCATTTGTAAGGTAATTCATCTAGCATGATTGGGAATATATGAGGCCAAAAGCGTTTGTATCAATATCCCATTCTTCTCCATTCTCTTTTACAATCATCAATGTGTGTTAGAAGGTTGAGCCTAGGCTTGAACTCAATTATGTTGGCCATTTCTGAAAGCTTATTCCCACGAAAGTATTCAACAAAATATATTATTGTTATAGTTCATGTCTATAGTCAAGGTGCATGTGTGTCTCACCAACGGGTAGCTTGTCTTGTAAACAACCACACGAAGCTATTTAATCATTATTATTCACTAATAAACTTTGTTACCTCATTGATATTGGCCACGTGCGATTCGAACTCTTTAAAAAATTTTGGGGGAATCAAGTTTAATTTTATGTCCATAGGGATTATTACCCTACTTTTGCTTGGTTTTATTTTTATCTATGATGGGCATGTATTTTATGAAAAAGCAAGTGTTGAAGTTGCTTTTAGGAATAACTTCAACCATCCAACACTCTTGCTTTTGGTTCATAGTTTTCAATCTATGATTTGTATAGTTAAATATCTAAAAGTTGGCCTATGGACAGGGGGGAACAATGCATTTCCTCTTGCATTTGGTTCCACATAATCTCTATTTCCTTTGGATGACACTAAATAATTTTACTGCATCAATTTCCTCCGAGGGTTTTGTCCATGGTTTTTCTTCCTTGGAGTCCAAGTGTATGGTGATTTTTCTTTTCTTTCATTTAATTTTGGTTCTATCTTTTATAAGGAGGTTGTCATTTTCATTTTTTGATCCCAATGTCGATTGACCAATTCTAAATATGTAGGGATAACGTGGATCTAATATATGAATTTAAGATCTACCATTGTTGGTTTCCCCATAATTTCAATTTCCACACTTTTTAGAATGTTAATTAGTTCAATAAACCTCTGGTCTAATAACTTTAAGTTCTTGGAATTGTTTAATTCTTGTATGCTCATCCAGATCCAAGTTTCTTTTAGAAGGATGTTGACATGGGACTCAAAATTGACCATGACCTATGGCATCATTAAGCCTTTGACTTCCAAGTTGACTTGGCATGTTATTTGTTCATCTTTGCACATCTTTAAGAATTTTCAATAATTCTAGCAATTTGTTGATAGATTATTCTTCTTTTTAGAGTTTTAGGAATTCATGTAGGACTACATCATTCCTTCCTTCTTAGTACCTTTTTTTTCAACATTCTTGTTAATTCTCTTCCTCTTTTACATTGTTGAATAAGTTAATCACCTCTCTCATAATCCGTCTTTCGTTTTGGGGGTTTGGGTACCAATATTATTTTTGTATAGATTTTTTTTCATAAGTACAACACTGTATATTCTATATGAGGAATATGTGTCACTTGCAATAATTGAACCTGGGTGGTGAAGGTTCCATTCCTTCCTCCTAACCACCCGGGATAACCCCAATTTACCAATTGTTTTGTATAGACTTTATTTGTGGTACTTTCTTTATTGGTACTTGTCTTTCTTTAGATCAGGTACCTACATTTATGTTCTTGAGTTCAACTCTTTTTTCTTGGGCCTGCCTTGTAGGGGTTTAATGGTTCTTTTGTTTCTTAATTTTTCTAGCACAATTTGGAAATCTTATAGGGAGTGATTGCTAACTCCACATGTTAGAATATTCGAAATCAATTGCGTCCTTCAAGGGTCAATTTGGTTATATGTGGTATTATTTAAGGCAAGTAAAGAAATATATTTTCTCAGGTCTTCATCAACCACATCCTTCACATCCATAATGGTATCAATGACCTTCTCATTATTCCCCTTAACCTTGATAACCACCTCCTCTACCTCCTATTAATTTTCCATTGTTCTATGCTTTGTACAATCACTTAACCTAATTTTTTCTTCAATTGGAAATCAAATTTAATCTTCCAATGATAAATAACATTTTTATATAGAACAATAAATGCAATATACAATAGAAGACAATCATGAGCAATAATAAGAGACACGAGATTTATTTAAAGAGCAGGGAAAAGCCCCACAAGAGGGAAAACCCTTTCAAATTCTTCTTCTATTAGATTGTAATCAAATGTTCAGTAGAGAGATTATAATATTCCAATTCATCAATCAAGAGTCAAAGTCAAACCTTTGACTAACCAACAAAACCAACCAACCAATATCCAAAAGATGAGCCCAATAGTCAAATCTGGTTAACAAGTCAAATATGAAATTTTGGTCAATGTCAGCAACAGTTGTAATAGTCCCAAATGGTCAACGGTAAATAGGCCTCTAAAAGAGTTTGGTCAATAGTGAAAAAATGTGGCCTTTAATGCTGGTCAAAGTGAATTCAAAATAATCCCAAGATAGTCTTCCAAATTTGTTCAAAGTCAAAGTCAAAGTCTGCTGAATCCCTAGTTGTAGATTTGTAGTCAACCAAGGTCAAAATGCCTAGAAAATTTTGTCCTCCTTGACAAAGAATTCGACCTCCAAAATAGATGCAAAATATCAAGTCAAACCAATCCCAAACTCTAAAAAATAAATGTTGGCGAAAGGCTAGTCAAAGACAAAATTTGACCCAATCTGAAATCTTATTTCTCCTCCTTGCACGTGTGAAAGAAGCTTGTAATTTTCAGAAAAAGTCGAACCTCAAAGAGAAGAAGATGTGTGATGATGATGCTCCAAATTATGTGAAAAGAGGTGTATTTATATGTGTCCAAGGAGGTCAAATTTCCTTGCCCAGGCTGACTTGTACTTTTGTGTAGTTGTGGGTTTTCCATTAAAAATAATATTTTTCCTTGAACAAATTAAATTGTTGCAAGGGAAAAGAGGGTCTTCTCTGGATGAGGAAGGACGTCCATAAGAGGGAATTTGTCTCTAAGCATCCAAATTAACACTCCCTCTCAGTTAGGGATGATTTTTCTCCTACAACATGAATCTCATATCAAATATCTTGTCATCGCCATCACTGAATAAAGTCATGTTTCATCTCTGCTCATTTGTTCAACACTCTCAAATCTAAAGAAGAATAATTTGAAATCATAGGGGAGTTCAAGCTACCATCCTTTATCCAATGAAAATAGGCGAGATACAACTTATCGAGCAAGGATCACAACAATCGTGTTGTCTAATGACAACATGTGAGATACAACTTGCTATGATAGGTAAGGATCACATCCATCCTATCGTCCAATGATAATGGGCGAGATATAACTTACTGGGCAAGGATCACAACCATTATGTTGTCTAATAGAAGAGATACCACTTTCCATGAAAGGTAAGGATCACATCTATCCCATTATTTGATGATCTTCTCACATTGACCCTCAAGATTCAAGTGGTAGAACACCTGCATCCCATCGCTTGAGAGAGATACCACTTTCCATGAGAGGCAAGGATCAAAACCATCTCAAGTCATCTTAACCCATTGGCCAGATGGGGAGGAACAATCCCAATGAGCCTAACTTGTGGGTGGGATGAATACGAGGTATAGTTTGTCTATTCCAATCATGATAGGGGGAGATACTCAACTTGTCATAAATGACAAGGATCACACACACCCTATAGTGACAATAAACGAGATAGTACTTACTACATGGGGTAAGGATCATGACCATACTATTGTCAAGATATCCCTCAAATCGAGGAGCTCTATGGCTTAATTCCTCACACTGGGATCTCAAACAGGGGGGAAGAACATAACTCAGTGTCCTCGATGAGCTGAGACCCTTACCCTGGAGGGTCACATCCATCATTCCAAGCTGCTCTCAAAAGACCAAGAACTTCCCTTTCAGAAAAGCCTTGGTGAGTATGTCTGTTATTTGCTCGTTAGTCAAAATGTGATGGAGTCTCACTACTCCTCTTAGCACCATGTATCAAATATAGTGATATCTAATCTCAATATGCTTGGAATTATCATGAAACACAAGATTCTATGCTAATCAGATCCCATAATTGTTTTCATAATATATCACTCTCGTATCGAAAACCTGCTCAAACAAACCTCCTAAGAGCTTCCTCAACCATACAACTTTAAAACTCGCCATGCTGGTAGCAATATATTCAACCTCAACAGTACTAAGGAAGACAAACTTCTACTTCTTTCTCATCTAAGATATCGTGGCAGATCCAAGACTAAAACAACATCCCGAAGTGATTTTCTTGTCGATAATATTTTTAGCCTAGTCAACATCAGCGTATCCATGCGACCTCACATCTCTGGAGGTATATATCAAACCAATATTAATAGTCCCATGCAAATATCTCAACACATGCTTGGAAACAACCCAATGTGCATGAAGAGGCTCAATCATGATTTGACTTAAAGTGTTAATTTCAAAACATATGTCTGGACGAGTGTTCATTAGGAACATCAATGCCCCAATAAACTATCGATACTTAAAGGGATTCTCCAAATCAGGTCTTGCAACATATCCACATAACGTCTTGAAATTCACCTCCATTGGTGTGGCTAGGGACTTGCAATTTACCATTCTAAATATTTCCAACAATTTCACAACATATTTTTCCCGAGACAGGAAAATCTCTCTAGGATTTTGCCACACTTATAATCCTAGGAAGTAATGCATCAAACCAAGGTATTTCAATTCAAACTCGGAGGCCAGCTCCCTCTTACACTTTATCATCATAGGCTCACTACCTGTTAAGAATAAATTGTCAACATATAAAAGCAAAATGAGAGGCATATCTTAGACCGCTTTGAAGTAGAGGTTTGGGTCAACATTGCTTCTCGTGAATCCAAGCTTCACCAAAAATCTATCAATACGGGCATACTAGGATATGGGGGATTGCTTCAAACTATAAAGTGCTTTCTTCAACCTGCAAACGCAAGTCATCTGTCATGTACTTCAAATACTGGTGGTTGATCAACGAATTCTTCTTCCTGTAATATGCTATGAAGAAACATCATCTTCACATCCATTTGATGAAGATTCAATCCTTGACTAGAAACAAGGGAAACAATCAATCTAATGGTGGTATAGCGGGAAACATGTGAAAATATATCATCATAATTTTCTCCCTCTATCTGGGAGAAACCTCTAGCCATGAACATCGCCTTATATTTTTCATTACTTCCATCAACTCCATGTTTGATTTTGTACAACCACTTCGTGGTCACGACAAAATTTCCTTTACATCTCTGAGAAACATCCCACACATCATTCTTCATAATTGATTCATACTCTTCAGTCATGGCATCCTTCCAAACCTTCTCTTTCACAACATCTTCAAATGTGGGAGGCTCATCCTGGATGATAGTGATTAGAGCTACAACGTATCCCTGGCACCGACATGGCTTCTTGCTTTCTCTAAAGGTTCCTATGGTAGTGACTTGTATTTCAACTTCCTGTAATGTATCACAAATCCGTACTGGTCTCTACCTAGCAGGGGGATCACATAGAGGAGGATCCAAGGGTCCATATGCTCTATGGGATCGTCAATAATATCCTTCTCAGATTCTGTCACATAAAGACTTTCTAGTAGGTCGATGTCATCATCCTTCTTCTCAACAAGAGAAGGAGGAGGAATATCCCTTGCTTTACCAAGGGAAACATCTTAATCGAAGGTCACATCCATGCTAAACTCGATCTTCCTTTGACCATACACATATATTCTAAAAGCTTTATAATTTTCACAATATCTAATAAATGTACCTTTCTTTCCGGTGGATTCCAACTTGTTCCTTTTGTTCTTCGACAAATGAAAGTACATAGGGAAGCCAAATATCCTGAGATGTCTGAGATCGGGCTTCACACTTGTGAAAACTTCTTCGGGAGTTTTTTCACCCAGGGCTTGATGAGGAACCTTGTATTGAACATAGATTGTTGTATTAGTGGCTTCTCCCAAAAGAAACTTCGGCATATTTTGATCATGCAAATTGTCTCAGGAAACTTCCATGATGGGCCTATTCTTTCTTTCAACCACACCATTCTTCTTAGGATTATAGGGCACAATAGATTCCTTAATTCCAACCTTATTGTAAAAGTCAACGAACTCATTTGAAGTATATTCTCCACCATTGTTGGACCTGAAAACTTTGATTCTCTCCCCTATTTGATATTCTATCAATTCCTTGAAATCCCGAAACATATCGAATGCTTCATCCTTGTGCTTTAAATAAAATATCCATGTTCTCGTGGGGAAGTCATCAACAAAGATTATATAATAGAGATAGCCACCAAGGGAGTGCGCATGCATGGGTCCACATAAGTCACAATGAATGAGTTGTAAGATATCACTTGTCTTGCTTTTACTGGATGGGAATGGTCCCCTTGACTTCTTTCCACTGGCACATCCTGTACATACTCCATCATGACTTGCTTTAACCTCTGTCATTCCAAAAACCAACCTTATAACTTTGGGTAGAGGTTCATAATGTATATGTGCAAATCTTCAATGTCATAGCTCATTTTGATGATTTATATCATGAACCATTTCTTGTAGTGGCATTCCATTGACTCTATAGAATCCTTCAATTTTAGATCCCAAGGTAATTGAATACCTCATGAGAGATTCCATAGGACAGGTGAGGACCTTTCTTCTTATGAAGGAAAGTCTCATCCCTTTGTCTTCGAAAGTAGATATGGATACAAGGTTCTTCTTTAGTCCCAAAACATACGTAACATCATGAAGAAGAATGGATTCCCTAGATTCCAAATGAAATTTAACAGAACCAAAGCCCTTCATAGGATATGTGGAGTTGTCTCCAAGGATGATCTTTAGATTAGTCTCCCTCTCAACCAGATTTGAGAGGACTTACTTGTACCCAAGAAATGTCTAGAATCCCCACTATCTACCAGCCAACTATCACATGAATCTGGAGGAGAAGAACTAGAAAGAGAAAAAATAAGAATATATTCAGATTGAGTAACAACTGCATTATTTCCCTACATTGATTTTTTTGATCTCTTTTGAGGATGATGGCCTTCATCACGATCATCAAGAGCATCACTTCTTCTTCTATCATCGAACAGGGGTTGTTGAAGCCACAATTATTGTTGAAGTTGGATCTTGGAGCATTCGTCTTTTCCAGAAAATCTTGAGCATAGTGAGCATATTCATGACAATTATAACATTCAATTTTTGACATATCCTTATCCCTTCTTGATATTCTATTAGATTTCCTGGATGTTGGAGTAGGGTTTCTTGAATTATATGGATCTCCTCTTATTTTCCTTTTCTTATCTCAGACAAAAAATTCATGTGGCTCTCCTTCTTCATGCTTTTGAATCCTCCCTTTGGATATCATCCTGGATGATTCTTTAATACATTTTCCAACCAACTCATCAAATGTCAGAAAATGAATGTTTCCCAAATAGGAGGAAGGCCTTGATGAGTTAACACCAACTCTCTATTATGTATAGGCTCACCAAAAATATGCAATTGATCCCTTAGTTGGGATATCTTCATGACAGAGGATTGCACATATTCTCCCTTTTTCATCTTAATGTCCTTGAGTTGATTATTCAAAGAAAGTATGTGATTCAAGTTGTTGACCTCATTCATCCCAACCAACCTATCATAGATGTCCTTAGACTTCTTCAATTTTCTAACATAAGTAAGCAAAAGATCTTTCGAAGACTCAATAATAATTTTCTTGGCTTTGAAATCCCCTTTCTTATATTTGTCCTTAGCAACAACATGAGCATTTTCTTGTGGCTCAGGTACTTTTCCTTCCACATATTCCAAGACATCATTATCATCCAACACTAGTACAAAAGGGGCCAAAATCTGAAACTATTAGTCATATATGTGACTTATTGGTGTCGACTATCCGACACATTGGTGCTTGTCAAATCATTGTTGGAATTTTGTCGAATAATCGACAGTTTAGTTACCGTCAGATATGCCACCGTACAAATGTCGATTATTCAATGCATAAAAAGGTCGAAATGGTCATTAAAAAAATCATATTTATAATTCGGAGTTAAGACTCTACAAATAATCGTATATCAGACAAATATAACCTCGAATATCCAATAGGTTGCACACTAGTTCGTAGTCGGATATTTGACAGATAGGTCGTTTTGTCCGACATAACAAATTGACGTTGAGGCGTCAGGTAATTGATGATATAAGTAAATTGTGCGAAAAAAGTGTTGTCACTCCGACGCTTTCAATTTGACAGTGAATCATTGGATATGCGACGGCTAGGTCGTTTTGTATGATGAAACAATCCGTCGTTAGGTCTTTGGGTAATCAACAACATAAGTAAATGTGATTCAAAAGTGTTATCGCTCCGACACTTTCAAGCTGACGGTGAATCATCAGATATGTGACAGATAGGTCATTTTATTTGATGGAAAAAATCGACACTGAGGCGTCAGGTAATTGACGACATAAGTAAATTGTACAACATAAGTGTTGTCACTCCGATGCTTTCAAGCTGATGGTGAATTGTCGGATATGAGATATACAAGATTTTTGTCCAATGAGAGTGTTGTGGTACCGACGCTTCCGTCCATCGATTCGTTCGTTGAGTATTTGACGAGTACTCCAACCTATAGTCGTCGAATATTCAATGACTTGGCTTTGACATGGAATATTCAATGGATATATGCCTTTAATAAAAAAATATAATACACAATACTATTTTGAAGACTATAAGAATGCCATCACACATAGCATCCTTCATTGTTGATCACCTAGAGTTGAAGCTAGAGGAGTCCACCAACTGCAAGTGTTGTCATAAAAAAATTCCATCTTTTCTATTATCTCTACATTATACTAGCCCGCAAATACAATCACTCCCAATCCATGAAATTTTGACATCTTCCTAGAGCTTGTCAATCTCTTATTTGAAAAATTTATATTTAAGATCTTGAATTACCTTTGCACTAGAAGGCTAAGTGACAAATTATTTTTCAATTAGAGTCAAATTATGATGTGAATGTGATATTTATGATTGGAATTTACTAAGAGGAGGGGTGAATCAGTAATTATTATTATTATTTTTGCTGAACTTAATTTTCTTCATATGAAACTAATGGTTTATGTATGTTTTCTATTATTATTGAATTCCTTTTGTAGGTGTTAGAGAGAGGCTTTCAGATATATTTATCAATATTTCAAGAACACTCACACAACGTTCAAGAGCCAACAGATGAAGACACCAGATATAAGTGGAAACCATGAAGGGAAAAAACCATGAATTTTAGGCTGAAAGTGATGTGAAGGAAAGCTAATACTCCTTATTACACCATATTTTTGTAGGCTCCAACCTACAAGAGGCTCCTACCTCAAAGGAAGCTCCTACTCCCACCAATTTTCTGCATGCTACAACCCACAGGAGGGTCCTACCTCAACAGGCTACAACCCATAGGGGGCTCCTACCTCAACATGCTACAACATGTTTTTTATCATGACACAACATAGAAAGGGACAAAAATATCTCAATTAGAACATCAAGTCACAAATGTTGGTTACCTTATATACAATTCTGCTATCATGTTTACTGCTGCACTGCTTCTCCTTTTCAACTTTGTGCCTCTTCTGCTGCTGCTCATCAATATTCTTATGCAGACTACTTCACTTCCAAAAGTTATTTTTCCATTCCACATTGTATATTTTATAAGCAAGCCATATTGGCTATTTGTATTTTTTGCAGGAATATGAAATGAGACATTGTCTCTTGGTCTTCTAAGAGCTGTTCACAATCTTGTCTCTTCCTTTTCATTTCTGAAAACAATTTGTAACATAAACTAGAGCTGAAATAAAACAACTCAACTAGTAATTATTACAAGAGACAAATCAGATTTGTATTATCTTGTATCATACATTTTTTCTTCAATGAAAGAATATATTTTTCAGCTTGTGTCTCAATATTTTATCTTCCATTTGAAGATGTTTATCCTTTACATTGATTAACATAGCCTTTTCACTTCACATCACTTTCAGCCTTTGCATTCCAAGCAACGTAAATTAATCTTAACATAATCAAACCCCATCAATCAGATTAATGAACTTAACATGATCATTTGATATCAATGCCAATATTATCAACATTCTCCCCCTTTCAAATTGATGGCAACACAATAATTCCTTATCATGGACAAAGGAAAATTCTTCTTCTGCCTTCAACTACCTCATACCTCCTCTACCTCCCTCTTTGACATCAATGGAAAGGAGTGGTAGTGACTAACCAATCTCTTTCAGAAATAGGATTTTTTGGCAGGGCATCTCGAATGTAACAAGCAAAAAAAAAATTGAGTTTCACTCCCAAAAAGAATCCATAACCTTGTATGTAATAGGCAACAAATCTACAAAAATGAATGTTGCTCCAATGTGTATAAATCAATGTATATGTCATTTGAACTAGGAATGATCATGTGAAATAACTTTTCCAGAACCCTAATTAGGGCAAGTAACTCATAAGAAGAGTATTAATAATATTAGCATTGCTACACTAAATTGCTTCATTAAAGTGAAAGCAATCATATTCTAGGGCCAATCTTTAACGCTGTTGGAATATATTAATATTGCCACCATAATAAGGCACTCCAGGTAAAGCTCTCCTCTATAATATATTAACAATGCCATCCATTCCATATTAATGCTAATAAAAAAAACATTCCATATTAATGCTACCCAAAAAAAACACTTGCTAGGCATGTTATATCATATACCAATATTGAAACATTACATTAATATCTTCTGCCTAGACATTAATATATGATGCCTTATGCACTGCTTTAAATTATATTACCACAAATATGAAGTATGTGCCAATATATTAATGCCAAGGGTGAGTATAAGCATTAATGCCAAAGCTGGGGTTTATATATTAAAGTTGGACGATATATATTAGACACATATATGTGTCAACGATATTGAAGCGACATTAAACATATATATGTGCTAACCATATTGAAGAGGCTCCAACGATAACGCTCCAATGATATTGGTATTTCAAACTATATGAACCCATTGCAATATATTAAAACATTCCACCTGACTGCTCTCCAATAGAGATACCACTGTTTTCTAATATATGAATGACCTTGCAGCATAATATAATAAACATCCAAGAGTAAACTTTCAATATATGCATAATATTGGATCATAATAAACGTCCAAGAGGAATAAACATCTAATATATGAATAACATCCAACCAAGTGGAATAAACATTACTCCAGATAAATATTTTGGCAAGAAAAATAATGTGCTGCTCCAAATAAACATTTGACAAGCTCCAGATAAATGTTGCTCCAAATAATCGTTTGGCAAGAGAAGTAATGTGCTTCTCCAAATAAACATTTGACAAGCTCTAGATAAACGTTACTCCAGATAAATAGTTTGACCAGAGCAATAATATGCTGCTCCAAATAATCATTTGGCAAGATAAATATTGTGTTGTTCCATAAATTAATGTTGGGAAAATTTCAAATGTTAATGCTAAACTTATTCTGGCCACACCATTAAGCTATTCCATTCCAAATTTAACACTGCTGTAATTTAGTCAACACAACTTTTACATCTCATGGAAACGCTACTGTTATTCAATGCAACTTTTACGTCTCACGGCAATGCTACTGTTATTCAATGCAAATTTTGCTGGGAAATATTGCATTTCATCAACATATTTGTTGTATAAGTCAACACTGAAAAGAATAATGCTGAACGCGCTTCAGAGAAATAATATAGAGAACACTGCTTCCAGGAGGATAGTACCAATATTCATACCAGGCTAAAGCTGCTGCATAAATTAGTATGTTGCTACAACTATAGCTGTGAGAAAAATATCATGGCACCATTAAATAACTGGAGCTATGAGAACATTTTTCATTCATAACATTGAGCATTTAATATACATAATAATCCCATATTAGGGCATAAAACCCTAAAAACCATTCCATTTGTAAATACAAATTGTTTCTCCATAGAAAATGCATTTTTGCCAATAAAAAAAATGCTGGTATCAAAGTAATAAGCCACCACAAATAATATAAGATGTTTCCTTTATTGAACAATATCAAATAGGCCAAGGCTACCTTCAAATGTATCAACGTTGCCTCCAATTCTATGAATGTTGCCTTTAATGTATCAACACTCTCTTTAATGTATCAAGGTTGCCTTCAATACCTCAATGTTGCCTTCAAATAATACCAATGCTGTGTGCCATTTATTTAATGCTTATTTCATTCCATCATTATTTTATTTTTTCACAAAAGAGCATACATTAGCATATGGTAAGGCTTTCCATGTTATTTAATAAATATTGTATAATAACATCATTCCAATACAAGGTTTGTATGTAGTGGGATTAATGTTGCCCTCTAAATCCCTCAATGGCCAAAAGGATTACAATTTCAGATATCACTAATTCCATGTGTGCATTAATGTTCATCACTCTCTAATGGTCATGTCTTAATTTAGATTTAGTGTAACACATTACTAAATAATTTAATTATGAATATATGAAATGTATCTCACTGAATATATAGTTGTGGGTATTCATTATCTAACTTTTTGTCTCTTTCCATATATTCTCCCATTTCCGTTCTTATCAAAATTTTGAAAACCCATGATGATATTCTTGACCACATAGTTGTTACTCTTACTTGCAATAATTTCCCTGTGAGTGTTCATTTTTACCATTACATATGGTCATCATTTTGAGCGCTCAAATTCCCTTTTTGGACTGTGATTTCCTTCCTTGAGATGCTTACTTACTCTCTTAGTATTCTTGATCTTTTTAGGGTTCTTCTTCATTTTTTCTTTTTGAAACTTTTCGAAGTATGAGGTTAATTGGTGATGCCTCTTTCAATGGAATGCATCCGTGATTTCTTGTTCAAGGATTTGGTGCCCTTGAAATTCTCTTAGTATTGGATGCCTTTGAAAAATACATTTCAGTGGAGAATAGATTCTTGTCCATTTTCCTGCTATGTGAGAGATAAGCCTTATTTTATACAACATTTATAGATATGGAGAATGCTCTCTCCTTATGATGTAATCTCTTCTTTTGCAAATAAACAGATCTTTGTAATTTTTTGTTTTTTTGTTTTGTTTAAACATAGCCTCATGTTAAGAAGACACCTCTTAGAATTTAAATGCTATGATTTAGAATAGATATAAGCTCCTGATGTATTGATTCTTCATTTAGATCCTTATTAGAGGTGGATCTTCATGTGATATGGGAGTTTATTCTCTTCAACTATGTTGTTGATGCTTTTCAAGAGATTTGTGCTGAAGGATTTAGAGAAATCCTAGTGATGCAGTGAAATGTAGCAATGTAACTTAATTACATGCAAAACCATTTTCATTTCAATAGCAGTCTCTTGAAATCGTAAAAGATATGTACATAAAATTATCTTTTACATTAATACAACATTTGATTAGTTGCTGAGATAGATGTCTTCACATAGAGATTGCAAATAATATGAGATAGATGTCTTCACATAGAGATTGCAAATAATATGGTTCAGATGTAGATCTCATGATGCTTCATGATGAATGCTTATATAAACCAAACATAAAAATATATAGAATCTTCTCCTACCCTGGATGGAAATACCTTTTCTTTTGTTTCCATGTATATATTTGGCTGGATGGAAATACCTTTTCTTTTGTTTCCATGTATATATTTGGTTGGATATCAAGTTTTCATAGATCAAATGGTAGTTAAATACAAGTATCATCATAACTTACATTGATTCATTCCATATGAACACTTGGATTTATCAGAAGATGAAGAATTTTGAGAAAAAATTGATGATGTAATCATACAATAAGTTAGGCTTATATTTAGACATGCTTTGAATGGATATGAAAATGTCTTAGCAGTAATATTTATTTAAACATTTATATATAGGATATATACATGTGTACAAAAGAAAATTCATTAAATAATGAACTTTTGAATGGTGAACCTAATTGATGTTGCTAGCTCACGAAGAAAGTGGCTTGACCTCACAATTTGATGACACTTTTGTTCTTGCTGCTTCTTAACCGCTTCAAATTCTTTACATAATCATACTCCTCTTGTTCCTTTTCATTACTCCTTCATTCTCCTATAATCTCCCTCTTAGATGGTGCTCAATTTCATATACTCTGTAATAGTTTAGGTTCTCCTTTTGAAGTCACATTAGTGAAGAGAGCTTGCAGTAATTATCCCTAACTTGTTTCTCACATATTCAAATGGTTCTCTAGCAAGAGGCTTTGTAAATATATTTGATATTTTTTCTTTTGTGGGCATGTAATCCATCTTCACTATTTGATAAGCCACATGTTCTCTGAGAAAGTGGTACTTTATAGGTATATGCTTAGTCTTTAAATGTAACACAATATTTTTCGAAATGCTTATTGCATTTGTAGTAGCATTTGATAGATATATGTTCATTAAAATTTACTTTCATATCCTATAGTGTTTGTTTCATCCACAACACTTGTGTGCAACAAGCTGCAGCTTCTATGTATTTAGCTTATGCTTGATGACTATTTCTTGCTTAACCAAGCAACCAAAGACTCTTCTAGGTAGAATGCACCATGACTTGTAATTTTTCTGTCATCCACACAATTGGCCCAATCTGCATCTGTGTATGCTGTCAGTGTAAAGTCCTTACCTTTTGGATACCATAGTCCATAGTCTTTAGTCCCTTTCAAATATCTGAATATCCTCTTTGTTGCTAATATATGACTTTCTTTATGTACTGATTGGTATCTTGCCACTAATTAGACTGCTAACATTATATCTGGTCTAGAAGTTGTAAGTTGTTAAGTATAGCAGGCTTCCTATCATAGATCTATAAAGCCTTTGATCTCCACGTAGCTTGCAGTTGCCACGGGGGTTGAGATAGGTTTATAGTCTTCCAAGATTTTGTAGGATTTGGAGCCTGTTGAAGCCTCATATTTTTGCTGCTCCAACATGGGGGATAACCACTCGGTAGAGACCTTAAAGAAAACTCCTTTTCCATTGGGATAACCACTTGGTAGAGACCTTAAAGAAAACTCCTTTTCCATTTGAAGTGGTGGCTCTGACTAGGGATGATGGGACCCGTTTCCCAATGTGGGTTTTAAAATGAGAGTGGGTGGTTTTCAAGTGATTTTAGTAAGAATAATGATAACTAAATGGCCTATTCTATCATGAAAATCTCTACCAAAATTAATCTAATATAAACTCAAGTATTCTATGTGATATGCAATCTAAAAAGGTATCTATCTGACATGTGATAATAAAGATTGTACAGATACTATTCTAACTAATGTTCAAAAATATATTATACAAAAATTTGAGGAGGTTTAAAACAACCTTCCTCCTAACTAGCAACTAACTATAGAAATAAAAGTGACTGGATGAGAAGAGGTTATAAAGATGACTTGCTGTCTGCTAGCTTCTCCTTTAGATCACATATATCGAACATCGGTTTCACTTGAGGAGGTGCCCCAAACTGCGTTCTGACTTGTCCTGCGAAGATAACATGTGTGAGAGGTGGCAACATCCTTTGAGTTGAATGGAGTGAGAAATTGAGCGTCATAATTTTGTTGTGAGGCTTGACAAGGTATTGCCAATATGCCTCCGAGTAGTGTTTGATAACTTTGTGATTGCTTCCCTTTGGGTTTTCACCTTTGGCTTCTAGTTTTGATCCAAGTCATTTAAATATGGCAACGCTTTTGGATTACCTTCTTTCATCAAGTTGGTAGTGTGCAAAGTGTAATTTATTGCTTTTACTATGTTCTTTGCCACTCTTGCTGCTCTTGCCACTGCTAATTCCGCCTGTTTGATCCGCGCATTCCAATTTGTGAACAAAATGTCCTTATGTGTCTCCTCAATCTCGGGCAGATTAGCTTTCCTTCCTTCTCCAGTTTCTTGCCATTCAATGAATTCAAAGATCTTTGTATCTAAATCATTAAAGCCAGTTCTCTGGTCAATCGCCTTATCCGTCAATTGATCACTAGTGATTAGGTAAGGAGTGACATGCGACATTCTTTGGAAAAATAGATCTTCTTGTTTCGATAGAAGGGAATTTAGCTCTAGTGCCTCTTTGATGAAATCATCGATAGTAGGGACATCTTCATATTTTTCCATGGCTTCTTGCAATTCTTGGATTTGCATGTTCTTCGCAGAAATGTCTACTTCATGGCTTATCTTTAATACTTCCATATTTTGCTGCAATTGAGCAATTTGTTCAACAAGTTGTTGATTCACATTTGCTTTTTCAATTTGCAGTTGTTGCTCAAGCTGCACTATCTTCTCTTCCCTCTCCCTTAACAAAATAGATACCTCTGTAGCTTTATCCATGGTGGCAGTAGCATATGCCCCTGTAAATTCCGACAGTCTTGTTAAAATTTCAGTAGGATTGGAAGGCATACCCTTCCAGACTATGTCCATCAGCTCATTCCCTGCTGGGATCTTGGGTGTTTCCACGCTCCTACTTTTCCTCTGTCATCTCACTACAGCCTTGTGCAGTGGGCTATAGAACACATCTAAAGGAGGAATTTCAGTCACCTTTAGGATAATTTCTTATGTTGGCAATACAGGAATGGTTTCTGTATGCTACAAACTTGTCCCTTGCTCATCCATCAGCTTAGACTTTGAAGTTTTCTGAGTTTGCAGAGGAGTGTAATATTCTATTGTTTCTTGGGCATCTGTTTTCTTAGGAGTGTATTGTAGTTTCTTATTGAATTGGTCCCACTCCTTCTCTAAATTGCTACTTTTGATCTCAGAACTGCTATCTTTAGTTAGGTCACTTATGACCTACTTTTCGGTTGACCTCCTGTTGGATTCCACTGTATTCTTGGTGTCTCGTGCTTTCCCTGTATCCCATGCTTTCCCTGTGTCCACTTGAGACTCTATGCGAGAATTTGGTCCCTCGCTATTGATAGTTACACTGGGTGTAAGTTTGTCCTTGGCTCTTAACAAAAGAAATGGAATTATTTCGAGCCTTCGATTTCTAAATTCTTGAAACTTTTCAAAACCTTCAAGACTCAAATTGGCCTTCGCCCAATCGAACGCTTGTTCGAATGATTCAATAGATTGTAAAAGATATTCAGAATCATTAGCCTCATGATTAAAGGGATTAATATTTACTATGGTAGTAATATTGTGTGCTATCTTGTCTGGGTTGAATTGCCTCTTTGGCATAGTATGGAGCCTGAGGCTCTCTACGCTTAGTGATTCCTTGGTTGCATGGTTGAAATTTGCCAACGAAAAAGAACCACACTGAATGGGAAAGGATGGCCACAAATAATTCTTGTTATCTTTTAGGGTCTTGGTCAAGCCTTTACCCACAGTCTGGTGAGCTATTTCTCTTGCTAGTAGCTTAGAGAAGACATACAAAGGGAGTACATGTAGGTCCATTGTACTGCCAAAAACTATGATATATGTAAACCATTCTTCAACAAAATACTTTCCTACTGTCAGAAGGTTTGTAGCGGCTTCTTTGGAAAACCTAGGGGCTTTCTTATTAAAAATCAATTGATGCAACGGTAAAATAACATCGTGGCATATATTATAAAAATGGGGTATATAATGGGATTCACAAATCTGTTTATGGCTGAGATGGATGGGGTAGGGGTCCTGCAAAGTCCATTTCCAACCCATGATTGGAAATTTAGTACAGAAACAGATGGCATCCAGGATATAGGCACTGAAATCAAATGGAGGAAGGTTCTTTGTGGAGGAGGATCTCTTCTGACGATATTCAGAGATGGAGTGGTTAGGTTATCACAAAGGATAATGGCCCAATTCATTATGTGGGAATTGACACAAGAATCAATTAAAGGAGTCCTTTCTATGGAAAAATTGGTATTATTAGGAAATCCATATAACCTACATAACATTGAATCTGCATAGTTATAGGGTTTTTCCAAAGAAGCTACGGGATACATACTCGTTTTATCATACTTGAACTTGTTCTCTAGGACCCTCCAACCTTGGATCATCTTGAAAGGTTCTTCATTTTTCTTTGCGAAGTTGGCCAGGTATAATTTGTCATAGATGTCCTGAGGGTCAGGTATATGATACATTTGCTTTAGGTCCTCATCTTTGAATGACCCCATTAGCTCCATCTTTGAGTTCCTGAATTGCTTATCTTCAATACTGAGATTTTCCACCACCCATCTAATCATATCAGTGTATGGGAGTATTTTCGCTCTTGCTCCTATTCTGTGAAGGAAGGAACACATATCATCTTTGAATTGGAGCCTCGAAGGTTTATTGAGTTAGTCGTTGCCTTTATGACAGTAATTTTAGGATGCCCATCTTCAAGTCTATTGTATATGACTTCCCATGCTGTCACTCTTCCATCGACGCTGCAAACTGTATCAACGAATATGGTGATGTCTCTGATAACTGAAACTCTGTAATGCTTTGCTTCTTTGGCTTTTGCATCACCTTTCGCAATGACATCTCTTTCGAAGCTTGCCTGAAATGAAAGAGATATATCAACGCACACAATGGAGGGCAATTATGGTAGAGAGTTCTTTGAAATGACTTTGAATCGTGGGAATATTTTACATGATATTTCAGTGTTAACTAGCCATAACTTGAAAACATCAATTCCTCTCCTCGAGCTGCTAAACATTAATTACTCCATCAAACCACTCATTATTACATTAAGACTCAATAACTTCTTCATGCTTCATGCTTTATTTGCGCATCACAACTTTCAAACATTTCCATATAATGTTATTCAGAGTTAATGCGAAATGCGATTGCGAGAATCACAACATCACATTTCGCAAATTCTTAAGGGGTGACACAATGACATGCTCTATCAATTTTTGATTTGCGAAGTGCGATCGCGTGTTATTCAAGTGTTGTGATCAAAAAATCGCAGCGGGGACCTCATCGCATATCACATTTCGGGATTCCCAATGGAATGTTAACAATTGTTACATGGAAAACTGCGAGATGAAATTTGCGATAAGAGCTTTAGGCATGAGTTCCTTATTGAAGATTTTTTGAGGCAAATTTGTAGAGTTAGCGTTTATTTTCGAAGGCTAAAAATTTAAAAGGGTCCCCATTTATATGTCAAATATTAAATATTACTCATATAAATGGGGGGGTTGTTACATAGTACAACAATTAGTGATTCACTTGGGAGAACCAACTATCTCTGATTGATCTTTTGAAATTTCTAAAACTTTCAAAATTAGAAGAGTTATAGGGATAATAATTGCATGAGTTACAAACTAAACAACATTTCTCTGAAATCATAGTCACTCAGTCAATATATCTATTCAACTACTTTACTCTTGTAGTGATAAAAATACAAATGTTTGCATGAGTAAATACTAAGATTTAAAGAGATATAACATATGTCTTCTACAAATTAGTTTTTTGTTGTTTACTCATTTATCACAGATAGAGCCTTTGCTGCCAGCAGGCGTTCATAGCCTCGACAGGGTTATCTTTTAACCAACAATGATTCATTGTCCCATCCGAAGCAATTTTCAAAATTCAAAATGATATTCTTTTGCTTTTTTCTCATTTGGACCTTGTTTTTCTTTTCATGTAATTTTCTTTTCAAGTTTCTTAAAAGACATTGTCTAGGCTTGGTAACCCAATAATGACAATGCCATTCACCAGTTGTAACTAAACTGAACAAGCTGGCTCTTGATGAGACCCCTTGTCCTTTGATTGATTAGATCATTGGCTATTACCCTGTTTTGATATGCAGTTTTGGTAATATCAGTTTAATTATTCCCCTATGATCATGGTAAACAAGCTCGTAATGAGACTTATTATCTTTTAAGTTTTGTATATTTTAGAATTACACTGTGAAAAAATAAAATTTTATCAGATGGGGTGAATCATTGGCCCTTTTAAAGAGTTTTGGATGATAATAATAGAGTTTTTGTGATACTAGTTTGTAGAAGGTCCTTACTAGGTTAAAGATTCTTTTCTTGATTGATAACAAAACATCTATATCTTATAAAGATAAGAGCTTGTTCATAGAATAAGTGTTTTTAGCGAGGTCAAGTTTTTCCAAAGAAATAAGGTTCATTTTGGTACTCAAATGCTCTAATTATTTCTTTAACTTTTCTTACTTATAGAAGCAAAAAAAACAAAATATTATCAGAGTTTATTTTGAGAAGCCAAAAAGTAAATACTACTTAACCTTTATTTTCCTAAGAATCTTAATCTTCTATGAAAAGTATTTATTTATTATATATATCTATATATATTATTTATTTATTTATTTTTATTTTATTTTGTTTTTGTTTTTGTTTTGTTTCTTTTTCTTTTTGTTTTGTTGTTTGTTTGTTTGTTTGTTTTGTTTTGTTTTTTTTTTTCCAGAATTTTTCCATTAACGGGAAAGGAATTCATCTTATCTGAAAAGTCTTGTAAATGAAATGTTGATTGACCAATTTTCTCAATGATTTGGAAAGGTCGAAGCCATAGTCTTTGGAACTTGGTATGCTTACCTTTTTCCTCATGTGCTTTGTCCCATTTCAAAACTAGATCACCTACTTCAAAAGTTTTATGACTGGCAGAGGTTGCATCACAAGAGGCCTTGACTAACTGTTGATGATGGGAATGGGTAGCTTTAACCTTTTCTCTTTCTTCTTCAAGCTTAAGGATCTGAAATTCTCTTGCTTGAAGAGAAGAGGAAGGTTTTTTATTGATAAATTGCACTAGGGCGAGAGATGGGATTGCTATGTTTGTGGGGAGAACTGCTTCTTTTCCATAAACTAAAGCAAAAGGAGAAGAACCGATTGAGGCCTTTTATGTTATTCTATCTACCTAAAGAGAAAATGTCAATTCTTTGTGCCAATTCCTATTATTTTGGTCTATAGTCCTCTTGATGATTCTGATAAGGTTTTTGTTTGTTGATTCAGCTAATCCATTACCTTGTGGATAATAGTTGGCTAAATACTTCAATTTGAAGCCTCTTTTCAAAGAAAATACTACCATATTATTTCCAGAAAAATAAGATGCATTATCAAGCATTAAAGCTGTGGGTAGGTCAAACCTGGTGATTATGTACTGATCAATAAAGTCTGTAATACTTTTTGTATTAGCTACCTTTAGTGGGATAGCCTATACCCATTTCGTGAAATAATCAGTAGCTGTAAGGATGTACTTGTGCTGCTTGGAAGAGTTAGGAACAATCTCACTAACTATATCTAATCCCCATTGTTCAAATGGTTGTTGGATATTCACTGGCTGCAAAGGGAATGCTAGTTTCTTTTCTCTTCTAGCTACAGTTTGACAAGTTCTGCATTTGCTTGCATAGTCATGTGCATCATTAAATAGTGTTGGCCAATAATAACCTGCATGTAGGATTTTGTGAGCTGTGGTGTTTCCTCTGAAATGACCTCTAGCTGGTCCATCATGTAACTCCTGCATAAAATTTTAAGCTTCAAGTTTTTCTAGGCATCTTAATAATACTGAATCATAATTTTTTTCTAAATAATACATCATCAATCAATTCATACTGATTTGATTTCAACCTTAAAGCACATTTTGTTTTGTAATTGAGATGCATAGGAGCATATCCATTCTTTAAATAAAACTTCAAATCAACATATTGTGATTGTGCATCGTTGAGGCTTACCTCTGATATTTGCACTTCATTACCTTGGTCTTCTTCTATTGATAAGTGGGAAGTTCCAGTTAGCATCCTGAAAAAACCTTGACCCCTAACAATTTTACCTGGCCGGATTTCTACATTGTTCTCTTGAAGTGCAGTGACCCAATTGGCTCTTTTTTCTCCCACTTCTCTTTGAATCAACAATTGCCTTACTGAAGGGTAAGGTACTATTATTTTTGTATGGGTTTTGAGGAGAAAAGGTCTGAAATGTTTCAAGGTTTTAAAGACAAAAAAATCTTGTTTCTCAACAACTGAGTAGTTTAACTCGACACCTTGTAAATTAGAACTGAAAAAGGAGATAGGTGCCCCTATGTTTTGATTGTTCAGATGTGTTAAAACTACTGCATATGATGTATTGGATGAAAAAGTGTACAACACAAAAGGTTTGAGAAAGTCTGGAGTTGTTAAAGAAGGAGCATTGATGATGGATTTTTTAATTAACTCAAATGAATCTCTTTCATCTTTACCCCATTTCAAGACTGCATTCTTTCTTATCATTGATTGAAGGGGTAAAACAATCTGTGAGAAATCAGGGACAAATCTTTTTACAAAATTGATCTGACCTAGGAATGATTGCATGGTATTTTTGTTATGTGGGAGAGGAATCTTTTCAATTTCTTGGATTCTATCAGGATCAATATAAATTCCTTTCTTGGATACTATGAATCCGAGAAGCTTTCCTTTTGCTGAAGCAAAGTATGACTTCTTGGGATTCAAAGGAATTCCATATTTCTTGCATCTTCAAAGATATGCTTTAGGTCATTCAAATGATTGTTTCTATTCCTAGAGTAGACTGTAATGTCATCTAGGTAAATAACAACTGATTTATTAATTATACCTTTAAAAGCAATATCCATGGTGCGTTGAAATGTAGCACCTGCATTGATGAGTCCAAAAGGCATCTTCTGATAAGCGTATGTCCCCCACTTGGTCCTGAATGTTGTCTTCAATCTGTCATCTGGATGTACAAGAATCTGATTGTATCCTGAAAATCCATCTAGAAAAGACATTAGCTCAGAACCTGCAACTGATTGCAATATTTTCTCCATGGTAGGCAAAGGAAAGTTATCCTTTTGACAAGCTCTGTTTAAGTTCCTAAAATCAATACAAATCCTAATGTCTCCATTCTTTTTCCTGACAAGAACCATATTTGATACCCATTTTGAATGTCTAACAGGAAATATTATCTTTGCTTTCAGAAGTTTGTTCAACTCAGATTTGATTTGACTTTCAAGGTTTGGATGAATCTTTCTGAGCTTCTGTTGAACTAGTTTCTTGTTAGAGGTCATTGGTATAGTATGCTGAATCACAGAGGTATCATAGGTCTTGAGATTTGAATAATCCCAGGCAAAGACACCTTTATATTTTTTCAACAAATTAATGAATGATATCCTTTCTTTAGATGATAAATCAATACCTAGGTTGACATTTTGAGTTTTTCAGTTGTACCTAGGTTTACCGCTTCAAATATCAAAGTAGAACTTTGAGTCTTGGAGTTGGTAATTTTCTTAAATCTGTCTTTCAAATCATAGAGATCTTCAATTTTGACTACAGACTTTGGAATTGGGTTTTGATCGTGTTTATAGTTGATTTGCAAGTCATGTTCATTGTAAGAGACCTATCCTAGGGTCTGCTAACAGATCTAATTTCTTTTGAAATTAAATGAAATAAGAGGCGATAGTTTACTTACTTACAAGACTTTTAAACAAATAAAATTTTACCATTTACATTCTAATCAACATAACTTAAGGTGAATATTTCATTCTAATAAAATTTACAAGAGTAATCTATGGAGGAATACCTGTACCGGTGGCTGATGGAGATGCCTTTGTCCTGCTGCTCCTGCTGAACGCTCCTCTTGATGGACCCAACTGGATTTACCTCCCAGCCAACTAGGAAATAATCCCTAGCCTAGGAAACCTCCACAGGTTCCCTAGCCCTCCGAGCCCAAGTCCAACAAGATGTAGTGTGTGTGTCTAAGATGAATGATCCAGACCAAGATAACAATATTTCCCTCCTCTCAACAACCCAAGAAACCTCCACAGGTTCCTAAGGTCTCCAAAAACACAACAAGTCCTCAAATCACAACCAACCCCACAATCATAAGCAAGACCCAACCTCCTTTTTCTCCCTTCCCCCTTCCCTTTTTATACCCTCCCTCTCTTCTCCTTCTCATCCACCCCTCATTAATGTCATTAACTTCTCATCCATCCTTACAGTTGACTTCTCTTATCCCAAGTAAAGTTGGGAGTACGTTTGGAAATGTGACATGAATATAAAATTGGGAAATTAATGGGAGAGGACCATGTCTTCTCCCAAGTAAATCTGAAAGTACATTTGGGAGTGTGAGATGAATATATATATATTTTGATAATTAAATGGAGAGGACTATGTATTCTCCCAAGTAAGTGTGAGGGTACATTGGGGAATGTGAGATGAATATATATATATATATATATATATATATATATATATATATATATATGAGTTGGAGAGGACCATATCCTACCTAAGATTCAATTTGAGAAGGTATGTTGGAAATTTGAATAATAGAAATCATGAATTTTATATTAGACCAATATTGATCAATATTTTCAGATAATGTAAACATTAACAAAATTTGCAGGATAAGATTTAAGTGGGGCATTACATACACCCCTCCTTCAGAGAACTTCGTCCCGAAGTTAGAATGAAAAGATACAAGGAGTTTTAAAGCATAACAAATCAAAGAGAGTTATAACATTAAAATTTGATAATTTAGACAATGACATTACTTCCCATCAAGAGTCTCCAAGTGATCTATATCCTCCTATCCATCCTGACCTACTTCCATTCCCATCCTATCCGTCCTCTGCTGCTTTATCAGTGGAAACGGCCATACTAACCACTGATAAAACTAACATGGTGGAAGCGTCAAATACATCGACCTAACTTCCCTAGTAGGCAACTCGCAATCGTCATCACATGTCTAGGGTAGCGTGTCCACCACTGTCCTCCCACGATTCCAGGTTTCGGAGGATACACGGTGGGAAAATGCCTCCACCCCTCCTTCACAACTAGGGTAAACACCTTAACACAGACCACACTACAGAGTTGGTTGGACTTGTCATCGAATATTCCAGTCAGGTCGTCTTGCCACCTGTCATTTGCATTTTACTCGTGTCATAAGAGTGCATATCAATTAGATACCAAATGTAATAGAACAATGTACATCGTACCTTTCCTCATTGGTTGTCTCGACCTTCCCCAATGGAATAGTAGATCTTGGTTATCATACAGTTCTTTCCAATCTATAGTTTAGTTCTCATCCATGCATATATATAACCACAAAATAGATATAGATACATGATTTTAAACCTCATGTTTATTAGGCCCACTGTCCACGTGTCAATTTTTGTTGTTCATACTAGAAATAAATCTTACATTAGATAAATCATAATTTCACTAAGTCATTAATTAGATAAATCATATCTATATAAGCATATAGGATGCAACAATAACTTTGACAAGTCATGCACTAGATAAATTGTAAGTCATACATTTGGTCATACATCCAACATTTCCATCATCAATACCAAATCCATCAATTGATTTTTCACGTGTCCAACCAAATGTATATAATGTTCATAAATAACATGGAACTGCAAAATAGAACCTTAACATAGGTGGCTATCTATGTTAAAATGGGCATCATAAATGCTCATGTGACATCCTTGTGGAATCCCTTAATAACAATTATAGTTGAAACAGATTTAACTTTCCGTCATGGAAAATAGCATTTGAACCCGGATATGCTATAGGTGGTACCAAAACCAAAATAATGGTAAGCAATGGATTCGTGCACTATCAATTCCACTAGAAGGTGCTAGTATAAGTTTCATGCTATAATTTCTTTAATACCTTAGTGAATATAAAGTCCCACTCTTCCAATTTGTTGGTTTTTCATCTTCCAAACCAATTAGTTAATCTTGAAAATAAAAGATTCAAAACTTCAGAAATTGTTTCCAGCATGATTTTCATACTTTTTTTTTGTAATTTGAGATAAATGTCCTTTACATATCAAAGGTTCAATTTTTTTTTTTTTAATCATTGTTTACTAGTACTAAAACAATTTCATGATATATAATGCAGCTCACAATATGAGCTGTCAAATGAGAAATAATTAAACAAATGGAATAATTGCCTATATTAAAGACGTTTTTAAAGTAGAGTTGATTTTGAAATTTTTGTGTTTATCTTTATATAATAATAAGCCATGTTTCCAAACAACTATGACGTTGCATGGTTATTTTAATGCAAGAACCAAGAAGACATTTAGCATAAACTGAACATAAATGGATTTTTGGAATAAGATCATTATGATTCCACAATATTCACCATCCAACAAATCTATGCATTTTATGCATATTAATGTTTGTGGAGAAGAGAAGATGAATTTATAAAATCTTCACCATAATATGATGCATGGCCACAACGCATAACTTATAAAATATCACTAAGATACCGCAGTACATAAATGCCACTGACAAGAGATGACACTTAATTTCGTAAGGTTAAAATTTGATTTGATCAAACTAAGGTCTAAGAATCAATGTTGTTTTCTTCAAACTATAAATGACACCCTTGTAACATGTACCACATGAAAACTAAATGAAGATTGCATATTTATTATTAAAAAAACAGACTAGTCAATTGGTTAGGCATTTTGATTAGGAGAACCAGCATAGGCATTCAAATCCCACAAAAAAAAAAAACAGTTAGTTTTCATTATATTTTGGAAACTGCCCTATTTCAATCCTCTCTTTATTTATGTTCATGTGACTAAGGCCTCAAAAAAAAAAGGAGCTAAGAATTTTACATCAATCAATAATTTGTGTCCAAATACCAACAAAAACTGCATCATCCTGATGCCCTCAGATGCTCTTTCTTGTGTGAGCCTCCTATTCAGGGGCTTTTCTTAAAAGCTTTCCCAAAGCATCATATTCTTGTCATATCTTCTACAGTCAACTTTGTCTCTTTGCATAATTCTCAAAAATGTTTTTTTCCCATTAGGAAAAAATTGTAATTTCTATTAAAAGGGAGAAATTACATTTTGCAGATGCATGTTGCATATCCATATGTGGCCTTTGGCCAGCCAGAGTTCATCAAAATTTTACCTGTGTGTTCTAGATCTCCACGCAGGGAGTCACTATGATATATATACAGGAGTTTAAAAACCAAAATAACTTACTCCACGCAGGGAGCACTGTAACAGTCATGATAAACAGTAGCATATGTAACCATATTACAAAAAAAAGATAACCAAAAACATGTCAAATGTTATGAATGGGTTGGTGGCCCATTCATGTGCTGATCTATATAGGGCCGGTGGTAGTATTGATGGATGGATCCATCAATCTGTTCCTGTATCTGCCATTGCTCTAGATTGCTGTTCGCTGCTTCTTTGGACAGTTTGTCCGCTTCTTCGTTCTGCTCCCTGTAGATGTGACGACAGTCAAAAGAAACAAAGGATGAGATCAGTATTTTGGCTTCATCAAGGATATTTCTCAAAGAATAAGTATAGCAATGAGCTGTAGAATTTGTCCAATTGCAAACAATCTGTGAGTCGCCAAATAGTTGTAGGTGTCTGCATTGTTTTTGTATCACAAAATATATAATATGCTTGGCTGTGCTGAGTTCAGAGAAGTTATTTGTGCCCATATGGTATTTGATTTGAATCTTGAAGCAGTGGGAGTCGTTCAGGTATAGGATAGCACCCCCACCACAGTCGTTTTCCTGGGCAGAGCCATCGAAGAAGGCCCAAGGCTTTGATCGATCGATGATGGGGGGAGCAATAATGCGGGCTGGTCTGTGCTTCTCAGTCGAAGGAAGTAAGTTGTAATCAGCGATGGTGTGGCTCAGGATGGATGGCCAGTTTGGGAGGCAATTTTCGAAGATGATGCGATTACGCGCGATCCAAATGGCCCAGCAAACGAGGAGGGGTAAATTTGTGAGTTTGCTCGCATGGTCTCTGGTCCATGTGCTCCAGGCTTCCTTGCAGGTGGTGCCAATCCAATCCTTGTGTTCAGGAATATGAGCAGATATGCTGTGCCAGAACGTTTGAGTGACTGAGCAGCGGATGAAGAGATGATCAGTGCTCTCTTCTTCACAGCAGCATAAATGGCATCTGAAGGGGCCGTGGAAAGATCTCTTCAGGAGATTTGATCCCGTGGGTAATTTGTCATGAATGATATTCCACATAAGTAAGCGGCATCGGGGCGCAGCCTGAAGCTTCCAAATCAGGTTCTCACAAGGGTGAATGTCCGGGGGCTTATACGGTTCCATGAGCTTCAGGTATCCTTCTTTAGGAGTATAGTGACCGTGTTTAGCGATAGCCCATATGAGTTCATCGGGTCCTTCCGTTAATCTGATGTTGGCCTGAGTGAGGGCCTCTGTGAATGCGATCCATTCAGGTTGCCACTGTATCGGAATGCCCAAGGCCTCCGGTGTGTGCCAGGCCTGATATAGGAAACCAGTATTAGCATTGTCCCCAATATGGTTAATGTGAGTAATCCCCCTGTCGTGTAGGTGTCTGATAAGGTCATCAGAGAGTCTGTGTTGGTTACCGCATCCGACCCAGGGGTCCATCCCAATTCTCACGTTCAGGCCACTCTTAATGCGCCAAGTGATACCATCCCTGAGAAGTGGCAGAGAGAGTAAAACGACCTTCCATATGTTTGAGATGTTGGGGCCAGGGCGGTGATGTTGTCGGAACCAGTCCATGAGATGGAGGGGTCTGATGTACTTGGCTTGTGCCACCCGAGACCAGAGGCTGTCTGATGTGAGAAGTAGCCAGCCCAGTTTGGCAGCAAGGGCTTTTGTGAATAGTTCAAGGCGTTTGATGCCCCATCCACCCCATCGCTTAGGTCTGGCGATGGTATCCCATTTCACCCATGCAAAAATTCTCCCAAGTTGCTGTCCATTCCATAATTCTCAAAAATGTTGTACAAGGGAAAACGGCTATAGGCTGCCATGTGACAAGGGCACCCCTCTCCAGTGTGGTAGGTGCCTTTATAATATTGTATAAGGGCATGGGTTGTTTGGATTTATTCTCATCATTCTGTTCATACTTCCTATGCTGCATAACAATGTTTTGCTTCCATTAGTACTTAGCTGAACGGCCAGTGAGTGGGATGATTTTCATTTCATTCTTGAAAAATAAGCCAATAAATTTGAACTCAACCAGGGTAAACTGGTCGTTGGAAGTGACACTCACCCAAAACAATGAGATCCCTTAGAAAGGAAAAACATTTAATTTTATCTTTTCACATTACATCAAGGAATTATTCCAATTCAAATAACCAACTTTGGAGATTAGTATTCCATGATAAATACAAACACTATAATATTGTTGGATATAATTTCCTCATCATAATCCATATCTCTCCTGGTTAATGAAAGTCAGGGTTTTCCTAGTATTCAGATGTTCAAGGATACCTAGGTGAATATCTAATGTACACGATTGCAAATGGACAACATCATGATTGGAGATTTCCTACTGATGAAGCAGGGATTTAAAATGAATTTGAGTATCGTTGAACAAGTAGTCACACCTTGCTTACAAAAGTGAAAGAATAGGTAAATAAAATCTGACAACCTTAAAAACTGCTTTTACAGTTCCAATAATGATATATTTGAAGAAAACTGTAAAATGTTCCAAGTTACAATAATATGAGACACCAAAGCCCATGTTGATCATCTTCCACCAGAGAGTTCGATTGCATCCTGGTTATATACAGAATCCTCAACCCACTCAAACCTTCGAGGCATCAGTTCATATTCTTGTTGATGAATGACTTCAACCTGTTGCCACTCTTCCCAATGTTCATCCAAACCCTCTCCTTCCAACATGCGCACAACTTCTGTCATTTTGGGCCGATCTTCTGGTGAGGTCTGTGTGCACAACAATGCTACCTGAATTATTGCTTCAAATTCTTTAACATCATTGTTCTGCTTTAGGTTTGCATCTACAATAGCATCTAATCTTTTCTCTCTTTGTAACTTCTTAACACGATCCAATAATAGAACGTCATCCTCTTCCTCGAGACGTGAAAAATCTTTAGCACGTTGTCCAGTGACAAGCTCCAAAAGAGTAATACCATAACCAAACACATCTGTCCTCTCTGAGGATCTTCCAGTTGATAAGTATTTAGGAGCAATGTGACCCATGGTTCCACAGACTTGAGTTGTAACATGAGTTTTCCTATCATCAACCAATTTTGCTAGCCCAAAATCACCAACGACAGCTTCAAAGTCTTCATCTAGCAAGACATTAGCAGCTTTCACATCCCAATGAATGATTTTAGGATTGCAGTGCTCACAAAGGTACTCCAAACCATGGGCTGCACCTAAGGCTACATTTTTCCGAGTAGGCCAGTCTAATGGCTTTTCTGTAGGTTTGAGCTCCCTTAGCCTGTATGCAACACTAAGGTTTTGCATATATGGATAGACTAGAAGCCACTTTGATGGTGCAACACAAAATCCTATCAAGCGCAGAAGGTTGCGGTGGACTGCCACACTGATCATCTCAACCTCCCATAGAAATGCTTGCTCCCCACCAGGGCTATGATAGTCAGTCAACTGTTTATTGCAACCTTTGTATTGTCTTCCAACACTCCTTTATATACTTTGCTCGCTATTTTAAAATATTTAGTTTTTATTTATCATTTTTCTTGTACGCACATCACCTCTAAAAGCCTCTATTGCTTTCGCGTTCTACTGTTAAATACCTACACCTGGGTAACCCTAGTAATTTGTCCACATGGTCTAAAATAAAATAGGTGTAGAATTCAATTATTTAGTTTTGATCAACGGTTACAACACAATAATTTCCATTGAATATTTATACCGGATAAAAAAAAACAGAGGCCCAAAGGCAAAGGGTAGTTGTAATTCTCATAGGCATCCTTGAGGAATGCTAGATTTGGAGCAGGGAAATTTGGGTTCAGTCCAGTAATTAATCACTTGTAAAGGATAAACCAGTGACAAAAATAGGAAATAATATGGAGGTATTTCATGCATTCATACAACACAGGGCTACAGTTCAAAGATGGTTGAATTATAGTATAAATGAGCTTCCTTAAAATACAACAGGTGTAAAACTAGAAAAACGGGATTCGATTGAATGATATATGTAGGAAACATGAAGCAGTAATCCTGATTTTAAGTAATCGCCTCTAAAGGCAAAAGAAGTTGTACGACAAACCAATCAAGATGAACACAAGCTCTGGCTGCAAAACTTAATGAATTGGGATTGACCTAATTGTCGGTTAAAGCAATTACAGTAGTGGCCACCACGCCCCATCTCATGAGTCATTTTACTTGCACATAACACAGGCCTCAACGCCAAAATGATTGCTATATAGTGATGGAGAGGAAGAATCCTTGGAATGGAGCTGGATGTAAAACTATATCCAGTCATTACCCATTTGCACACAAGGCATGCTAAATGCCAAATTTGGATGTACAATGTTGCCCCTGAGCTTCCTTCGAACACAGTAGAAAATAAAACCATCCAGGGAAATCACATGTTAAACTTTTAGTCACAAACACACTATGCATAATGGACATAATGGACATAAGGACAATTGCAGATGTGCCCCAACTATATATATATATATAGATATATATCAGGTATGACAAGTTCTCTAGGTTAGGGTAGAGGGAGGTTTCGAAAAGTTGAGGATTTAAAAAAACAGATATAAAGAATTGAATGTATGGAAACATAAAAAAATTTCACTTGAAAGTATACACATTACTCAGAATTTTATTTGACGTAAAATGCAGACTTGGGAACCAACAACAAAGTAAAATGTTATGCAATATGGATCTTGATGAAAACCCATTGAAGACAAAGAATTAAAAAGACTACAAGTTTTGGGAGATTCAAAATGAGTGATGTCCTCAGCTAAGCCAATTGCCAAAGCAAAAATTTGAATCTTGGGCCCATCATGAACAGAGTATTGGAAATAAAAGATTTCTTTGATGTTATCTCTTTCACTCACATCAACAGAGAGTTCAACTGAAAAACAAATTTAAAATCTTCAAAGAGTTCAACTCAAAAGCAGATTATCTCTATGAATCACCACTTACACTATAGGAAGAAACCTTAATCATTCAAGAATACAAGGAGGACCCTTTGTCCACTGAATCTTCTCTCCTTTTTTGATCCAAGCTGGAATCAAGGTTTTGTCGGAAATAAGAGAATTGTTTACCGTGGGACTTGCTTAAGGGCTTGCACTGTTTTTGTTGCTTATTAACTGAAGACAAGAATGAAGGGCACTTGAACCCAATCTACTGGGATGGATGACTATAATACGTAGACTAAAATAGGACACAGAGTGGTTATGAAATTTGACCGTGAGCTGTAAGGTTAAGCTGATGTATATTTTGATTTCAAGCACTGGGGCCAAGATATTTAGAGTTATATTGTTGTCTTCCTATCTGTCATGCATTTCTACAAACAGACAACCAGTGAATATAAAATATAACTATTTCCTTCTATTCATGTATCAAGCCTCACATTCTATGAAATTAATGAGAGTAGTTGTTGGTTTATAAAGATTCTCACAAAGCCAATTTTTGCTAGAAGTATCTATCATGCTGCCTTTCCGCACAACATCTTGGGTTGTAAAAAGACAATAAGCGTCCTAAGAAAACAGATGACAGTTATTTTGAAGCAGCTTAACATGAATGCATTTGTACAGGGCTAAAACATTGTAACTACAATATTGAACATAATCAATTATACCGGTTAGATGCTTTACCAAAAAAAGGTAACCCAAAAAAAAGAACGCAAATACTGTATGAATGCACTTCAATTTAATGGCATCAAAATCAACAAGAACAAGTTTTGCATTTCTCGCTAGACAGCTCATTGATAATATCTAAAATTTGGTTTCTCATCTCTCCAACTGTAGATGCTGTCACTCAGTTCTTCAAGATAGCTTCCCAATCATCACCAGAAACGTTTCCTTCATATGCACACAACTCTTTCACTATGGCTAAGACAAATAAACCACAGTCATGGATTGACCAGTTCTTGTAAGATATTTAGGTCAAAATAGCCAAAAAACCTAGTGGCATCGTAGACTTCTTGCCATCATACCTATATATGAGCCTAAATACAAAATTGTACAGGTATTGGCAAGGAACTTCCAGACTTTAATTATCAACCACTTACCCACTTGTAGTTGGCCAAGTTGGCCACTCTGTATTTAAGCAATGCCATCCCAACATTCACTACTGCTTCATCATATAAGGCATCGTTATACTAATTACAACCTTGCGTTTGTAGCTATTATCTAGTATTCACCTGGTCAATTCCCACAGTACTGTAACATTCATTATGAATATACGGGCTACAGAGAATCAAAATTGATCCCTCCAAACATTATATGCAGGTGAGATATATTAACTGTTGGTTGTAGTTCTTCATGTTATACTTTAAGGGCATGATTATTGTTTCGATTACTCACAATCTCAACTACATGCGTATCTAAGGCACTATTATGGATGAAATTAAATTGATACCAATACAACTAGAAATTGGTACAGAAAAGCAAACCATGAAATATTAATTGAACCAACAAGGTCAAGGATGGCTCAGACAAAAGAAAAGGCTCACTCTTGGAATTATTCATTTGTAAACACTGTTAGCTGTTCACTTACCAAGCTTGTAAAAATGTAAAGTAAATGTGAGTACAAAGGTCTTATGTTCAAATCCCGTATTATTTACCTGTGAACACCTGCTGGGGGTGGCCTTGTTCACCCAACAGTTATAGTGGTAGCTGTTATAGTGGTAGTAGTAGGGTAGGAATCGACCCCATATCACACAAGTATGAGACCGACCCAGTTGCTGATTCATCTAATATTGCTAGCCAAGAATGGAAGTCAAATTGGAATTTCCAACTTTTCATTTGACAATGTTATGATCATCACTACCCACAAAAGAAATATAGCAAGACACAGGTAAAGATATTAGCATGTCCTTGGTGATATGATAACCATAGCAAGATAGGAAACAGTTTGAAACAACTTATGTTTCTTTCCAGATGTAAATATTGGGTATACAACTATAATTAAGCTAGAGTTATGGTTTTTTGAAAAGTCAATTTATTCAGAGTGGCATGTTTCAAAATGCTGCAACGACTGGAGTCAACCAGGATGCTAAGAAGAAATGTGATTTATATTCATATATGCTTAGAAAATACACCATCAAAGTTTGCAACATACCTGGTAGCCACGCCCACACACAATACTTTCTCATGGTTTAGTTACATGTTCACTGTAAATTTTGGAAGCAAATCAGTTACTAGTATCATTAGTTAACACTCTAATATGACAAGACATGGGTCAAAGCAAAACAAGACTGACATAAGTACAAAATTGGGATCGATCTCTTTCAAAAGTTACTTTTCAAACCTATATGCATTTCACGAATCTGCCCTCTCTTCAGGCTATGCGGAGATATAATAATGGGCTCTTACCATTCACACTTTCTTTCAGGAAGCTTTGTTGGATCCTTTTGGGAGTGATTTGTAGAGCCCCTGGATCAAGGAGACAGTTATGATCAAAATATAACTGGATAGACTATGATAGCTGATTCTTTGTAAGCAGCAAATGCACAACTTCAACAAAATGAAAATTTAGATGCCTAATAAGCATGCAGTTGCAATCAAGGCATGAGCTGAAAGCTCTGTCACGATTGCATGGGCGTACCCAGTTCTTAGGATTTTTGGCTTAAAAGTGGCCACAAATCATATGAATTTGCATTGACTTTTCTTATGCATTTTAACTTCAATGTACACTTATATCGTAGCTCCTAGACAGAAACAGAAACCCAAAACACTGGATTCGAGATAGCCTATTTTGAACTCTCCTGGGTCATCATATTCAGGAGCTCTCGAGTTCGAATCCAAGGAAACAAAGAATGAAAATGAAAAAGCCAAGAAAACCCCGAACAACAACAGGTTTCGCTAAAACAAGGCTGGATCTACTCACTCACTTGGTGAGAAATTCAGAAATGCACCCAGGCAGACCAAAGTTTTCCCGCCTTTTGGGCAATGTGGCCTATATAGTGCATACCCCAATTTATAGTGTGTATGTGACTACAATATTGCAGGCTAATGGCACCCTTGAAGCAAAAGAATTTTTCACTAAAGGATTACAGCAAGGTGAAAACCGACTCCAACTACTAACTTAACTGCTATAAATGAATGAATATGTAACGTTGTTTTTGCCAACATGCTCTATTTAGCTATTTTGTCAAAAAGAAACCCTTTTGGGAGATTTCAAGAACCACCAGTGAGTTTGGTGTAGTATTTCAATACATAGATTTTAAGAGGAAATCCAAGAGTTCCTATTTTCTTATGCCTATGCACCTGTGGCTGTGCAATTTCTTTAGATAATGTATTTATGTAACCAGTTAACAAAATCTCAATGGCATCAATCAATTTTGCTTGTGAAGTGAACGAAGAGGAAAATTATAAGTAAGTTCGCAGAATCTATGCAGATACATGGAAGTGTAAAAGTGGAGACTTGGACACAATATACAGAACAGAGGGGTATCATAGACCATTGTGCATGTATTCTGATTTCACTGTTCTAAAAGAGGAGATGACAAAGATATACGTAAGAGGAATGCTATGATATTCTCCCCCATTGACACAAGGAGATATGTGCAGTAGTGAAATAGGGACCTGAAAGATCAATTTAAAATTGAACAACAAATCAAATTGTCTCTCTACGGGGAAAATCAATCCAGCTAGCCTAGAAAAATGAGTAAGTAAATGCAGCCACAACCAAATCAGAATCTAGCCCCCAAAGCAGAACTAGTCAATGTTAAGAAGTTTAAACTAAAGAGCAGAATTGTTAGCAGGTCTCAGATTAAAAAAATATTGTAAATATTAGAATTATATTTTGAGTAGATGTTTAAAAATGAGCAAGAAACATATAGAAGTGTAATATTACTTACATTACAGGTCCTTAGTGCTTACTGAGATAGTCCTTAGTGTTGTACTGAGATAAGGACCTGTAGCAGCTCTTTATCAAACAATCTCAACGCTCAGAAAGCGACCAACAGGTTCACTAAAAAACCCTCAAAGCAAAACCCCTGATTTCAAAATCCTCTCAAAAAGCAAAGGAGGCAGCGATTCTGAACTTATCAATTAAAATAGGCCCTCCAACCTTCTTTGGCAAAGTGTTGATGTACTATGAGACTATTGGAAGGCTTAGTAGATGTATGATTTTTTTATGAACCTAATTTGTTAGTTATCCATTATTATGAACCCAATACCATTATGTATTTGTTGGCAACTTGGTCCCTTGGGCTACCCCTTGTTCACGAGTGATTATTAGAGATTTTCATGCTTCCGAGTACTTCAATTAATTTTTTTTTTTATAACTAAAATCCAACATCAACCTAAAAATTACAGAAGTGGATTGGTCCATAGGTCTCAGTGTTTGATCCTAGGCTCTGATACCATGTGTAAGAGACCTATCCTAGGGTCTGCTAACAGATCTAATTTCTTCTGAAATTAAATGCAATAAGAGGCGATAGTTTACTTACTTACAAGACTTTTAAACAAATAAAATTTTACCATTTACATTCTAATCAACATAACTTAAGGTGAATATTTCATTCTAATAAAATTTACAAGAGTAATCTATGGAGGAATACCTGTACCGGTGGCTGATGGAGATGCCTTTGTCAATCAATTAGGAAATAATCCCTAGCCCAGGAAAACTCCATAGGTTCCATAGCCCTCCGAGCCCAAGTCCAACCAGATGTAGTGTGTGTGTCCAAGATGAATGATCCAGACCAAGATAACAATATTTCCCTCCTCTCAACAACCCAAGAAACCTCCACAGGTTCCTAAGGTCTTCAAAAACACAACAAGTCCTCAAATCACAACCAACCCCACAATCATAAGCAAGGCCCAACCTCCTTTTTCTCCCTTCCCCCTTCCCTTTTTATACCCTCCCTCTCTTATCCTTCTCATCCACCTCTCATTAATGTCATTAACTTCTCATCCATCCTTACAGTTGACTTCTCTTCTCCCAAGTAAAGTTGGGAGTACATTTGGAAATGTGACATGAATATAAAATTGGGAAATTAATGGGAGAGGACCATGTCTTCTCCCAAGTAAATCTGAAAGTACATTTGGGAGTGTGAGATGAATATATATATATATATATATATATATGATAATTAAATGGAGAGGACTATGTCTTCTCCCAAGTAAGTGTGAGGGTACATTGGGGAATGTGAGATGAATATATATATATATCGATAATGTGTTGGAGAGGACCATGTCTTCTCCCAAGTAAGTGTGAGGGTACATTGGAGAATGTGAGATGTAATTAAATGGAGAGGACCATGTCTTCTCCCTAGTAAATGTGAGGGTACATTGGGGAATGCGATATATATATATATATATATATATATATATAATGAATTGGAGAGGACCATATGCTACCTAAGATTCAATTTGAGAAGGTAAGTTGGAAATTTGAATAATAGAAATCATGAATTTTATATTAGACCAATATTGCTCAATATTTTCAGATAATGTAAACATTAACAAAATTTGCAGGATAAGGTTTAAGTGGGGCATCACATTCATGTTTATATATGATTTGTTCCTCATAAGATCCTTTTGATGTAAGGAAATCGATTATATTAGCATCATTATTAAACACTCTCCAATTTGTTACATTATCAGGAATGGATGGTCTGAAAACTAACTCTATGGAAAATCTATCTGTACTAAATTCCTCTGAAGATATAAGCCTAGATGCTACATTGGCAAGTAAGTTAGCACTTGCATTTTGTAATCTGGGGACTGAAGAAATGTTAAAAGCAGTGAAATGAGAAGTAAGATTTTGGGCTAAAGATTGATAATGTTTGAGATGCCCAGACACACAATGGATTTTGTTTCTTACATGTTTAATAACTATTTCAGAGTCTCCATATACTTGCAAATACTTGACATTAATGCCAATGGCTTTGTACAACCCCTGAATTAATGCTTCAAATTCTCTAGTATTGTTAGTACATTGAAATTCAAGCATGCAGGCTAACATGGTTTCCTCTCCTTGCGAGCTAATTAAGATACATCTTGCACCATCTTCAGACTTGGAACCATCAAAATAAAGAGTCCAGAATAGTGAATTATCTATAATTTTATCAACTACATCTATAGACTTGGAAGCATCAGTTTGTGAAACATTTTCTATCTAAGATACTACAACATTATCTGGAAAGGGAGATCTTTGAGCATTAAAGGATCCCAAGAATGACTTAGTGGAGTAATTTGCAATGATGTTATTGGTGAAAGCTATAAGTTCATTTCTTCCCTCGAGATTAGTGACTGTGTACTTTATGAATTTCTCAAGGTCTACTCTGATTTGGTTAGGTTTACCATTGTGTGGCAACCACCTGTGAGACCAATCAGTTGCAAAGTATCCGTGTAGCTTTTCAGACGAATCACTACTTAGAATTAAACCATAAAATTCAGGGATATCAGCCACTAGAATATCGATTATCTGTGAGACTTTTGTATTAGAGGAAAGCCTTATTGAAACCGATGCTATTTCTCCAAGTACCTCTACTTTTGTTCTATCCAGTTGAACTATGTGTACATTATATTTTTGAGGTGTAATATTCAATTTGGTGCACACAGTTCTTGGCATGATGTTTGAAGAGGCTCCTGAATCAACAAGGCAATTATGGACGTTTCTGTTGAAAATCTCATAAGTAAGCAAAAATGGAGGTGTATGAGAAATAGACCTATCACCTATCAGAACTAGATTTGTGGGATTTACTTTGTTTGAAGATGAAGGAGGTTTTCCCATGTCATAAGCAACTTGAGTGACTATAGTGGATGGTAATGGAGCTGTAGGAACTACTTGTATCTCTCTAAGTAAGATTTTCTATTGCTGTTTGAGTTTAGTCAGTTCATGTAATGAAATATTTGCTCTCGTCTTTTTCATATCTTCGACTATGTTATATTCTACTGTATACGAGATTACTAACATTTTGGAAGTAGTTGGAGGATCTAGTGGAATAGAATCAGTTTGAGTAGTCTTAGATTTCTTACTTACTATCTTCTCCTTTACAGGAGTAGAAACTTTCTGTTTCTGAATTGTTGTAGATGTATCAAGAGAGTTTTTACTTCTCGTAGTCACTGGCATAGCTTGTGCTTCCTCTTCAGTTGGAATAATGAAGTCCCACATTCCATTTAACTCAACTTCTTCTTCGGTTGGTGAGTCTTCTTCTAATTCTTGATCGGATTCAACATTTGAAATAGTATTTGGTGGTTGAGATGTGGAAGAAGGATTCCTTTAAAATGAGCGAAAAGGTTTCTTGGGAGTAGATGATTCTGCAACTTGTTTCTTGATTTCGACCATTTCATTAGACATGGTCTTTAACAATTTCTGAAGGCCTTCAAGGTCAAAAGGGTCCTTTGGAGCTTTCTTCTTTGAATCATCTTTGAATGTTACTTTATTTGATTTCCTTTCATCTGTTTGTGACCTCTTTTCTAAGGCAATAATTCTTCTTTCTACAGACAAAGCTTCTTTCATGTTTTCTACCAAGGTAGCCTTATTGGCTCTATCTACAAAAATTTGCAATATTAGAAGGAAGGGATTATATGTACCACTCTATTTTTACATCTACTGAAGGTTTAGAGGCAGTTGGGATTTTTTTTAACAACTTGTTAAATCTATAGTTGAAGTCTTTGATCCTTTCATCTGAATTTGCTTTTAGGTTGGAAAGATCATTGATTAAAGATGCTATAGTCCTGTCATCACCAAATTTTGCAAGAAATATTTCTTGAAAAGTATCCCAGTTTCTTATTGAGCCTGCTGGAAGGGAAAAATACCAAGATCTTGTAAATCCCTGGAAAGTATAAGGAAACAGTCTGATCACAACATCCTCATGTGCAACTCCATTAAGATTCATGGCTAGCATAAAGTTATTTAGATGTTCTTCAGCATGAGTGGGCCTAATGGTTAAAAGCATGTGTTTCCTCCTAAGAGGTCATAGGTTCAAAACCAGAGGGAGTAGAGTATGTATGCCTTCGTAGACTTAGCAGTCAAATCACTGCGTGGAGGTGGGTCCCTTGTCCCACAAACAAGGGGGTCTCATCCACAAATTTGGTGTCTGGCTTGGCCGTGACCTTAGAAATGGATACTTAGGTAACCGTTTTTTTGGGTTTGCTGGGAGAGCATTTGGATTAGTGTTGGCCCTCATTTTTGGTCCAATTTTGCTTAAGAAAACATACTTAGTTTCTATATTTTCCATCCATTTACCATCACATCCACCTCATTTTGATGTATTTTATGCATATTCAGGTATTTAAATTTAATTTTGCAATTTCTAGAAGTTTTTATGAAAATTGAATTTCAAGTGCAATTTTTGGACAGAATTAGAAATTCCCGTAATAGCTATATGGATGTCACCTGGGCACGAGCTGGATACATTTATGGAAAACTTGGGAAATAAAACTAAACTAACTCCAATTGGTTCGGTCAAACCAAGCTAAATCAGGCCCAGTCAAAGCTAGTCAAACATGACCAGTCATTCAGAAAATCCCTAGAAAATAGGGCAGTTTTATGATTTCATGGGATTTTCCATATTTTTAGTGATAGGTTGGATGAATTCGACTTGGATAGGTGGATATGGATAGATATAGTTGTTAGAGATACTTTAGATCAATTTGTTTCATGATCTTCTATTTAAGCCAAAACTTTGAAGGCTTATGCATGTAGAATTTGTATAATTTTATGTTGAGACATTTGAATATTTGAAGTTAATTTGAAGAACTTGTTCTACTTTCATTTTGCTGTTCAATGGTGTGGATGATTGACTGAAGTTTCAGTAGTTGATAATCTATTCAAGTGTGCAAGGCAAGGGTGGAGGGCCCCCACTGCAAGCTAAGTACACTTCATTGTTAAACTAGCTTGATTTTCATGAACTAGTTGCTTCATATTTGTTTACTTGTTTTGCTTCAGATTTGCTTACTTGAATTGATGTGTGATGATTTATGTTTGATGATGAATCTTGGTTTATTTATCATTTTGATATGAAGGGACAACACAGTGTTCAAGTTGAACCCTCCTTCTATTGGATTAATGAATAAAAATTGAAGTTCATCTTTCTTGCTTTCAGTAATTTTATGAAATTCCAGTTTTCTAACAATAGCATAATGATGAATGAATTTGTGATGAGGAATATCAAGGATATCCTAAGTTAGGAGCCTCTTTCATTGTTTATTTATGCATCTTAAGCTGTTGTCAATTAATGGTTTTTGATTTCTATTCATCAAGTAATATTGTAGAAGAAGGACACAAATGGATCTCTTAAGTTAGGAGCCACTTCATCTCACATATATTGCAGAAGTGAATTAGAAATTATTTGATTATATTTATATTTATAATATGTATTTCCTTAGTTCTTCATATTTTATCTTCTAAGCTTGACTACATCTGATATCCATACATTTTGGACATGCCTCCAAGTTTTACAAACCTGGATTGATAATGAAATACTTGTGTTAATTTGTGTTAATAAATTAGCCCAACAATTAGCAACTAGTACAACACCAGGATTTGTCCAAGGTTGAGCGGGTTGATTGGCCATAACTTGAGTTGGAGACTAGGAAAATGGGAAGGTCGGTCCAAAAGTAGGAATGGATGGTGAAGAACTTACTACTGGATTAGTACTCCTAGTAGCAGTACTAGTTGAAGAAGTGGATTGAGTAGAAGTGAATGGGGAAGTAAATGGAGGGAAGGTGAGGTGATCTCGTTGTTATCCAATTCAGATCTTGATGTGGTAACTTTCTTACATCATGAATGAATGGTAAACTCAAAAGGAATTACTCTGATCCTTTCACTTTGTAATCGAGTTAATACACTAGTTTCTCATAATAAGGAAGTGACACTTTCTTTAGAGGCTTCGGGTCTCTCAGGTTTCTTAGCAGAAATGGATATTTGTTCCAATTTATATATCAAGGAGTGAACTTCGGGAGACTCGGGAGTGTAAACTGAAGAAGGTGGTTTCTTAATACTTTAGGAGACGAGGTAGATGTTTCTACTAATTCATATTTCTGATCCAGAGATTTTGAACGAGATCTAGAAGAAGTAGAAGTTATGGAGGGGTTTTGTCTCTTATGAACATTTTTCAATTGATCCTTAGATTTATATGCCATTCATAGTTGGATCGCCCTCCTTCTAGCGTCAAAATGTTGAAGCCTCATATTTCTGCTGCTCCAACATGGGGGATAACCACCCGGTCCGAACCTTAAAGACAACTCCTTTTTCGTTTGAAGTGGTGGCTCTGACTGGGGATGATGGGACCAGTTTCCCAATGTGGGTTTTAAAATGAGAGTGGGTGGTTTTCAAGCGATTGTAATAAGAATAATAATAACTAAATGGCCTATTCTATCAAGCAAATCTCTAGCTAACTTAATCTAATATAAACCCGGGTATTCTGTGTGATATGCGATCTAAAAAGGTATCTATTTGACATGTGATAATAAAGATCATTCATGTATTAAGCAGAGATGATAACGTGTAAAGATAATTTCTTTGACTAAATAGTTAGTCAAAGAAATGTATAAACTATATCGCATATATCTGATGATTATATATAAAAAGAAAACACTTTCAGCTAAGCATCATACAATAGTGCAATTAACGCATAACAGAAAGAACGTATTCCATATACAATTCATGAAAACGAAATGTTATCACTAATTAAACAAAAATAGAACTAATCATACAAGATAAAAGTACCATATGTGTGAGGTTATGCTCATTTGACCAATGACATAGATCAACTCATTTATTCAAATCAAATTATTCTCCAAGCATACAATAGTGCATCAACAAAGAAAATTAGTGGGATATTTAAAAGAAACAACCATGTTCCCTAATTTCATCAAGGCATTCACAAACTTACAGAAGTGCATTCTTTGCAAATGTTTTTGATAAAATTCTGGACCCTTCTCTAAATGCATGAGAAGGGTATAAATACTATTCTAACTAATGTTCAAAAATAGATTATACCAAAATTTGAGGAGGTTTCAAACAACCTTCCTCCTAACCATAAACTAACTCTAAAAATAAAAGTGACTGGATGAGCAGAGGTGATAAAGATGACTTGCTTTCTACCAACTTCTCCTTTAGATTGCATATATCGGACTTCGGTTTCACTTGAGTAGGTGCCTCAAACTGCGTTCTGACCTGTCCTGCAAAGATAACATCTGTGAGAGGTGGCAACATCCTTTGAGTTGAATGGAGTGAGAAATTGAGCGTCATGATTTGGCTTTAAGGCTTGACAAGGTATTACCAATATGCCTCCCAGTCAGTCTTTGATAACTTTGTGATTGCTTCCCTTTTGGTTTTCACCTTTGCCTTCCAATTTTGATAAAGTCATTTAAATCTGGTAGCGCCTTTGGATTACCTTCTTTCATCAAGTTGGTAGTGTACAAAGTGTAATTTACTGCTTTTACTATGTTCTTTTCCACTCCTGCTGCTCTTGCCACTGCTAATTCCCCCTGTTTGATCCGCACATCCCAATCTGTGAACAAAATTTCCTTATGTGTCTCCTCAATCTCGCGTAGATTAGCTCTCCTTCCTTCTCCAGTTTCTTTCCATTCAATGAATTCAGAGATCTTTGTATCTAAATCATTAAATTCAGTTCTCTGGTCAATTGCCTTATCCATTGACTGATCACAGGTGATCAGATAAGGAGTGACATGTGACATTCTTTGGCAAAATAGATCTTGTTGTTTCGGTAGAAGGGAATTTAGCTCTAGTGCCTCTTTGATGAATTCATCAACAGTAGGGACATATTCATATTTTTCCATGGCTTCTTGCAATTCTTGGATTTGCATGTTCTTCACAGAAATGTTTGCTTCATGGCTTATCTTCAATACTTCCATATTCTTCTACAATTGAGTGATTTGTTCAACAACTTGTTGGTTCACATTTGCTTTTTCAATTTGTAGTTGTTGCTTGAGCTGCGCTATCTTCTCTTCCATCTCCCTTAACAAAATAGATATCTCCATAGCTTTGTCCATGGTGGCAGTAACATACGTCCCTGTAAACTATGACTATCTTGTTAAATTTTCAGTAGGATTGGAAGGGGTATCCTTCTAGACTATGTCCATCGGCTCATTCCCTGCTGGGATCTCGGGTGTTTCCACCCTCCTTCTTTTTCTCTGTCTTCTCACTACAACCTTGTGTAGTGGGCTGTAGAACACATCTAAAGGAGGAATTTTAGTCACCTTTAGGATAATTTCTGATGTTGGCACTGTAGGAATGATTTCTGTATGTTGCGAACTTGTGCCTTGCTCATCCATCGGCTCAGACTCTAAATTTTTCTGAGTTTGCAGAGGAGTGCGATATTCCGCTGTATCCTAGGTATCTGTTGTATTAGGAGTGTCTTGTAGTTTCTTATTGAATTGGTCCCACTCCTTATCTAAATTGCTGCTTTTGATCTCGTAATTAGTATCTTTAGTTAGGTCACTTATGACCTACTTTTTAGCTGGTCTCCTGCTGTATTATCGGTGTCCTGGTCTTTCCCTATATCTTGTGCTTTCCCCCTGTCCACTTGAGACTCTATGAGAGAATTTGGTCCCTTGATGTTGATAGTTACATTGGGTGTAGGTTTTTCCTCGACTCTTAACAAATGCAATGGAATTATTTCGAGCCTTTGATTTTTGAATTCTTGAAACTTTTCAAAATCTTCAGGACTCAAATTGGCCTTCACCCAATCAAACGCTTGTTCGAATGATTCAACATATTGTAAAATATATTTGGAATCATTAGCCTCATGATTAAAGGGATTAATATTTACTATGATATTAATATTGTGTGATATCTTGTCTGGGTTGAATTTCCTCTTTGGCAGAGTATGGAGCCTGAGGCTCTCTAGGCTTAGTGATTCCTTGGTTGAATGGTTGAAATTTTCCAATGAAAAATAACCACGCTGAGTGGGAAAGGATGGCCACAAAGACTTCTTGTTATCTTTTAGGGTCTTGTTCAAGCCTTTACCCACATTCTGGTGAGCTATTTATCTTGCTAGTAGCTTATCAGAGACATACAAAGGGAGTACATGTGGGTTCATTGTACTGCCAAAAAATTTGATATATGTAAACCATTCTTCAACAAATACTTACCTACTACGAGAAGGTCTGTAGCGAATTCTTTGGAAAACCTGGGGGCTTTGTTATTAAAAATCAATTGATGCAATGGTAAAATAACACCGTGGCATATTATAAAAATGGGGTATTTAATGGGATTCCCAAATCTATTTATGAATGAGATGGATGGGGTAGGGGTCCTGCAAAGTCCATTTCCAACCCATGATTGGAAATTTAGTACAGAAATAGATGGAATCCATGATATAAGCATTGAAATAAAATGGAGGAAGGTTCTTTGTGGAGGAGGATCTCTTCTGATGATATTCAAAGATGGCAGTGGCTAGGTTATCACATAGGATAATGACCCAATTCATTATGTGGGAATTGACACAAGCATCAATTAAAGGAATCCATTCTATGGAACACTTGGTATTATTAGGTAATCCATATAACTTACATAACAGAGAGGCTGCATATTTATAGGGGTTTTCCAAAGAAGCCACGGGATACATACTCGTTTTATCATACTTGAACTTGTTCTCTATGACCCTCCATCCCTGTATCATCTTGAAAGGTTCTTCATTTTTCTTTGCGAAGTTGGCCAGGTATGATTTGTCATAGATGTCTTGAGGGTCAGGTATATGATACATTTTCTTTAGGTCCTCATCTTTGAAGGACCCCATTAGCTCCATTTTCGAGTTCTGGAATTGCTTGTCTTCAATACTGAGATTTTCTACCACCCATTTAATCATATCGGTGTATGGGAGTATTTTTGCTCTTGCTCCTATTCTGGGAAGGAAGGAACATGCAATATCTTTGAATTGGCCCCATGAAGGTTTTTATGAGTCATCTGTTTCCTTTATGATAGTAATTTGAGGACTCTCATCTTCAAGTTTGTTGTATATGACTTCCCATACTGTCGCTCCTCCATCAGCGCTACAAACTGTATCAACGAATATAGGCGACATCTATGATAACTTAGACTTTGTAATGCTCTGCTTCTTCTAGTTTTGCATCACCTTTCGCAATGACATATCTTTCGAAGTTTACTTGAAATGAAAGAGATATATCAACGCACACAATGGAGGGAGATTATGGCAAAGAGTTCTTTGAAATGACTTTGAATCGTGGGAATATTTTACATGAGATTTCAGTGTTAACTAGCCATAACTTGAAAACCTCAATTCCTCTCCGCGAGATGCTAAACATTAATTACTCCATCAAACCACTCATTATTACATTAAGACTTAATAAATTCTTCATGCCTCATACTTTATTTGCACATCAAAAATTTCAAACGTTGCCATACAACGTTATTGGGAGTTAATGCAAAAAGTGATTGCGAGAATCGCAACATCGCATTTTGGAAATTCTTAAGGAGTGACACAATGACATGCTTTATCAAATTGTGATTTGCGAAGTGTGATCGCATGTTATTCAAGTGTTGTGATCGGAAAATCGCAGTGGGGACCTCATCGCATATTGCATTTCAGGATTCCCAATGAAATGTTAACAATTGTTACATCGAAAACTGCGAGATGCGATTTGAGATAAGAGCTTTAGGCATGAGTTCCTTTTTGAAGGTTTTTTGAGGCAAATTTTTAGAGTTAGCGTTTATTTTCAAAGGCTAAAAATTTAAAAGGGTCCCCATTTATATGTCAAATATTAACTATTACTCGTATAAATGTGGGGGTTGTTACACAGTACAACAGAACCCTAGGTAGAAGGTATGTTCTCCAATCATTGACATTTCGACATCGGTCTTCATCTCCTTACCAAACCATTTTACTAGATGATATTTATTTCTTCCAAAAATAATATCATCCACATACACAAATACAATCAATAATTCATCTCCATCCACTTTTATGTAGAGATTACTATCAACTCCTCGTCTCTTGAAACCCTATTTTTGAAGGTTCTTGTCCAATCTAGAGTACCACGCATGTGGTGCTTGTTTAGGAACATAAAATGCTTTCTTTAACCTGCATACATAGTTAGGATTATCTGATAATGCGAAACCTTAAGGCTTTTTCAGATATACTTCTTCTTGGAGATCACCATTTAGGAAAGCAGACTTCATGTCCATTTGGTATGCCTTGAAATCATTGTAGCATGCAAAGGCCAAAAACATCTTCCAGTAAAAAGTCTCTTCATAATCAAGACCTTCCACTTGTGAGTAACGCTTGGACACTAGTCTGGCTTTGTTTCTAACAACTTGACCATGTTCATTCATCTTATTTTTGAATACCAATTTTTAGCCAATGACATTCTTTTCGACAGGTCTTGGTGTTAGTTCCCAAGTCTCTTTCTTCTCAATTTGGTCTAACTCCTCGTTCATAGCATCTATCCAACTTTGTCTTTACTTGCCTCATCAAAGTTATTTGGATCATCTGTGACAACATAACTATATGAACTTGCTCAAATTTTTCTGCTAGTTGCCTCCTTATTTGTACTCCTTCACTTTTATCTCCAATAATTTGATTTTCAGTATGATTCTTTTGAGTGTGTCTTGAGGGTCATTTTCAATGAGTCTCTGTATCTTCTAATTTTTCATCTTGTACTTCATTTTCTTTACTGATATGATGATGATGATCTAGAGGATTGATAAAACATGTGTTCTTGTTTTTATTAGGTATCTCTTCGTCAACATTTACATCTATGCATTCCACAATCTTATGTAGTCTTTTATTATAACATATGCATCCCTTAATTTTTGATGAATATCCCAAAAATATTCCCTCATCTGATCGAGCATCAAACTTTCCTAGCTTTTCATCATTATTTTTGATATAGAACTTACTCCCAAATACTTTAAAATGTTTGATTGAAGTTTGCTTACCATGCCATAGTTCATAAGCCGTCGTATCACAATTTGGTCTGAGACGTGCGTTATTGAGAATATGTACTGTTGTATGTACCACTTCTACCTGATAGGTTTGAGGAATGTTTCTTTCTTGCATCATGGCTCTCGCCATTTGTTGAACAAATATGTTTTGTCTTTATGCAACTCTATTCTGTTGAGATGTGTCTGCAATAGTATACTGTCGTTTCATTCCAAATTCATTACACAGGTATGCAAACTCATCTGAGGTAAATTCACATCCTCTGTCTAACCTTATGCACTTTATCTTGCATCCTTCTTGATTTTCTTCCAATGCCTTGAATATTTTTAACTTCTCAAATTATTTTGACTTATTTATGATAAATGATACCCAAGTCAATCTTGAATAGTCATCGATTACCAACATGGAATATTTTTCCCCTCTTGGTGCTTCTGTTATAGAAGGCCCGTAAAAATCATATGAAATAGCTGCAAAGGCTTACTACTTGATAGTTTATCTTTGACTTTGAATGATGTTCATGTTTGTTTACCCATTTGACATGATTTGCAAATAATGCTTTGAGGCTTCTTTAATGTTGGTAGATCTCTAACTGCAATTTTCTTATTGAGTCTGATGATGTGATCAAAATTGAGATGACTCAGGCTCATATTCCATATCCAGGATTCATATTGTTTGCTGATGTAGCATTCTTTACTCTCTTCCTTCAAGATATATACATTATTCTCAGGTCAAACTCCTTTAGCCAGAATCTTCCCTATAGATATTGCCTTGATTTCACAGTCTTGAGCTCTAAAGAGAACATCACAACCTTTGTCATACATCTGACTTACAATCAAAAAGTTATGTTTTAGACCATCTACAAACAATACATATTGAGCCTTTACTCTTCCATCATTCAGACTGACTGTACCCTTTCCTCTAATTCTTCCTGCTTCATCATTGCCGAATGTGACATTTCTAGTTTTATTTTTATCTAGGGAAACAATCTTGCTTTTATCTCTCGTCATATGTCTAGAGCAACCACTATCCAAGTACCATTTATTATTTTGATCTTGAGCATACATGACTAGGTCACACTTATTAGGTTTCTTTTCTTCTACCTTCTTTTTCCATTGCATGCATCCATGTGTGCTATAAATATTCTGAGATGTTAATCTATTATCTTTAAGTTGACATTCATATGACTTGTGCCTAAAGTTGTGACAATAGAAACATTCAGTGATATTAAGGAGAGGAGAAAATGCACTTTTGTCTAGATTCATGTTTGTTTTAATGTTTATGAATCCATTCTTTATTCTCTTATAATTTACCAAGTCAATTCTTCTAACATCATCTCTATAATTTATGGCTTTATGTCCAAACTTTTTACAACAGTAAAAATATCCATAAAAAAATATCTGTACCTAGTAGTGGATGTTGTTTGAGAATCTAACCATATTGACATTTGATAATCCTGTCTCCTGAAGAAGCGTGGTTTCTGATAGATTTTTATTTGATTGTCCATTCCTTTTTCCTTATGTACTTTTTCAACAATGTTTCTTTGCAGCTGTTCATTTGATGTTGAAGTGTTGCTCAAATTTCTGTTCTCAGATTGATGTGAGCTATCATCCTCTCCCCTAGCAGCTTTTACAAAGATGATTGTTCTTTTATCCTCTTCCTTGGATTTACTGGATTCTCCTTCATAGCTTAACCCAATCTTTATGAGTAGATACCTCTGAGAATTTAATATCATATCCAATTTTTTAGACCCTTTTATCTGTTGAATATTCATGTTTAGTTCGGTTTGAGCCTTCTCTAGCTTCTTCTTTAGACTTACAATTTCTTCTTCCAATCTTTCACACTCCTGGATTTTATCTTTTATTTGCTACATCAAAATGTCTTCCACCTCCTTTGCTTCTTCAAGTTCAACTTTCAATTTGATAATGTCTTCTAAATTTGATTCTTCTTTTACATATTTCAATATGATCTCTTTTTGCTTTCTATTCTTTAGTTTAAGCCTTTCTATTTCATCTAGGGCATTGATCAACTCCCCTCAAGGTTTACCTAGCCTTCCTCTTCTTATTCATATTCCTGGAAATCCTTTTCAAGTTCTTCCAAGGCCATCAACATGGATTCACTAGTTCCATCTTCACTAGAGGATTCATTAGAACTTTTAGATACACTGCCTTCTTCTTGAGCATAGAAAATTTTTCTTTTAAATTTTCTCTCTTTTGGAATTTTATTAGACTTGTTATTCTCTTTCCCTTTACGTTAGAAATTTTGAAGCATAATGCCCCACTTTTCCACAATTAAAACACTTAAACGAAAGTGTTCCTTTGTACTTACCTGTGCCTTTCTTCAACCTTCTGACAAATTTTGTTTCTTCTTCATCAGAACTTGAGCATGAAGATTCCTTTTCTTCTATGGACTTGTCTACCTTGAAAGCTTCCTCTCTAGTGTTTGCCTTCTATTTTGGAATTCTCATCTCATATGCTGTCAAAGAGCCAAGTAGTTGATACCTGTTCAAAGTCTCAAAGTTTGTTGTCTCTTCTATAGCGGAAACCTTAGGATTGAATTTAGAAGGTAATGACCTTAATATTTTTTGAACTATTACACTTTCATAGATTATTTCTCCTAGACCCATCATGATATTTACCACTTCATCAAATATTAAAAATAATTTAGCTATATCTTCATCTTCATTCATTTTTAAGGTCTCAAACTGTGTTCTATACACTTGTAATTTGGCCATATTTACATTTTTATCTCCTGCATGAATATTTTCAAATTTAACCCAGGTATATTTGGCTATCATAATGGATTAATTTGGTAAATTCAGACTCACATAAACCACTCATAAGTGCATTCATAGCTTTTGCATTAGCTATAAAATTCAGTTTGGCATCTTTGTCACTAGTTGTTTCCTTTGGTTCTTCATAACCTATAATCACAACATCCTAGACTTCTATTCCAAGATACATTAAATATGTCTTCATTCTCACTTTACAGAAGGAATAGTTTGTACCAGTAAATAGAGGGGATTTATTTGTTGAGCATCCTTCTTGACTAGCCATTTTACTCACTTAGGAATTCCTTCCAGTTGTTAGACTGCTACTGAAGGAACTTGGCTCTGATACCAATTGATATTTATGATTGGAAATTACTGGGGGGGGTGAATCAGTAATTTACAATCTTTACTTTTTATCAACTTAATTTTATTCTTATGCAACTAATGGTTTATATATGTGTTCTATTATATTGAATTCATTTTGCAGGTGTCAGAGAGATAGATTTCCATATATATATATATATATTTATCAAGAATTCAAGAACATGCTCGCAACATTCAAGAGCCAACACATGAAGACACTAGATATAAGTGGAAACCCCGAAGGGAGAAAACCACGAATCTTAAGCTGAAATTGAGGTGAATGCAAGCTACTACTCGTTATTACATCATATTTTTGTAGGCTCAAACCTACAAGAGGCTCCTACCTCAAAGGAAGCTCCTAGTCCCACCAATTTTATGCAGGCTACAACCCACATGATTAACACTAGTAGAATGGAGAATGAGTGAATTGAAGCACGTTTCTTGCTATTTATTAAGCTCCCTCGGCTTCTTCGAAGATCTGGAAGAAACTGAAGCTTCCCTTCAAATATGGAATTCATAAAAATAAGTAACTCAAAGTGAAAACCCAAATTATCCAAATTTCCACACTGAACATTCCACTTCATGATTCTATCCACAAATAAACACTTAAAAGGTTCTGAAATGTGGTCCCCACATCCCATTCAATAATCAAATTGTAAAGAAATAAGCATATATATGGAGGTGACATGAGATCCAAACGTATCAAACTTCCGTCATCTATATATAATCTTCATCGATATTTTTGGATACAAGAAATTTCAGATATTTAAATTCCCAAAGACATTTATTTTGAACATGATATCTAGATCAAGTATCTAGATATTGTCTTAAAAGGGAAACCCCATATTAATTTTTTTTGGATCTATTTAGTAATATAATAAAGGACTTGCAAAAGTTATAAATAGGAATAATCCTTCATTTGTATTCTGTTTAGTGATGTGAGAGGATATGCATGCTTGAGGAGGTTTCAAGAATTTGCATCAACCTAAGGCTTTGTTGACTCTAAAATGGGAAAGTTGGGTGCTCTTGAAATGAGGGCTTGGATGAACATACACTAGCAAAAATGGGATAGAATATCATATTTTTAAAATACGTCTCCGGTGAAGGAAGGCTAAGTATAGTTTCTGTTTATCAATTTAGACTCCTATACCAACTAGACACCAACCACACTTGTAACTTGTAGAGACCATAAATGTGCCACACATCCTCCTACAATCCATAAATGGAATGATTTCCAAGGCAAAAAAGGGGGTAAACATGAACTGTTATCCCATCATGCTGTTCATTCAACTACTAGTTTACCAGACTTTGGATAAGTTGGAGAACATCTTCTTTTGGATTGCTTTTGGGCTTATACTCTTTTCCTCTCTCTTTCCTATCATCACAAAGGGAATAACTAAAGGGCCTGGTTCTGTGTAAACTCTAATATTATCTATGTCTATATCTACCCATAACTTTCCCCTTCGTCGCCCCTAGGAGCATGTGCTTATTCCAAATACCTATTTTGAGATTATTGCTTCACATTTCATTCATGGTACCCCAAGGGTGGTTCCAGTCAATCCAATAAGCATTCATTCATGCAAAGCAATTCCACCTGTTAACATTCTCTGACACATGTGGTCATCATCTAAATATCTATATTTCTTTACAACTTTCCAAGCTTTTATTTCATCTTTAAGTTCATTTTGAATTTTTTCTATCACATTGATTACAAGCTTAATAAATACATCTTTTGGAACCTCTCCATAAGTAAGCAATGTGATCAAAGATATTTAAAGGGATGTTGTGCTTTACTTGTAACTCGTTATACATATTTCCAAGGAGTTGATACATGGGTAACAAACATAATTTTCATCCCTTTCAACTTTTATCATTGATTGTCGAAAATGGATCATTTTACATGGAAATATTCTGTTAACAAGAAATGTTCCTTTGACTACATAACCATGATAGAAAATACAACAATGAGTGAGCAAGGGGCATGCCTCTAAAATCTAATTGCTTAAATGTTTGCCTTTAAATACATTTTTTGGGCATGGTGAAGCCAAATTTTTGTTGAGTCAAAGCCAAAGTCGTTTTTGTAAGAGACCCTTCTTGGGATCCTTAAGGTCAAGAAATATTTTTTTATGTGTGTTTAAATATCTCCTCCACCAAATCAGTTCCTTCTCCCAAAAGGATTACCATTCATCCTTCAAACTTGGCCACCAAACATAAGATAATCAAGTCAACCTTCATTACAAGCCTATAAGTCAGGTTCAAGTCAAATTGTTCATGTTGGTTCAAATGAATAGTGACTAATAAGTATAGATAGCCTACTATTTCACCATTTTAATGAGGGAAGTGAAGCATTCATTCAAGAAGTAAGAGAAACTATTATAGGATCGAGAAATGAAGGGGAAGAAAAGAATCTTAGAAGACTATTATAGAGAGGAAGCTGAAAATGTGAATTATAGAAACAATTACAGGGAGGCCGATGTTCCCTGTTGCAGATATGATTACATAAATGGTTGTGACTATTGCAGAAGGAAGGTCGAGATTTATGAAGTAGTAAGGCCGATATTTCTAAAGTAGGAGGGACGAGACTATTGCAGAAGGAGGGTTGAAATTTTGAACTTGAAATAGAAGGAGCCAAGAACAATGATTGCAGAGAAAATTGCAGGAGGAACTGGTCTGGTGGTTGGAGTAGGTCTATTTCTTTAGTCAAAGGGTCAATTATGTCTCAACCTGATTTAATCTACTAGAGAAAGAGTTGACTAGGTTTTCTCATTCAAAGGGGTTTTTCCTTGGCTGTGCTCTTACATCTTGCATTCTTGTCTTTGTGAACTTCATGTTGACATTTATTTGATGAAAGGAAAACTAACATAATCAACATATAATTTCACAAGTAAATGTCAAGATAAGAGAAATCAAATTGAAGAATCTAACTCACATAATGCCCTAGATTTCTTAACAACGGAGAGGTATTGGACCTCATTTGAGTCACACAAGTAATTCGGTCTCTTAAATAATTCAGAGGAAAATTCAGAGCGGGAAAGAGGTGAAGGAAAGAAAGGAAAGAAAGAAGGTCTATATGTTTGTCTTGTGCATCCATTATTTGTTTGGAAAGCTCGCACGTATGTGAAGAAAGCTATCTCTTCACATAGCAGATGTTTGGTCAATTTCGCCATCCTATCTGAACTTTTGTCACTCAACAAAGATAGATATGACAAATACTTATTTGGTTGAATGTCTTATAATACTCCATCAAATGAGAGAAACTATTAGAAAGTGTCATAAGGGATGTTGAGAAATGTCTCGACGAAACCACAAGAACATTATATTAGTACACATGAGTTACAAGAAATTTCTTTGCGTTTAAAATGTTCAAGTAATATTTAAACCCTAGGCTATAGGGTTTTGGAGGAATAGGCACACAAAATTGACTTGTGGGCTAATAACCCAAACCCTTAGGATTTGCACCCAAGCGGGTAGGTGTGGAACCATGAGGAATTTCAATGGTTTGACACATGGAGGTGTTAGAGGACTTTGAGAGGAACCAAAGGAAATGAAAATAATTGAAATCTGAGTTTTCTATGATGATATTTTCATTTTTCTATATGGTTGTTGTGTTTGCACATGATTTGTTCAAGTCAACTTGTGTAATTTTATGAGTTGTAAAGACCACAAAAATAGATTATATGAATCCATTGAGAAGTCTATAAATTGGAGTGAGGAGAAGCCTCATTCTCACCAACCCAAGTGAAATTCATCATAAGTGGAGAGTATCTAAAGTTGCCACAACCTAAAGGATTCTTGTCAAGCATAGGAGGTAGTTTTGGGTTTGTTTTGTCTCTATTCCAAATTTCTACTTCTAATCCCGATATCTCTCTTAGGTAAGAGATTCTATAGGTGATCCGGATTTAAACAGGAACGCAACAAATTACAGAGATAACCATATACACAAAGATGCAGCGGAAATAATACTTCATTTCATTAATGGAAAATACTGAAATATGCTTACAACCAGAAATGGAAATAAACCAGCTAGGGCGATGGTAGCTTATCTCTGAGAAGAGATGTGATGGCTACATGCCTCTGAACTGTGTTACAATGAGGCTCGAAGGCCTATTTATTGTTGAGAAACAATGGAAAACCCTTAACATTCCAAAACATAACCCTAGGAGATGAAACGCCAAACTGTGGGCCCCGTTTGGGGTAAATTGGTACATCAACTTCTCGGAGTCTTAACTTTGGCATATGATCTCCGTTTGACGCGTGTAATAGCTCATTAGAAAGATCTATCCGAGCACTATCATTTTTGGAACGGGCCCCAAAGATCTACCCATGTTGCCCTGGATTCCCCAAAAAACGTCGTTTAGGGCCTCAAAACGGCTCCGGAAGTTCAGGACCCGAAAAACTGCTAAAAATAGTAAGTTGTGCTACAATTAAGGAAACTGAAAATGCTGAGAAAGACAATGGTGGGGGTCCAGGTGGACTTGGCAGGTGGCCACCAATATCCACCTGGATCATTCCTCCCCCCTTAGGAAGCAATGGTCCCCATTGCGTTGAGCTCCTCCATGAGATGAGGAAACTTCTGCTGAACTTATTCCCTGGTGAGCCACTTGCCCTGCTGAAGGAGTTGGCCTGCTTTGACAACTCGATACAGTTGGATATTCTGTTGGCGAGTGTTCTTGATCTGTGTGTCCATGATCCGATCAGTTGCAACTTGTTCCATGCAATCTGGATTTAATTCTGTGGGTTTGAGCTGTTCTGCAATGTCGGATGTGTCTAGCAATGGTGGAAAGTATGGCCGAAGGCGGTCCACATTGAACACTGGGTGCAGGCCAAGGAATGGGGGAATGCTGAGCTCAAATGCATTGTCTCCCATAGCCTTAGTAATGGTGTAAGGACCATATCGGAGTGGTCTCAATTTCCGATAGGCTCCAGTAAGGCGTTCCTTTTGCAAATGCAACCAGACTTTGTCGCCCACCTGAAACTTGTGTGGCACCCGGTGTTGATCATGTCGCTGCTTGTACTTGGCATTTGATTTCTCAAGAATGTCATGGACCTGCTGGCGAATATGTTGGATGCGCTCAATGAAGCTGGTGGCCTTATCTGTTTCGAACTGGACATGAGCTGAATTCATGTGAGTAGCTGCAAGTGGCATGGCCACATCAATGGGGCATAGTGGCTGGAATCCCAAACCCACCTGAAAAGGGCTATGGCCAGTGGAGCTGTGAAGAGCTCGGTTGTAGCTGTGCTGAACATAGGGGAGGCTCTCGTCCCATGTGCGTGGATTCTTTGAGTTATACATGCGCAGAATGTGCACAATCATCCTGTTGACAACCTCTGTCTGGCCATCAGTTTGAGGATGGAAGGCTGTGGACTTCGTGAGTTTGGTGTCCAGCATTGACCAGAGACTGGACCAAAATGTGCTGAGAAACTGACTGTCCCGATCTGAGATGATAGACTGTGGGATCCCAAAGTGCACCCACACTCGTTCAAATAAGAGTTTAGTAGTGGCTTCTGCTGTGATATTCTTCTTGCAGGCCACCATAATGGCCATCTTCGAGAACCTGTCGACGACCACAAAAACACAGTCATTTCCATGCTTAGTGGAAGGAAGGCCTGACATGTAATCCATGGAGATGGATTCCCAAGGTCGACTAGGGGTAGGCAACGGGGTATAGAGGCCGTGGTTCTTAATGGTTGGTTTGGAAATGGCACAGGCAGTACATGATCGGATGTACTTCCCAACATCCTGTCGAAGATTCAGCCAATAGAAATAATTTTGCAGTACTGCCACTGTTTTCTCGACCTCGAAATGCCCAGCAGCCCGACTGTAGTGTGCTTCCCAAATCATCTTGGCACGCTCGCTTGAAGGAACACAAAGGTGACCGAGGTGGCATAATAGGGCATCCTGGAGGTGAAAATCTGCAACATGCCGACCCTCCAAGAGTGTCTGGTATGTGTGGCCGAATTCTGGGTCGCTTTTGTAGAGAAGTGGCCAATCAGAAGTCTCGTGCCCACAAGAGTTGAGCACGGTGGTTAGCGCCATGATCGGTGGCCGACTGAGGCAATCTGCAACATTATTGGTGCTGCCCTTTTTATACTTGATGTTCAAGTGAAACTATTGCAGGTATGTAGACCAATTCTGATGGCGATCATTCTGCAATTTCCCTTGGGTCTGTATGAACTGCAGAGGTCGGTGGTCTGTGTGGATGACCGTTTCCTTCCCCAAAATGTAATGCTTCCATTGTCGGCAGGCCTGTACAATGGAATACATCTCTTTATCATAAGTGGGGTACTTCCGGACTGTGTCTGAAAGTGTTTCACTGTGATATGCCACTGGATGTCCATGTTGAGTAAGGACTGCCCCAATAGCATAGTCAGAGGCATCTGTCTCGACCTCAAATGGTTGTTGTAAATCTGGTAATGCGAGCACTGGTGCCGTGCAGAGGCGATCCTTCAACTCCCTGAATGCCTTCTGTTGAGATTCAGACCAAAAGAATTTTGCTTTCGCCCCGCCCTTGGTGACTTGACTCAAGGGCCAAGAAATATGAGAAAACCCCAATACAAACCTGCGGTAGAAGTTGGCAAGACCTAGAAAGCTGCGGAGCTCTGTTAGAGTGGTTGGAGAGGGCCAATCCCGAATGACTTGGGTCTTGGCTGGATTGACATGCACCCCCTGTTCATCAATGATGTATCCCAGATACTGAACCTGGGTCATGCCAAAAGTGCATTTCTCCAAATTGGCACATAGCTTGTGTTGCCGCAGTGTTTGGAGAACCTGTTGGATGTGGTGGAGGTGCTCTTCCCAACTCTGGCTAAAGATCAGAATGTCATCCAAGTATACTACTACAAAGGAGTTGGTGAATGGCCGCAAGATGTCATCCATTAGCCTAATAAAGGTTGCAGGAGCATTCGTCAATCCGAAAGGCATGATCAACCATTCGAAGAGGCCCTCCTTGGATTTGAAGGCAGTCTTCCACACATCAGAGGGTTCGATTGGTACCTGGTGATATCCTGACTTCGGATCGATCTTGGTGAAATATTTCGCCCCCTTTAGTTGGTCTAGGAGGTCATCAATCCACGGGATCGGGTACCTATTACGAACAATGATCTTGTTCAGCGCCCGATAGTCAATACAGAGTCTCCACGTCCCATCCTTCTTCTGTACCAACACGATCGGGCTCCCACAGGGCGATGAACTCGGACGGATGTGACCTTTCTGCAGGAGCTCCTGAATCTGCCTCTTGATTTCATCGTTCTCCAGAACGGAGCGCCGATAAATTGGTCCATTGGGTAGCGGTGCACCTGGGGTCAGATCGATGGAGTGCTTGACTTGACAGTGCAGAGGAACCCCTGCCGGGGAGGTGAAGATGTCCTCGTACTCCTCCACAACCTTGTCCATCTGTAGTTGTCGTGTAGAGGGACCCCGTTTGGAGGCCGCGGCCACTGTCTTCTTATTTCCTTGAGGGCGTATCATCAGGAAAACAAATTTCCTGGTTTTGGAAATGATCTTACTGCATTGTTTTGCAGTAATCAAAGAGATGGCAGCAGGTGGTGCTACCTCTGGTATCCTGAACAACTTATTTCCCAATGTAATAATAACAGCACGGGGCCTTGATTCATACACAGCATGTCGCTTCCACAAGTATGGTTGTCCTAGTAATACATCACAAACTTCAAGGGGAGCAATGTCACACAATACCTCATCCGTGAAGGGCTTGATGTTGTATGGAAGGCGACACTGCTGGCTCACGCGAAGATCTCGTCCTTGGTGAAGCCACCCAATGGTGTATGGTTGTGGATGTGCTGTGGTCGGTAAGCCCAACCGTTTCACGACCTCTGCCGAAATGAGGTTCTTTTGACTCCCGTTATCAACAATGAACTGTATCGAGGAGCCCTTTACCCACATCTGGGAGTGGAAGAGACGCTCCTCCTCCTCTGGATCTTCGGGTTCATTTTTCTGGATCTTTGCGGTAGCAACAGTGGCGCTGGGATCCGCATCAATGATCTGCTTCCCTTTTTCATACCCCTTATCGGGTTCTGACTCAGAGTCGGAACATGCATCTGATTCTGAAACCTTTAGCTCAGCCACCAGTGACTGCTTGGCCCGACACTCACTTGTGTTGTGAGTGGAGCTCTTATGGAACTCGCACCATTTTCCAGTGTCCTTTCTCGGCTTCGCGTCGCTGTTCTTTGCTTGCAGCTTCGGCTGGTTTTCTTGGGCTGTCCCGCCTTGGCTTTGTCCTTTGTTCTGTGGTTTAGGGGCACCTTTCCCTTGCTTTGGATTCGCAGATCCAAAGTCTCGCTTCTTTTGTTTAAACTTCTGCTCGACCTTGACGACATATCGGTATGCTGCGCCGAGCGAGGGGATGTTTAGGAACTGTATTTCTTCCTGGATGTACTTGTGCAGGCAGCCACAGTATTTGAGTATCAAATGTTGCTCCGAATCCTTGATACCCAACTTTGTGCGAAGGGTATGGAAAAGATTGGTGAACTCCGCCACGTCTTCGTCCCTTCCCTGCCGCAGCGTGGTCCACTTTATGTATTCATCCTCATAGCTTCCGACAGGGTAGTACTGCTCCTTGATGGCATCCCGGAACGAATCCCAGGTGGGTGCGGCTGAAAATAGTGAGCCAGTACTTTCATCCTTCTGCTCGCAGTAGGTTTCCCACCAGTCCTTGATGTGGGGGGCTGCTTTGAGAAGAGCAAAAACAATCTTTTCCCGACTCGAAAATTCATGAACAGAAAAATAACCCTCTAGCAGATTTAACCATTTATCTACGGCATCTGCGTCTATCTGACCCTCGAATATGGGAATTTCAAAATTAACTTGTACCTTAAAGGGTGTGGCATTTCCAGAGTAGCTGTTGGAAGCCGATGCGTTGCTTCTGGGTAGCCGCTGAAGGATCTGGGCAAAGCTGTCCATCATCGCGTTCCGTTGTCGCTCGAGGGCTTCTTCGAGCAAGATTTTGATGGGATCTCCTGCCCCCTCGTCTTTCTTCTCGTCCGCCATGGGAGGCCGTCGGGATTTGCGAGGCTGGTCTTGCAAAGGTTCAACCAGTTCAAGCCCTAACTCCTTATATCCCGACCTTGTTGGGGACATGCAAAGAAAAACCGAGAAAAAGCAGACCGCTCTGATACCACTGATCCGGATTTAAACAGGAACGCAACAAATTACAGAGATAACCATATACACAAAGATGCAGCGGAAATAATACTTCATTTCATTAATGGAAAATACTGAAATATGCTTACAACCAGAAATGGAAATAAACCAGCTAGGGCGATGGTAGCTTATCTCTGAGAAGAGATGTGATGGCTACATGCCTCTGAACTGTGTTACAATGAGGCTCGAAGGCCTATTTATTGTTGAGAAACAATGGAAAACCCTTAACATTCCAAAACCTAACCCTAGGAGATGAAACGCCAAACTGTGGGCCCCGTTTGGGGTAAATTGGTACATCAACTTCCCGGGGTCGTAACTTTGGCATATGATCTCCGTTTGACGCGTACAATAGCTCATTAGAAAGATCTATCTGAGCACTATCATTGTTGGAACGGGCGACATCGGTCCATGACCCATGTTGCCCCTGGATTCCCCAAAAAACGTCGTTTAGGGCCTCAAAACGGCTCCGGAAGTTCAGGACCCGAAAAACTGCTAAAAATAGTAAGTTGTGCTACAATTAAGGAAACTGAAAATGCTGAGAAAGACAATGGTGGGGGTCCAGGTGGACTTGGCAGGTGGCCACCAATATCCACCTGGATCAATAGGACCAATATAGACATCGAAATACACTGTCTGGGCCTTTTTGATACAATCATAGTAAAGAAAACTCAACACAAATAGTCTTACCACTATTAGTAGGGGCTACAACTAAAACATTATCATATGAGTTATAAATCACTGCAAATACTCAAGTTTGAATAAGATTGAAGTGTCTAAATTGTTGATATAATGCTTTGTATGAAGGACTTATTAACGTAGACACATGAAGTGGATGTAAGTCTAGAAACTTAGTTGGAGGTGGGTATTTCTCTGGCAAAATAAGATGTCTAAATGAAACTACCATTATTGTCCGTGACCCCAAACACTTATTAGATACACCACGAATAAAGTAATGGGGAGGAAGAGGTTCATGGTATTGAAGAATGTAACTAGTGTCGATATTCATAATTGTATTTGTGAAAATAAAGTTTTTTTTTTTTTTTTTTTTTTAAATAAATTTGGCTTATTAATGCATGGGTTTCATGCTTGGGTCATTGGTCAACATGTCAAAGCCTCCATTGTAGGATTCTAGGATTATATAACGAGTCATTATCATTATTATTATATGATATACCCTTCTTGGGATCTTTGTGTCAAGAAAGAAAATGATTTTCTCCTCCTCCACCAAGTCAACTTCCTAATCCCTCAATTCAGCCTCAAACAATTTAATAAGTCAACCTCAAACAACTTGACAAGTCAGCCTTATGTTGAATATTTGAACCACTATAAATAGACAAGTGAATTTAGCCTATTGAAGGGTAACAAGACATTTGATCTATAGTGAAAAAGAAAGAAGCAAAATAAAATAAAATCCTATCCTATTCCTAGAAGAGAAGCAAGCCAAGTAAATGGCTGAAGCTAGTAGTCATCTATCAAAAGATGCAATTTTTTCTGGAGTATTACAGGGTCGAAAAATATAGGAGATTGAAAATTGTAGGAAATATGAAGAAATAATTTGAGACTCTAATCTTGATGCTTAATAGTTTGACTTATTTATGGAAGGTTGACTTAGTGGAGTGAAGGTTGACTTAGTGCGATTTTTTTGGGAGTATTACAGGGTCAAAAAATATAGGAGATCAAAAATTGTGGGAAAGATTAAGAAAGAAATTGAAACTCTAATCTTGATGCTTATCAGTTTGACTTAGTTATTGTTGAAAATGCAACAAGATGATGGAGCTTAGTGGAAAGAAGTCGCATTGACTAAGTGGGCCCGCAGGCTATTTTTTTGGCGCAAAGTCTATTTTTAGACTATGTCTATTTTTAGACATATGGATCATGGTTTATGAGTTGCAGGATGCTGTTTATGGATGATTGGTCATGTTGGGAAAAATAGATGGACTTCTATTTTTGGTTCACAGCGGAGTGATCAGAGTCTATTTTAGACTGCCAGGCTAAAAATAGAAACAGTCAAATATTATTAGCCCTTAGTAATATTTGGACTCTAAACATTATCTTATTCTCTTGGAGCACTTCAGTTCGAGCTACAGATGTGGAACATGCAGCTGAAAAAAGGAATCATGTGGTTTCTTATGTGTTAGTTGAGCTATTGCATGGAGGACTTCAGTTAGAACTCATGCATGTGAGTTCTGTGGAGTTTGGTGTGGAGTTGATGGAGTTGTGTTCAGTTTGACTTAGTTGAACTAGTTGTATTTAGTCTAACTAAAGAATACACTAGTGATGAGTTGTGTGAATTAAATATTAATTAATTCACTAATTATTAACTCATAAAGAAACTAAAGAATACATCAGTTAACTCAGTGCATGGACAGTTCAACAGAGACAGGTGTTAGAGGTAAGTGAAAGGGTGAGTTGTGACTATCACTTGTGCATGAGATTTGCACATGCATGGATTGAGTAATGCCAATGAAGATTGCATAGTGTGGGCCAATATCAAGGAAATTGTAGCTTGTTTTCACATGATTTTCACTTTGGATTGTGTAGTGGAGGCAGGCAAAGCAGCGGAGGAGATTTGAACCTGTGACTTGTTTGGATCTAAGCTAGTTTTGTGTGTAACAGGTGGAGATATTACTGAGTACTTGTGAGGAGTATTTTACTATGTATTGTTACATGTTCTCAATCATTATAATATACAGATAGTGTGTGGTTTTCAGCCGTATGCTTTCCCTGGGTTACATACTGTGTTAATGTGTGCATGCGATTGATGTTTCATTGTTTTGATGCTGCTAAATTGATGATCAACATAAGGAGGTTATGTATTGTGCATGTATTCTGAAATAGTGCATAATCGGGATAATCTCTGTGAATAAGTGCTTATTATTCAAAATTTCTACATGGTATCAGAGCGAAGTTGATCATCAGATCTATTATTTAGAAAGTGTTTACATTTTATTTCTTCAGGCAGAGTCTGTAATCGGGCCAGGTAGCCTCTGGATTCATCCTTCCTTTGGAAGGTGAGATATCCGGTAAAAACCCATACAGTCAATCTCTGTACGAGAAATACCTTGTTCTCACGAATTTTAGATCAGAGGTGATTGAGTTTGGAGCTGGTGGAATTCGAATTTGCAGCAGTGTTTTCTTGGTGTCAAAGTTGAAATGTCTATCAACGGATTGCGATTGGAGTATGCTCTTGAGGGCAGCTTGAACTATATTGCATGGAAGGACAGGATGGAGGCGGTGTTAGATGATAATGGGCTGAAGGAGTTCATAGAGGCTGAGGTCCCAAAGCCTACTGATGCTGCCGAAGTTGAGGTTTGGCAAAAGAAGACAACAAAGTGTCGAAGGATTCTGTTGGAGGGCGTGAAGGATCACATTGTGTCCAGCTTGCATGGAAGGGCTTCTCCATACTTGATGTGGAAAGCGTTGACAGATCTATTCGAAAGGAAGAGTGATTAGAGGAAGCTGGTGCTCAAGGATAAACTCAGAAACATCAAATGCGAGAAGGCAGACAGTATGCCCAAGTATCTCACGAAGTTCACCCAATGCCGGGATGAGCTGGGAAGTGTGGGGGTGATTGTCGATGATGAGGACTTGGTGAGCTTGGCTCTCCTTGGTCTTCCAAAGAGTTAGCATTCCTATCAGGACTCTATCAATGGTCGGGAGAAATTGCCAGTATGAGAGAGACTTTGGTCGGATCTTGTGCAGGAGGAGATCAGACGGAGCACCAGAGACAGTTCTTCATGCATGCATGATGAGGAGAACTGTGCCTTAGCGAGTAAGGTGAAGAAGGGGAAGGAGAAGGGTTCTCTTTCCGAATCTAGTTCTTCCAATGATGGGAAGAAGGTTGACAAATTGAAAGTGAGATGCTTTCGTTGTCATGAGTTGGGCCATTTTGCTACTAATTTCCCAAAGAAGAAATCCAAGAAGGGATTCGGGGAAGGATATGAAGGTGAGGCACTTGCTTCACAGTTTGAGTTGGATTTCACACTCTTCGCATGCATGGTTTCATCCATGGTGGGAAATGGTTGGTTTCTTGACAGTGGAGCTTCTTTCCACATGACTGGTGACAAGAGTTTGTTCAGTACTTTGGAGGAGAAAGATCTCCAGATACTCATAGCGATGGGTAATGATGAGAAGTATAATGTCTCAGGTGTAGGCACGGTTATTTTTTCAGAGGGAGCATGGAGCTCGCCTTACCTTGATCGATGTCAAGTATGTACTAGGACTGAAGAGAAACTTGGTGTCGATCACGATGCTGGAAGACAAAGGCTATGGTGTAGTCTTCAGTAAGGGAAAGGTTTTCCTTGGACACATCATCACTAGACAGGTGAAGCAGATTGGTTCACGGGTCAAGAACCTGTATGCTCTTGAGGTTCAAGATGCATGCAAAACCTTGAGCAGCGAGGCAACTGATGGAGATTTGGTGGTTGAGAGGGAGCGTATATTACCTCTCAACATGCAGAGCCAGAAGAAGTCTCAGACGATTGTGGAGGAGCCACGATTGGTGCAGCAGCTTCAGGAGGTTGTGGAGTAGCCAAAACAAGGGAAGCTGAGAGGAGATTGAGTAGAGACATCTACTCATGCAAAGACCTCCAGTAGGGGGAAACTTCGAGCCAGGTGGGCTGAGGGATCGCATGCAGCCATACCTCCAGGTAGGAGGTGGGGTGATGTGGATTGATCGTCCCAAGGAGGAGGGGCAGGATCCTTGAGGTACCCAACCTCTTGGATGAGACCTTGCTACAAAAGCCCCGATGTGGAGTAGCAGGAACTGACTGATTGGGTAGAGACAAATGCGGATGGAGCGACAGAGAGAGCGACAATGTAGGGAATCCCAAGACAGCGCATAGCTAGCAGGCTGCAACAATGCGAGAGGCACAAGTGTTTTGCACAGTGCTAGGTGGCACAGAGAAGTGTGTAATGGTGCGAGATGCACGGAGATGTTGCAGTAGCGTAGATGTTAGAGAGGGAGCAGTTGTCAGCAGCAGGTAGAGCTTCAGCATCAGAGTATGTTCCTAGCCCAACAGAGTGGTCAGTTGGGAGTGTTTTTGTTCCAAGTGTTGTTGGAGCAAGTGGACCGGGCAAATGTGTTACATGCAGAACATTCTAGAGTTACAGGATAGGGGTTGCAGATAATCCATATCTTGTTGAGAGGGAGTGTTGAAAATGCAACAAGATGATGGAGCTTAGTGGAAAGAAGTCGCCTTCACTAAGTGGGCCCGCAGGCTATTTTTTGGCGCAAAGTCTATTTTTAGAAATGTGGATCATGGTCTATGAGTTGCAGGATGCTATTTATGGATGATTGGTCATGTTTGGAAAAATAGATGGACTTCTATTTTTGGTTCACAACGGAGTGATCAGAGTCTATTTTTAGATTGCCAGGCTAAAAATAGAAACAGTAAAATATTATTAGCCCTTAGTAATATTTGGACTCTAAACATTAAATTATTCTCTTGGAGCACTTCAGTTCGAGCTATGGATGTGGCACATGCAGCTGACAAAAGGAATCACGTGGTTCCTTATGTGTCAGTTGAGCTATTGCATGGAGGAACTCATGCATGTGAGTTCTGTGGAGTTGGGTGATGGAGTTGTGTTCAGTTTGACTTAGTTGAATTAGTTGTATTTAGTCTAACTAAAGAATACACTAGTGATGAGTTGTGTGAATTAAATATTAATTAATTCACTAATTATTAACTCATAAAGAAACTAAAGAATACATCAGTTAACTCAGTGCATGGACAGTTCAACAGAGACAAGTGTTAGAGGTAAGTGAAAGGGTGAGTTGTGACTATCAGTTGTGCATGAGATTTGCACATGCATGGATTGAGTAATGCCAATGAGGATTGTGCAGTGTGGGCCAATATCAAGGCAATTGTAGCTTGTGCTCACGTGATTTTCACTTTGGATTGTGCAGTGGAGGCAGGCAAAGCAGCGGAGGAGATTTGAACCTGTGACTTGTTCGAATCTAAGCTAGTTTTGTGTGTAACAGGTGGAGATAGTACTGAGTACTTGTGAGGAGTATTGTACTATGTATTGTTACATGTTCTCAATCATTATAATATACAGATAGTGTGGGGTTTTCAGCTGTAAGCTTTCCTCGGGTTACATACTGTGTTAATGTGTGCATGCGATTGATGTTTCATTGTTTTTGATGCTACTAAATTGATGATCAACATAGAGGAGGTTATGTATTGTGCATGTATTCCGCAATAGTGCATAATCGGGATAATCTTTGTGAATAAGTGTTTATTATTCAAAATTTTTAGAGTTATGAAAGGTTGACTTAGTGGAGTAAAAATTGACTTAGTTATCTCTCATCTAACACTCTTTCAATGTAGTTAATATTTATGTGCCTCTAATTTATCATGAGAAAGTAGAATGTTGGAAATTCATAATGGAGTTAAGGGATTAAGATTTCGGTTCAAATTACATTGTAGCAAGATACTTTAACACCATACTTCATCACTATGAGTAAAGTGGGGGGAGGTGAGGGGGGATGTTTTGGGATCCAATCATATAGAGAATGGAGAACTAATTTCATTGCTTGATTTAGTGAATATCTTGGTTGAAAAAGGGAAACTTACATGGACCAATAGATGTCTCAGTCCTAGACACATTAAGCTAGATCAATTATTGGTATATAATTCCTTCACAGAAAGTAACATCTCTCTTTCTTCTCAAATTATATCTTATGTTGGATCAGATCACTGAAACATCACCTTTTCTATGATTAAACAAGATGATTATGGTCCTCTCTTTTTTATTTTTTTCATTTCAATAATTTTTGGCTCTAAGCCCCCTCCTTCTTCACCTTGTTTCTTGAGTTTGGAGCAAGTGGGTGGTTGGTTCATTGGTGCACATCTAGGAACAAAATCTTAAAAATATGAAGCTCACTCTAAAGGTTGGGATGAGGGATTGATATCAATTAGTGAGTAAAGATATCAACTACCTCAAATATAAACTAGGAGGAATTCAGAGTCTCATGGAGTAGGAATAAGTCACTCCTTCTTTAATGATTAAATAAAAAGAAACCTTCTGGTGCTACAAATATACGACGAGGAAAGAAGAATAAAAATGGAGGTAAAATTCCAAGAGTTTTTGCTCTAATTAAGGGATATAAGCACTATTTTTTTTCACAAACAAGATGAAGTACAACACTAGTGTAACCATGTCAAGGAAATCACCACCAATGAAGGAGTGACACACTAGTGTAACAATGTCAAGGAAATCACCACCAATGAAAGAGAGACACACTAGTGTAACAATGTCAAGGAAATCACCACCAATGAAGGAGGGACACACTAGTGTAACAATGTCAAGGAAATCACCACCAATGAAGGAGAGACACTAAGTGTAAATAAAAAAATCAAAGAAGTAGCATATAACCCCTATGCCACCATATATACTAAAACTAGGAGCCAAGATAGATTGAGTACAAATATTATGCAAGAAAATAATCCATGTATTATAAGAAACAAAGACAATGCTTGTCTAATGTAGGTTATATCAGAAGAGGAAATCTTGGACATAATCAATCATTTTGAACTTGATAAGATATCAAGTCTAGATGAATTCAACATTCATTTTTGCAACTATTTTTGTAATATTATTAAGTTTGAGTTGGTGTGGATGGTGTGAATTATTCAATATGTTCATCATTCCTTGCACCTGAGAGGAGGGACAAATTAATCTTTCTTAAGTATAGTCCCAAAAGAGGTAATTCCATCATCCTTTGTACATTCAAGATGATATCATAGTGAAATGTGTCTTACAATATTATGTCTAAAATCATTGCTAATATATCAAAAAGTATACTCCCTAAGATTATCTTAGAAAACTGAGGTGGTTTTGTGAGGAAGAGACAAATTGTGGAAAATATTGTCCTTATACATGAAGCTATCCCCTTTAGTAGGAATAATGAGGAAAAGTGGATGATCCTTAAGTTGGATATGGAAAATGTCTTTAATTGTGTCAAGCATAGCTTCATGTTTGGATTCCTTTAGAAATTTGGGTTTAATCTAGGTTTCATTGCTTGGATCTCCACATGTATCAACAATTTGTTGGTTTCTCCTTTATGCAATGGGTTCTCCTTTGGAGCATATTTAAGTAGATCCATGTGACTATTGAGAACAATAGGATGATCATCTTCTTTTGGACAATATAAGTAATATAATAGAATCCAAATGAAATATGCTAATGTAGGGTAGAGTTGGCATTGATTGGAGGGAAAATTACTTCAAACCTTGGGGAAAATTTTGAAGAGTTTAACTTGCATGAGCACTTGAAGGACCAATTTTTTTTCATGAATTTATATGGGCCCAAAGAATCCTTTAAATTCCTCAATGGTTATGCTATATGTGGCAGGAAGATAGAGAATATTTTAAGTGAAATATATAATTCTAGTAAATGTCAATTTTTATAACCTGTTGATCTCTTAATGAAGTGAAATAAGTTTATGTTTATAAGCATCCAAATAATAATTGAAATTAAAAGTAAAAAAATGGAAGAAAATTACTTAAACTTACCATTTTGGGTAATCACTCCTTCACAGTGTAGGTGGTGTCAGCTTATCCTTGGATGGATTTTCAACTGGGGTTGTGTATCATCATATAAAAGACTGTACAAAAACTGAATATAAAGAAAACCATCAAATTAAACTCCAAGATTGATGCAAAATGTTAACCCAAATTATATTACCTCAATGAGGTTTGAAATAATATCGAAGCTAGATGAAAATGGCAGTGATGATATACAACAAGGAAATGGTCGTAAAATTTGAATTACAACATCCCAATTCAAGCTTGAAGATCCTCAAAATTTAATGATTCAATTGCAAAATGTCTAAGGAATTTTTTTCACACCAACAAAGAAGGCATACCTCTTTAGAATTGTAGCCAAGAGAAACTGGCCCAAAAAGATATGCAACCTCCATAAGAATTTAGAGCTGAAAATTTCTAAAATCCCCAATCCATTTGTTAAAAAGGAGGTGCAGGCTTCGTTGTGACCGCGTGAGTGCGAAAATGAGTGGGAAGCTAAGCAACAAGAACAAGAAAATGGAGGAAATTAATAATTGAAAAAATTTGATGGGAATATAACTGGAAGATTCGTGCTTTTGGGACTATTTTTTTTTTTTTATTTGTCTGCACAAAGACCTATAGTAAAATAAATACTACACCAATGGTTGACCTAGACCTTTGGACATCCTTAGATGATAGATGAGCACATGTTTATGGGTATCCACGCATTAGACGATACTCTGTGTGAGGGGAAAGAAACCAAGTTCCCTCCTTGATTTTCCTCCAGACAATTTCTCTCGAAAGATGTTTTCCATCAATCAATTGCTATCAAGCATCCAACACCTCCCTTTGCTGACTGGCCAATGTCAAGGGAAAAGGAAAATGGACAAAGAAGAAAGGTCAAGGTAGTGGTTTAAACAAACTGTTATACTCGTCCCGATATGAAGGGAATGGAAAGGACTAATTATTTTTCATAAAACAAGATTATTCATCCCTAATACTCCATAGATAGTTCGAGCCGGACCGGATAGGTGCGAACAAGTAGTGATCTTTTTTCATCTCTCCAACCATCAATGGGTTTTTGGGGATTGTATATGATCTCCAAAACTATGCTAATTACCCATGTTTGATTATGCTTTATGATCCAAATATGATGCATTTTCTTTAATTTTTTTTTTTTAATAGCATACCTCTAAGGCCAAAAAAATAGGAGAGCGAACCCCTTCATTCATGATCTATTGGAAGGAATGGGAACAAATAAATCAATGTTACTCAGGTATTTCTTCCAGTGTTGTGTCTTCTCAAGAGTTTGATGAGCGAGATCTTGTATGAGAGTGAGATATAGATTCACACCTTAGAGAGTTGGAGACGCGACGTAGGAGGGTTCGATAGCTAGAGGCGCGACGTAGGAGGGTTCAAGGGTGAGATATAGATTCGTATCTTTGAGAGACAGAGGAATGATGTAGAAAGGTTCGAGAGCCGAAGGTGCGACATAGAAGGGTTCAAAAATGAGATATCGAATCAGATATTCAAGAGCCAAAGGCCGACATAACAAGGTTCAAGAGTCAAAGGCGCGACAGAGGGTTCGAGAGCTTTAGGCAGAGGGATTGAATGGTTTAATCAATAATGTGTTATGTTTATAATTTGTATTTGGTATTTGCTTTTAATTTTTAATTTTATTTTTTTAAATGTTTAAATTATTATAATTATTAATAATAATTAAAATTTAATAAGAATATTTAAAATTTAATAATAATTAAAATTTAATAATAATAATTAAACTTTAATAATAACAATTAAACTTTAATGGAGAAATGGAGCGGCTCGCGTGTAGACCATCCGTGCGGTCAGGGTTTGGGTAGGGTTTTCAGAACCCTACGGGCCCTGTTTTCATTCTACACCTACCATAGCTACACTTCGATGCTGGTCGCTCTCCGTTACAGCTGCCTGCACTTCCGCCGTTCGATGCTGCCATTCGATGCTGCTGTTTTGCTGCGGTTTGGTTCTTACCTTCAGGGCTACCGATTACCTTGAGGTCGTTCGCAGTCAGACTCGCTCACCGTTTCGAGAAGCCGTTACCATGGATGACTTGGAAAGCGTAGACTACTCCGCGGATCCCTTGGAAGGGGTCTCCATCTGGAGAACCCCCAATGCCAGCTCAGACGGAATGCTGTATGGTGATTTATCTGGGATTTATTCACAGTATGTGCATGGTGAATCCTCCAGAACTGTGCCCGTGATTCTTCTGGAGGACCCCCCCACCTGGCCGGCCCTCTCGACGCCTTCTCATTCCCCGGCGACCCTAGGGTTTGTGGCTGGTTCGACAACCCCATCCCTCGGGTTAACTCCACCGACTATTGGTTTATCACACCTGCCGCATTACCCTAACCCTGTTTTGAATACCTCTGGTTCTACAAGGTTATTTGGTCCCTCACCTGGTTGTTTCTCATCCGTACCTCCCCTCTCGGACCCCCTTTCTGGCATATCACTCACCCCCTTCGCTGGTATCCCCGCGACCTTACCTCCTTCCATACCTTCACATTCGCCTCCATCGGCTCCTTGCACGCACCGGACCCCTTCTCAATCAGGAGGCCCTAGAAAGAAAACTAAATGCTTTAAATCTCGGGAGGCTGATTACTTTCTCAGGCTGGAAGAGGACATTAAGTGGGGCGAAGCCATGGATTTTGCGGACCGGGTCTTAGTCGGTCGCATTAGGGGACGAACTACACGGTGGCACGCTTGAAGGCATGGGTTACTGAGGTCTGGGGACACCACTTGGTCGAGCTTCCGTTTGTACAGACTTTTGTGAGGGGATGGTTTGCATTCCGTTTCGCGCCTGTCGACCACACAAACTGGGTTTTGTCTTCTCACTGGCATTTTGACCACGCACCTGTGTTACTCAAGCGGTGGACTCCGTTATTTGATCCTGAGACGGAGCAAATTGGGATTGGCCCTATTTGGATTAGGCTTCCAGGACTCCCCCTACAATATTGGTCGGAGGAAATTTTCAAGTGCATTGGCAATGCTCTGGGATCCTATATGGGTTATGACAATTCATACCTCCAGACTGGTATGATGGCCTACGCCAGGATTCTTATTTATATGGATACTCGGGGAGGACTATATGAATACATTACCATCCAATGGAGGGATTCTGCGCGAAGGCAGATCATCGACTACGAGGGCATACCATATCGTTGTCGCAGATGCCACAAAGTGGGGCACCTTTACAGAGATTGCCCACTACTTCGGAAATCCCCTCGGCAAGCACAGGAACCGGCCACGGAGATTGATAATCCTGCAATTTCGCAGCCTGATCAGCCAGAACAGCCTTCTGCCGACCCACATTGCAGCTCCGGGGATGCTGAGAAGGCCGAAGGAAATGACCACATTCAGACAGCTCAGGATCCTCCGCCCCCGGTACCGCCTTCGTCCACAGAGGCTCAGGAGCACTCACTGAACCCTCCAAAGGACACTGCGGTTACGGGTATGTGTTTATTTTCTTCTCCCATCTCTTTGAAATTACAAGCATCCTGCACTTCATCTGACATCTCACTGGCTGATCCGCATGTTTCTCACCTTCCTCATCAGCTGACTCATACATCTCTCTCCTGCTCGATCCCTCCCCCCCCTCCCTTAGCTCCCCCTCCCCTGATCTCATCGACCTCTTCTGATCCTAAGCTATCACCTCGGTACGCCCTTCGTCCCCGGAACAGAGATAGGGGACCTGATGTGATCGGCCTTGATTCTATTATCCCTCCCTCGCATTTCAAATTAGGCCGTGGTCGTCCATCCCGTATTACTAAAGCCAGGAAGACGACTGATGAGGAAGTCGCCCTCGGGCGACAGCATACTATTATTGGGGCCCTTAGAGCAAAGGATGGCCCTCCCCCGCCTTCTTTATGAAAATCCTCTCCTACAATTGTAGGGGGTTTGCTAGTTCCGCTAAAAAACTAGCGCTCAGGAGGCTTATTACCTCGGACCATCTGGACATCATTTTCTTACAAGAAACCCTCTGCCCTATGGATATACTTGTCCGTACCCTATCTACATGGCTTCCGCATTGGACATTTTATGCTCTTGATGCTGCTGGCCATTCGGGGGGCCTGGCCGTCGGTGTCTGTAACAAATCCATAGATATCAGAAATTACTGGGGTGGCAAGGGGTACATTGGTATTGACATTCATATTCATACTCTGGATCGGGAGCTCCGTCTGATTAATGTCTATGGCCCCTGCACTGATAGACTCACATTCTGGAGATCCTTATTTGAGAGGCAGCTGCTACAAGATAACAACATTGTCCTGGGAGGTGATCTTAACTTCTCTCTGGGACACAGTGAATCATGGGGGAATATGGCACAAGTGGACTCCCTCTCAGAATCTCTATCCTCTCTCTTGGAAGACCACCACTGGGTCGACATTCCGACAGCCAGACTTCAGTATACCTGGACAAACAATAGAAGTGGTGAACAGAGTCTGGCTAGGAGACTGGATCGCTTCCTTATTGAAGAACATTTATATAGTGATCTACCCAGGACCAGACAATGGGTTGGATCGGGGGGTCTATCAGATCACAGGCCCATCTATCTCGAGCTAGATGGTCTCACTCACAAGATAAAAAGTCCCTACAAATTCAATGCAGCATGGCTTCGAGACCCAGCATATATACAACTGGTACAAGATTACTGGCATAATAATCCTATTAGGGAGGAGGAAGACTTACCTACGGGTTTTGTCCGGAAGTTATCCGAGCTCAAGCTGGCTACTAAGAAATGGGCTCATCAGAAGCGGTTACAAGACAACCACACTCTATCGGAGGCAGAGAGAATCATATCTGAATATGAAACCTCTACTTCAGGGAACTTTAACACGCCAGAGGACAAGGAGCAGTTTAATCTTCTGATAGCCCAGCGCACAAAAATTCTGAAGGATAGAGAAGAAAGTATGAGATTGAGAAGCAGGGCTATATGGCTCACAGAAGGTGATGACAACACTAAATTCTATCATAAATTTGCAAATGGGCGCAAAGCTATCAACACAATCTGGGAACTTAAAGATGAACGGGGACACATTATATCAGAACAGCGTGAATTGGCTAGACTGGCATCTGATCATTTCCGGGGCATTTACAAGGCCCCAAGGAATGCAAATATACTGGAGATCATGCGAATTGCAGAGCTCTTCCCCAGATTTGTGGACCAAGAAGACTCGGAAGAAATTCTCAAGGAGGTGACCATGGAGGAACTTGAGGCTAATCTGAAATGGTTCAAGAAGGACAAAAGTCCTGGGCCAGATGGGTGGACTATTGAATTTTATATCTCCTTCTTTGACATTTTGGGCCAGGACTTGCTAGGTATTGTAGAGGATAGCAGGAAAAGAGGTAGAATATCATCTGCTATAAAATCTACCTTCATTGCTCTCATACCTAAGACGGATAACCCTGCCACATTTGATGAGTTCAGACCAATATCATTATGTAACTGCCTTTATAAGATTATTGCTAAGATAATTGCCAATCGTATCAAGCCCATACTCTCACAGCATATATCTTCTGAACAGTTTGCATTCTTACATCACAGGCAGATACATGAGGCCATTGCTATGGCCCAGGAGCTCTTGCATACTCTGCACACCAAGAAACAGAAGGGAATGATCCTCAAAGTCGACCTCACGAAGGCATTCGACCGAGCCAATTGGTTGTACCTAAGGCTACTGCTCACTCATATCGGCTTCCCTTTTGACTTTATCAAATGGATCATGAGCTGCATTCTGGATGTTTCATACAGTGTGCTCCTCAATGGAGAAGCGACACCTTTCTTTACAGCAGAAAGAGGGCTACGACAGGGTTGCCCTCTATCTCCTTTACTGTTCCTGCTGATCATGGAGGGACTGAGTAGGATCATCTCATCCACCAAAGCTCGTCGACAACTCACTGGCATCAAAATTGCGGATGATCTCTTCCTTACTCACCTTCTATTTGTGGATGACATCCTCATCTTTCTTAATGGCAGCATTGGTGACTCTACCTCCCTTCATAACTCCTTCCGACTCTTCCAACAGGCTACAGGTATGCAAATTAATCATAACAAATCTTCTATCACCTCTGTTGGATGCTCGGCACATGAAGAAATCTATGCCTCACAGCGCTTCCCATTTGCTAATCTGGAGCTGTCGGATGGTATTAAGTATTTGGGCTTCAGACTGAAGCCAGCAGGTTACAAGATTGCAGATTGGTTATGGCTCATCGCCAAGGTGGAGAAAAGACTACATGTTTGGTTTCACAAATACCTCTCGAGAGCTGGCAGACTCGTTCTCATTAAGGCAGTTATAGAAGCAACTCCGGTGTATTGGATGGCCTTGGCCTGGATACCCAGAGGTATACTGAACCGTCTACAGAACATATGCTGTCGTTTCCTATGGAAAGGACACCAAACAGGTCGTATTTTTGCATGGGTCAAATGGGAAACTATCACTAAACCTAAGAGATGGGGAGGATGGGGAATCAAGAGATTGGCCATATTCTCCAAAGCGCTGGCAGCCAAGCTTGGTTGGAGCCTAATAACAGCGGACAGCCTCTGGACCAGGGTGGCACATTCTAAATATATAAAGCCATTATCTACTCTCGATTGGCTTTGCACCAGACCTGGACATAACACGCAATATTCAAATATTTGGAAAGCTGTTATTGATTCTATCCCTTTGATAAGAGAAGGCATTACATGGCGCATAAAAGAAGGGAATGCTGTTAGGATAGGGGTGGATCCCTGGGTAGGCTGTGGGAATGCACACAGACTCCCGGTGGATCTGGTGCGCTATCTTAATGACAGAGGCATAGTATATATTAAACATATTGGGGACCAAGACAACACCACATTTCTTCAGCAGGCTTGGTTGACAGACAGAGCTTTGAACTTGCCACACCAGTGGATTGATGATTGGAAGGATTTCACCTCTGCGCTCAGTCAGGCCAATATCAGACTCCTGGACGGGCCGGATGAGATTATATGGGCACATGCCAAACATGGTGCATACACTCCTAAGTTAGGATATCTTAAACTTATGGAGACTTTCATGCCACTTGATATTCACAGTGCATGGAAGTCGATCTGGAAGTTAAAGGTTGCTCCAAGGACTAGACTCTTAATGTGGAATATTATATTTGACAAAGTCCCGACTGGTTCCAATCTCATCAAACGATCTTTCCACGGGCCATATCGTTGTCACCTCTGTTTAGCTGCTGAAGAAACTACGGAGCACCTTTTCCTCTCCTGCACTGTGACCACACATATTTGGCAAGACATCACCTCACATTTTCCTCAACTGAATCCATGGCGCGGGGCATCCCTTCAGGAGGCGTGGTCTTCCTGGTGCACTGAACATCCTGGCAAAGCCAAAAACCTCCCTTTGCTGATCTGCTGGGCTATATGGATAGCTCGCAACTTATCGATTTTTCAATTGAAGAGAACCCACTGGCCCTCGGTCATCCTTTCCACGGTTGCTGATTACAATCTTATACCTGATGATATTACCATAACTACCCCTCGAACTCTCTCCCCGATTCCCATTGATCACACCAAACCTTGGGCTTTTTTTGATGGATCGGCCCAACCTGAAGGCTGTGGGGGGGGTGCTACTCTTCATTTATCAGACAGGCATAGTTTTAAGATTCAAATATATCTTGGCAGAGGCACTAACAATTACTCTGAGCTCATTACAGCTAAACATATTATCCATTTTGCTATTCATAAACGATGCAGTCACTTGCAGCTATTTGGAGACTCAAAAGTTGTTTGCAATTGGCTTAACAATGCATCTCATTGTCATGCATTTGCTTTAAGACATATTTTGGAGGAAGCCAAGAGACTGACTATGTCCTTTGAATCTTTTACCTGTCATCATATATACAGGGAGCAGAACACCATTGCAGATCAACTCTCCAAAGAGGCTGCGCACAGAATAGGAGAAGACTGGTGGATACAGGAGGACACAGATGGCACCTATTACCAGTACTATCATCGCCCTTTTGAAGAACTACATGAGTGATGGGCTATATTGCCCATTTATATGATGATAGGTTATGATAGTTTTTTGTTTATTTACAGTTTACTGTAGATAAAGACTTTTCTGTACATCTTCAGATATATATAGGATATATATGCTCTCTGCGAAGAGCAGGACATCAAATTTTGATACTTTTTTCAGATATAACATGCTCCCTGCGTGGAGATATAACAGCAATAGTGACTTCGACAGGCATACTGCCTGCATTTGAATATGCCTCGGCATCTGCAGAATGTAATTTTCTTAAACACTAATGAAAATTACGACTTTTTCCCAGGGGGGAAAACAATTAAACTTTAATAATAATAATTAAATTTTAATAATAATTAAAGCAATAATAATAATAATAATAATAATAATAATAATTATATTTATTTATTGTTAATTTTATATTTAATTTAGCTAAGACGTAGTGTAATGAAGGGACAAACTTGCCCAAAAAGTTTGGTTTTGCCGGCACGATGAGACTACTAACTAATGAGACTACTATAACCATGGAATAGGTCCAATTTCCTCCCAATAGAAGGTTGTAATCCAAAGGTGAATCCACAACCTCTACTTCTACATTGATAGATTTGCCTCCTAACTCAAAGGGAAACAATGATATGACTCCCTTTGGCTGAAATGAATGGCTATCAAATGCCTACAACATGGTGCATGAGGAAACCAAAGAGGGAGAACACAAATATTTCCAATAAGATGAAGACATGACACAAATCGAGGCTCCTTCATCATCCACACAACAATAAATGTTTATTCAAATGAATCCTAGGTCTTTCTTGGTCCAAGTCGAATGAAATGTGTCAGATATGTTGACGTCACTAATTGCATTCAACAATTCCTTCCTTTGTAAAAGGAAATTTTGGAGGACTTCTTCAAAATACATGTGGGACACATGGAATAGGGTCAACATGTGGCTTCTCTATGTGGAGAGGGAACTAGTTTGTGAAGTCAATGGATTATTTGTAATAGGAATCTTTCCTAATGCATCATAATTGCAAGCTTGAGTTTGCGAATTAGTGTCTTTGTCACATAAATAAACAAATGCACTTGAGGTAGAACTCCCATTTTGAGATATTTCCACATTTCCCCCTTGCGGGGGTGGGGGATTAGCTACCACAAGTTGTTGCTACAGTGGAGGAAACAATTTTTTTAGAATAGTAGGTTCATGCGATGTGGAACCTCGTTGAGCTAAGTACTTGTGTATGTCATCAATGAGTGGAAAATGGTGGGTGAGATGATCCCCTTCATGTATTTTACCAGTAAAATGGATCATCTTCTTATGACTAGTATCTATAGTAACAATAGTCATGTTTTCTATAGTTTAGTGGAACTTATAACCCACCCATACTTCTAGCTAGTTGTCAAAACCACTAAATGATGCACGTGATGTTCCACTATAGTAATTAGTGCATAAATTTATGCATACCATAAAACCATTTCTAGGGAACTAGTACTTACTTATAGAAATGTGACAACTTATGTATTATTGATCAAAACTATGGGAATTATTTCATGCTAATTTCTAATTCTAGGGGAAGTATACATCATATGCCAGCCTACTTTGGCACATTCATAGTTAAAAAGGAGCACTCATAGTGTCTAGTCATAGGTTCCATAATAGGGGACTCTATAGAAGTATATGTTACAAAGGTGAACTGATAGTGAAGGGTTTCAAATGACAAAGGTAAAATACATACCTAGGGTAGGGAAGTCGGGCCACTAAAAGCATCCATGACAAGCGAATCTTAAACATTTCAAAGACCTTGGAATAAAATGCAATGTCCGACAGTGTTGAAATCTATGGGTGGGACTCTACCACACTTTTGTTTTCTAGAAAAATCTAGGCCTCCTTGCGGTACTATCTATTATAGCATAATATGGATCGATACTATCTATTATAACTTTTCTCTTGCAGCTTAGAGGTGAGTGTAGGTGGGCTTAGGCTAGGAAAATGGAGGAGGTGAGATTTCCTCTTGCATCTTGGAGGTGGGCGAAGGCGGGCTTGGGATAGGGTGATAATAATAATTCAAAACATATTAGAAAATAATAATTCAAAACTTGTTTTAGAAAACAATATAATTCAAAACATATTACTAACTTATACACTTTTCCAAACCCTCCCCTATTCGTGTATGAGTCTTCAAATCCTACCATAACACCAATTCATGTATCTACTATAACCATGTCAAATTTCAATGCATACAAGCACAAATTGAAAACATTTCAATGTTGGCCCCTTTCACAGGTTAGTCTGTGTGGGGTCAATTAATTAAAGCATAATTTCAACTAATCGGTAAATTTTAAGTGGTGTATTGGTACTTAGGGGTAGGCCCGCAACAAGTAACAATAATCTTGACACCAAGATAAAGATATTATAACAACGAATAAAATCCCATAAAAGATAAAATAATCCAAACATATAATGTATATTGATACATATCCATTTCGATCCATACCATGAGAGACACTATTATATTGAAACTTCCATGCATGAGGTGTCATTCTCGGTGGACTTACTCTAGTCTCTTCTTTCCCATTGAAAATATGTTTTTTAGTACTTTCGTACCTATGGTTCTTAGGAAGGAAGTGGCTATACTCATCAAACACCTCCTTTCCTATGCTTCTTGGACGACGAGATTTAATCTTAGGACCCCAAACTAGACAATCAAATTTAACCTTTGTTTGAATACCTGTAAGAGAAAGAATATTTTTTATATCAATTATTCTAAGTATATATAATGAAGTTTGAACTATTTAAAAAACATACTTGAAATGAACTTCATAAAATTAAACATTATTAAAGTGCATGGTAACGTTATAAAATACCACATAAATGTGTTAGCCCTGGGACATCATGAATTGTCCATATAAGAATTGCATGGAATTCAAATCCCCTTTGTGCAACTAATGGTCTAGAGCTATCATATATAGTGACACCGTTCCATAACTCCACTAACTCATCGATAAGAAGCGCGATATATACATTCATATCTTTGACCTGGTACTTAACTAATTGATTGAACTTACAATAAATAATTACTACGTATATGAGTAAATAAAAAAAATTACAAGACATAATTATAAGGAATAATTGAACATATATGAGTACATTAACAAAAAATTATATGACATAATTATGAAACAAACAAGACAAATAATATGTTATTGTGCTAAATTTTTTTATTCTATGAAAATTAATACCTAGAACAATCATTGTCAACATTATGTGCTCCCTGTTTATTGACTTCCATGGAGGAATGTTATTGTTGATAAAAAAATGAGCTACATTGAGTAAGTAGATATGGCCTCTCCAAAAGGATTGACAACGTTATCTGCTAATGAAAGCCTAATATTACAAGGTTCTTCTTTAAACACTGGCCACTTTTCCTCGATATTCCTAAATGCAAAGCCCTTTGCAGGCATTCTAAGAACTCCATCTTCACTTCTATTCCTTGCATGGTAATCCATAAGTTTTGCTACACTTTTTCACCTGAACAATTGTCACAGACGTGGAATTATGGGAATAAAATGAAGAACCTTGCAATGCACCTTTTTGTTACTTTATCAGTTTGATATCTACTCTCATCACATTTTGGGAATTTTTTTTTCAACGCATGCTATTTATAATAAAGAATATCATAATTAGGGCATGCATGAAAAACTTGATACTCCATTCCAATGTATTTCATAACAACATGTAAATATTGGTAAGTATGAAGTAAAACATTTGATGATGGTAACACAAATTCACCTAGTAATCTACAGCATCAAAAAAAAATAGTAGTGGTTAATGTACTAAACAATATTAATCTTACATATTGCATCCACACATTACAAATTAATGAAATGATGCAGATCAACATACTAACATTAAAAACAATGGAAAAAATAATTGTTTTATCATTTATATAGTACTAAATGTCACAAAATATATTACATAGCTTAGGCGTTGTGTCATACATGTGTTTGACAAACCATTCACCACCTTTAAGTTGACCATCAACAATAGAACAAAGAGAAGATAAGTTTTTGAGCCTTCATAAAGAGGTTTAGTTTCCATCTCAAGTATAGGTAAATCAAAAGCACGGTCATCATACTGGTTGTCATCATCATCCATTCCAACATTATTAAATGTCTCCTGGATCAATCTATTTGCCCCATCTTCTTCAATTATGTTATCAACATCATTATCTTCTTCCATAGAATCATTAGCTTGATGCTTAATATTAATCGCTCCATGTTCTTGAATAGGTGCTTGTACTACAACCACCTATTCCTCGTCGAGAAATTCCCTAGGGGGCGATACTATACAATTACAATAAATAGAGTAATATTAGTATATATAGAAAATATTGAAACATCTATATAACAACAACTTACAAATATAATATATGTGGAAAACAAAGACAACAAATACAAAGAGAAAGGAAACTTAGGTGAGACCAAGAAATAAAGACAACAAATCAATGATGATGCTTTTGCAATTTATTAAGATATTTAAGAATATGTTGAAAAAATATAAGAAATATGTTACTTTTCTTGACATGTAGGAAGTGAGACACTTTCTGAGATATATAGTCATGACCATAATAAAAAACATATTGATCTTATTTTTCATTCATCATTGTAATGTCATATTCTTTCTTAATGTCATATTTTTCATAATATACTTTAAAAACTTATTAATAATGCTCCATAAAAATCCATGACTAACCTATAAATCCTATAGGTCCAAATTAACCCCCTAAACAATATACATTAACCCCCTAACACCTTAACCCCATTCCCCTAAGCCCTTAAACCCCTAATCCCTAAGCCCTTAACCCCTAACCCCAAAACCGTTAAACAGTACCCCCTTATCCCTAAGCCCATAAATTAATTAACCCCTAACTCGACCTAACCCCTTAAACAACCCTAACGAAAATAATCAAATAATATTTCTAGTCCACATCAAGATGACAACATAGTTCAAACACCTCCCAAAATAATATTATAAAATACATTTACAATAGAAAGATAATACAATTTACAATACAAAGACATACAATCTAAAATACAATATACATATAAACATTTACAAAAACAATCTACAATACAAAGACATATAATAAATAACTTACAAATGGATGATATTCATGTCCGCCTTCAGCGTGTCCATAGTCTCTACAATGCTTTTTAGCTAATTTTATTAGAATTCTCCTTGGCCTCAAGCCATTGCATTTTCTACAAGGGCAATAACATTTTCCATCCTCAGAAGGCCTTGATGCCAATCCCATGTATCCCTGGTTTCCTTGAGGAACGTTATGTAGCATTTTTTGTCACCAAATTTTCAGTGATGATTTTGTTCAAAAATTAACCTCAAATTAAGCCTACAACCTTTTAAAACAATCACAACTAATACATATAGAAACAATGTCAAAGTTATATGCTATTAGAGCCTACACACACACATTTATTATAATTATAATAACATATTTAATAACTTTTTATATATAATTTATATTATAATAATATAATATAATATTAATATTAATATTAATATATTATAGATATTAATATGAATACATATATTAATTATTTATTAATAATATTATATTGAATTATAATATTAATTATTATTTTGAGGCTTCTGCAATTTGTACTGTGTGTAGAGTTTTCTTTTGGAATCATCGCATTCATAGTTGTTAGAATCGACGTTTCGAGCCATCCACTATGGCTCATCATCATGATAGATCTATAAGTGTGTAGGACAGATCTCGTGGGAATTGAATAAATAGAGGAATGAGCTATGTGGAAAGGGAATGTTGTTAGCCGACCATGCCATTATTTATAATGATATTTTAAATATTTTTAATTAATTTTTTATTTAATTTTAAATAATTTTAAATATTTTTTTCTTTTTCTTCAATTAATTTTAATTAATTTTTAATTTTTAATTATTTTTTTTTCAAATAATTTTAATTAATGATAATTTTACATAATTTTTTTCTTCCATTTATTACTTTTGTTTATAATTAATTTTATTTTAGAATTTCAATTAATTCTAATTAATTTTCATTTTATTTTAGAATTTTATTAAGAATGTTTAAATTTCTTTTAAAAATTTTAAAATTATTAATAATGTTAATATTCATAATCAAATAATTTTGAATTCTGATTAAGATCCATGTATTTTAATCCTACTTTATAATAATTCAGGATTCATGTTAATATTAATATTAATCTTTGATAATCTTGATAGTTATTATTAATTCAAATTATCTTCAATTATTTTAATTAATTTATCAATTTCTTATTTATAATTATACTTAATTTTATTTTAGAATTTTATTAATTTTTTAAATTTTTTATTAGTAAAGTAAATATTAATATTAATTTAAATTTTGATTAAGATTAAACTGAAAATTATTTTTGATGCAGGAGCATCTAGGCCTAGCCAACAATGTGATGGAGTGGTCACATGTTGTGGCTAATGAAAGGTTGGAGGAAGAATTGGTTATTTAAATTGTATTAGTTTTAATTATGTAAGTGGTTAATTTGTTGCCTAATTCTGAATAGAATTGGGAATAAATGGCAAATGATCCTCCCTGCATGGAGATCAAGCTAAGTAGTCTAGTTTGTTTAGATTAGGATAGGATTTGAAATCTAAGTGTATAATTTATTCCTTCAATTATGGAGGAGATGGTTAGCTTAGAATATATGTGTTTCCTTTCTTTTCTGAAAGGGGAAGCGAGAGGGAGAGAGGATTCGAGAGCATTTGTAAGCCTACGGGTAGCGTAGGAGGAAAAGGCCGCTAACTAGAATAATCAGGCCAAAGAGGGGCAGAGAACCTCAAACGTAGTTTTGTATTTATGTCTGTACGCAGTGAATTGATTTTGAGTGTGGAACCAGGTAATTGATTGCATTTCTTTTGAGACAAAGGTCTTTGATATTATAATCTGGGCAAAGGCCGAGACCTTGTAGTGGATTCATTGGGAATAAAATAGTGTTGCGAGTATAGTTATATAACCGACCCGTGGAGGCCTTGAATGCTTGGTTTTTATCTATATTCGGATGCTCTTAATGCTTGCCTGTGTTTTTTCATACTTTACAATGGAAATAATGTGTTAAAGGATCATTTGGCGAGTGCATTCCATTGTTCTGGGTTCACAGGCAGAAAACCCAAAATAAACTAATTATCAGGCTCAAAACACAGTTGGACTGATAATCCGGACTTCAAATCTTTTAAACAGAGGTTTTGAATGTTATTGGGTCCGTAGAAACCCAAATTGCATCACCTAGTGCATATACCTAGTTGTATTGCCAAATGCCATTTATATAAAGAAATCATGCTAAATACTTAGTGGATTTGGAGCAACGGACTTGAAAACTTATGCACGAAAGCTTTGAGTCAAATCAGGTCCGGACTCATAATTGCATCGCACCATCGGAGCGGTGTATGTCAAAGGCCTAGACCCAACCTTTTTCAATTGCCAATTGCGACATATTGCATCGGGGTTTTGGAGTGGAGGCAGTATATTGTAAAGTGGCATATTGTGATCGCCGATAGCGATTAGCGATAATTGCACCGGACCTCTGCTAAAGGGATACTACCGATAGTGTAGACCATTGAGACTGCCGATCGCCGAAATAGCGATCTAATCTGAGCCATCCGATCAGCCAGATTTAGATCTGCGGCACTAATACATATAATTGCTTTAAAAGGCGGATAAGCACTGTTTTGACCTTTTTAAGGGTATTTTGGTCCCGAAAGGGAAAAACATAGTTTTAAAGCTTTTTCAAAGGCTTTTCATTTTCGATAGGAAAAGGGATAGTTATCAAAGGAAAAGGGATGTTCGGTGGGGTGATTATTGGGTCATTCTTTTGATCCATTTGGGGTTTTAAGGCTAAATGCCTATAAAACGCTTCCTATATGCATATGTGTGGGCATGAAGCTTTAAAGGGCGATTAAGGGAAAAATGAGTCCTGATAAGGTATATTGGTTGTGGCATCCTTAGGGTTGCGTCATTTTTGGTATCAGAGCAGGTTTGTGATTGAAATAACTGATAGAAGAGTAGAATTGTAATTGAATAATTGGGGTTCAACAGAATAGAGAAATTCCGTGTGAAGGAATTGAAACAAAGTTATGTGCTAAAGTACTTATGCAGGCAAGAGAAGTATCATATTCTAATCTAATTGAAGGAAGGCACACAGAGGTGATGTGTAGTAGAACTTGCAGATGCAAGAGACAGAGGAAATCCATTCAAAACAGAGGTGACATCATAAGAAAGTTTGAATACTGCAACAATATAAAACAAGAGAAGCTGTGAGAGAAGAACCAGATATGTTCTTAAAAGCAGAGCAAGGAAAGCACTCTGAAGTGGCAGTGAACCTAAAGAATCCAACAAGAGATTGGATAAAGAGGACAATTGAAGTGTTCTGAAGAGAGAGTGAGAGATTGCAGAAGCCTAGAAGGAGCAAAGGTGTTGCTCAAGAGGAGGTTCCAGATAGAGGGCCGTGCTTACCAAAAGACTGAGTGAGGAGAGCTTAGTGAGGTAAGATCACAATAAGGAGGACTTGCTGTTGCATAGGAGTAAGGAGCTCATGAAGAGAGAGGGGAAGAAGATGACTACTGATAGTCATAGCAGAGGTTCAAAAAGAAGCCACAATAGAAGGAAAGATGCCAAAGCGAATGGCATGAGGATGAGTCAAGAAGAGTTTGACAGAGAGAGAGATGATATAGATTTCCAATTGGAATATTGATGGAGATGCTGCAGAGAAGTGATGAAGACCAGAAGCATGGTTGGACCATGAGAAGGAGAGTAAAGTGGTAGAGGCTACAAGAGAAGAGAAATCAATGAGTGAATTTAGAGATAGCAGAAGAGTTGAGAAAGATTGAGCAGATATTGAGTGCTCAAGAGGAACTAGAGGAACTCAGAGAAGCAGAAGAAGAAATGGAAGTTTCCATTTGTAGACTAGAACAAGGTGAAATGTTGGGTGAAGAGGATAATGGGAGATCAGTTGAAGATCTCATGGACTATTGGCATAGTTCAGAACAATTCGAAGATATGATGACAATGGAAGCAGATGAGGCAATGGAGCCTTGTGATTTTTATTCTCATAGTTTGTGTATGTTTGCAGGATATGTAGAGGATGATGGACAGTCTGGTGAAACTGTCACAAATAGGAATGAAGCTCTTGAGGTGAAGTATGATGGAGAATGCCTTTTAGAGGAAGAAGGTGCTGATCTATTGTAGCAAAAGGAGTTCATAGATGAAATTCTGTTTGGTGTGAAATAGTCAGATGAAGTTGATATCGACCAGAAGCCAAATGAAAATGCCATAGTGATATTCCAAGAAGGTAAACAAATGAATTTGTTTAATGAAATTGATGAAAGAAATTTGCAACATGATAGTGCAGAAAACATGATAACTCAGGTGGATTGCCCAGAAAAGAATGAAGCTAAGGGTGGAAGTTGTGATGAACTGTTGGAGAGATTTCACATGGAATTATAATTCTTGGAAAGATTTCTCAAGGAACCTGAAGGAGAAATGAAGCTTTCACAACCCGCTAAAGAGGAGATTATGGATACTATGCATGATAAGGATGAACTGTCTCTAACATTTTTAGAGTCAAGTAAATGTTTAGACTCTTCAGTTAATGATGTGACTACAGGTATGGAAGACAAGATTAATAAATATGATGCTGAAATCAGAAAAATTGAGTAGATATTATTTGAAGGTGAGATGAAAGATCAGGAGCAACAAGGAAGTTATGTCCTCAAAGACATGAAGGAAACAAAAGTATTAATTCAGCAAGATGAAGATGGAAGGAACCAGTAATTTAAAAGAGATGATCAACAACATGAGAATGAATTTGAGGAAGGAATTAGATTGTAGAAGTATAGCAACTGGTAGCAGAATGAAGAACAAGAGATTAGTCTGGCAGTACAGAGAAAGACAATTGAATACCGAAGATACAGTTGGAGAACGAAGAAAAGGGTCAAGAGGAAGCTATTACAATAGAGGTGGAATGGAAAGTTGATAAACGAGTTCAGGGAACATGAACAAATTCATATTGATTTGTTAGAGAAGGAGAGACTCAAAGGAATGGAGTCACATCAAGAAGGGTCTGTTGAAATCCAGAAGATCTATGATGGAGGATTGGTGCTTGAAGCATCAAAAGAAGATGAAAGGTATTGTATTTTGAAAACTGAAAGTTGTTGTGTGTTTGCAGGTCATATAGGCTTGAGGGAAGGCAAGTAGTTATTGGAAACTGTTATATTAACAGGTGAAGAGATGAATACTCATAGTCATATGAAGAATAAGGAGAAAAGTTATAGTCAAGTGAAGGAATATGTCCAGTCAGATAACATCCAAAGGATAAGACAAAAAGAGGATGGCAAAATAATTATTGAGATTAAAGGAATGTTTGGAAGGGAAGAGATCCATTCATATGAACATATAAAAAAGAGTTTTCTGAGGGAAACTTATGAAGATAATACAAATCAAATGGAGAATCTTATGGTGTTTCAGAAGTTAGAGGAAGTAAAGTCAGATAAGCTTGTGATGTATAGGAAAGGGCAACTGTTAAACATAACTGTAGTGAATTATGCATATATTAGACAATTACTGAAGACTGAAGCCAGAGGAGAACAACTACTGAAAGATGATATAGAAGACCTTGTAGATGATAAATAGTTATTGAAGATAATTGACCTTGAAGAAAACCAAGGAATAAGGGATCAGATTGTACAAACAAAACTGAATAAGAATGAAGGAGTTGTCATGAATGACAAATATGGAAAATAAGTTGTCAGAAGTGTTGGCATAATGAGGAAACATGGTAAAGAATTTTTGTTTCTAGCAATGTGAAGTCAATATGAACCAAGGAGTTAATTTTGAAGACCAGATCGAATTAATGAAGGGTGAGATCAGAATATCTCAGAAAGATGGAATGATGCTGAATCTACAGTATGGGAGTGTTGCACTAGAAATGAATTCAAGAGATGATAGTAACAAGATTCCTATTGTACCACAAAGAGTTATTAATGAAGAAGAGGCTGGAAGTGACATTTAAGAAGAAAACAACTATGATACCATAATCCTTAAGAGTGTAGAAATGAAGTTGCTGGAAGAAGAAATATTCCAATTACCTAATCAAGAAGGAAAAATTCTGAGTTTTCAAGAAATTTGTAGAATTGCAGGTATACTGGAATTTGAAGTAAGGAGTAATGAAGTCATGAATGAGAAGCCAGAAAAAGGAATTGGAATTATTACAGGAGATCAATGGAGAAGGCATTTGTACATCTCAGAAATGTATATGGGAAAATATTGGCAAAGGGATTATGATGTTCTTATTCAAGAACACAATCAGTTGCAAGAGAATAGTATTCAACACAGGAGAAGTGAAGTGGACAAAGAAATGAATGGGTTGTAGAAACTCATACAACAGCATTCGAATAAAACAAATAAAGGACAAAAGAAGAAAGGAAGATTGGCTGGAAAGAATGGTATAGGTGAAGGAAATGGAAAACTGCAAATTAAGATGTGGAGCTTGCCATAAACTGTAATGATAAGCAAACAGCAGTAACATATATGAAAAGGACAACAACAGAGAGTGAGGGCAGAGCTAAAGGGGCAATGCAACATAAAGAATGGAGATCGGAGGAACAACCAACAACAACAATAAACAAAGTATGGGATCCAGGAGGACACAATTCAGAAGCGCATGATCAGGAGATCATGATTAATTTAAACCTTGGCAGTTTGATGCAGGAGCATCTAGGCCTAGCCAGCAATGTGATGGAGTGGTCACATGTTGTGGTTAATGAAAGGTTTGAGGAAGAATTGGTTATTTAAATTGTATTAATTTATATTATGTAAGTGGTTAATTTGTTGCCTAATTCTGAATAGAATTGGGAATAAATGGCAAATGATCCTCCCTGCGTGGAGATCAAGCCAAGTAGTCTAGTTTGTTTAGATTAGGATAGGATTTGAAATGTTCATTTATTCCTTCAATTATGGAGGAGATGGTTAGCTTAGCATATATGTGTTTCCTTTCTTTTCTGAAAGGGGAAGCGAGAGGGAGAGAGGATTCGAGAGAATTTGTAAGCCTATGGGCATCATAGGAGGAAAAGGCCGCTAACTAGAATAATCAGGCCAGAGAGGGGCAGAGAACCTAAAACGTAGTTTTGTATTTATGTATGTACGCAATGAATTGATTTTGAGTGTGGAACCAGGTAATTTATTGCATTTCTTTTGAGACAGAGGTCTTTGATATTATAATCTGGGCAAGGCCAAGACCTTGTAGTGGATTCATTGGGAATAAAATAGTGTTGCGAGTATAGTTATATAACTGACCCGTGGAGGCCTTGAATGCTTGTTTTTTATCTATATTTAGATGCTCTTGATGCCTGCATATGGTTTTTCATACTTTACAATGGAAATACTATGTTAAAGGATCGTTTGGCAAGTGCATTCCATTGTTCTGGGTTTACAGGCAGAAAACCCAAAATACACTAAGTATCAAACTCAAAACACAGTTGGATTTATAATCCGGAATTCAAATCTTTTAAACAAAGGTTTTGAATGTTATTGGGTCCGTAGAAACCCAAATCGCATCGCCCAGTGTATATACCTGGTTGTATCACCGAATGCCATTTATATAAAGAAATCACGCTAAATACTTAGTGGATTCAGAGCAATGGACTTGAAAACTTATGCACGGAAGGTTTGAGTCATATCAGGTCTGGATTCATAATAGTATCACACCATCGGAGCAGTGTATGGCAAAGGCCTAGACGCAACCTTTTGCTATTTCCGATTGCGACATATCGCATCAGGGTTTTGGGTGGATGCGGTATATTGTAAAGCGGCATATTGCGATCGCCGATAGCGATTAGCGATAATCGCACTGGACCTCTGCCAAAGGGATAGTGACAATAGTGTAGACCATTGAGACTACCGATTGCCGATATTGCGATCTAATCTGAGCTGTCCGATTGGCCAGATCTAGATCTGCGGCACTAATACATATAATCGCTTTAAAAGGCAGATAAGCATTGTTTTGGCCTTTTCAAGGGTATTTTGGTCCCGAAAGGGAAAAACATAGTTTTAAAGCTTTTTCAAAGGCTTTTCATTTCCGATAGGAAAAGGGATAGTTATCAAAGGAAAAGAGGTGTTCGGTGGGGTGATTATTGGGTCATTTTTTTGATCCATTTGGGGTTTTAAGGCTAAATGCCTATAAAATGCTTCCGATATGCATATGTGTGGGCATGAAGCTTTAAAGGGCCATTAAGGGGAAAATGAGTCCCAATAAGGTATATTGGTTGTGGCAGCCTTAGGGTTGCGTCAATTTTAACTAATCTTAATTTGGTTAATTAATGTTAAATTTTAATTTATAAAATCATCCTCACTTCTTATTTTTAATTATAATTAATTTAAATTTTTATTATTTTAGAATTTCTTAAAAGTTAATGGTAAAGTTAATATTAATCTTAGTATAATTTTGATTGAGATTATTTTAACTAATTTTAATTTAGTTAATTAATGTTAACTTTTAATTTAGAATAAATTTTAAATTTTAGAATAGATTTGTCTTTAGAAATGATTGATTTTAATTTTATTAGATTAAGAATTAATGTTTAATAATAATATTAATTACTAATAATATTGATATTAATATTAATCTAAATTTTGAAATTATTTAGTTAAAAATAATTTTACTTAATTTTAATTCATAATTTTTAATTTTTAACTTATAAAACCTTATATTTTTAGTTGAAATCTGAATTAAAAATTCAGATTAGGGTTAGTGATTATTTAGGATGTGAGGTGTAGGGGTTGAAAAGTAAGGTTAGGAATGGAGGTGACATGTTCAGTGAAAAGAGGGGAGGGGGAGATGTCAGGAGAGGGCAATCTATGAGGTTAAAGCAGGAATCCAGTTATCACTTATTTTCCATCCTTCATCCTGATTGAGGTTGTTAGGGTGTTTACCTATTTCTATGGCTTCTCTAAATTTTCTATGGTGATAATGATTGATTTTGGCCACCACACTAGAGTTTTATATACAAACATTATGATTGGTTTTGTTGGAATGCTCAGCCAGGGCTGAGGTTTTAGAGCAGTTGTGTTTTATGTCGGCGACATGTTCTTGAATCTTGGTAAGGATGGATCGGACGGTTTCCCCTATGTAAGTTTTGTCGCATGAACAAGGAACCATGTACACTCCTTTGTGGCATTTGGGATCAACTGGATCTTTTACCGATTTTAGGCAAGCGTTGATGGTATTCACGGGTTTGAAGGTGGTTCTAATATTGTTCTTTTTCAAAATGTACACAATTTTCTCTGTTGTGCCTAACATGTAAGGGAGGTGAACCTTGTCTACATGATCATTTAGAGGTTGTTTGTTTTTGTGATTCTCAACATTATTAAAGGCCTTGATCACTTGGTGTCTATTGTATCCATTCTTTTCAAATACATTCATAAGATGGTTCTTCTCTTTTTCAAAGTGATCCTGATCTGAAATACGTACAGCCCTGGTTGCCAGAGTGTTGAGAACACCAATTTTTTGGGATGGATGGTGGTGAGAGTTGGCATGTAGGTAATGTTTCGTGTGGGTTTTTTTATGATAGACCTGGTGGGATATGGTACCATCTTGGTTTCTATTGATTAGGATGTCAAGAAAGGGGAGGCTTCCATTTTCCTCCATTTCCATCGTAAACTTGATAGAATTAGATTAACTGTTTAGGTGCTGTAAGCAATTGATTAATTTTTCTTTACCATGAGGCCAAATAATGAAAGTGTCATCTGCAAATCTCTTCCAAAGTTTGGGTTTTAATGGGGAAGATTCAATGGCTCTAGTTTCAAAATCCTCCATAAAGAGATTAGCAATGATAGGGGATAGAGGAGATCCCATGGCTACACCGCAAGTTTGTTCATAAATTTCATCTTTAAAGCTGAAGAAAGTTGATTTGAGATAGACTTCAATTAATTTGGCTGTGTCAGGGTTTGTGATTTTGTGGACCACTTTCATGGCTTCATCTATGGGAATGTTGGTGTAGAGAGATTTAACATCAAAACTGACTAATATGTCATTCGAATCAAGGTTTAATCTCATTGACGAAGTAGGTGGATTCTTTGACAAAGGAACTTGTGTTACCAACTAGAGGTTTAAGTTTCTTAGCCAGGTATTTTGCGAGATGGTAAGTGGGACCCCATATGGTATTGACAATGGGTCTTATGGGGATATCTTCTTTGTGTATTTTTGGGGCTCCATAGATTCTAGGGGTGTAGGGGTTGTTTTCTATTAGGTTTTTAATGTTATGTTCTCTACTTATTTTTATCAGATTTTGTATATTTCTAGAGATCTTTTTTATGGGATTCTTTTTTATTTAATGTAACAACCACTGTTGGTGAGGTGGTCTATCATATTTTTATTATAATCGTTTGTGTTCATGATGATGGTTGCACCACCTTTGTCAGCTTTCAGGACCACAATATTAGGGTTTTGGTTTAAGGTTTTGAGTGTTAGATGTTCTTATTTAGAAATGTTGCTTTTGGGAGGGTGGGATTCTCTGAGTATGATGGAACAGTCCTATATGATAGTTTCTTTAATATTGTTAGGTAATTCCTTGATCCCATACTCAATGTTGCAAAGAATGTCTTCTTTGGGAATGGTGCATGGGGAAATGGAAAAATTTAATCCTTTTTCAAGGAGATTAAGAGTGTTCTGGTCAATTTGGTTGCTGGAAAAATTCATGACATGTTTGTTTTTTGAGGTGGGTATCGTTATTACTGTTCCTATCTTGTTATTCTTGCTGTTGTGTTCATCTGCGTTCCCATTAATGTTATATTTATTTTAATTAGTAAAACTGGTCCCATATTAGACGTTGTCAGCGCAAAAAGCCATTAATGGTGGAATTTAATGTTATGCAACGATTATTTACCATTTGTAGGAAATTGGACAATACATTTTCATATTGGATACATCATCGGATATCTGATGATAAAAGAACGCAGGTCGGAAATTCACCGATAAGAGGGATTATAGGAAACTGTTGGATAATCAACAAGATAGGATAACTGTCAAATATTCGACTGGTAGATAACTGTTGTTGGATATTTGACGATAGTCAGGATTAAAAAAAAGAATCATTTAACTTCCTACACTTTTTACGATTTTATCCATTTCGTCGGATTCCGTCGTTGGAATTTCCACCCAAATGTAGTAGTGAAAGATCACTTTCAACCTGGTCTTATAAGCAAAAAAAAATGATGGGTCACCTAAATTCTCTCTATCCTTGAAGTAAGAGGTAGACATCTTGACCTAGTAACATAGGCTCGTTTAGTTTCTTTAAAAGATGATTTCTTAATCTCTTGCCTCGTTGGGATTGTCTTCACCTCAACTCTGATACTGTTAAATGCTTTGAAAACCACTTAGCCCAATATTTTCTTCAATTAGAAATTAAATTTAATCTTCTAATGATAAACAACAATTGTATATAAAACAATAAATGCAGTGTACAATAAAAGACAATCAAGAGCAATGACAAGAGACATAAGATTTGGTCAAAGACCAGGGAAAAATCCCACAAGGGGGAAAACCATTTCAAATTCTTTTGTTTGTTATATTGTCATCAAATGTTTAATATAGAGATTACAATGTTCCAATTCATCAATCAAGAGTGGAAGTAAAACCTTTGACTAACCAACAAAACCAACCAACCAATATCCAAAATATGAGCCCAATAGTCAAATAGGGTCAACAAGTCAAATCTGAAATTTTGGTCAATGTCAACAATAGTTGTAGCAGTTCCAAATGGTCAACGGTCAATAGGTCTCCAAAAGAGCTTAGTCAATAGTAAAAAATACGTCCTTGAATGGTGGTCAAAGTGCAGTCAAAACAATCCCAAAACCTTCCTCCAAATTTTCTCAGAGTCAAAGTCGAAGTCTACTGAGACCATAGTTGTAGATTTGTAGTCAACCAAGGTCAAAGTGCCTAGAAAAGTTCATCCTCCTTGCCAAATAATTAAGCCTCCAAAATAGATACAAAATGTCAAGTCATACCAATCCCAAATTTCGAAGAGTCAATGATGGTCAAAGACAGAATTCAACCCAATCTGAAATCTTTTCTCTCCTCCTCACACGTGTGAAAGAGACCTGTAATTTTAAGAAGAAATCAAATCTCAAAGAGAAGAAAAATATATTTTATGATGATGCTCAAAATGATGTGACATTAGGTGTATTTATATGTGTCCAAGGAGGTCAAATTTTCTTGCTCAAGCCGACTTGTACTTTTTTGTACTTGTGGGTTTTCCATTAAAAATATTATTTTCCTATATCAAATTAAATTCTTCAAAGGGAAAAGAGGGTATTATCTAGATGAGGAAGGATGTCCGCAATTTTTCCCTGAGCCACCAAATTAACACCTCTTCCTTTTCCTTGGCTCTAATATGTGGCTTGTGTAGAAATTTGATAAAAATTGTAACTTCTCAAGATTTCAAATTGAAAAATAAGAGACACAATTCTACTCTACTGATCTGCGGAATGGAAATCACAATTTAAAACAACATGCATAGACATGCAATAAGAAAAACCACAAGTACATAATGATTTATAGGGGAACCCAACTGGGAAAAGCCCCTCAATCCTCTTTACATTAATTAGTTGAAAAGAGAAACTATTACAATTGCTTGCTCTAGCTTTAAAGACAACCTGCAAAAGAGTAACTATTCTCTCTGTTGAATGAGAAACTCTAGCCAACACTTAGCCTAATATCTTCTCCTCCAACCTCCTATTTATTTGCACAATTATGAGAAAATTCAAGATCCTAAATAATAGGGAAGTCCATATTTCCTTGTACAATTCCCAAGGAATTGATCTCCTGACTTCATGCAACAAATGTATGTTCAATTAGTATACAAATCATGTTACACTGGCATTATCTCCTCCACCTCAACTAAGCAATTCAAATTCCATGCATGCATCAGCTATTTTGGGCTAATTGATTAGTTAATCGAAAAATCTCTGAGTTAGACTACTGTCCCACTGCACAACTGACCCTCAACTGACTCTATCAATAGTTATAGGTCAATTAACTGAATACAACTAAAAATAACTGAACTAGATTGCTAAAATTTAACAATCAACACATGCATGACTGAAATCCAAGCCCCTAACTCAAATTTACTGAGCTAACTGAGTGACAAGAGCCATGTCACACTATTTAACTACCTCCAAGTTTTCCTGCTCATGTGGAAATTCAATTTAATCAATTTGACTAAGACTAAGCTCAAATTGAGCCCTTATTGCTACATTGTTAACACTCCCTCTTAGAAAGAAAGGGATTTTTCACCACCCCTATTTTGCACCTGTAGAATTTGAATTTACCTCTTGGAAATGCCTTTGTTAAGATGTCAACATCTTGATTCTTAGTTGGAATGTATTATAACAACATAATTATCATATGCACACAGTACCACAAATGATGATACCAAATATCAATGCGTTTGGAACTGTCATGAAATACCAGATTCTTAGAGATCTTAATGCAATTTTGATTATCACAATATATCATTGTCAGATCCATCTCCTAACTAAAAATACCCACAAGTATTTTCCTCATCCATATGGCCTCACATGCTGCTTGACTTGCAACTATGTATTCAACCTCTGGTGAGATGAGTGCCACATACCTCTACTTCTTACTGTACCAGGAAATAACAAAAGACCCAACACTAAAGATATCACCTGAAGTACTTTTCCTACTTGATGGAATCCCTACCCAATCTGCATCAGTGAAGCCATGGAGCTTAACTCCCTCTGTCCTCCTATACCATAATCCATAGTCGGTAGTGCCTCTGAGGTACTGTAACACATGATTTTCTGCCTTCAAATACAACTTGGTAGGCCTCACCATAGTTTGACTATTCTGGTTTACTGCATAGCACATGTCGAGTCTTGTGTTCATAATATACATTAAAGACCCCACAATCTGCATGTAAATAGTAGCATCAACCTCTTCACCTGAAGTGGCATTCTCCTTCTTCCAATTTGTAGCTAGAGGTGTGTCCATAAGCTTACAATTCTCAGTGTGAAATCTCTGAAGTATTTCAAAGGCATACTTCCTATGAGACATTAAAAATTCACCATCACCTTGCCATACTTCCAGCCCGAGGAAGTAATGCATCAAGCCCATGTCTTTCATCTCAAATTCCCTTGCAAGGTCCTCTTTATAAGAGTGGATCAGTTTCTCATCACCTATCAATATTAAATCATCAACATACAAAACAAGAATAAGAAACTTACCATCTACCAAAATGTGATAGAGGTTTGCATTTGCTTCACTTTTGGTGAAGCCCAATCCATTGAGATAACTATCAATCTGAGTGTACCATGCTCAGGGTTCCTATTTGAGACCATACAATGCTCTCTTGAGTCTGCACACATGTAACTCCCGATCATATGTCTCAAATCCTTCTATTTTCTATATGTAGATTTCCTCCTCAACAACACCATTGAGAAGGGTGGTCTTCACATCCATCTGGTGGATTTTCCACCTCATCTACGCATTGACCAATGTTAGAATGGATCTGATTGAGGAATATATTGCAACTAGTGCAAAAGTTTCCTCATAGTCCACTCCCTCTACTTGAGAGAATCCTTTGGCCACAAATCTGGCCTTGTACTTCTCGATTCTCCCATCAGATGCATGCTTCACTTTGTAGATCCATCTAGAAACAACGATTGATTTCCCTTCTGGTCTTGACACCACCTCCCATACACTATTCTTCATGATGGATTCACATTGTTCCACCATGGCATCAACCCAAACAGGTTGAGAAACTGCTTCCTGAAATGAAGAAGGCTATGAATCAATGAACTCTGTCATGAAAGCCATGTAACCAATGTACCTCTCATATGTCATCCTCTACCCGCGTACTGATTTAGGGTCTCCCACATTCTCCCTAGCATCCTGCAAAAATCTATTAGCTTCTCTAGTTCTCTTTATCCCCTCTCTGGAATATTCTGGTTGAGTGGGTACCTCCACTATGCCTCCTGTCTGCTCCGTTGGTTGTGGCTGCTTCACAACCTCTTGAAGCTCATCGTGAGACTCCTCCTTTGGAGCTAGAAGCTCCTGCTCGACTGGGATACTCAACTCTCATTCCAAAGAGCATCTCATAACCTCCTCCTCATCAAACTTGACATCTCTACTCACAACTGTAATCCTCAATGAAGGTAAATACACCTGGTAATTGTGTGGAGTTTTGGTGTATCCTAAGAAAACTACCAACTCTACTGTAGGCTCAAGTTTCTTCCTCGAATACTTGGAGACATGAAAATAAAACAAAGATCAAAAAATTCTGAAATGAGACACACCAGGATTTCGCCTAGAGAAATCTTCCTCCGATGTGACCATACCAAGTATTCTATGAGGACTTCGGTTATGTAGGTAGACTTCAATGTTAAATTCTTCCGCCCATAGAGTAATGGTAACCCCTGATCATGCAACATGGCTCTTGTTGCTCCCACTATGCTTCTTTTCTTCCTTTCAGCTACCCCATTCTGCTGTGGGTTATGGGGTGCTATTAGTTCTCTTAAAATAACTTATTTGGCACATAAATCCTTGAAGGAATTCAAAACAAATTCACCTCCATTGTCACTCCTGAGAGCCTTCATCTTATTCCCATTATCCTTCTCAACCAATGCTTTGAATACAACAAATTTTGAGAAAAAATCATCCTTCTTCCACATGAAGAAGATCCAACAGTTTCTAAAGAAACCATCAATAAAAATAAAATAGTACTTATGTTTTGCTGTGGAGGCTGTCGAAAAGTGTCCACAACCATAAAAGTGGAATCTCTCGAAGATTTCATCTGCTCTACTATCTCGGCCATGGAAATTGGATTTGACATATTTCCCTAATATGAAACCCTTGCAGACATCCTTCTGGTCAAGGGAGCCTTTAAGGAGACCGGTGGTAATTTTTTGCATGATTTTTAAGGCACCATGGTGTAGATGACCCAATTTCCTATGCCATATTTCTCTAAGATCTCAACTCTGCACCTTTTCTACCTTGCTGCTCAATGTAGCGTAATATCCCACCCCAAGTTTGTATAGGTTCTTCACTCAAACTCCAATCTGCTTCACTTTCTCGGTAGCTATGTGTCTTAGAAAGGTTTTCCCTTTACTAAAAATAAAATCATAACCTATATCCTCCAATACTGCTACAGAGATTGGGTTCTTCTTTAGCCCAGGTACGAACATAACATCTTTGAGGCGAAGAGGAGAGGATTTCTCCCTCTCAAAGGTGACAATAATCCCTTCATCCCCCATTTCGATATGCATATGGAGATCCTTCTCCTCCAGGATACTGAAAAACTCCTTACACCTTTTCATATGGAATGAGGCACCAAAATCAAGGTACCACACACTCCCCATAATAGTTCTAGCCATGCATGCTATTAGGGTGAAGTCTAATTCGAATTGTGAAGCTAGTGGTTCACCTCTTACCCCTCTTGAAGGCTTCTTGTTAGACTTCTTGTGTGGACATTTTGTTGCATAGTGCCTGTATTCATGGCAGTGGAAACATTTTATCTTGCTCAATTCTTTCTTCTTTCCATTATTTCAGATGGATTTAGGTTTACTTTGGGTCTTCTTTCATTTTAACTTATTCCCCTTTCCACCAAGGAAAAATTCTCTCTATCCTTTGCTCTAGATGAGGTTCCATCTCTAGTATTTCTCTTAAAATCTTCTTGAACCAAATCAGACCACAACCTTTCCCAATTTAGTAAATTTTCCCTTCCATTCACAGAGTCCTGGTAGCTGTGCTAGGATTTTCGAAGGCCTAGAAGAGCTAGGCTCACCAGGTCATATTCTGTAACATTCACCCCAACCCCTCCAAGCTCATCCTGAACTTGAGTAAATCTGGAGAGATATTGTGGGATGGTATCATTCTTTTGCATCCAAATGTTTTGAAGTTTCTCTTTCAGGACCAATTTTCTATGGTAATTTTTATTTTTGAATAAGATTATTCAGTGTATTCCACATAGCAAATGGTGTCTCTTTTCCATGGATATTTGAGACCACATGGTCTCTCACATCTTCCAGAGGAATTCTCCTATCCTTTACAACATCCTTCTTCCATTGGGCTATTTGATGTGCATCACACTGCTAGGGTTTTTCAATGTTAGTTTTAACATATTCTAACACACCATTATCATCAATAAGTGCTTCCATTTAGTCCTTCCAGTCTATGGAATTCGAGCTACCCTCAAGGGCATACTCCACTCTCACTCCGTTGAAAGACATTCTCCCAAATTTGAAGAAAAACTGCAACTCTGAAGCTGCAAATTCAAAATTCTTGAGGGAAAATTTTGAAATACTAGTTCTAATGTGATTTCATGGCTTTGATACCATATATAAATGTGATAGAAATTTCAACTGTTCAGTATTTCAAACTAAAAAACAAGAGACACAATTCTACTCTACTGATCCACGGAATCGAAATCACGATTTAAAACAACACGCACAAACATGCAACAAGAAAAACCACAAGTACACAATGATTTCTAGGGGAGCCCAACTGGGAAAAACCCCTCAAGCCTCTTTGCATTAATTAGTTGAATAGAGAAATTATTACAATTGCTTGCTCCATCTCTGAGCACAACTTGCAAAAGAATAACTATTTTCTCTGCTGAATGAGAAACTCTGGCCAACACTTATCCAATTATCTTCTCCTCCAGCCTCCTATTTCCTTGCGTAAATCTGAGAAAATTCAAGCTCCTAAACAATAGGGAAGTCCCTATTTCCTTGTGCAATTCCCAAGGAATTGATCTCTTGACTTCACGCAAAAACTGTACACTCAACTAGTATACAACTCATGCTGCACTAACCTTATCTCCTTTACCTCAGCTGAGCAATTCAAATTCCATGCATGCATGAGCTATTTTGGGCTGATTGATAAGTTAACCAAAAATATCTGAGTTAGACTACTGTCCCACTACACAAATGGCCTTTGTTAGGCCTCGAATATGCCCATTTTTCGATCGCATAGTACCACTATTTCATAACCTAAATTTTTACCATTCTCAACTCATTTCATACCGTAATTCCACAACTTGCCGCCAATTCACATCTTACACTTTGTGGTTAATTATCATTAGTTTTATTGAGTTTTCAATGATTAGAGATGATTTTTCCATGATTTTCTAATGTTTTTTTTCTAATTTCATTTGTCACAGGGTTCCATTATTGAAATTCCTCACAAGTAAATTAAACTAGCTGCTACAAGTTAAGTATGAAATGCAAAATTTATGTAGGTGAAAATATAAAATTTGTGATCACATGGAGAAGAATATTGAGATTCTGATATGCGGGTTTTGTTCAAATTACCCTCATTCATGTAACCCATAAATCGTTTGTAAAAATTCATTACCATGAAGGAGTTATGATCAGGGGAATCTTAAGTACATAAACATTGACAAATTTCAGGTTTGATTGTTCTGGCCACAACTACATGGAGGACCGCGATTTGATGAATTTATTTATGCTAAACATCGAAACGGTTCCTCCATCCATGCAATGATCAGGATGAATCCAACCATCACCAATTTGAAGGCTCTCCAGAAGATTGCATGCGACCTCCTTTAGCCTGCTGTTGTATTTTCTTTTGATAGTCAAATAGTTATGTTTTGTTTTCATTGATAGCTCTGTATAAAGCCGATGCTCTACATGTATGCTAGGAAGGGAAATAAGCAGATGGTATTTATATAAGAAGTTTTATCTCATATGATATTGACATATGACATTGGCACTTAATTTTGAATCTTAATACAAAACTTAATTTGGCAATAACATTTGTGAGTATTATGGTTCCATTCAGTTTTTAATTGCATTGAATTAACTTAAACTTGCTCTAGGAGTGGCAAGGGCCCACCACCACTTGGAAACATGATCGATAGATTGTTTAGATCATAGGATTTGTATGCAAGTTGTGAGTTTCATTGAATGAATTGTTGTGTGAAATCCAAAATAATTTATGTACTTAAAACTCTGTTTTTACATCTGAGTTAAATATCATAACAATTCATTCCTCAAATGTTCAGGACTACTAAGAGCTATATTAGATCATGATTCTTGAAATATAAATTATTTCTTTTGGGAATGCAGACCGTGGAAAATAATTTCGATCTGGAAGTGACTTAAGCATTAATTGCCATATGCCGAGAACAAAATAGATTTATGCTCTGTTTGTCTTTCAAAATTTCCAATGTTATGTTGTTACGAGGAATGTTTAAAATACAAAACTAAATACTTGATTAATTATGGAGTTAGTTTGTTTAAGAATGAGGTTGAGTCGAATTGAAGATTTCTTGAAAGTTTGGTTATTGTAGTTATGACTCAGAGCCAGATTTGATTTTGAACTAAACATGTTGATGCTGTAAGTGTGGGAAATCAAGTGTGCGTTGTGTGTAGTTCATTTGGAACGATTGTAAAACAGAGTGTTCATGACCCGTAGCAAGTCAGTTCCTTTTTGTTTGAAGCCTTCCTGTTTTCCATAGCATAAGAGACATTAGATGAACATTGCTTTTTAGAATAAATTTGAGTGTGAATTTGATTTCACAATAGATAGGTTTCAAATTGAAAATTTATGAAGTAATGAATTGCAAGTTATTTGTAATTAGTTTCTTTTAGATGAATAAGATATTTCAATAGTTCCTCTTTTGTTTATAAGGATATGATTGATTTTACAATTTAGATAGGTATTATTTCTCTTTTGTTTACATTCCTTAGTTTGTGCAATCATTTCTCTTTTGTTTACATTCTGATCAATAGGATTGATATCATAGTTCAATTTAAAATAGTGGTTATATTATTTGAATGATGATTGATATTATTCTACAATAGAAATCTGTGTTGCTTGAGCATGTTATTTTCTCAATTGATTAGTTTTAAACTAGAAACAACATTATGTAATTAAACAACAAGTTGATTTCTTACTCTAGTTTAGGTTAGATGCTCTGATCCTGCGATACCTGCGCTTGTACCTCGAAGCTTACGAGTCTTAGATTGATGATTTAATGTTGGAATTATAACACATATAATTTCCACAACATTTTTTTGCGCCATTGTTGGGGAGGTGCTAAAGGGATTAGAGCATATTTTATTTCACAAGTTTTCGGTGTGATCTTAGTTATAGGGAAACTAGAGGGCAAAGATGATGATAAGACGTGAGTGAAGAGCCACACATCTGCTTTGGCTTGGGGTCACTCCAAAGTTTGGTTGTCCAAGTAAGCAAGGAGTTCAAGTTTAGTAAGTTTTATTGTAATTAGTAGTTTTTATTCATTTAGATTAAAATTCAAGCTCTTTAAAGACAAAACATTTTTGGGGTGCTGTAAGAACCCCCAGGTACTAATCCATGTTGCGAGATATGGATCATCAATCAACAGGAGAAATTAAAGAATGATTGAGAAGCTTGAAGAATTTCCCTCAAAGAACTTTCTCAAATCCTAGCAGTAGCTGGGGTATCTACTTCTCAAGAAGAGTTCATCTTGATTGCATTCAGGAAATTATCTATCTCTCCAAAGTCAGAAAAGGATTTGGAAGTCTCCCTGGATTCCTCTTTCCTATATACCAAGGAGAGCAAGAACTCATGCACTAAATCCAATGGGGAGCATCCATCTGAACCTGAGATCGAAGAACTTTCACTTTTCCCAACAGAAAGACTTGTATGCATTCTTGAGACCAATTATCCAAGTTTGTCTGACATGACCGAGGAGGACTTTCAGAGTGGTCCAAATGAAGAAATGGGCCAATAACACTAGGATTAAATCGAGAATTAGTTCCATATCACAATCCAGTCAAAGTACCACTCTCATCTTCAAATACTCATTGTATAACATCTTTCAAAGCTGCTGATTTTTTATGCTCATGTATATTCTAAAACTTATATGTTAAATATGAGCATGAATATATCCTTGTACCTGATCCGCACATGGCTTCATTAGAAGTTCTCTTTCACTTGAAGGAGGAAATATTTTCTCCCTTATAGTAGGAAAGTTAGTATTGTAAATAAATAAATGAAAATAGTAAAGAGAAAAATAAATCCTTTTGTCAAAACCATCTTGTTTGGCGCAACTAGGCAAGGACTTTGCTTGAAAACCAGGTAACTGGCGAGCAAGGTTCCCAATAAAGTTTGTAAATTTTTATGAGTTATTCAAATCATGTATCTTTAAAGTCATTATGTTTATACTCTAGTTGGTTGATGTGGAATCCCTTAAGGCCCACCGACCAACAAGCCTTGTCCCATCGACATCAAAAAATTATTTGGGACCAAGGTTAGGGCTAGATAAGGTACTTTGGAGCCTGCATGCCTTAATGGCAGGCATCCTTGTAATCTACTAAGGAAATACATCAATGTTTCTTGGTGGATGACTTCTGTAGTCCATTCCACTTCGACAAATCCATTCATGGATAGTAGAATGTACTTAGTGCCTTGATTCCCATTGAAATCAAAGGTGGGATATCTCACATTGGTTAACGATCTCCTTAGCGGTTGGTAATCCAATGATTCTTGCTTATATTTGACATTGACACCATTTATTCACATGTAAAATATTGCACATGGATGTGTAGTGGTTGAAGACTATATGGTTTTGTGATCTCCACACAGATTTACAGCAGTTTGGATTTTTGTATCAGCATTACCATTTTCATTTGCAGCCGTATGTTCATTTTAGTAAAGGATACCATATAGCAGTTTGGCCATTCATTTGTAGTAGTAGTTAACTTTCCTTAGTTGTTTGGGGACATACAACTCCTCAGGCATGGGGGAGAAGGGGACCTTCAATTCATCCTTCAACCTTCTTTAGCAAGTGACATCAAAAGTCACATAAGCTCCATCTAGTTCATCCTCCACTTCATCTTGCAACACTGAGAACATCAACGACAAAGGTAAAAATTGAGTGAAATTTGGCCTAAGATTATCTAATTTATTAGAAGGTTTAGGAAACTTAATGATTAACCACTTCTCATTCCATGCATTTCATATTTCATAAATCATTATCCTTCTATTTTCATTCCTTACACATATACTCTTATTACAAGACCATGTTAAAAGAAAATCCTTATGAAAGAAGTCTTTATAGTGTATTCTCCTAGCATTCTATTCGTAGGATGAATTCATTTCTACCATGAAATGATAAAGGAAATCACCTATAAACATTTGCCTTGCAATGATAGAGTATGCAAGCACCCATCGACATACTTGCCATCTCCATCACCACCTCATTTCATCCATCCCTTTCTTGTCCTCAATTTGCATTTCTCAGTAAATTAGTATGATATGTTAAATGCAAGTAGTGCTGCCCCACAAGAACCAACCCCTTCAAATACTCAAGTAGTGTTGCTCCACAAGAACCAACACTTCTCAATATTCAAGCAATGTTGTCCAAAGAACCAATATCTACAAAACAATTTCAAGAATTTGTCAAATGAGAAAGGGATTTATTTGCATGAGGACATGAAAATCCATAGGCATGGGGGGATGTTAGGCCTCAAATATGCCCATTTTTCCATCGCATAGTACCACTATTTCATAACCTAAATTCTGACATTTTTAACTCATTTCATACCATAATTCCACAACTTTCTGCCAATTCACGTCTTACACTTTGTGGTTAATTATCATTAGTTTTCTTGAATTTTCAATGATTAGAGATGATTTTTCCATGATTTTCTAATGATGGTTTTGCTAAGTTCATTTGTCACAGGGTTCCATTGCCAAAATTCCTCACAAGTCAATTAAACTAGCTGCTACAGGTTAAGTACAAAATGCATAATTCTTGTAGGTGAAAATATCAAAATTGTGATCAAATGAAGAATAATATTGAGATTATGACACATGTGTTTTGTTGAAAGCACCCTCATTCATGTAACCCAGAAACTGTTTGTCAAAGTTAATTACCACGAAGGAGTTATGATAAAGGGAATCTTAAGTACAAAAACAGTGCCGAATTCTAAGTTTGACTGTTTCGGCCACAGCTACATGGAGGACCACAATTTGATGAATTTCTTTATGCTAAACATGGAAATGTTCCTCCATCCATGAAATGATCAGGATGAACCCAACCATCACCCATTCGAAGGCTCTTGAGAAGATTTCATGTGGCCTCCTTTAGCTTGCTATTGTATTTTCTTTTGATAGTCAAATAATTATGCTTTGTTTTCATCGACAACTCTGTATAAAGCCGATGCTCTGCATGTACGCTGGGAAGGGAAATAAGAAGATGGTATTTCTGTAAGAAGTTTTATCTCAAACAATATTGACTTATGACATTGGAACTTATTTTTGATTCTTAGTACAAAACTTGATTCAACAATAATCTTTGTGAGTATTATGGTTCCATTCAGTTTTTAGCATTGAATTAAATTAAACTTGCTCCAGGAGTGGCAAGGGCCCACCACCAACTGGAAAAAAGTTCTATAGCTTGTTTAGATCATAGGATTTATATGCAAGGTGTGAGTTTCATCGAATGAATTATTGTGTGAAATCCTGAATCATTTATGTACCTAATACTCTATTTTTACATATGAGTCAAACATCATAAGAATTCATTCCTGAAATGTTTAGGACTGGTAAGAGCTATATTAGATCACGATGCTTGAAATATAAATGATTTATTTCGGGAATGCAGACTGTGGAAAATAATTTCGATCTGGAAGTGACTTAAGCATTGATTTCCATAAGCTGAGAATGAAATAGATTTATGCTCCGTTGTCTTTCGAAATTTCCAATGTTATGTTGCTATGAGGATTGTTTAAAATACAAAAATAAATACTTGATTAATTATGGAGTTAGTTTATTTAAGAGCGAGGTTGAGTCGAATTGAATATTTCTTGAAAGTTTGGTTATTGTAGTTATGACTCAGAGACGGACTTGATTTTGAACTAAACATGTTGATGTTGTTAGTGTGGGAAATCAAGTGTGAGTTATGTGTAGTTATTTTGGAATGATTGTAAAACAGAGTGTTCATGACCCAAGGTTTAGCTTAGCAAGTCAATTCATTTTTGTTTGAAGCCTTCCTGTTCTCCATATCATAAGAGACATTAGCTAAACATTTCTTTTTAGAATAAATTGGAATGTGAATTTGATTTCACAGTAGATAGTTTCAAATTGAAGATTTCTGAAGTAATGAATTGCAAGTTATTTATAATTAGTTTCTTTTAGATGAATATGATCTTTTAGTAGTTCCTCTTTTGTTTATAAGAATATGATTGCTTTTACAGTTTAGATATGTGTTCTTTTCTCTTTTGTTTACATTCCTTAGTTTGTGCAATCATTTCTCTTTTGTTTACATTTCAATAAATAGGATTGATATTTCTGCTTAAAACAATGGTTATATTTTTTGAATGATGATTGATATTCTTTTGCAATAGAAATCTGTGTTTCTTGAGCATGTTATTTTGTTATTTTATTAGTTTTAAACTGGAAACAACATTATGTACTTAAACAACAAGTTGATTTCTTACTCTTGTTTTGGTTAGATGCTCTGATCCTGTGTTACTTGCGCTTGTGCCTCGAAGCTTATGAGTCCCGGATTGATGATTTAATGTTGGAATTATAACACATATAATGTCCCCAACAATCTTCAACTGAATCTATCAATAGTTAGAGGTTAGTTAACTGAATACAACTAAACTATATTGTTAAAATTTAACAATCCATGACTGAAATCCAAGCCCCTAACTTGAATTTAATAAGCTAATTGAGTGGCAAGAGCCATGTCACACTAGTTAACTACCTCCAAGTTGTCCTACTGATGTAGAAATTTGATTTACTAAATTTGACTAAGGCTAAGGTCAAATTGAGCCTTTCTTGCTACATTTTTAACAACTTGAGTATTATAGATAATTTTAATAGTTTGTTTTAGTTTGGACATTATGTTAAAATTTTACTATTTCATGGATAACACGCCATTGGGATTCATGTTCTTCAAATGATCTAAATAATATTTTATAGTGTGGTTATTGATGATTCAACACATTTCATAAAAATATTCATGTAGAAGGTGCAACATATGATGTGTTTTGCAAGGCAAGATCCCTTAGCTCTGCATAATATCCAATAATTTTTGACTTTTTTAAATCTAGGGAGGGTATAGTCTAGTCATCATTAGACTCAATTTATTGCAATTTTTTAGGGCATCTTCATATGATTAAATTTCATGCATCCTCAATGGTGCCCTATTTTTTTGAAATAATATTGCCACTAACCATTATACTAACAATTCTTGCCAAATGTGTATGGGATTTGATTGAGTAGGTCTTTAAACCTTTTATCATATTCTCGTATAGATTCTCTTGGCATCTACTTGATTTATTTCAATTTTTGTGTAGCCAAATGCTCGCTATATTATGTTTTGAAGAATGTCAAGAATTACTCTTGATTTATGCTTTTCTTCTTGTTTGGTTATATATGAATATCATAAACCATGTGAGGGCTCTTTTTTTCCAAATTCTGAAAAATTGAGCCATTTGTTTCATTTCGTTTATGATGTCCAATGAGTCCCATAATTTCTCATGTATGAATTAATGCCTCACAAGGTCCTTGATCCCTTCATAGAGAGGTACATGATGATTTGCCATTTTATTTATGAATACAGGTTTTGACTTTAAATACGGGTTTGTCAGTGGGATAGATTACATTGGTTGTTCAACTAACTTCGATGATTGATTATTGGTATTTACTTCCATTTACATTGCTTCGACTCGTTTTTGGGTTGTCTTTGTTTGGTAGGTTTTATCTATATATTTGATGAAACTACTTGTTTTTGGTTGCTTCTCTTCGTCACAACTCTTAGTTGAGATTGTTTATTCTTATTGAATTATAAAATTTGTAAGGTGGGGTATGATCATGAGATCCTCAATCTATATGAGTATATCATTTTCACCCTCTGCTCTAATGACTAAGCTTGTACAGACTGAGCCATCGACTTTTGAGGAAGAAGTTGAGCAATGAGTTTGTTTCGATGCAATGGTTAAATAATATGAATCCATCATGAAGAATAGTGTTTTGGAAGTGGTCCCAAGGCTGACAGATAAATCGGTTATGGGTTTGAGATGGATCTTCAAGGTTAAGCATGTAGCGGTTAGAAGCATAGAGAAGTATAGGCTAGATTTTTGGCCAAAGGATTATCTCAAGTTTGAGGGAATTGATAATGGGGAAACCTTAGCTCCCATAGCAAGGTATTCATCCATTAGATCAATTCTCGCACTGACCACGGAAATGGGGTGGAAGATTCACCAGATGTATGTAAAAACAACATTTATCAATGGCGTTATTGAGGAGGAAGTGTACATTGAGTAACTAGAAGGTCTTGAGACATTTGAATGGGAGTGTCAAGTGTGGAGACTCAGGTTAGCATTGTACGGTCTCAAACAAGCACCCTGAGATTGGTACACTCAGATTGATATTTATCTCACTGGATTGGGCTTCAACAAAAGTGAAGTGGATGTGAACCTCTATCATATTTTGGTAGAAGGTAAACTGCTTATCATTTTTTTATATGTTAATGATTTAATATTGACAGGTTATGAGCATCTTATTAGCTCTTGCAAGGAGGACCTTGCAAGGTAATTTGAGATGAAAGACATGGGCCTCATGCACTACTTCCTCGGGATGGAAGTATGGCAAGGTGATAGAGAATTGTTTATGCCTCAAGGCAAGTATGCCATCGAGATACTGTAGAGATTTCACATGGAGAGTTGTAAGCCCATGGAGACATCTCTAGAAACCAATTGGAGGAAGGAGAATGCCACTTTAGGTTAAGAGGTTGATGCTACCATTTACCAACAACTAGTGGGTTCACTAATGTATCTTGTGAACACACAACCAAATATGTGTTATGCAATCAACCAGCTAATCCAAGCTATGATTAGGTCGACCAAATTTTACTGGAAGGCGACAAAGCATGTATTATAATACCTCAAAGGCACTACCCAGTATGGATTATTGTATAGACAAACAAAGGGAGTGAAGCTGTGTGGCCTCATGGATGCAGATTGAGCAGGGAGTCCATCTGATGAAAGAGTACATTAGGTGGAATTTTCATTGTTGGGTCTGCAACAATTTCCTGGTACAATAAGAAGCGGAGGCCTGTGGTGCTCAACTCAATGGTATTTGAATACATGGATAAGTCAAGCATCATGTGAGGTGATCTAGATGAGAAAGATACTTGTGGCCCTATTTGTCTAGGAGATGGATCTAACTGTGATCTATTGTGATAATCAATGCTGCATTAAGCTCTCTGAGAATCTGGTATTTCATGATTGATCCAAGCATATATATATATCCGATATCATCATTTAAGGGATTATGTGCAGAGGAGGATAATGTTGCTACAATACATTCCAAAATAGGAACAAGATGTTGGCACCTCGACAAAGGCTTTGTCAAGAGGGAAGTTCAAATTTCACAGGTGAAGGATAAGGGTGGTTCAAAATTCCTTTCTTGCTAAGAGGGAGTGTTGAGAAGTGTAGCAAGAAAGGCTCAATTTGACTTAGCCTTGGTAAAATTGAGTAAATTCGAAATTTCCACATCAATAGACAACTTGGAGGCAATTAATTGAGGTGACATTTCTCTTGTCACTTAGTTATCTTAGTAAATTCGAGTTAAGGGACTGGATTTCAGTTTGCATGTGTTGATTGCTAATTTGTAGCAATCTAGTTCAGTTATTTCCAGTTGTATTTAGTTAAACTAGTTATAACTATTGATAGAACTAGTTGGAGGTCAATTGTGCAGTGGGGCAACAGTCTAACTTAGTGAACATCCAATTAACTAATCAATCAACGAAAAATAGCTCATTCATGCAAGGAATTCAAATTGCTCAGCTATGGTGGAGATTCCAAGGCAATGCAACATCTATTGTAGAAAAGTATTGAGTGTTGCATGCAATCAGTGATAAATCCTTGGGAATTGTGCAATCAATTTGGAGGAAATTCATAAAGAATAGGTGCCAATTTCCTTAGGATTTTCTCAAGGAAATAAGAGCTCGGGTGGAGTTAGAAATTGACTAAATAGGCGCCAATTTCCTTCGGATTTTCTCAAGGAAATAAGAGCTGAGGTGGAGGTAGAAATTGACTAAGTCTGGGTCAGAGCTTTTTATTGAGCAAAAAAGCTATTATTCACTTATAGGTTGAGCTCATAACAAGCAAGCAATTATAATACATTATCTATTTATTTTCTTAAGGGGTTTTTACTAGTTGGTTTCCCATAGATACATCTATGTACTTGTGTGTGTGATGGATGCATGTTTGCGAATGTTGTTCTAAATTGTGAATTAATTTCCACAGAGCAATGGAGTAGAATTGTATTTCTTGATCTAGATTAAATTTCTTAAGAAATTTCAATTCTATCACCATATTTCTACACTAATTGGATAAGTGTTGGCTAGAGTAAGTCAGGAAGTAGGAGAACAATTTTACAGTGCAGGGTGTGCTTTAGAATTGAAGCAAGACATTGTAATTGTTTCTCCTTCTCATTTGAATTAATGCAAAGCAGCAGAGGGGTTTTTCAATGTTGGGTTCCCTTGTAAAATCATTGTGTTCCTTTTATTTTGAGCATTGCATGTGTTTCTACCATGTGTTTTCCTTTCCTCAGAATAGTAGAAGAAATTTCTGTCTCTTTATTTTAGTTCGATTTCATTAGAAGTAGAAAAATTCTTGCAATTTATACATGCAAGAAGAGTAGGGAAATGGACTCGACTTGAGATGACGTGCGCCAGTGAGGGCCCCATCAGGCTCTAATCCTTTGGGCTACTAGATTCGTAGAGAAGCAACGTGGAACACCTCCTACCACTAGTGTCGTGTTTGAATTTGTATATGGGTATGAGCAAGTTCAACACCACAAGGACCGATTTGGAACTAGGAGTGATGGAAATCTGCCCACTACCATCGCTAGCAAGTGTTATTGCATGATAGACATGAGACAGGCACATTGACAATGTTGGCTGATTTAATCATAGTTTCTACTATGAAACCTTGTATTTGCCCACTACTCGCCACTTGTGACCTAGTATGTTGTGAATGTGATATGAGCATGCCAATGGAGAGGGATTGACCTTGCCACAGTTTCAACATGGAGCCTTACCTTTCTCACTTCCTGCTACCCACCGCCCTATCTTGGAACTTGTTCATGAAGGTGGAAAGTGGGTTGAAGGAGGGTCATGCTGATTCGATGTGATGTGGAACTATGGACCCCATCTAGAATGGGCTTCGAATGAAATTGCATATAATGGAGAAATCCCCACAAACACAAGGAGGAGGCCTAGTTGGGCCCACACCTAAGTTGATGTGACAAGTGCCATGAGGTACTAACAATGGCCATGTGAATGCCACATAGGATTCCATGATGACGTGGATTTATATTTTGTTGATTTGATAGTGTAGTATGTGTTATAGGCCATTTTATCACATCTGGTCAATAAGCTTGCAAACCAGATCAATCAATATCCGTGAACATGTTGTCATCATCCCTTCACAAAGCCCTAAGCACGACCTCTCCAAAAATTCTTGGTTTCCTTGAAACATTGCTCAAAAACATTGTTTTTAGCCCCAAAGCACCTTGCTTCCTTGGCCACATGCATTCATCACTGGTTGCATTCTTGTCCACCTGCATTGGTCAACACTTGTTGCTCCCTTCTGCAGTTGCATTTATTCTAGAAATTCGGGAAAATTAAAAATAATTTCGAAGCTTCCTCTTCTAGAAGCTTCCAAAGTTGTTTTAACTATTTACCATGGATAAAGAGCTCAAATATTATATGATACTATCTTGGAGACTTCATCTCTTATCCCTTGAGCTCATCCTCCCATCATATGTGGATCTCAAGCCCATAATGGTAAATCCTAATCTACCACACTTATCTTATAAATGTATTGTTATCTATAGCATCAGGGTTGACTTTTGGAGCTTGATTATGCTCTCATGCTATTGCTTTGAGCCTAAAGTAATCATGATCTTCATGCATTACGGTTGATCTTGAGATATTCTTTATGACAATGAAGGATAAGTCAATTTGGGGAGACATCTACAAATTTAGCTACTATTTATGGTTATAAGCTCTTTCCTATTTCCATTAATACAAAATTTATTTTTTTTCCTATATATGTTTTGTTATGTTTTCACTCATGTATTTCAATGACATGCTGATCCATTGAATAGAGATATTAGACCATGCTACATATATGTTGTGGATCCTTTTCTTGTTATTGGAGCTTACAAGAAAGGAGGAAAGGGAAGCTTGCTACATATTCGAGGTAGGATTTGTTCCCATACTCTAATTTCTTTAAGGAAAACTTTATGTTATTTTCCTTTTGTTGTTCTAGACTAGGCCACTAGGTTTAGGGAATTCACCTTTGTCCACAATCATAAAATTCCGCATAACAATATGGAATCCACATTGATTCCATGTAGCAATATTGTGATGATGTGGACCCTCATGATGATGATGAAAGAGTGGTGCCAAATGGGCCCGAAAGGAACCATATGTCACATGACATCTCAATGCTAATATGCCACTATGTAATTGGACTAACTTCAATAGTCCATAACATTTAATCTGAGATTTAGATTGAGGTAAGGATTATATCATTGGAAATTGCATGATGAGATGATTATAATTGTGGTATCATATTTTAATTATGCAAACTTTGAAAAAGAAGGATTTTTGTAACCCCATATTCATAGCAGACCTTAGAGGTTGGGTTGGAACAATAAGTAACACCTTCCACAATCATAGATAACACAATGGGGTGGGAGGAAACATTACATAGTGGTATTAGAGCGTTGGTTCAAACACTAAGCCTGTGGGCTAGAAAAACACCATGTGAAGCAAAGTTTTAATGCTTGGACTAGACGAGCCTTGAAAAAAAGAAAAGAAAATTTACTACAATAATTTACACCCACACACACACACACATATGCTGACCTTGAACTTGCGGATGTTGTGGTTGCTGACCTTGATAAATTTTTGCATGTATTTTTACTTTATGTAACTAACTTGGCAACATGCCTAGTGTTGACATGGAAAGGTAACAAGTTAATATGTTTATGCTTGATATAAATAAAAACTGTGTGTGACAACATATAAAGGGTACAACTTGCAACAAGAAATAAAGGAATGGATAGAAATATGGTACCACATAACATGGATCAAAACTATCATGAGAAATAAAAGGAAAATCCCCCTAATCGAATAGATAAACTCAGGAGCTTGAAAGCTAAATTGAATAGTTACAAATTAGAGAATGAAAGGCTAATAGAAAATAAGAAGAATAGGAAAAAATAAACACCATGATGCTACAACATCTGTCACACATGAAAGGGTTGTTGAAACATGCACCGATATTTGGAGATATGGATGAGTATCATAGTGACAACATTAGAGAGAACCATCATAAGGTTGGGAAGAAGAAAATTATATTGAAATATTGGGGTCATGGATAAGAAAACTGATCCATGAGTTCCCTGCAAACAACAAAAGAATGATAGCCCATGTAAAATCTAGACACGTAAACCAACAACCAACAATACTGAAGGGAGTAACTCAAAGAGGAAGAAAGATTAAGGAGCATCCCCAAAAGCTTGCTAAAATACCGAAAAGTCCTCTTGAAATATTTAGAAAGATTTTTGGTATTTTGAAATTGTCGGGGAAGACTTTGATTAATTTTTTTTGCATATGATAATACGTTAAATGCTTTTGCTGAAGTGAATGTTTGACTCATTACAAATGTCTAATATGAGTTGATTTGATAAACACAAGGAATCAAGAATGCTTGACTGGTTATGAAATCAAGAAGTTATAACTCACGTATAGATTATTGACTAATGATTGATCAACGTATACACAACTTATATGCACATGAGTGTGAGGGGAAGGAATGCCAAGAAAGAAAATTGGGTTATAAACCTATTGGAAATTTTAAGGAAACTTACTTCTTGATTTAATAATATTCTTATGTTTATTCATGTGATGAGATTATAATTAACTTGGAATTCTGCCTTCTAGAACTATGTTAGAGGGTAGATGTGCATAAAGGATTAGTCAAGAGGGCTTGACTGGAAAATATGAGCTAACTAGACAGTGATCTTATAGCTGTGAAAGTGGCTAAGAAGGGAGTTTTCCTATATATATATATATATATATATATATAGATAGATAGATATAAATGATAAGAACATAAGAAAGGGGCATAATGATGCTAGTTCATTTGAAAGGCCATTTGTTGAGAGACATCATAGTAGGAGGATAATTAATTTAAATCTTAAAGATATTTTTATTGTGTGAATGATATACTACTTGACATATTTTGAGTAGCACAGTGAATTTATTTAATGGATTCGATGTCACGTGGAACACCCATCGAGCGAACATGCAAGAACAACCTCTTGCTGTTAACTACCACTGTTAGTATGCATATGATATGCTTAGGAACATGAACTTGGTCGTGTAAATGAATATTTGAAAATAATAGAGGCTGAGAATTAAATCTAAAAATAAATGTGTTTGCACATCATGGAATATGTGTGAGTATGACACATGGCTGTCAAAATGACTATGCATAGGTTTGGGTGCATGGTAGAAGACAATGTTGAAAATGTAAATTGGATACTTAATGTAAATAATTTTATGAAAGTTTCATTGAAACTTGTAAATAACTTAAGTAATAGAACGATGGCTAATCCGCGCAATTGAGACAATTTCAGGAATTACTGAAAACTACAATAGTAGGACTCTACAAGCCAGTTGGATTCCTTCAAAAGTCTTCAATTGGAAGTGTTGGTAATGGTAACCAAGTAAGCGAGGAAAGTAGTTAGCCAAAGTAAAAATGTAAAGGAAGGAACTAAGTAAGAGTTCCATTCAACTGAAATTTATATCCTTTTTTTTTTTAAAGTTAATGCATGTATTGCATGGATGACCAAGAAGGGGTCTGGTTAAGCCACAAATCTTTCACCACCAAAAGATTGCAATGAATTTTGTAATGCATGCTAAAGGAAATGGATACCTATTTTTTCATGAATTCTGAGATTTGCACTTCTCATTTCTGAATCATTAGTTTGCTGGAATAAATGTTTGATTGCATTATGAAATGTTTAGAATAAATGTGATGCACACATATCATGCTACGATAGTTTTATTTCAATCTAACTGAAATCCAATGGATTGATAGAATTACTATATGTGCACTAATCTCGATACCACTTTAGGATTTTGTGAATCATTGAAATAAAAAGAATTTATGTATGAATATTGACAATAGTTTGGTTGATTGAAAGATTAGAATGCATGTAGAGTGCTGAAATGGGGTATGAGATAGAAGCCACACAAAATAACACCACCTATAAGGGAGCCCATCAACATGACTAAAAGTCTCATGTTTCTGAGTGAAGCAAAGTTCGGCAATTAAAATTTCAGATTTGAAAATTTTGAGTATATCTCGTGGAAATTAAATGTTGTGACATAGGTGAAATGATGGAACCTGGAGCTTAGGAAGAAGATTGTCATGATGGCATTGCGCCTTTATGACACTTTGTTTATACCATGGGAGAAAGACATAATCTTTACCTTGACTATAAGGATCTATGAGTAGTGCAGTGGAGCATGCTCGACTATTACTTGGCCATAAGACTCCAACAAAGTTACCAACTTAATGCGAACTGTATCGAGTTTTCATTTCTTTTGAGGTTGCATCAAATCATAATTTTCATGCTGATTTTGAAAAGTGTTGATGCAACGTCACCCTTTTTTTGGAGAAACATTTTTTTGAAACTTTAAATTTTCTTATGTATAAAGCATGGACAATTTTTTTAAATGTTGGTGATTTTCAAGCTAATTTTGAAAAGTGTTGATGCAACATCGACCATTTTTTTTTTTTTTGGGGGGGGGGGGGGGGTGGGTGGTTGGACATATTTCTCACACTTTAGTTTTTCTTATGTATTAAGTATGGATGCTTTTTTTTATTTGTTAGTGATTTTCATGCTCAGATTGAAAAGCATTAATGAAACACCAACCTTTTCGGGGGGAGGGGGCATATTTTTGACACTTTAAATTTCTTATCTCTTAAGTATGCACATTTTTTTAAAAATGCTAGTTATTTAACCATTTTTCAAGTTGTCTTCTTCTTCTTCTTCTTCTTTTCTTCCTGAGATATTTGTTTTTAAGTGTTTTTCAAGTTTGTATTTTTTGTTTTTCTTTGCAATGTTTTTTTGTAATGAAATTTTCAATTTTTTTGCAAAGTTAAAAATAATAATAAAATCAATATTTTGAAGTTATTATTATTATTATTGTATCGTTAATTAATACTTCAATACAAAAAAAAATTGTTACTAAAAAACTAATAATTTTAAACACTTCACAACAAATATATATTTTGCATATAGATATAATTAAAAAAATCCACATTTTGGGACCTTTTCACTGAACATGACATGTTAATTTAAAGGTTTTTTATGGAAAATTGAACCAAAAAAAGGTTGAGAAAATAACAATTTTTATGAAATTTATGTCCAAAGAGATAATATTGAAGTTTTTTTTGCCGATTCACATGAAATTTTAAGTAAAAATAACAAAAACAATAAAAAATTATTTGTTTAAAAAAATAAAAGAAACTTTAACGAAAAAAAGGTCAAAATAACAAAACAAAATAAATTGTTTAAAAATAGTAATTGAAAAGCAAATTTTAAAACAAAAATACAAAAAATAAAAAACTTGTTTAAAACGTAAATTTGGAAAAAAAATTAAAACATTATAAACGAGTTAAAGTCATTTAATTTATTAAAAAAAATTGAATTATTTTTTTTAATCTAAAAAAATATAGTTTCAAAAATAGAAAAAAAAAATTAAAACATTATTACAAATTTAAAAATAAAATAAATAAAAAACAAAAATGAAATAAATTGAAAAAGAAACAAAATAGAAAACAAATTAAGAAAAAAAACATAATTTAAAAATTGAAAAAAAAATTACACAATAATAAAATTAAAACAATAAAAAACGCGTGCACACACACATATATCAAAGTTAAAACATATCATAAATTAAATAACAAAAAATACGTTAAATTCTTTTAAAAAACCATAAAAATGTAAAAAAATTGGGGTGGGGTTTCGATTCCAGAAATCGATAATGCCCACTAAGTGCTCCCACACAACACTGTGTGGGCATGGTTGATTTCAGGAATTGACCCCTCCCACACAGTCAATTGGCCCCACCCACACAGTGCTCCCACACAACACTGTGTGGACAGGGTCGATTCTTTCCCAGTGATGCCAAGGGGCTTGCTAGGGTGGCCCCTTCGTGCCGAGGCCAGGCCGGGGCATCGACACTAGGCATACTTTTTTTTTCAATTTTTTTTGTTTTGTTTTTTAAGCTTAGTGGGACTAAATTATCATCATGTCTAATATATCACCCCGATCGGGACGGGGAATTGAATTTTTTCAATTGTTTTTAATATATATATATATATATATATATATATATATATATATATATATATATATATATATATATATATATATATATATATATATATATATATATATATATATATATATTATTTAATTAAATTTTTGTCAGTCAAAGATGTTTCATTACTCAAAAAGCATATACAAAGATGTCAAAATGCATGTGGCCTCACCTCGACCAGGTTTGTTGACCAATGCTATTACCATGCTAGAGAAAAAAAACAAACCACCCAACTAAGAGATCCACAACCTTCTAGACCTTACATACCCAAAAAAAACTAGAAAGATAACGGTTACCATAATCAGTCATCAGAAGTGATTGAAGTAGGATTGTTTGGCTCGAGAGGAGGAGGTGGACGATATATACATTTTTATTTTTTAAAATTTTAGCATTAAAAACAAATTACTCTTGCTATAATGATTCTTTGATTTAGGTATCCATTTCTAAGATTTTTTTTAGTCATGATATTTGGTCTTGAAATATGTTCAAAATTTAAGACTTTTTTGTAGTTACGACATTTGATTTTGATTCCATGGCTAAAAGATGTCGAAATTTTAACGTTTTTAGAGTTGTGATATTTTATCTTTAATGTGATGGTTGAAAAATGTTAAATTGGAAGGTTTTCAGAATCATGACATTTACCTTTAATGCCATAGTTGGAAAATGTTGGAATTTTTAGGTTTTTTGGAGTCACAATATTTTATTTTTAATGCTATTGTCGAAAAATATTGAAATTTTAAGGTTTTTCAGAGTCATTATATTTAATTTTTAATGTCATTGCTAAAAAATATTGGAATTTTAACTTAAAAAAATGTTGATGCAACATCAACACTTTTCAATTTTGGGGTGTTTTTCATTTTTATTACACAAGATTTTTAGTTTTTAATGCCATTGTTAAAAAAACATGGAATTTTAACAAGAAAAAAGTGTTGATGTAGCATCAACACTTCTCATGTTTGAGATGTTTTTTCATGTTTATTGCGCAAAATATTTTGTTTTTAATGTCGTTGCTAATTTTTTTTGGAACTTTAACTCAATAAAAAAAAGAAGACATTGATGCAACATCAACACTTTTCATTTCCGGGGTGGTTTTTCATGTTTTTGTATAAAAATAGGGGTTTTTTGGGCTAGATTTCTTCTTTTGAGGTTACAATTCTCATTAAATTAGTAACTTTTTTCTCCATGCACATTACATTAGATCATGCTAGACTAGTACTTGGATGTAAGACTCTAATGATTGCCCATGAAATAAAACCTTTTGACATGTAGACTACTTATAATGGGGGTTTCCTAGGCTTGTAAAGGTAAGTAGCTAATGTGAGCCCACACAAAAAAACCCTTGGGTAAGTGGACTGCCCAAAATTAAGGTTTTATGGACCCGGATGGGCAAGAAACTAGTGGGAGAAAAATATGCGCACGTTCACTAGAATGTGAGCACAAGGGTGCTCGTTCAATAAACATGGAGCTAGACTTGCTCAGTAAATATGGAGCTGGACTTGTTACCTATGAAGAAAAATGAAGTTGGAAAATAACTGTAAATGTAAGTATCTGCTTAAAGAATTTTCTATTGAAATTGTGGTTTGATTTGATTTAAATTTGTTATGATTAACCTCATAAGAATCACATTCTTATGATGTAGGGAATCTACCAAACTATCTAGCACACATATATGGGGATGATTACAAAACAAAGCAATATTGGCATGGTAATATTAGTGAATCCCAGAATTCAAAAAAACTTCACTAAGCCTTGGATGAATCTCCATGATCTATTTTAGAGAGGAAGAAGAGTCATTATGGTGCTTACTACATGAGGAAATTGATAAACCACCTAGGCAATGCACTGTCTCTCTCTTATCTGGTTGACTTGATATCAACGTGAAAATCCCTTGAGAAAGTAATTACTTACAATTTGAATCAGGTTAAGGGGTGATCAACTGCAAGAAATAATGTAATGTAGTTGGCCTATGGTTGGGAGAGTTGAAGCCCCTCCATCAGTTTACAACTAATTGAGACTCATAGATAAGCATAATTACTTAGGTATATTTGAATTATGGAATGTGATGTTCCTTGTTAAGTTCATGACAAGATCTAGATCTTGTGTTTTTATGAATGTAGGTGAATGCCTGAACTATGAAGTTAACTATTATACTCATGATTGACAAGATATATGGTATGTTTACGAATTTAGTGAATGGCCAGATTGTACTATCCAATATCGTGTTCATGGTTAATGTGATAAATTGTCTTTACTCTCTCTCATTTGACTGCTATGGCTAAGGGCATGTAATAATTTGATTTCTTAGAAGCTTTATGTTTTATTATGAAATGGAGTGAAAATCTACTGGTATTGAAATGAGAGCCCGTGTGAGGGTATGTTGATCATCTTTCCTTGTGAAATTTTGAGAATGAAGTGAATTTGGTGTTCAGGCCACTTTCCTTCTTTATTTATGAAATTAATGTATTTTGAGGCCCCTACCTTGTTTAACAATCTTTGCACAAATTTTGGGGTCTAGGGGTTCAAATCATTGGACCATAGAACTTAGAACATCAGGAGTAGGGGAAGTCACCCCTTAATGTTCTATGAGTGCCCCCTTTATTTATGTCAACCTTATGGCCTTGACTGAGGC